>JAHRHZ010000073.1:15356806-15419082 GCA_024137785.1 Ginglymostoma cirratum | reverse complement strand
ACCCTTCATCAGAAATCTGATGAAGGGTCTAGGCCCGAAACGTCAAGCTTTCCTGCTCCTATGATGCTGCTTGGCCTGCTGTGTTCATCCAGCCCCACAACTTGTTACCTCTTTACAAAATGCACGTCTTTTGGGTATGTATCACGAAATGTATATGATATTATGAAATGGTGTATATCAAATGTTTCTAAAATCCTCTATAGTATAAACTGATTCCTCGATGAACTGCTGAAATAATTTTATTTTATGATAAATAATCCAAATTTCTGCATATAAGAGAGAGAGGAGATTGAATGACATGTAATGTAAAGACAAATTGCCTAATTATTCTTTAGACTAACAGCTGTTCTCTGTGTGTGGAGGTGTTTCTCAATATTTTTCTTTGTATCTGTAGTGTAGTTAATCTTTCTCTAATGTAATTTATCTCTTATTACTAATTTTCTTGTTATCACTCTGAATGACCTTAATTTTTCCCTTTCTTACAATTGAAACCAGTTCACTGTTACAGGTGAGGCAGATTAAGGTGATGTCTGAAATCAAACAGCTGCTATTTCTCCCACTGGCAATGACTTAAATTTAACTCCATGGGGTTAGTTTCAACGGCAACAACGGAATTGTTTGGTAATTTAAAAATTAATATTATTTAATCAATTTATTACACGTTGGAAAGAAAATCCTTCATGACTAACTGAGTTTTGCATTTGAATTCTCCACATGCATGGTAATGTAAATTCATAATGTATAACCCCATGTTTAATTATTTTACAAATGTCTTACCGATAAAAATTACCCCATTATCATGTCATTACATTATTCTGACCAATGTAAAGCACACCAATCATTCATTAAGATGCATAACAATATCTCTCATCTCTCCTCATGACTAAAGTCTTTAATTCATGGTATATTTCAAGTAAATATCCTCTGCCTACTATAATTCACAGCTTTTCTCAAATGTAGTGTCTAGATTTGAACACAATGCATCAGCTGGATAAAAGTGAGGCACATATCCCATGAAAGAATATAAACAAAAAAGAACATAGAAACATCCTTCCAATTGCGTGCCATGCTTTACAAGATCTGAGTTAAGGTGGAGCAAGAGTCATAGAATCATAGAGATGTATAGTGTGGAAACAGACCCTTCAGTCCAACTCATCCATGCTGACCAAATATCCTAGATCTTTAAGAACCATTCCAGTCACATTGTATATACAGTGATGATGTCATAAACGCATCTCTTAAAGGTTTCCTGACATACTATCTAGGAGACCTAACACAATATCCCCCTTTTTGTAAGGTTTAAAACTTATACTATGACTGTATATGTTGTCAAATTTATAAATGTATAAACACTTAAAACACAGTTGACAAAATGGGCATTTCAAACTTCAATGTGACACTTTGGAGGTTTGACAATTTGTTTTGTTTTGATGGTCACATAACTGTCTGGAGAGACAAGCAGTGTTCTCTGTTAAGATTGTTTGAAAACTTGACTGTCTCGCTGCTGGTTCCTGTCACTCTGCATTACTGTAAAATCATCAAAATTGGAATTTTCCTCCCCACATTCTTCAAGCATGCCATACTTTGGTCAGAGATGGTTTGTGTTCCTTATCAATGTAACACCAGGATCAGGAATTACTTTCTATGATCATGGTTGGTTGCACATTCTGAAATCCTTTGTTGGTTTCCAATTATTTGTATTTCCAATTTGCAATGACTGCCTAAAGTCAAATTTTGATAGTTCTCTACCTAAAGGCATATTGTACACCTCTTTCAGTCTCCTTTATCTTTGAAAGAATGCCCTATGTATCAAGATGGTTAGGCAATTGCTTACTGCCTTTGGGCATAAGTAGTTCTGGGTATCGAAAATCCCTTCTTCATTGGTATTGCACAAGAATGCAGCACTACAAAGTAAAAATCTTGTTTTGTTGCTTAACATTTAAAGATCATTGATTTGACATGCACCATGTTGTCTGCTATACAGTATGAACATAGATAGTGAGATGATAACATCACATAGGTCAATTCTCCACTTCGCCCACATCTCTTTAAATGGCTGCCACTGAACTGTTGTCAGACACTTTATGATCAAAGACACTGAGTAAACTGAAAATAACACGCATCATGCCAAAGGCAGTGACTAGGGAGGTAATGTTATCGGTGGACTATTCATCCAGAAGCTTGGCTAATGTTCCAGGGACCTGATTTTGATTGCCATCATGGCAGGCAGTCAAATTTAAATAAATGTCTGGAATTAATGGTAACTACAGTCAGGCAGTAAATGCTGGCCCAGCCCGTGATGCATATAGCCCACAAGTGAATCAAAACAAAACAGAGACACACATTATGTTAATAAGTGATTGAAGCAATAGGAAATTTACATGAAATAATCTGTCACAAGGATGTAATCTTCACTCAGCACTATGAGTACGTCTGTCACTACCTTCTTCCAAGGTGTGGATGTAGATACTTCTCTCGCTGCTGAGGGTGATACATTTGTCAACCCTCATGTATATTCATGATCTATTGAATTTCGTAATTTATCCTGACCCACACACAGGTTTACATGCTAGTAATCTTGTGCGTTCAATACCCATGTTTCTTGATGGAGCCCAGCATGAAATCTTGGCATAATCCTTCAGGAATGGGGATGTATGTCCCCTTGAAAGTGGTTTCTCAAGATATACCAAATATGATTCTGCATGGCCAAAATGAACAAACTCTCTCAAGTACTTCTGAAGCAGTTAGACCATCCCTGGGCAATGATCCTTCGACATTCTGTGAGCACTGTGACTCCAGACTCCGTGCTCTATGCTCTGTTCCTTGGGGCGGACACCGAAACAAACATCGACTGCACATGGAGGACAATGATCTCAATGAAAGTCACTCCTTGGTTTGCCTGAAACTTATTGGTCCTCCAGAACAAGAAATTGACCTTGCGAAAGTGTGACAGACTGGCACGTTCCACAGTCCAGCACTATGTGCTGAGGGATGCACTAAAGCTTGGGGCAGCTGCTGCTGAGGTACAGTGGGGAAAGACCACATCTAGGGTCTTTGGCCAAAGTACAATGGGGGTTTGTTCAGTTATTGGACCCTCCCAGTGCCTCAAATGTATGCAAATATTGTCTTGTGTAAGTAAGAAATGCCCTGGGTTTGTTTTCTTCTCCTTATGTAAAGACTGTATGGAACCAAAATGCTCTAGTGATTAGAGATAATGGGTACTGCAGATGCTGGAGAATCCGAGATAACAAGGTGTGGAGCTGGATGAACACAGCAGGCCAAGCAGCATCATAGGAGCAGGAAAGCTTGATGTTTCAGGCCTAGACCCTTCATCAGAAATGGGGGAGGGGAAGAGGGTTCTGAAATAAATAGGGAGAGAGGGGGAGGCGGATAGAAGATAGATAGAGGAGAGGATAGGTGGAGAGGAGACAGCCAAGTCAAAGAGGCGAGGATGGAGCCAGTAAAGGTGAGTGTAGGTGGGGGGGGTAGGGAGGAGATAGGTCAGTCCAGGGAGGATGGACAGGTCAAGGGAGCGGGATGAGGTTGGTAGATAGGAGATGGGGGTGCGGCTTGAGGTGGGAGGAGGGGATAGGTGAGAGGAAGAACAGGTTAGGGAGGCGGGACGAGCTGGGCTGGTTTTGGGATGCAGTTGGGGGAGGGGAGATTTTGAAGCTTGTGAAATCCACATTGATACCATTGAGCTGCAGGGTTCCCAGGCTGAATATGATTTGCTGTTCCTGCAGCCTTCGGGTGGCATCATTGTGGCTCTTCCCCTCCCCGATTTCTGATGAAGGGTCTAGGCCCGAAACGTCAAGCTTTCCTGCTCCTATGATGCTGCTTGGCCTGCTCTAGTGATTATGTATGTTTATAAAGATTTTTATGAAAAAAGCATATTTTTAAAATTAAAAAAAGTCTTTTGCGACACTTGTCTTTACTCATATTCAGCAATTGTCAATTGCAACTGTTCACATTGGCCAAAGTGCAACAGATCAATAAAATAAAACAAAAACGTGTGGACACTGAAAATCTGAAATGAATAACAGACATTGCTGGGGAAGCTTAGCAGGTCTGGCATCATTTGTGGAGAGAAAGCAGAGTTAATGATAGGACACATCTGAAGAAGGATCACTGGACCTGAAATGTTAATTCTAATTTCTCTCCATAGATGCTGCCAGTTCTACTGAATTTCACTAGCAATTTCTGTTTTAGTAATAGATCAACCTTGCGTAAAACTTCATAGTCTAGAGCATCAATGTGTAGATCAAGTATCTGTATGGTTTAGGTTAGCTACTTAGTGCATCAGATGTCATCATCTTGATACCTGGCTTATAGCTTACTTCAAAGTCCTTGCCCCTTGATAAGTTAATGCTGTTGCCAGGTGGTGCAGTCTTTATTGGTTAACAATATATCAGTTTAATGTCTTATGACATAAATCAACAGTGAATTTGTTGCCAAATAAGCACGTGGTTCCAAACAACAGAGCCAACATTTTCACATTCTGTTTTGAAATAATTGGCTTGTGCAGATAACAAAGTTTTTGAGCCAAAGGCAATAGTGTTTTCATCTTTCAAAAGATGTGTGCCTAGTGCCTTTTTGTGATGCATTCAGTTTGAGAACTGTGACTTTCCTGGATTGTACTATTGAAATAAACAAGACTTTGATGACAAGCTTGCTTGAAAGAATCAAAGACACGTTGTTAGATATATTATTTTGCCACATTAAGGGATGTCTATCCTGAAGAAATCTCTCAGCAGAGATACACTTCCGAGAAGTGAAGAATATATGGTGAGAAGAAATTGTAAAATCTCATGCAACTTTGCAGATCCTCTTTATCTTGTGGGGTCAGCATTTGTATAACATACTCAATATTACCTGGATCATAACAGACTTCACGGGTAGACTAAATTGATCCAAAGAACTTTATCTGACAAGGGTTAACTTGGTACTTTGTGCTGTAAATACCAATCTTTGTTGTTGTGTTGCAGTCATCAGAAAGTGAAAGTCGTGGTCTTCCTTTAGCTTTGCTTTGCCCATGACCAAGATATTGTCAACTATGCAAAATATAGCATGGTGTGTTCATATTAATCCTTTTCATGTGCTGCTGAAGAATGTCTTAGCTAACTTAGAGTCAAAATGGTAACTGTCAGAAACAATAGCATCCAAATGGCATCCAAATTCTAAATGTAGTGAGCTCTTGGGATTCTTCCACTAAATGGACAGACCAATACATGTGCTTTGTATGTTGGTTATCAAAGAATCTTGTCCTGGAAAATTTAAGATTCCAGCAGCAGTATTTTATGTGGACACATTTGAAGTGAAATATTGAGGGGCCTTTGATCTAAGCAGTTGGTTATTCTGCCACCTATATGGAGAAGAAGTGAAATGATCTGGGGACTTGGTCAGGATGCCTTTCCAGTGGGAGGAGTACGAATGTAGTGGTAGTAGGTAATAGCATAGTGAGGGGGTTAGACATATTCTATGCAGCCAAGAGTGTGAATCCAGAAGGTTATATTGCTTTGCTGGGTTTGCGGGCATCTGCTCAGTTTGGATTGGAACTTCGAATGGCAAGTGAAGGATCATAACATGCGTAAAATTCGGAAATTCTGCTTTGACAGTATGAGAAGCTAGGAACTAAATTCAAGTGCTGATCCTCAAGGATAATAATCTCTGGATTATTACCAGAACCACTTACAAATTGGCAAAGAGCACTTAAGATGATTAGAATGAATACATAGATCAAAGACTGTTGTGGGAAAAGTGGGTTCTGCTTTGTGTGGCACTGGCATCAGTTCTGAGGAAATGGGATCCATATCATTGATAGGATGTGAACCAGAACCTTGCAGGGATAAGTGTTCTAGGAAACTATCTAGGGAAGGATATAGGAGTTTAAACTAAACAATGGGTATGAGGATCAATTTGGGTAGAAGAGCACTTAAGAGGCTGATGTAAGGACCGATTAGGCCTGCTCTACCATTCAACAAGATAGAGTCAGAAAGTCAAAGAGCTGAACAGCATGGAAACAGAACATTCAGTCCAGCTCATTCATGCCGACCAGATATCCTAAATTAAGCTAGTCCCATTTGCTAGCATTTGGCCGATATCCCTCTAAACCCTTCCTATTCATGTACCCATCCGGATGCCTTTTAAATGCTGTAATTGTACCAGCCTCCACCACTTCCTCTGGCAGCTCATTCCACATACGCACCATCCTCTGCATGAAAAGGTTGCCCCTTATGTCCTGTTTAAGTCTTTCACCTCTCACCTTAAACCTATGCCCAGTAGTTTTGGACTCTGCTACCTTGGGAAAAAGGACTTGGCTGTTCACCCTGCCCATGCTAGCCATGATTTGATAAACCTTTATAAAATTATCCCTCAGCCTCCGATGCTCCAGTGAAGATATCCCCAGCCTCTTCAGCCCCTCCCTACAGCTCAAACTCTCCAACCCTGGCAACATCCTTGTAAATCTTTTCTGCAACTTTTCAAGTTTCACAACATCTTTCGTATAGCAGGGAGACCAAAATTGAACACAGTATTCTAACATGAGGCATCATTCTCTTTTGAGTCAGTTCCTCGTAGCCCTCAACTCTCTGACATTTTTAAAATCCATCTACTTCCTTTTTAATCCCTTCGGTGACTAAGACTCCACAACTCTCTAGGGTGAAGAATTTCAGACGTTCACGACTCATCTGGGAGAAGAACTTCCTTTGCATCTTCGTTTTAAATGAATGTTCAATTATACTGCAACTATGTCTCCCAACTCGAGGCTCCCCCATGAGGGGAAACATCTTCTCAATACCTGAACTGTCAAAAACCTTCAGATTCTTCCTCATTTCAATAAGATCAGCTCTCATTCTTCTCAACTCAAATGAATAAAGGCCTAACCTGTTTAACTGTTGTTGATCAGTCAACTCCTTCATCCCAAGAATCAGCCTAGTGAATATCTTTTGAACTGCCTCCAATGCCAGTATATCCTTTCTTAAATACAAGGATCAAAACTGCATTCAGCGGTCAAAGTGCGATGTCACCAATATCCTGTACAGTTGTAATGAAACTTCCCTAGTTTTAAACTCCAATCTTTAGCAGTAAAGACCAAAATGTCATTTGCTTGCATAATTACTTGCACATTCATGTTTAACTACGGAAGTTAGGAAAGCATAAAACCTATGGAAAAAGCTTATAATTCCATACGGATGAGTGGTAGGTGAGATGTATAGACAGAATAGAAAGAATTGCAGAGAACAATTAAAACATTAATCAAGAGAAAGAAATTAGAGAAAACCGAAAGCTGAAATTGCTAGAGAAATTCAGCAGGTCTGTCAGCGTCTGTGAAGGAAAACATTCAGTGACCCTTCGGGGTAAGGGGTTTTAGTTGTGATGGGCAGCATCTCAGTAGCAGGCTTGGAGGGCCGAAGGGCCTGTTCCTGTGCTGTACTTTTCTTTGCTCTTTGTTCTGTCATCTTTCTTCTTCAGACAAAGAAAATTGGCTGGAAGAGAACATAAAGAGGATTCACTACTGATATAGATGCATTGAGTAAGTGAACAAAAATCTGGCAAATGGAGCATAATGTAGCAAATTATTGAGATGTTCACTTTGAGAGGATGAATTTTTAAAGAGTATTCCTTAAATGGGGAATGATGGCAGAATTCCAAGGTAGAAAGGTTGATTCCATTGCTAGGCACGAATCTAAGGGAATGTGAAATCAGAAATACAAACAGATCAGCCATGATCTTATCAATGATGCTCTAGGGAATGGGCCATGAGAAGTGAAGATGTTATGGTTCAGTTATACAGGGTATTACTAAGACCTGTGATGATGCTGTCGCTTTAAGAGATTATTTTGCCATTGTTTTTTTTTGAAGAGAGGTTGTAAGGCAGAGGTATGGAGCCGTCTCTAAGAAAGTAAACAACTTGTGAGGCCTTGAAAATTTTTTAAACAGCCTGAATGGGTGTGGCCAGCTCTGTCAAATCAGATTTCAGAGTAACAGCGGAAGCTACTGGGGTGTTAAAAGAGTTGGAAGTTTCAGTGAATCTCTCTTGGCTGCTAATCGCTCTGATTTTTCTTGACTTCTTCCCTCCTGGATTGGAGAGCTGCATGTGAGAATCGGTGCCTGAATTTTCCTTTTTTTGCGAAGGGTTATGTTTATGGGATGTTACTGTACTGGAACAGTTAATTCGTAATAATTACTGTGTCTATCATTCTGTTAAGTTTTCCAAAAGAGTTGTTTTAATTTCCTTTTTCTTTGGTTGTATTTTAACTACAGTGTTTAAACAAATTGTGTTTTGCTTAACATCGAGTGGTTTGATCAATCGCATTGCATCTGGAACACTTTACATTTGCCTTTAAAATAAGGAAAATTTAGGGTCTAGGCAACCTTCTTAAAATATTTTGAGGGTGTCTGGTCTGGTCAATGACAGATTACAACTGAAGTATTGTGTACAGTTTTGGTCTTCTTATTTAAGAAAACGCATTAATACATTGGATAAAAACCAAAAGAACTGTGGATGCTGTAAATCAGGAACAAAAACAGAAGTTGTTGCCAAAGTTCAGTAGGTCTGGCAGTATCTGTGAAGAAAAAAAAACAGAGATAACGTTTCAGGTCTGGTGACCCTCCCTCAGAATTGATTGTAGTTGGGAAAATGTCATGTATGCATAGAAAATAGGGAGGGGGGTGGGGTAGGGAGTAAACAATAGGATAGAGCCCAAAGAGAGAGAAGAGCAGTTGGACAGACAAAGGAGTTGATAACAATCCGACTGGGAGGGTGAAAAGCTGTTAAGGGGACTGTTAGCGACTAACAACAGGTGGTGTGTAATGGCAGGCTATATGATAACAAGGCCTGGTGTGTGGGGTAGGGCACTAGGACATGGGAGAGTTTAGGCCCTAAAATTATTGAACTCGATATTGAGTCTGGAGGGCTGCAGGGTCCCCAAGTGGAAAATGAGGTGTTGTTCTTCCAGCTTGTGTTGAGCTTCACTGAAACACTGAAACAAGCCACAGACAGAGATGTTGGCCAGGGAACAGGGTGGTGTGTTGAAGTGGCAGGCAACAGGTAGCTCAGGGTCTTTTTTGCAAGCAGAATATAGATGTTCTGTGAACAGGTCGCCCAGTCTACGCTTTGTTTCCCCAGTGTAGAGGAGACCACATTGTGAGCAGCAATTGCAGTAGACTAGATTCTGGGAAGTGCAGGTGAAGTGTTGCTTCATTTGGAAGATATGTTTGGGCGTTTGGATGGTGGGGATGGAGGAAGTAATTGGGCAGGTGTTGCACCTTCGCCGGTTACAGGGGAAGGTGCCATAGGGCTGTGGGGGCTGTTGAGGATGAAGGGAGTGTGGACCAGGGTGTCCTGGAGGGAACGGTCCCTGCAGAATGTGGACAAGGGAGGGGAGGGGAATATGTGTCTAGTGGTGGCATCTCGCTGGAGGTGGCAGAAATGGCGTCTGATGATCCTCTGGATCTGGATGCTTATGGGATGGTAGGTAAGGACAAGGGGAACCCTATCGTTGTTGCAGGAGGGAAGAGAAGGGGTGTTGGCTGAAGTGCGGGCGGTGAATCTGACCTGGTTGAGGGCCCTGTCGACAGCAGAGCTGGGGAATCCTCAGTTGAGGAAGAAGGCGGACATTTCGGAGGCTCGCTTTCGAAGTTGGCCTCATCTGAACATATGCGATGGAGACGGAGGAACTGAGAGAAAGGATGGAGTCTTTACAGGAAGCAAGGTGTGAAGACGTATAGTCCAGGTAACTGTGGGAGTCAGTTGGTTTATAGTGGATATTAGTAGCCAGTCTATCCCCAGAAATGGAAACAGAAATGTTAAGGAAGGGAAGGGAGGAGTCAGAGATAGACCAGGTGAAAGTGAGGGCAGGGTGCCCTTTTTTTCTGAGGACGGGTCCCGACCCAAGGTGTCAGCTTTCCTGTTCCTCTGATGCTGCCTGGCCTGCTGTGTTTCCTCCAGCTCCACACCTTTGTATCTCTGACTCCAGCATCTGCAGTTCTTACTACCCTTGTTATCACATAGCCGGCCATTACACACCATCTGTTGTCAGTGACTAACTGTCCCCATTAACAGCTATTCACCCTCCCAGCCAGATTGTTATCAACTCCATTGTCTGTCCAACTGTTCTTCTCTCTCTTTCGGCTCTATCCTATCATTTACTCCCTACCCCACCCCTCCCTATTTTCTGCATTAAACTGATGTTTTCCCAGCTACTGTCAGTTCTGAGGAAGGGTCACCGGACCCGAAACGTTATCTCTGACTTTTTTCTTCACAGTTGCTGCCAGACCTGCTGAGCTTTTCCAGCAACTTCTGTTTTTGTTCCTAAATACATTGGACATTGTTCAGAGCAGGTTTAGTAGATTGATACCTGTGTTGGATCCCAGAGAACACCGACTCTGGCTATCGGCTTACACAGAGAGGAGAAGATTCGGTTCCCGTATCCTCACAAATTACTTTATTAATGTGTTAAACAAGACACACCTTGCTTATATGTTTTATTACAAACTAGACCTTCTACATTTTCCTAAAAACTGAGCTAGAACCAATTTATACACCCATTAGGGACCTCTAACACTCCCCGAGTAGTACAGAATATAAAAGCCAATACCCAATCAAGATAGCTACCGCTGCTGCTGACGAGGGCTGACACTGGCCAGCTGCTGCACTCGATGTCATCGCCATCTCCTTGACATAGGGTCTGCTTCTGCAGTGGTTAGTCTCTGGAGTTTTTGCTGACTGCATGCCCCGAGAGTCTTCTTTTTATTCTTTCTCTTGTCTCTCTCGAGTCGTGCTGTCTCCTTCCCGTTGGCTCAGGCTCGTCCACTTATCTCATGCCTTTACTTTATTGGGCTTGGACCAGAGACTTAGGCAGCTTTACCTCATTGTCCAGATAAGGCTTTTACATTATCTCATCTTTCTTAATTCTTGCAGAACTTGGTTAATTCAAACCGGTTTATATCAGCATGAAGTAGTACCTGGTGCAGGTCATTTTTAGTTCACAAAGTGCTTCTTTCTTCATGTCAGCAGCTTTGCATTCAGTACCTCCTGCTAGCAATATCGACAGCTGGTAACCCCCCTCTCTCTCTATCTTTCTGTAGCCTCTGGCCAACATCTCTCCAAACAGCGATGTGAGTAACTTGTACCTCTCTTTCTCTCTCTCTCTCTCTCTCTCTCTCCAGCTCGCTGCAGCCTCTGGCTTACGCCTGGAATGAGCAGATTATCTAATGAGGAAAGTTTGGACAGACTGCGATTGTTTCTATTGCCATTCAGAAGACCAAAAGGTGACTTGATTGAAGGATACAAGATCTTGACTGATGTTGAAGAGGTAATGACGTGGAAAGGATATTTCCTCCCATAGTGATTCCAGAACTTAGAGGGTACTGTCTAAAAATTAGCAATATCCAATTTAGGACAGAGATAAGGAGAATTTTTCTTCTCTGAATGTTGTGCAATTTTGGAAGGCTCTGTCTCAAAAGTTGGTGAAGGCAGGATATTTAAGACGGAGATAGATTGATTCCATTGCCTAACAAGAATCAAAGTGAATGTACAATTTGAAATACAGACAGATCATCCATCATCTTATTGATGGTGGAGCAGGCTCAAGGGCCAACTTCTGCTCCTATTTCATATGTTTGAACGGATGTACTTTGGCTGTTCTCTGGAGTCCATCAGTTCTGTTTTTTCAACTCAGATAAAGGGCTACAATTATTAACCTGTATGTATAATAGTGAGCTTAATAAGTGGTCAAACAGGTTTAATATACAATCTGCCTGGATAATTAATTAATTATGAAAATATTATTTACTTCTGCACTTTGTGGTGGGGAGTATTGGGGAGCAGTAGTGATAATTGGGCTGCAATGGAGTTTTCTGATGAAGGGTTTAGGCCCGAAACGTCAAGTTTTCCTGCTCCGATGATGCTGCTTGACCTGCTGTGTTCATCCAGCCCCATGCTTGTTATCTCTGCAATGGAGTTTGTTTAGACAACCTGAATAATAGAGGTAATTATGTGTTTCTCTTTAGTATTTCCTGTTTTGTTTGACCAAATGTTGCTATGATTTGCTTCATTTGGCATTTTGGTGATTTTATTTCTTTTACATCATGTATTTTCTTTTCGTGAAGAGTATCCACCATGTCAACAGTACCTGATGGCTATCTTAAATTTCTGATCAAAACATAAAGATCTCAGACAGTACCAGTAATCATTTCAATGTTTTTGTAAAACATTTTTTAAAACAAATCGCTTTTATTTAAAAGTACAATCTAATGATAACTATGGATATACACAATTACCATTTTATGAGTAATGTTCAATGAGGTATCAAACAAACTCATAATTTAAATATTAAATATTCTATATAAATATTTAGCTAGAATATTTTCTCATTTAGTTGACATTTCAGTAGATTCAATCTTATTGTAATTTATCATCTTTGCCTGCACTTACAATATATTAAACAACAATGTAGTTTAATTTGTAGTTATCACAATGCGTGAATTGTGAAGTAAGAATACTAATAAATAAAAGTATATGATAAATTAACACATTACTAAAATGGCCTCATGCCTCTGGTAATGTAGAACAAGGAATTTCGTACAAATCCATTAACCTCTTGTGTGCCAATAACATATCGAAATTTTTATTCCAAATAGATTTTGGGAGCATAGAAAGGCTGCTGGGGACCAACAAGCCTACATCTTTCTCACAAAATAGTCTTACCTCTCCACCAAATACTTTACCATCTAATGACACTGTCAAGCTATAAATGTTGAAGTAGCATTTTCTAACAATCTATTGCAATGGTCTCTTTCTCCTTTGTTCATTAAGATTAGAGCTGGTGAATCAAACTATTCTTTTTCAGATACCCAGGACAGAATCTCCTTAATTTGGAAGATCCTCAGATATCAGGACTAGATGACAGACTCAGCAATGATGAATGAGCCCTGTTGCTTTCATACATCCAAACAAATGAAGTTGTAGCAAAAAGTAGACCTTTCAGCTCCTTGAGCCTGCTTTGCCAATCAATAAGATCTATTTTTATGTTTCCAATTCTAGATACCCATCTAACCACCATTAATTCCCTTCTCAAACAAGAATTTATCTATCTGTGTCTTAATAATATTCAATGATCTTAAATCCACCTTCTTCTAAAGCAGAGTTCCAGAGTCACACAACCCTCTGAGAAAAAACAAATTCTCCTCACCTGTTTCATGAAAGGGTGATTCCTAATGTTAAAACTATTTCCCCTGCTACTTGAGTCACCTAAAGATAAAACAACCTTTCCACAGCCACCTTGTCAAGAGCATCAGGATCTTGTACACTTCCATCAATCACTCTTTACCCTTCGAAACTTCAAGTGAAAGTAAGTTCACCTGTCCAACTCATCCTTATAAGACAATCCACTCACTTAATGTCTCAATCCCGTAAACTTCCTCTGAGCTTCCACTAATGCATTTACATCATTCCTTAAATAAGGACACCAAAATTGCAAAATATTCAGGATGTGGTCTCACTAATGCCTTGCATAACTATTGATAACATGCTTACTTCTATGTTCAATTCCTCTTAAAATAAAGTTAGTTATTCTATTAGGCTTCTTGTTACATGCTGTCTCTGGCGGCTAACTTCCAGTCACTATTCACCTAAATTCTTCTTTACACCAGAAGTCTGCAATCATTCTCCATTTAAGTAATATTCTGTTTTTTTTTCATTCTTCCTGTTAAAGTAAAGAACTTCATAATATTTCCATATTAGATTTCATCTGTCAGATCTTTGCCCAAACAACTCAACCAATCTGATTGCAACTTCCTTATGTTTTCTTCAGAATATTCTTTCCTTGCTATCTTTGGGTTGTCTGCAAATTTGGCTGGCATGTTTTTTCTCCTGGTAACTAAGCCCTTGATGTAAATAGTCAAAGTTAATAGTCAAGTAAATAGTCCAGCACAGATCCCTGTGAGTCTCCACCCATTACGTCCTATCAACCAAGCTTGCTTGGCCTTCCAAGAGACGACCAGTTAACAGGTTGCAACATGAGCCCCATCTGAGTAGGTTCCACAAGTGAGAGGGCTGTACAGAATACTCAAAGCTGTGGGCATTTGGCAGCCCCACTGAGAAAGACGAGTACTGCCAATGTAAGTGAGAGCTTGTGAATGCTCGTCGTGATGGAGGGTCCTTTTCATGAGTTCATAAGAAGAAAAATAAGAATGGATAATGAATGGATGACAACTCATGTCAGTGATGCCCACATCCAAGAACAGATTTTTTGAGCTGGTAGAACTGCTTGTAGCCAGAGCTTCCAGGATTTTTTTGCAGAATATGAACTCCTCCAAAGGACTAGCTACTCCTTATGGCACCACAGCTTCTGAGGGAAAGGAAAGGGAATTAAGGGTGGCCTTTCTGAGACCCTGACTTGCTGCAAGAAAGGTCCTGGCAGCAATACTAATTGGTCTCCGGGTTGACAGTTAATTGACACTAATTACAACAGTCACGATGGTCAACTGCTGCTGCCACGCTAGTACATCATGTCAGTCTGACCTCACCCAGCATGAATGTTCAGAGGCAGAACAAGCTAGACAACTTGGGTAACTTCCCCTCCCTTTTTCAAAATGCATGAGAAGATTCTGCCTTAGTGTTAGCAGCAAACACACCTCAGTCAGAATAGAATAACCTGATCGCTTGATTATTCCCAAAACACAGATGAAGAATTCTTTCTATGCCTTGCTTTTAATTTCCTTTGATATTCTCCAAGCATATTTGACAGTAGTTTCCTACGTATTCAATTGTCAAAATAAAAGCCATCTTTTATGTTTTTACATAAGAGAATATAATGAAAAAGAAAAATGTAGTATTCATTTATTGTTCTAACTTCATATGTCCAAGCGGTTTCCATTCCCATTCCCTGCTGAGAATGATTCTTTGACTCTACTTGATAAAGGACACAGTCAGGTTTTGACTTGACCTTAAAAATGTTGTTTATTAAAATAAACATCCTGACACACTAACATGAAACCTCTAAACTGCTCTAAATGACAGAACAACTTGATTAGGTTATCCAATTTAAGTCCCTCCCTGATTTAAACTCAGTTTTAAACCTAAAACACCTAAAGTCACCATGACTGATTAGCAAAAAAGCCTTCTCAGCCCCATTATCTCTTGGATTTGGCTGATAATTTACGACACTGCATGCAGTTAATCCTTCTGATGGGAGTTACTGGTCCATGAGTCAGGCTGACCAGTCATGAAGCTTCTTCTTGATAGCAGTGCCAAACCCTTCACGCTTGTCCTTTTAATGATGATCATTACCGAAATATCATAAATATATTTCCTGAGGCCATTCTGCCAATGGTCAGTGTGTTTAGCATCATCTTTGATCCTTCTAGTCTGTTCCAGACAGGCATATACAGACATATACAATGCTAATGTTATTTCCACAATTGAAAGCAATGAATTCCATCAAGGTGAGGTATCCTGGCTCCAAACCTGACCTGCATTCAAAAGGATTCTCTCTTTCTGTGGCTAAGATGAAAGACAGCTATTTGGGGTAATTTGATTGAGACAATGACTTCCTCCATTTCGTAGTTAGATTACACAATGATGGTTATCTTGCGTCATTGTTGCGATGATGCTACAAATCCCAGTCCTTTTTAATATAGTCAGTTCTGTTGTGATGTTGAGTGCCTGAGGTTAACACTCTCAATCCTTCCCTACCCCACCTCCCCTCACTACGTCGGCAGTCTCTGTGCGTTTTGAGTTGAGTTTTGGTTTACTGACAGCACTAGTGTCCATTAAGCTTAAGATTTTTCCATCATATTTCATGAATTGGTGGGGATACCAATCCCACATACTACTGAGTGGCTGGGTTGATTCTCTTCTTTAATTTTATGTACTGTGTCTTCATGTGACTGGTCATTTGTGATGAGTTGCTTTCATAATTCCTATTTAGTTTTTTTTTGTCAGTTTTCTGGTTGGTTATTTTGGAAAAATGCTTCAGGGTACTAAGATTCCTGAACAGTCAAACTTTCAGTAGCTGACAACTTGTAAACACAGAAGTCCATTATTAATTACATTTCACTTAACCTGGTATGTTTTGACAAACGGTTTTTCAGGTTTTAGTCTTATCTAGCTTATTATATTGAGCTTTAGTAGTTTAAAATCATTAATTCTTCCATATAGACAGCACGTTTCAAACCCATGACCACTTACATCTTGAAGGGCAAGGGCGGCCGATACATGGGAACGCCACGATCTACCAGTACTCCCCAAGCCACTCACCATCCTGATGGTTCCTTCTGTGTTGATGGTCAAAATCCTGGAAAATGCTCCCTAGGGGCATTGTGCATCTACTTACAGCACATGGATTGCAGCAGTTCAAAAAAAGCATCCCCTTCTCAAAGGCAAATAGAGATGAGCAGTGAATGCTGGCCAGCCAGTGATGCCCATGTCCCACGAGTAAATAAAAGGAAGGACATATGAAGATTATAACATGACCTCTAAGTTGTTATTCTATTGTCAATTCGGTAACAATCACTAAAATGGAAAATGGCTATTCAGCTCAACAAGTTTATGTAGGAACCTATCCTCTATATGATATAGTGTAATTATATTTATCATTTTCTTCCCATATCCTTCAATTGCTTTTTTGTTTTAGCTTTCAACCTTCTGTTCAGTCAGTATTGAAATGGTGTCTGTTTCAATCATGAAAATGTAATTTGCAATCTATTGCCAGTGTGTAAAAGAGGATTTCTTTTGGTCTGTGTCTGAGATGTCTTGTATAGTCCCAATTTTTCAAGCCTGTCACTGCAGCATCTCATTAAATCCACAATGGATCTTTCCTGTTGTATATTTGTTCTATAATGTGGAGCCTAAAGTTGCACACAATACTCCAAAAATGACAAGCCTAATGTTTTATATGGATTCACCATTGCAGAATCACAAAATTACAGAAGGAGGCCATTTGGCCTGTCATGTCTGCTCTCTGAATGGCCATCATGTCTTTCTTGATAATCCTACACACTGTTTTGATTCAAACAATCACCTATTGCTGTCTTGAATGCCCCACTTGACTCTGTCTCTACCATAGTTTCAGACAGTGAATCATAACTTTTACACTTACTATTATATTAACTTTTTCTTTCATCATGTCCTTAGGAAATCAAGGTGCAACTGCACCCCTAAAATCTCTATGCTCTCCTAAAGATTCTAACTTCCACATTCTACCAAAATAGAAGTGCATTTTGATACACTGTTATAGGCTGTATTTGAATTACAACCAGAGCATCAGCAGTGTTACCATGGCAATAAGCCTACAACACTCTCTTAAGGCTGTTATATAGTCCAATTAATTTCAGGCTTGACAGTTAGAAATAACTCAATTATCTTTCTCTTTGATTGTATTTAATATTTCTCCATATGCGTGCTATGGGTATTGTTTGGTTTCAAAATTGAGGATTCCTGCTACTTAATTGGTGATTGAAAGAAAGCTGATATGACGATAATTGGCTCTGTTCAATTTATGGATAGTTGATAGTTCTCACTGTTCAGTGGCTATCAGTTTCTTAGGGTTTGCTAGCAGAGCAGCAAGTTTTGGTGCACAAGTTTTAATACTGCACCTGGGATGTTGTTGAGGCCTTCATGTTTTCATCTTCTGTTTTATAATATCACATAAAGTGAATTAAATTGACTGGACACTTCTATCTATGATGCTGAAGTCATCAGATCAACCCGAGTGGATGCCAAGTGATAGCTCTGTTGATGGTGTTAACTATGGAGAAAACTACGCACTGATACAATTACAGCATTTAAAAGGCATGTGGATGGGTAAATGGACAGGAAAGGTTTAGAGAGATATGGGCCAAATGCTGGAAAATGGGACTAGACTAATTTAGGATATTTGGTCAGCATGGATGAGTTGGACCAAAGGGTCAGTTTCCATGCTGTACAACTCTATGACTCTATGACTGCTATAAGGGCAGATTGTGCGCATGTGTCTCTCTCTGAAGTAAAAATACCCGAAGCTAGAAGAAAGCCTATTATTTTCTGCCACGAGTTCCTGTAAGCAATCTCCTTTAACAAGTAACTAACAGACTTTGTAATCAGAGTACAAATTGTCCTATGCTTCCGACAAAGTTATGAAAGAACCTGGAGAAAAGAAATTGAAGAACAATTGAAGAACAAGCCAAAAGGCTGTGTACTGGTGCTAATGAACTTTGTTTCTCAGTTTTGTTTTCCCCTTCACGTATAAAACCAGAATGCTTTCTTTCTTTATCTGTGTCTGTCTATAGCTGTCATAGGGGTTTTAAAAGACTTTAGAGTTTTGGTTAGTAGATTTACATGTTGATAGTTCATTACTGTTTACTTGTGATTAGAATTTACCTATTTGTGTTATGAAGGAGTGGTCAGTGTTTTCAGTTCACTTGATTTCAACAGACAAGTAAATAGAGGCTTTTATGTGCTTTGACTAAATCATTAACAAACAACTACGATTAGTGGGGCTTGAGAATAAGTGTGCTTTTTCAAATGGCTCACAACATCCTCCATCCTGGGATTTTTAAAGAAGTGCCCACCAAACAGGTGCCTGAATTAGTCTTGAGCTTCCTGAATTCTCCATGTTCTTGAATTGTCCCCATGGGTTAGACAGGAACTGTGTTAGAAATGTAACTGTGGTATACACGAAAAGAGGGAAAGAGAGAAAAAGTGAACTACATCACAGTTAGATAAAACGTTGTGGAGGTGGATGAACACAGCAGGCCAAGCAGCATCAGAGGAGCAGGAAAGCTGACGTTTCGGGTCGAGCCCCTTCTTCAGAAATGGGGGTGGGGAAGGGGATTCTGAAATAAATAGGGAGAGAGGGGGAGGCAGATAGAAGATGGATAAAGGAGAAGATAGGTTGAGAGGAGACAGATGGGTCAAAGAGGCGGGGTTACAGCCAGTGAAGGTGAATTGTGGCGTCATTGTGGCAATGCAGGAGGCCCAGGATGGACATGTCGTCCGAGGAGTGGCGGGTGGGGGGGCGCGAGTTGAAATGGTGGGCCTCCTGCATTGCCACAATGACGCCACCCGAAAGCTGCAGGAACAGCGTCTCATATTTTGCTTGGGAACCCTGCAGCCCAACGGTATCAATGTGGACTTCACAAGCTTCAAAATCTCCCCTCCCCCGACCGCATCCCAAAACCAGCCCAGCTAGTTCCCACCTCCATAAACATTCCTCCCACCTCAAGCCCCACCCCTGTCTCCTATCCACTAATCTCATCTCGCTTCCTTGACCTGTCCATCCTCCCTGGACCGACCTATCCCCCACCTAAATCCCCACCTACATGCACCTTCACTGACTCTAACCCCACCTCTTTGACCCGTCTGTCTCCTCTCAACTGATCATCTCCTTTATCAATCTTCTATCCGCCTCCCCCCTTTCCCTATTTATTTCAGAATCCCCTTCCCCTCCCCCATTTCTGAAGAAGGGTCTTGACCCGAAACATCAGCTTTCCTGCTCCTCTGATGCTGCTTGGCCTGTTGTGTTCATCCAGCTCCACAACGTTTTATCTCAGATTCTCCAGCATCGGCACTTCCTACTATCTGTCTACATCACAGTTAGCCCTGATATCAGTAGTAGGGAAAATGCTAGAATCTATTATTAGGGAAGTGACAACTTAGTTGTCTTCTAAGTACTTAGAAGATCACAATATGATTAGATAGAATTAATGCAGTTTTATAATTAATTGTAAACACTCATAGCTTGAAGAATGAAAATGTTTTAATTAGGGTTGTTGACGAATTTGGATGTGTAAAACAGTTACTTGTGAAAATATAAGAAGACAGTTTGGAATTGTTGAAAATAGGCTATCTCAGTATAAGGAGTTTATTAAAGGTTTCAGGCCAGAACTGTTTTTGGTAAAACTGTAGAGGGGGTATTTAGAGCTGAGAAAGTCTAAGCTGAATTGTACAAAGGTTCCTGGAAGATGTTATTGGATTCTCAAAACTGAACCCAGTTGAACCCACAGTTAAAGTAAATCCTATAGAGCTGATAGAGAGGAGAATTCGCTCTCATCTGGGTACAATAAAGGGATGCTTTGGCGATTAGATTTTTACCATTTGTCTTAAAATTGTTAAATTTGTGTCTTATGTAAATAGCTTGGGTTATTATATTTTATCTTCATTTATTTTGTGTAATTAAGTTCAGTTTTATTGTTCAAACCAAAGCCTCAACATTGCATATTTATATTTCAGTGAGAGATGACCTTATTAAAATTAAACAAAAACAAAATACAATCCATCAGGCAGATTTCAGTCTGGGATCTGATGTGTCCAGTGAAATAGCTGGGATCATAACAATTCCAACAAATGTCATCCAGGGATTAAATGCCAGGAGGAAGGCTGGGACTCTTGGGATTAGGAGTAATATATTAGCATGGGTTGAAAATTAGTTAAAGGGGTAAAAAGAGATTAGAAATAAATACGTCATGTACAGGATGGCAAGGTATAACTTAAAAGATTGTCGCATGGATCAGTTGTTAGGCCAAAGATATTTACAATTGATAATTATCTTCACTTTGAGTATACACTCCATCATGTTGTGTAATTCTACAACTGTGTTAAATGCATGAAATTTTTAAATGACCTGCAACTCCAAGAGATGCTGCGAGCCATCAGTAGCAGCAGAATTGCATTCTTCTCTATCTGTAACCTCATGGCCTGGGATATTCCCTGCTCTACCACTACCATTAAATGAAGGATGCAGGCAGCCATGTCGGGAGCAGCACCAGGAATCCAAAAATGAAGCATCAACCTAGTAAACTACTAGGAAAACTTGCATGACAAAAAAGTGAAAGCAGCATGTAATCGACAGAGCTAAGCAGTAGCCAAAAGACCAGTACTGAGCTCTGCAGTCCTGGTACATCTAATCATAAACAGTGGTGGACAATTAAAGAACTAGCAGTAGGAGAGGGCTCCACAAATTTCCTTACCTTCAATAAATGGGGAGCCCAACATATCAGTGCAAATTACAAGGTTGAAACTTTTCAACCACTTTCAGCAAGAAGTGTTAAGTCGATCCATCTGTCTCCTTCCTGCAGTCTTCAGCATCACAGATATCAGTCTTCAGCCAATTTGATTCACTCGATCCCATGGTATCAAGAAATGGCTGAAAGGACTGGACACTGCAAAAGCTATAAGCTCTGACAATATTCTATCTATTATACTGAAGACTTGTGCTCCAAAACAAGCTGTAGTGCTGGCCAAACTGTTCCAGTGAAGCAGCAAGATTGACATTTAATCGACAACATGGAAGATTGCACAGGCATATTCTGTCCATAAAATGCAAGGGAAACCCAACCAGCCAATTACTATCTTTTTGATTTATTCTCATTCATCAATAAAGTGAGAGATGGGTCATTGACTGTGCTATCAAGAGGTTTTTGTTGAGTAATGGTGTACTCAGTTCTTCATTGTATTTTTAGTATAAACATGCACAAAAGAGCTGAACTTCAGATTTGAGGTGAGAGAGACTGCCCTTGGCATCAAGGCAGCATTTTATTGAACATGGTATCGAGGAGTCTGAGTAAAATTGTGGCGAATTGGATTCAGCAGGGCAACTGTTCATTGCCTAGAGATCATACCTAGCACAAGGAAAGATGTTGGAGGTCCTGGAACATCCCTGCAGGTGTTCCTCATGCTAATCTCCTTCATCACATTCCATCCACAGCTCCAATATCAATGTTCAAAATCATTTGTAACTCCTCACATGCTGAAGTTTTCAGTGTCCAAATGCAGCAGGAGGTGGATGACATCCACGTTTGGGCTAATAAGTGGCAAGTAACAGTCACACCACATGATTAGCAGATAATAACCATCTCAAACAAGAAAGAATCTAACCATCTCCCATTGACATTCAGTGGTACTGCCATCACCAGGCTACCATCTACCAACATCCTAGAGGTTATCATTGACCAGAAACTAAACTGGACCAGTCATATAAATACTCTAGCTACAAGAACAAAGTGAGTCTAGAAACTCTGTGGCAGGACGTTCATCTGATCCTAAATGCCAGTCCCCATCTACAAGGCATAAGTCAGGAGTGTGATGGAATACTCTGCACTTACTTGGATGGGTGCAGCTCCAAGTATTCAAAACATTTTAAGTCATTGATGTCAAATCACCCCACTTGATTGGAATCCCATCGACTAACTACAACATTGACTCCATCCATCATCAATGCACAGTGCAGCAGTGTGTAACATCTACAGGATGAAATGCAAATGGCTTACAAAGGCTTCTTCAGCAGATCCTTTCAAACCTTTAATCTCTGCCATTTAGAAAGACAAGAGTAGCAGATACATGGGAACGCTACAATCTGCATTTTCCTCTCCAAGCCATACATCATCCTGACTTGTAATTACATTGCCATTTCATTAGAAACCAAAAGAACTGTGGATGCTGTAAATCAGAAACGAAAGTAGAGATAGCTGGAAAAGCTCAGCAGATCTGGCAGCATCTGTGAAGAGAAATCAGAGTTAACATTTCGGGTCCGGTGACCCTTCTTCAGAACGCAACAAATTCTGAGGAAGGGTCACCGGACCTGAAATGTTAACTCTGATTGCTCTTCACAGGTGCTGCCAGACCTGCTGAGCTTTTCCACCAAACTCTATTTTTGTTGCCATTTCATTACTGTCACTGGGTCAAAATCATGGAACTCTCTAGCAGCACTGTGGGTGTACCTTCAGCTCAATAACTGCAGCAGTTCGGGAAGAGAGCTCATGATCATCTTCTCAAAGCTGATTAAGTATGGGCAATAAACGCTGGTCTCACCAGTGACCCCATATCCTGTGAATGAATTTTAAAAAAAGACTGAGACGTGATGAGCGAGTGAATATGTACAAGTTTGCCAATGTTATAAAGCTAGATGCGGAAGTAAGCAGTGGAGAAAACATTCACTTTCTCCACCGTCAATACAAAGTGTCAGTCTGTAAGATGCGCTTGAGCTGCTCAACAAGGCTCCTTTGATTTGATTTACTTATTGTCATGTGTATTTTGTTACAAAATATAGTGAAAAGTGTTATAGTGTCACCACTATCTGGAGCCATTGTAATGATTCAAGGAGGCAGCTTTCCACCACCACATGCTAGAGAGAGACTGTGTGAGTGTGAGGGAGTGTATGAGTGTGAGGGTGTATGTGTGAGAGAGTGTGTGTGTTTGTGCTTGAGAGTGCAAGTGTGAGGGAGTGTGTGTGAGGGATTGCTAGTGTGTGCGTGTGTGAGAGAGGGTCTGTGTGAGTGTGCAAGTGTGTTTGTGAGTGTGTGTTACAGTATATAGTGGTGAGGTCATGGGTAGTGTGACATGATCCTAAGATCACGGTTGAGGCTGTCCTCATGGGTATGGAACTTGGCTATCAGCCTCTGCTCAGTGATTTTGCGTTATTGAGTATCTCAAAGACGACCTTGAAGGATGCTTACCCAAAGGTCAGCCTTGAAAGAAATTCTGGGATTTGCATTTTAATCAATAGAAACCTGCATGTCCTTTCTAACTTATTGAAAATTCAACAGGAGGCAGTCGGTGAGCTATTTTTAAGGCTGTTACCTTTCTGCTTATAAATTCTGTCTTGGTATACCTCCTCTTCCACACTATGCCTGAAAAATGAGCAGAGATTCGAAAGCTAGTGTTTTCTAATGAACCTATCCAACTATAACCTGGTCAGAGATAATAGGTACTGCAGATGCTGGAGAATCCGAGATAACAAGGTGTGGAGCCGGATGAACACAGCAGGCCAAGCAGCATCATAGGAGCAGGAAAGCTTGACGTTTCGGGCCTAGACCCTTCATCAGAAATGGGGAAGGGGAAGAGGGTTCTGAAATAAATAGGGAGAGAGGGGGAGGTGGATAGAGGATGGATAGAGGAGAGGATAAGTGGAGAGGAGACAGACAAGTCAAAGAGGTGGGGATGAAGCCAGGAAAGGTGAGTGTAGCTGGGGAGGTGGGGAGGAGATAGGTCAGTCCAGGGAGGATGGACAGATCAAGGGGGTGGGATGAGGTTGGTAGATAGGAGATGGGGGTGCAGCTTGAGGTGGGAGGAGGGGATAGGTGAGAGGATGAACAGGTTAGGGAGGCAGGGAGAAGCTGGGCTGGTTTTGGGATGCAGTTGGGGGAGGGGAGATTTTGAAGCTTGTGAAATCCACATTGATACCATTGGGCTGCAGGGTTCCCAGGCTGAATATGAGTTGCTGTTTCTGCAGCCTGCGGGTGGCATCATTGTGGCACTGCGGGAGGCCCAGGATGGACATGTCGTCTGAGGAATGGGAGGGGGAGTTGAAATGGTTCACGACTGGGAGGTGCAGTTGTTTGTTGTGAACTGAGCGCAGGTGTTCTGCAAAGTGGTCCCCAAGCCTCCGCTTGGTTTCCCTGATGTGGAGGAGGCCACAACGGGTACAGCGGATGCAGTATACCACATTGGCAGATGTGCAGGTGAACATCTGCTTGATGTGGAATGTCTTGGTGGGGCCTGGGATTGGGGTGAGGGAGGAGGTGTGGGGGCAGGTGTAGCACTTCCTGCGGTTGCAGGGAAAAGTGCCGGGTGTGGTGGGGCTGGAGGGGAGTGTGGAGCGGACAAGGGAGTCACGAGGGAGTGGTCCCTCCGGAAAGCAGACAAGGGTGGGGAGGGAAAAATGCCTTTGGTGGTGGGGTCAGATTGCAGATGGCAGAAGTGTCGGAGGATGATGCGTCGGATCTGGAGGTTGGTGGGGTGGTACGTGAGGACGAGGGGGATTCTTTTTTGGTTGTTATTGGGGAGAGTGGTTGTGAGGGATGAGTTGCGGGAAATGCGGGAGACACAGTCGAGGGCGTCCTCGACCACTGGGGCGGGGGGGGGGGAGGAGTTGCGGTCCTTGAAGAATGAGGACATCTGAGATGTGCGGGAGTGGAATGTCTCATCCTGGGAGCAGATGCGGCGGAGGCGAAGGAATTGGGAATAGGGGTGTCGCGTGATTTTTGACCTTTACAGAGACCTTTTCATGATGTCAATATTGTACTTCAATGTATGACCTGGGCTATGAAAATAGCAAATTTCATCTTAGCCTCGGATCACCTGAAGGATGGCACGCAACTAAAAGCATGGTTTTCCTTTGCAATATAATTGCTTAATGTTAGCCCAGAGACTAATATGTGCCTGAGGAATGTAATGTTTGCGTATAATTATTAGCTGTGTTAAATGTCTGTTAGATTCTTCGGTATCCATGCCTAGTTTCTGAGATGCATTGTCGCATCAGGTAAAGTGCAGCTAGAGGCACAGTTACATTAAAAATAAACATTAAAGAAATACGCTTTTACATTCGGGCAGTGTCCCTTTAAGTCACGGAAATAAAGACGCTGCCAATCTCAAAGAAGGGAAAGTAGCGAGGTTCTAGAAACAAAGACATTCTCCTCTGTTGTACAATAGGTGTCACTTCCTGTAAGATCGCAGCAAATGTCGGGGACACCGGTGGTTCAGCTGATCCAAAGTGGCGTATACCTAGGACCGCCTCAGGAGCGAGTCAATGAAAAGTCCCTCCCTTTCTGAGTATCTTATCTGTCTATCAGGGCAATAAGTCCGCAGGGGGAGGGGGGCAGATGCGAGTAAAGCAGCAAGCCGAACTCAGCCATGGTAGCCCTTCGAGCAACACTAGCCGAACACGGTGAGTCTCTTCTTCCTAAGACCTTCGCCTTGCCAAGCCAGGAGGCTCATTTGCTAAACTCACTGGCGCATCTTCGCAGAGAGAACAAAAAAAAGTACCTTCAGATTTTTGCCAATAAAACTTCTACTTTAGATTTAATGATGTTAATGAAGAATCGTTTGGTTTTTTTCTACGACTGACCCCCCCTCCCCCCCGATATTGTTAATTTATCCGCGGTCGTTGTTTCATAGCTTTATTGGGTGTTGAAAAATGCCTGCTACTTTTGCCACTTTTGCACAATAGCGGCTACAGGGATGTCGCTTCATGTTCCCGGTTACTGGAGGACGCCAAAGAAGAAATCATTTCCGTTCCTGTAGGAAATGGAGGAGTTAGGAAATTTTCCAGTGATTTTTTTTTTCTGAAGTTAACAGTGCATCAGCAGGAAGAGTTAAAATATTCACGTATTCTAAGGTATACTTTATTGTTATTGGTACCTAAATATTAGATCCTGTATCTCCGCCCACTGAGCCGCGCCCATGGTACAAGATGGTTACGAGCACATTTCATGTTACATTGTGTTCTGAGAAGCAATCTCACATTTCATTAAAAAAAAATTCCTGAGAAAAAAAGGGTAACGTCTTTTATATCTTGAGAACGAGGTATTTCATGTCATTCAAATTGTAACACTCCAAATATCCACCCACTATCCTTTAAAACAACGTGAAGAGATTTGATGTCTTTTGGGTATTCCTTCTAAAAAAAAAACTGCACTAGCCAAGTACTTACGTAGGTGAATCCTGGTCCAGACTGGTTAGTAATCTCTCTTTAGAGCTGCACGTTTTATAATTCATTTATACTGGGATAGGGAAAGAAGATTGCTTTTGTAGCGATTTAACACTCTGGTTTAGTCAACAGGAATGGATCTTTGCAAGGAGTGGGGTAAGTGGGTAAGAGTACATATCACAGCAATGACAGTGTGTGTAGAGATAGTCTGAGAAGAGACAGGGTGCAATTTGGCTTGTGGTACTGAAAAAGCAAAGGCTGTACAGAGAGACAATGGATGTGACTGGGAATAGGGACATTAATGATGAGATTTATTATTTCTGGTCTTTAGAAATACGTGGACAGCCATCATGCCTGCCCATGCCACTCTTCCTAAGAATGCATCATATCCCATCAAGGTCTTTAGGCATGGCTAGGTTAGCTGAAGCATTCATATGTGAGTAGAATGTGGCATGCTGCTGAATTTAGACAACTAAAATTATGCAAGTTGCTAGCAAAGGGTATTAGTAATACACCTTTTGCTTTCCATCATATGTTCTGCACCATTAGGAGATTTGCTTGTAAGGTTCTGGAGCTGAATAGTCAGAATCCCAGTCTTCTGTGACTACCTTTCCAATTCCAATTGGTGAGCAAGACCGGTTAGTCAGTCACCAGTAGTGCCTTGGCATACTGTGGACTAACCTGGTGTAAGTATCAGGTTGGTAGTTCTGCCACAGATGGTTGACTTGGTTTCGGTCTTAGTTCCCAAATGTGTTGTTCTAGAAGATAGCTGAACTGCAAAAAAGAATGGCCTGTGCCTCTTCCATCCTCAGGTTAATAGTCATTGCCTGGTCATTAGACAAAATATGATCAGCATTGAATTGGCCTCTCTCCAAACAGACATTGGGTACAAAGAATGAGCAGCACCACTTGCCTAAAAATGTGTGCATGTGTTGCAACTGACCTTTCTGAACATGAAACATGCTCCATTATATCATGGATTTACCAGTTGGAGGTGCAGAGCTTGAACATCCAGTTGTCCCTTTGCAACATGAGAATGGTAGGTTTGATTTTTTTTTTGCATAGAATGCACACAGTTTCAATACTGGCCCACTGTTGGAACCTGTCAGTAGTTTTTAATCTCCAATCTCTGAGTTTTGTCATGAATGACGTGATGCATGTCCACTTACAAGATAGTGGAAGGACCTCTGCCGAACATGTCTGATGTTACAGACATTTGGAATTTGTAATTTATTCATAAAATAGAGTAAGTATTTATAGGTATTGGATAATCCTTACCACTTAACTGGTTAACATTAGTGAAGGTCAATATGTAGAGAAATCTCACGATTTCTGTAGTGCATAGAAGTTTTGAATGTAATTAGTAATTTTTGTGACTCACCCAAAGATGTTCCGATAAGCCTCATCACAAACTGCAAAAATATTGCACCAATTCGACAAACCAAAGTAGAATATGTGTTGAAACAATTAAAAAGTTTCTTCACTCTTAATTATCAAACTGATATTTTTAAGTTACATATATTCAAATAGGGAGGGAATTTTGTGTAATTTTAGGTTATAAAATGGATTTTCATTTGTTGTGTTGACTTAAGATAAGGAGAAAAGTACATTGGAATTCACATCAATGCAATTCAAATCCAAGTAAATTTATTTCAATCACATGATCATGAGAAATATTTTTAAACTTCAATTTAGCTTGATAGAAGGTTCGTAAAATGATACAGTTCATCTGTGATACCATGCAGGAATAGTTTTTGGCGGCACAACTCTGTGAAGAAAAAAATTTCCTAAGTTATTCAGTAGGGAAATTCACCACTGCTGCATTCCATGTGGGAAGCTGTGCTGATAGGAATTTGGTCAGATTTGGGCCTCTAACAGTGTTGTGCTTATTCTGTGTCTGATCCATTGTCCCTTTGAGCATGTTTTTCCAATGAACCATCATTTGGTGAATTTACCCTAAATTCTTCAGTTGTTCGAATATCTGTCTTGCCCACATGCTTACTATTGTGAAACTCCTTGCATGTCATTGCTACAAAGTTGACTATGCTTTTAAGTACTTTAGTAGTTGGGACCTCCTGAGGACTTATACTTTGATACATAAATGTCAGTTTATTCTTTATATGGACGGGCTAAATCATTTAAGTATTACATGATGTATGATTAGGTTTTACTGTTTCATTAACTCATTCACAAATTCAATTTGTCAATATTTCTTTCTTACTTTAATCTGTTCCCTATTGGGGATGCTTGCATCTTTGGTAAGATCTCAGATAGCCTGCTTCAAAAGATCACAGATTGAACTCTTTACCCAGTCAATAGAGTTATATTTTACTGATCTGCACTTCTTTTAAATTCAGTCCTGTATTGGGAGAATATCTCATACCTTCTCAGACCTCATATAATTATGTAGACACTGGCAATACATTATTTGTGAAATCGCAGAAAAAATACTTATTTACTGTATACAGTCTTTAGTACTGTACAGTATACTGGCACCTAAACATAGGGTCCTCTTTAAGACATTTTTTTATGAATTTGTCAGGAATAAAAATGAGTCATATAATACTTGTGAAAGCAGGTACTTATACCACTGAAAACAAAATGATTCTTTATCATACAGGTATCTATCTTGAGGTAATATAATTGTACAATATTGTCATTGTGAAATATACATTATTACTATGAAGAAATAATAAAAGATGTACATCTCCAATGAAGAGGGGAACCTAGTCGTAGAAGAAGAAATATGGCAAAAAATTATGTGCCCATTTTATTTACAGATGCATGCATGCACCCAGTGGAAGGACACTAAAAGCAAACGTGAGAACAAGTACAGTAGATTGAAAATTTAAAACAGACTTTATAAGCAGGAGCATTGAATATGTGGCCAAAGAGGGAATGATATTTTTGCACAAGGTGATGATAAGATCAGAATTAGATATGTTCAATACTAAGGGCAAAAAATAGCCAACCAGTTTGGGGTAAAGTTGCTGATTAAAGTCAGAAGATGAAGAATGAAGATAAGTTAATGCAGCCATTTTTTGTGTTGCAGGAAATTGCCTTCATAGAAAGTATAAACAAACTCACAAAAAGCTTCTGCAACGATTGACACATTTTGATATCTACAAATATCAAAACATTAGTTGCAATTCCTTCTAATATCAAGTATTACTGGTATCCTCTGAAAACAGCAGTATACCCTGTGATCATTGGCAGTTTTTTCCAAATTTCAATAAACTTGTGGGAATGCAAAAAAATGCACTTTTTGGTGGGTGGCACAAATTAGAGCAAATGTTATTGGTAAGTAATGACATGAATACTTTGAAAATAATTGCAAAGATTTGATAGTAGATAGAACAAAAAGACCTCAAGGAACCACTACCATAGGTTAGGCATTCCAGTTTGAAAATATAAGATATACATAATTTAATTCTATAATTTTGAGGTTTGGAAATATAGCAACAAAGGTAATGCACAACTTCATCTAGTTATCAATTCTCGCAAGAAACTGGACATTGTACAAGACCTCAGTTTAACTTGCACCCTAGGCAAGATTTACATCTTCACAGACTTTGGTAAGCTTTCACGGGTGATTTAGAAAGTCGTTGGTTTAGTTTTGTAATTTGATTCAATAAAGCTATATTATCTTTTGTATTATTCACATAACTAATTTCCTAATATTTAGACATTTATTATTTTGTCACTGAAAGTAACAGACATTCTTAATATCACAAAATAATACAGAATTCATTGGGGTTCCACATCTAGCTTTCGTGCGGCTGTGAAGTAGTAAAGATGGATGATAATAATACCTCATTTATAAAACTCAAATTATTCCTGATGTGCAACATTATGGTGCAGATTAAAGATCGCATTTAAGTTAGGAATGTATTTATTAACCGGCCTGTTGCAGCTACCGCCAAGATTAGCATCTTGAATCCAATTTGTGTTGACTTAAGTCTCTCTGCCTACATTTTCCTTTGAAATAGTTTACATGAAATGCAGTCACACGTAATGGTAAAGTAAGCTTTCTTGTTATTTTGTAATTTACAGGGGTCTGTTTTGTTGTAAATTGAAATTTTCTGCAGCACGGAAGTGGATAACTATCTAAGTGGTATGCATGGAGCCGGCTGAGAATCGCGTTTAGATGACAGTAGCACCATGAACCCAGCCAGTGGCGCTGCTGAAAACCGACAGCATTCTAACAACAAGAAACAGCAGCGAGCCGCTTCGCCCGCCAGGTTCCGCGACATTAACTCCAGACCTTCCATCAAGACGTCGTTTGGTGCCAAATCGACTGCACTGAAACAGGGTTACCACCCGAGTCGGGTTTCCAACCAGGGGACTGCAAACACCAAGGAGAAAGCGAGCCGAGCCGGGGCTGCTGTCCGTCCAGCTGGTGCTGAAAAGGAGATCGCCGCCTCTCCCGAGGACCTCAGAAAGGTGGAGGGGGACAGCTGCCATTTCACCCAGAGCAAGAACTCGGATTTGACCGTCGCTCAGAGCGGCCGTACGGGGACCATCCCGGAGAGAGCTGCGAGGGGAAAGCCAGGGGAGCAGCAGCCTCCAGGAGGAGGAAGAGGTGGTGGAAAAGGGGAGGCGGCAGACGGAGCGGAGCAGGAAGGTGTCAGGGGCGGTTTTGGGCTCGGCCTTCAGACGGACAGTGCGGGGTTGGCGCCGCCGCCCAATGCTGCGATAATGCACACGAAGAACGCGTCGTCGGCGCCGGAACCCGAGAGGGCGGCGGGTGGTTCTAACATGGAGGCGATGACAGAGCAGGAAAAGAGCCTGCAAGATGAGGTCGAGAAACTGCGCTCGGAAAACCTGGGCCTCAAGGTAGGGACGGCATCTGGCACATTGCAAATAGAGATTGGGGGAGGGGAGATGGGGCTTTCTGCTTGAGGATACTAATGGACAGAATCCAACAGTATCACCACACTCTCAAAAACGTCGGAGGATTTGTTGGGCAGAGGCTTCATTCCCCGTGGGTAGGGGAACTGCAGTGTTGGCCCTGGGGCTGATGTTGACAGTTTGCATGATGGCCATTGTATTGAGAAACGCCTGCCGCAGATTTGGAAGAGGTTTGCTTTGTGTTTATGTTTTAGTTTTGTTGTTGCGTTGATGCATTTTTTTTTCTTTTTTAAAAAAACGAAGAAATCTTTGTTTTGGCAGACGGAGATCGAGGAGATGCGAAACGAAATGGACGAAATGAGGGATAGTTTCTACGAGGAGGACGCCTGTCAGCTGCAGGACCTCCGGCGGGAGCTCGAGCGCGCCAACAAGAACTGCCGGATCCTGCAGTACCGCCTGCGGAAGACAGAGAGGAAAAGGATGCGATTCGCCCAAACCGGCGAGATGGACAATGAGCTACTGAGAAGTCTCGAGCAGGACCTCAAGGTCAACTTACTTTCAGTCTGTTGGGCGCTATGGGGTTCCTCCAGTTATCAGTGATAACAAACAATTTCCGCAGCTTTGAGACTTTTAAGTAATTTGCATCCATTTTAACCCCGCGCTGCCCCCTTTTTTTTGTTTTATTTTCGATGAGGAGGAGGATGATGCAATTTACTGTTGTCACCACTTCCAGGTTGCCAAAGACGTGTCTGTCAGACTGCACCATGAATTGGAAAACGTGGAAGAAAAACGCACCAAAACAGAGGAGGAAAATGAAACCTTACGTCAGCAGTTGATAGAAGCTGAGATCACCAAACAAGCTTTACAGAATGAACTGGACAAGATAAAAGAGGCGAGTACAATATTGGTGATCATTTCATGGTCAAGAATAGTAAAGAAGAGATTACAAGCTCAGGAATTATCTTTAGTGAAAGAAGATATTCATATGACATTGTTTCATTACGTTAAACAAGGTTTTAGGAGCCCATGAAAAGTTGACTCAATAAGTTGAGTTCAATGTTCACTCAGAAATAATGCCAACTCACAATTCCAACATATACCAATCTTATTCAGACTTTATGTTGATTTCACAATGTTTTTGTGTGTGGAATTTAAAAGCTTAAGAAACCCTGTGTCATGTTTGGGGCTATTTTGTCTTTCAGTTTTCTAAAAAATGAAGGAGGTAGAAATTGATCTATGTGCACAGTGAATTATAAGGCAGTGGCGGGATTATCCTGCACCTGGTCTGTGCAAGCAGCTGGGAGAGAAATCTTGAAGCCTTGGAGCTTCTTTGGTGTCTGGGCCCCTTGTTTCAATTCCAACCCCACCCCACCCCGCTCACCCACCATGCTTTTAATGCTTGGCAGCTTCTATCAAGTGTTTTTACTTTGCGCTTTGGCTCCTAGAGAACAGAACAGCGCAGTACAGAAGGAAACCATTCAGCCATTAAGTTAGTGCTGTGTCTTTCTGAGAGAAATCCAGTCAGTCCTACAACCTCCCCCACCCATGCCTCCATATGTATTTTTCTCCAAGATTATTCAATTTGATTTCAAATATTAATCAGTATCTTCCACAGTATCATGCAAGGGATACATTCTAAATCCTAATCACTGTGTGTAAAAGCTTTTCAAGTGTCACCTCTGGTTATTTTGCCAAACAACTGAAATTGAATTGAATGTGTGTAACAACACAAATCAAATCAGCCTCTCATCCCTCTATTCAAAACACGTTAACATTCAATGACCATCAAAATTGACACCAATAGTTCCTAGCCAAACATTTTGAATGACCAGTATCATACTTAGTGAATAACTGTAATAGGCAGGTCTATAGCTTAAACAAAAGATTTAACAGTGTATTAATAATTTAGTAGCTTCCGCAGGACAAAGCTAAACCACAAGCAATCTAATTCAAGTCTAGGATTTAAAACTATTTTTCTTTGATTCTAGCCTCCCACTGTCTAAGACAGACACAGTGAAGGGATAAACCAAAAAGAAAAATTAGATACAATTGGCCAGTTCACTTAAGCAGATTCCACGTTCCATAACCTCAGAGGCACATGGATTGTATGTTATTTGCTTTTTGAAGACACCAATGCATACAACCAGCTTCCTGTAGGCTCTGGGAAATATTCATTTAATACATATAACTGAGATTCTATTCTGTGAACTTTTAATAAGTTGATAAGCAGTAAACACTCAAACTTCCATCCGGTTGCTTTTGCAGGCTCAATCCTTCTCATTTGAACATGGTTTAAAAACCAGTTTGAACTTTGGCTTCTCTTTGGTAGACTTTTGCTTCTCTGTGAGGCCTTTTTTAAATTTAAAATGTTTGCCATCTGTTTGAAAATAATGCATCTCCAGAACTGAAACATCTAGAGTGTTCTCTGAACAAGAATCAATCGGCAATCAACTTCCAGGCCCGGTCTCATAAACAAATTTCAGTTAGTTCATTCTCCTTTTTTTCTTAAAAAAAAAACTGTTACTCACAGTCCAAAGGTCACCTTTAATTTCAGCTCACAATTCACAGCTGTTGTTTCTGTTGCCTAGGTTGGTGCAGTGAAGTGTGTCCAGTGTCCGATTTTGTTCCTTCTTTAAAGACATTTTAGTGATTTGGCATAACTGAGTGGCTTGCAGAGCCTTTTCTATGTGTAGTTAGAAGTTCGCCACATTGGTGTGGGTCTGGAGTCACAGGTAGGCTGGACCAGGTAAAGAAGGCTGCTTTCCTTTCCTAAAGGACATTAACAATCCAGATGGGTTTTTACGATAATTAACAATGATTTCAGGGTCATTGTTAGACTTTTAAATTTTTATTTTGTCTGTTCAAACTGGTATTCTGTATATGGAAATCCTAGTGAGGGCTGACGTGAACTTGTTTGATTGTCACTGTTGATGGTACATGTAGGTAGCCACTCTTTCCATCATTGTAGGCATCTTTGTAAAGGCCTGCTATATTATGGCATTATGATGGATATTTTTGAGATTGAATCCTTCAGTCTCTCCCTCAAGTGTATGTAGCATGTTAGAAAGACTAATGGCACCTCAGATACTTCCTGCTGCTACTCCAGAATTATCCCCTTCAGTGGTATCCTCGAAGGCTCGGTATCCACATCAATTGAGCAGAACTTAGAAGGTCTTGGATCATCCAAGATGCTGCCCTGCTGTTTCTGTCTTCACCACGTGCTTTTCTTCAATTTTGATGTGAGACACCACCTGAGAACTCACTGTTTGCCTGACAGGTTCCATCAAGGTGTGTGTATCTGAGCTAATGGCTTCTTTGCATGAGTGCTGTGATGGTGCATCCTCAGAGTGAGTGACTTCATCTTAGCAATCATCATTTTACTCCTTCGGCAACTCCTGGGATAGGCTTGTGGGAGATAAAATATATGATTTAGAACTGTCTAGGTAAGAAGGCATGAAGACAACATTGTGAATCTGATCATATTTTACTGGCTGATCAATTCAGCTTAAGTAAGTCTTGTTTGCCAAGACTATGCAGTATCTAATTCTGTTCAGAGGCAGTTGGGAGACCCTGATTTCCCTATTGCCAATGACCGGCTGTGATGAAAGTCTGCTTATTTCCAGTGCCTCGGTTGGGGTGGAATGGGCAGCCCCTGTGCTTCCTCTTGCAAGGAGAGACAGTGTAGATATATAAGTGAGGATAATGAGTGGATGATTGTTGAGGGTCACTGAGAGTGATATGTGTGTGCAATAAGATGTACATAATGGTCCGAGAAGCTGGTTGGCGTCATACCCAACTCAACAGAGAAGGACATCACCCTGTGACCTCTTATGACACACAGCAACATCTCTGGAGAGGTATCAGTGAAGTGCAGCTGTGCCCTACAATACCATGAGTGCAATGCCACAATTTCTTCCTCGTCTGAAACACCTGGACAATGTTTAACTTTAAACCTATTACGGTAAATATTTCATCTGAAATAGGCTGAAGTGAGTTTTCCTCATAGCTGCTCGCCCTAATTAGTCAGCAAACCTGAAACCAGGCACTAATGCAGTCTGATGAGAGAAACACTTGGCAAATACTTTTCCCCTGATGCCAAGCATGGAAATGCCTCAGTACGTATTGTAGTTGATGTAGTCACCCTTGTTTTTGTTCAGGGTTACAGTTGTTGCATAATGCGTATTTTGTGGCATTATCCTCAATTGTGCAAGCGGAAATGAAGTTTGTGCAGATGTTGCAGCAGTCTGTTACAGGCACTTGATACATTCTGGTGATATCAGATTAATTTCTGCGGCTTTTCCCAAGGATGGGGATCAAAGCTTTGCATTGTGGTTTCAATATCTAGCTGTACCATAATGATTAAGCCTCCTCTGGTGTTAAGAGCTTCCTCAGTGACAGTGTCCTTCTTGGTGTATGACTCAGGGTGGTGTTTCACCTATCAAAGGTACAGCAAAAGTGAGTCAAGTGCTTATCAGAGTTGCTGTATGCTGGCAGTGCCACACAAGCATTCCAAACTGAGCAATGCCTGCACCGTAAATGGACAGACTCTAACATGCCTGGAAAATGTTTAACTTGACCATCAGTGTCAGGAAGGCAAAAGTCATGATTTAGGAAGTTGCAATAACACCATTTATTGGCATTGAAAATGTGACAGTGGATATTGTTGATAGCTTCACATATTAAGTTGCATAATCATCAGTGAAGTTACTTGATGCTGAAATCCGCATGTATATCGCAAAGGTTATAGCTGTCATATCTAGCACTCAAGATTTATTTTCATCTTCACAGAGTAAACATAGATTGTTTGATTGTAAACTCACCTACTGCTGTTCCTTATGCTGGCTTAATAATATTTTAGATTACCAAGCTTCATTCAAACTGAAAATTTAGTTCAATTTCACTTTATTGACCATATTGAAATTAATTTTGTATACATTGCTCATTAAGTAAACAGGAGTAAAATAACAAAACTAAAAATGCAATCACCAAAATCAAACTTTTTAATTAAAATGATGAAACAATTCCAATGTATTAAATAGTCGATGACTCCCATCCCTCATTCATTCATCACACTCCTGTTAAAAGTTCTTAAGGAGGGTCCAAATTGGTTTGAGAACTGATTGTTCTGCATCTGAGGGATCGTAGCCTTTTCCTTTTCCTTAAATGTGTTCCAACAGTATAACTGAGACATGGGGTGATTCTCTTTGCTCACAGCACTACTTTCGTTAAAATTCTTCAAGAGCAGTTTTCATTGAAAAAGATCTGCTTAGTAAACACTCTTCTTGCCTAGTTCAATAATCTCTTTACCCTTAAGGATTCGACTTTCCTGAGGCACAGTACTACGAGAGGTATCCAAACTGGATATTACTTATAACTATGTTTGGAAGAATCTCATGATTGTTGGATCTACTCAATTTTCTGAGGTAGTATAATTGTATATGTCACTTGGTCACCAATCAAACCATGGTTCCCTCAAATTCAATTAGCCATCACCGTTGATAGCTAGTTACAATGTGATTAGCTCATTTCATTTCATTCTCTTGTGCATCTGTTGCTTAGTATTTGGTTTGGACATTTTTGTATTATGAGTATGTGTGGGGAAATTGCTTTAGTTGATCTCTATATTTAAAAAATAAATGAGCATCTGAGTAAAATCTATATTTACTGCAATTCCATACAGTAATACAATTTGTGTCTTCTGGCATGCACTGGAAGTGGGCAATGATGGTAAATTAAAATGCACTTTAATAAGGATTTCCTCATGAGAAATTAGTAACTAAGAATAGAATGTGTTTACGGTGATGTTATAGTTCTGGTTATTTCTGATCAAGGTTGCTATTGATGTGTGGAATGATTTGAAAACTTAAGACTGAAATGCTACTTTTCTTAAAAGAAGTCAAGCCATTAGTTTCAGTGATATTTGCTTACAGTGACCAGCTTTTAAAAATAAATTAGTGTCAGAAATTATGATTACTAGAGAATCATGGTTGGTACAGTGTTATCCACCTTTTACAGTCAACACATTTTACTCTCAGATTAATTAATTACACATATTGATGATCCCTTCAAAATGGATAAATGTGAGGTTGTCCACTTTGGTAGCAAAAACAGGAAAAAAGACTATTATCTGAATGGCAATGGATTTGGGAAAAGGGGAGGGGGAGTGAGACCTGGATGTCTTAGTTCCAGCACCTGGTGTACAAAGGGAAATGCTATGTTGACTTTTATAGAGGATTTTAACAAAACTGTCCAGTTTAAGATTTCTGAAATGTTTTTAGACTGATGTTCAATTAAAAACTTGGGGAATCTTACAAATCTTTTGTCATCCATGGAAAGCAGAGTAACTGCACAGAAGCTGGTATCCCATCACCAAGGCATCCTTTATTTACATATGCAGTATACACGGGCCGTAACCAGCCAGCTCAAAGCCAATCCCTAGACTGAGGAGGCCTTCTGAACGTCCTATTTATTTTTTTTAATAGAAAGTGACAACCATTAATGGCTGGGTACATTGAAAGCAGCATTCAGCTCTCAAGACAAAGCATTAGTGTTGTTGCAACATCTGGACAACTGACTTTTTTGTGAATTCTGCATTCTGAATATATTTGACTCCAAAGAACCCATGAACAAAGATCCTATTCCATGTGTAGAATTCTGATCTGCAGAGTAGCTTCAGTTGTACAGGGCATTGGTGAGACCATATCTCGAATAATGTGCACAGTTTTGGTCTCTGAAATAACTGGGCCAGGTCCCATCACCAAGTCATCCTTTATTAACTAGTGCACATTACACTGGCTGTGGCCAACCAGCTCGGAGTCGGTGCTCAACTGAATCTCCTGTTTCTATGTTTTTTCTTCTTTTTCTGTTGGACTTCAGCTATTAGGCACTTCTGCATGATTACATCATTAATCCCACATACCAAATGGTCCCTCAGCATCTCATTCAGGCTTAACTGAAAATCACATGCCTCTGCCAGTCATCGGAACCTCATTAAAAACCCCAATATGGATTCTCCCAGTTCTCTAACAGCCAAATAGAACCAATAGCATCTCAGGATTAGAGGAAGTTTAGGGTTATAATATTCCATAACCAACTCTGTCAACTCTTGGAAGGTTTTAGTATCTGTTGCCTCTTATGAGTGAAAATCCTGTGGGTCCACACGCAATCAGAGGGATTATTTGTTGCTTTTCATCTGCCCCGATGTCATTTGCCCACAAAAGACATTGCATTCTTTGCCCAGCCTTCAACAGCAGGGTCAAATGAGTCAAGCTTCCCAAATAGAGGCATGATGCCAGAAATGCTTACCCCACCTCAAGGGTGACGAGTTGCAAGCAAATGTTCTTCAAGCACATCCTGTTTTCTCCCGTTGCCACTGAAATAACTGCGCAGAGGCTGATAACCCATCACCAAGTCAACCTTTATTTACTAGAGCACAGTACACTGGCTGTGGCCAGCTAGCTTGGAATCAGTTCTCAATTGAGGAGATTCTAATCTCCTGGTTATATTTTGTTTTCTTTTTTTAGAATTTAGAATTATCACCTGTAATGGGGATTAAAAACTAATGAGAAAACTTCTAGAATTTAAGACAAATTGTTAGAAACCATTATTATGGAATTAGTGATAGGAGATTTGCAAAGTCATATTACAGTCCATCAGAGTAGGCATGGTTTTATGAATGTAAAATAACTGCACAGAGGCCAGTATCGTATCACCAAGTCACCCATTTATTTACTTGTGCTCAGTTCACTGGCTGTGGTCAGCCAGCTCAGAGTCAGTGCTCAACAGAATCTCCTGTTTGTTTTTAAGGAGATTTTAATCTCTTGGTTATTCCTATATATATGTATCTTTTCCCTTTATCCAAGCCCCTACACTACTGCCATATAGCAGCAGTGCTTATTTCTGCCAGCACCCTTGTTGCACTTGTGCAGGCATGAGTAAAAACAACAGCTGGAATCTCCTGTTTGTATCTGTCAACCAGGGCTTGCTGATTGGGATTGTTAACCTGGGCCAATCAAAAATCTCATAGTCAATAGCCATGATTCTAATCACTACAGAAAGACTGCTCCTTGTTGACAATGGCAAACAAGATGTTTCGAACTCTTTTCTCAGGATCATCCATTGCTTGGTCTGTAAAATAGAACTCCAAATGTTGTTTGAACAGTTGTACTCCATAGATGTGTCACTAGATGTCCAATCTCTAATTTGGGTTTCTGATATCAAAATTCTTTATTAAAAAGCCTTGAGTCCCTGACTTTGTCTCAGCCTTAATTAAATCTGCTGCTTTAGTGACTTATGCACATGTACACTCAACACTGACTGGGACAGGTCGCACAATCATGATTTTCTTTTCGTAAATATATTGTCCTATTGTTTTCTTCACCAGTTTAGGCAGTCATGGGCATGTGATTTCCATGAGTCTGAGGACATTACATTTCTTTTTAAGAGATTCTTTGAGGACATCCTTAAGGCATTTTCCCTGACCTACTGGTAACCACTTGTTATACCAGAGCTCAGAGTAGAGTTCTCATTTTGGAAGTCTTGGCAGATGCTGCGGCTTGCCCAATGCAGCTGACTCAGTACTGCATCACCCAGTTCTTAAATATGTTTTATTTATAGAATATGATTATGCTGGTAGCTATGAATAGTGCAGCAAGACAATCTAGTAAGATGATTAAAAATGTTGGTTTTGATAAAGCATTCCACCAGAGATTGGTAGCAGACATAATAGATTTTAGGATTTGTGGAGATACTCACAAAGAGGCTCGTGCTGTATTAATCCTGCCACTAGGGAGCACTGTGCCAAAAGTAGAAAAGAAATGGCCTAGATAGGTCAAGCTCCAAATTTACACATTGTAGGGCGAGTTCCAAGCTCAATTTGAGAATTAAGTTGTATTCTGTGGTGGAGACATTTCTCATCCAATAATAGCTGCACTTGCAGTTCCAGTTGGATCTGTCACATTGGATATTTTCTTTTGTCAATTTTGCTACAAATTCATTAGCATCTATTCCATTGAGATTGACCAGCATTGACATGTCTACAACATGTAGCCCAACAGAATATGCATAACTGCTGATGAGATCGAGAAAATCCACTGCCTCTTAAAGTTAGTTTATAATCCTGGAAGTACTTTATAGCCTAAGGAATCTGTGAGAGGTGTTCGCTAGAACTGTAGAATTTAGAGTGGTTTGATTTTGCTTTCAACTGTTTAGTCGAGACAACCTCGATCGTTGATCAGCCCTCAAGAGCTGTTTAATTTCTCCTGAGAATATAACCTGTACGGTGGTAACTTGCTGTTTTCCCTGTCTAACCTTGCAGTTCATGAAAGCTTGATATATCTGGGCATGCACATTCACCTACTTTAAAGGTACAAGTCATGGAATGGAGTATCATAAATAATAATGTTTGAAGGAATTAGCAATTTACCAATGACATTACTCGGCTGGTTAACGTGAACAAAATGTGAACTGTTCCTTAATTTCTGCTACCTTTGCATAAATTCCAGTTCCTTCAACAGAATTCCAGGAAGCTTTGATCTAATTATTTTCTGTCTCTATGCTTCTCCATGGTGATTAAACAACTTTTTATTTTATTGTATATGACCTAATCATTATCATGTTACATATGGGGCCTTGTTGTGGAGAAATTGGCTACTGTCCTTTTTACATTATAAGAATGACTACACTTTGAAAGTCCATAATTGACTTTTAAAGTGCCTTGATCATCCCAACATTGTGGAAAGTGCTAATTAATTGCAAGTTTTTCTTTTATTTGAATGCATCTGGATACAACCTATGGGCAAATATTTAGTCTGTTATTTACCAAATTCTGTTGATTAAAATGGCCCTAGGTCTCATTGTGTCCTGCTCCTGAGAGAGAGAACTACTGCTAGCAGCAATAGTTGAGCATCTTCCTGCATGGTCTGGAGTCACTGACTTTCTAATTCATGTGTTTTGCTTTTCCATCTTGTGTACATTCCTTGCTTATGTTCCATTTTTTAAATTTAATTTTGAAAATTTTTCTCTATATTTTATTTACTTCTCACCAGACCCGTGTTCTCACTTTTTGACAACTAAAACAAAGCTTCAGTTAACTTTCTGTGCCTAGCTTGATCCTTTTTCAGGAAGTTTGTGCATACATAACTCTAAATATAGGATGACAAAAAGTGTCATTGAAGACCTGACTACAATATCTTAGCATAGTGACTGTGCAATATATATTATGCCGTGAAATTTACCCTGTGCTAAGAAACTGCAGTAATTTTTTTCTTCCATATTTGATATTTTTGTTATATTTCTGCTTCCTACCTGTATTTTCTTCACTAATACATGTGGTATTTGATATATATGTATTTGCACACTTTTATTTTGAATACTAGATTCCTCCCTGGTGGATGTAAGTGCATTCTAGCAAGCACACTCCAAGGTGTCTCTGGCATTGCTTTCTCTTTTGTTATTCTTTGACAGAATACCCTAGAGAGTCTGGAAATAAACAAAAAATGAAGAGTTGTTGCCACACTCTTTCAAGGCCACATTTTTTGTTCCCAGGTTTGGATGTTAAAGTTGGGAGAAAACCTGGCACTGTGAACCTCACCTTTAAAAATGGCCACCATATATCGGCTATCTTTTGATTCTGAACAAGTGAGCCAAAATCAACAAGTGTAAGAGTTTGCCAGTTCCTAAGGCCAACTGGGCAAAAATAATGCCTCAGAGCTCCTGCACTGTGCTTAAATTTTAAACATAAAGATTAAAACATAGAAATGCTCACTCACCCTCAGCTTCACATCCTTCGTCCATGCACAATATGCTTCTCCACCCTTTCTTGTTACTCCACATACTGCCTGTCCTAGCTTGTGCATTTTTACCTGCCTCCCATGGTCCTTTATACCTCTGTACCACCCTCCGCCATCACGCATCGCCACATTCCTTTACAATTGCTTTATAGTAAATCCTCTGCATCCATGAATTCATGACTCACAAATTCGCCTATCCATGCCAAAAAATAAATAGAAGTAACATTCATCATCCGTAGGTGAACTCGATTATCTGCGATTTTTAACCTACTTTTAACAGGCTCCGCACTCATGAATTTCATCATTTGTGGAAGTTCACAGAAACAGAATCCCTGCACATATGGAGGAATGATTGTACCAACTTTTACCCCCTACACACTAGCCTTTGCTCTTCCCTTTCCAACTCACAACACCTAGAAAACTATGGGAAAACCTCAAAAGGTGTGCTGACAGTATTTAGTGGTGATGTAAATTTTGGGCAAAAAATTGATTACAAAAACTAATCCCTCAGGCAAGCTAACATTTTACTCCAGTGCTTAATTCTAAGTGTTAAATCCCTAATGCCAACAAACATTTCCCTCCAGTAAGCTATCAAAATTATTACTTGCTAGGCACTTGATAAACATTGTGCAAATGATAGATTGGGAAAGTAGTCATATAGCACAAATCCCCAGTAACAAAGTAACTTTTTTAAAATTTCGTAGTTTTTTTCAGACAATTCCTTGAAAAGTTGGCAATCGCAATGGGTTTATGCACAGTTTGTGCTCAAACATGCCTTCTAGAACCCCAAAGACTACTTTGCTTCCAGCAAAGGGCACCTTATCTCCACTGAAGGTGTCCCAGGACAAGATCCATTGAGATACCTAGTTTATCCAAAGGGGAAGGAAACATAAAACATTCCTCCAGCATTTGCACACTCCATCACTTCCCCACATCACACACAATCCCCATGATCCAATTAAGGCCAAGACATGAGGCTAATGCCCTTCGTGCATCTCCATGGCTTTGTATGACTCTACCAACTTAGAGCCAATTTCCATCCACCACCCTACCTCTTCACCTACTGTGCCATCTTGTTAATTATCCACATGTGTTCATGCATGTACTAGGAGAAGTATAGTTCTATTATGTTATGGACCAGACCAAACCACCTTAAAATATGTCAAGGAGATAGCCTAGACCCTAACATTTTTTTATTTTAAAGGCAAGTCTAGGCATTGCATATTGGATGCAATTTAATCAGTCAAATTATCAGGCTTGAAGCAAAACATACTTTATTCATACAAATGTAATGGGTGATGGACCCTGAGGGAAATGTAGCACTGACAGCCAGATTTCTGGTATTGAGACTGGCTCTACTGTCATGAGGGGTATGTCAAGTTCCAAGTGATTGATTGTGATAGGGTACTCTCTAGTCAGAGGCACAGGCAGACATTTCTGCAGCCGACAGCAAGACATGAGAATGATCTGTTGTACCCCTGGTGCCAGGATCAAGGATGTCTTGGAGAGGGTGCAAAATATTCTCAAAGGGGAGAGTGATCACGTTGGTACCAATGACATTGGAAGAGAAAAGGATGGGGTTCTGAGGAAAGAATGTAGGAAATTAGGCAGGACATTAAAAAGTAGGTCCTTGAGGATAGTAATATCTGGATTATTCCCAGTACCACATGCTAGTGAGAGTGGGAATAGAAGGATAGAGCAGACGAATATGTGGCTGAGGAGCTGGTGCAGGGCAGAAGGATACACATTTTTGGATCAATGGAATCTCTCCTGGGGTAGAAGTGACCTGTATAAGAAAGATGGATTGCACGTGAATTGGAAGGGGACTAACGCACTGGCAGGAGATTTGCTAGACTTACTCAGTTTAAACTAGTGGGGGTCCCAGAGAGAAAGTGAGAAGAGAGATTGATCTGAGGCCGGTGCATTTGAAAAAAGGAGGAAGTCAAACAGCCAAGGCAGAAACGAGCAAGATAGAGAATGAGGCAGGACTGATAAATCAAACTGCATTTATTTCAAAGGCCTGACAGGTTACGGCAGATGAACTTGGGGCATGTTTGGGAACATGGGACTGGGATCTCATAGCTACTACAGAAATGTAGCTTAGGTTTGGACAGGACCACTAGCTTTATGTTTCAGGGAATAGATACTATAGGAGGGATAGAAAGGTGAGGGGGTGGCAAGAGAGGAGGGGGACTAGCATTTTTGGTTAGGGATAACATTACACTGGAGTTAGGGAGGATATTCCAGGGAGTACATCCAGTGATGTTATTTGTGTGGAACTGAGAAATAAGAAAGGGATGATCATTTTATTGGGACTGTATTATACATACCCCAGTAGTCAGCAGGAAATTGAGAAACAAATTTGTAAGGAGACTCAGTTATCTGTAAGAATAATAGGCTGGTTATGGTAGGAAATTTTAACTTTCCAAATTAGTCTGGGACTGCCATAATGTTAAGGGCTTGGATGGAGAGGAATTTAAGTGTGTACAAGAAAATTTTCTGATTCAGTATGTGGATGTGCCTACCAGAGAAGGTGCAAAACTTAACCTTCTCTTGAGAAATAAGGAAGGGCAAGTGACTGAGGTGCCAGTGGGGAGCATTTTGGGGCTAGCGATTATAACTCGATTAGTTTTAAAATAGTTATGGAACAGGATAGACCTGATCAAAAATATTAGAAGTTCTAAGTTGGAGGAAGGCCGATTTTGACAGTATTAGGCAAGAACTTTCAAAGGTTGATTGGGAATGGATATTCACAGGTAAGGGGATAACTGGAAAGTGGGAAGCCTTCAAAAATGAGATAATGAGAGTCCCAAGACAGTATCTTCTTGTTAGTGCGAAGGGTAAGGTTGGTAGATGTAGGGAATGCTGGATGACTACAGAAATTGAGATTCGAGTGAAGAAAATGAAGTAAGTATTTGTCAGGTATAGACAACAGGAACTGAGTGAATCCCTAGAATGCCTAAGGGCAGTAGGATTATACTCAAGAAGGGAAATCGGGAGGGCAAAAAGGGGACATAAAATAGCTTTGGCAAGCAGGATTAAGGAGAATCCAAAGAGATTCTACAAGTACATTAAGAAGAAAAGTGTGACTAGGGAGAGAATAGGGCCCCTTAAAGATCAGCAAAGCCCTCTCTGTGTGGAACCACAAGAGGTGGGTGAGATACTAAACGAGTATTTTGTATTAGTGTTTACTGTGGAAAAGGATATGGAAGATAGAGAATGTGGGAAATGAATAGCGAATCTTGAAAAGTGTCTATGTTACACAGGAGGAGGTGCTGAATGTCTTAAAACGCATAAAAGTGGCTAAATCCCAGGACCTGATCAGGTGTACCCCAGAACTCTGTGGGAAGCTAGGGAACTGATTGCTGGGCCCCTTCGTGAGACATTTCTATCATCGATAGCCATGGGTGAGGTGTCGGAAGAGTGGTGATTGGCAGATGTGATGTGATTATATAAGAAAGGTGGTAAGGAGAAGCCTGGGAACTATAGACCAGTGAGCCTAATGTCAGTGGTGGGTAAGTTGTTGGAGGGGATTCTGAGAGACAGGATTTACATGTATTTGGAAAGGCATGGACTGATTAGTGGGATAGTCAAGATGATTATGTGCATGGGAAACCATGTCTCACTAGCTTGGTTGAGTCTTTTGAAGAAGTGATGAAGAAGATTAACGAAGGCAGAGCAGTGGACATTGCCTATATGGATTTCAAGTAAGGCGTTTGACAATGTCCTTCATGGTAGACTGGTTAGCGAGGTTAGATCACATGGAATACAAAGAGTGCTAGCCATTTGGATACAGATTGGCTCAAAGGTAGGAGACAGAGGTGGTGGTGAGGATTGCTTTTTGGACTGGAGGCTGTAACCAGTAGTATGCTGGAAAGATTGTTGCTGGGTCCATTGCTTTTTGTCATTTATATAAATGATTTGGATGTGAACAAAGGAAGTATGGTCAGTAAGTTTGCAAACGATACCAAAATTGGTGGTGTAGTGGACAGTGAAGGAGGTTATCTCAGAGTACAATGGGACCTTGATCAGATGGGCAGATGCGCTGAGGAGTGGCAGATGGAGTTTAATTTAGATAAATGTGAGGTGCTGCATTTTGTAAGGGCAAATCAGGATAGTACTTATACACTTAATGGTAATGTCCAGGGGAGTGTTACGGAACAAAGAGACCTTGGAGTGCAGCATCTTAGCTCCTTGGAAGTGGAGTCATAGATAGACAGGATAATGAAGAAGGTGTTTAGTACACTTGCTTTTATTGGTCAATGCATTGAATATGGGAGTTGGGAGGTCATGTTGCATCTGTACGGAACATTGGTTAAGCCACTTTTGGAAAGCTGCATTCAGTTCTGGTCTCCCTGCTACGGGAAAGTTACTGTGAAACTTGAAAGAGTTCAGAAAAGATTTACAAGGTTTGCCAGGCTTGGAGCGTTTGAACTATAGGGAGAGGCTGAATAGAGTGGGGCTATTTTCCCTGGAGCATCAGAGGCTGACGGGTGACCTTATAGAGGTTTATAAAATCATGAGGGGCATTCTTAGGGTAAAAAGCCACAGTCTGTTCCCATGGGTAGGGGAGTCCAGAACTAGAGGCCATAGGTTCAAGGTGAGAGGGAAAAGATTTAAAAGGGATCTAAGAGGCAGCTTTTTCATGCAGAGGGCGGTGCGTGTATGGAATGAGGTTCCAGAGGAGGTGGAGGAGGCTGGTACAGTTTTAAAGGCATCTGGATGGGTGTATGAAGTGGAAGGATTTAGAGAGAAATGGGCCAAATGCTGGCAAATAAGTCTAGATTTATTTAGTCAGATATCTAGTCAGCATGGACGAATTAGACCGAAGAATCTGTTTCTGTGCTGTTTATCCCAATGACTCTATAGTTAAAATAGAGACAAAATAAAAAGGAAAGAAAAGAATTGGCTTAACTGTAACTCTATTGAAATACTTGACAAAATAGCAAACTGCTCATTAACTGTTACAATATAGTAATATCCCATAAGTATACCATTGGCAAAGACAAATTCAGTAACATAGATTGTCTCATGTACATTTCTAGCAGCAGGAAGAGAATCCAAACGTTTAGCTGTAGTAAAGAGGGAGAAAGATGTAGCAGCATTCACAACCCTAACTGCTTTTGAAAGCCAAAACTAAAAGCCTGGTTCTTTGGGAGCTTGACATCAGGCTGTTCAGGCTGCTTCTGTTGTTGCAACTTTTAAAGAAAACACCTAACGCCTCACAAGCTGTTCACTTTATTGGTTTGGAGCAGACTGCTTGGTACCTCTGTCTCAGTCTCTCTTCATCAAAAAAAAGGACAATATACACTTCATAAAGCTACAGTATCATGTCACCTCCCCCCTTATAAAAGTGAACCATAAATATGTAAAGATGGCTTCTTTTTAAAAAGCTTTAGCTTATGCTATCAATATACTACAATACATATACATTACATTAACTCTAAGCATGCAAACATTCACTGCTACAGCCCATTTCAGTCCATTTTCTTCCCACCACCGAATGCCTCCGCCTTCCTTTACCAAAGTCACGACAACGTGTTGGCAATTATGTTCTCTTGTCCTGCCACATGTATAATTTTCAAATTGAATGGCTGCAATAATAATCTCCAAAAAATAGTCTGAAATTTTTATCCTTAATTTTTTCCAAAAGCTTTAAGTGGTTAGGATCAGTATATACAATTCTCTCAGACACATTACTGGCAAGAAAATGTTGAAATGTTGCAATGCCAACACCAAACTCAAGATCTCCTTCTCCTTTATGGAATATTTCTGTTGATGATTACTTAACTTTCTGGAAAAACACCCAATAGGTCTTTCTATCTTCTTGTTGTCTTCTTGCCAGAGTACACCACCGACACCCACATCACTTGCATTAATAGCACTTTGAATGGCTTTGCGTAATCAGGTATGGCTAATATTGGGACAGTGGTTACTCAATTTTCAGGCTGCCAAATGCTGTCTGACTTTCCTCCGTCCACTGACATTTTCTGCACCATTTCAACAAGTCAGTGACTTCAACAACCATAGTGCTGAAATTTGGTATGAACTTCTAGTAATAATCACTCAATCCCAGGAACTGTAGTACTTCTGTCAGAATCCCTACAATGTGGAAACACATTTCGGCCTAACAAGTGTCTACACCGCCCCTCCAAAAAGCATCTCACCCAGACCCAAGCCCCTACCCTTTCCCTCTAATCCTACATTTCCCATGGCTAATTCACTTAACCCTCACAGCCCGGACACTACAGGCAATTTAGCATGGTCAATGCACCTAACCCGCACATTTTTGAACTGTGGGAGGTAACCGGAGCACCCAGCAGAAACCCACACAGACACGGGGTAAATGTGCAAACTCCACACAGACAGTCACTTGAGGGTGGAATCAAACCCGGATCCCTGGCACTGTGAGGCAGCACTACTAACTACTGAACCACCGTGCCACCCAGAGTTCCCTCTTCGTTGATATGGAAACTCCCCAATAACCTCTGTTTTCACATACAGTGGGGCCATTTGTCCACATTCAAGGACACGGTCCAGGTACTTGACTTGGGTTTTTGTATACTTACTCTTAGCCAGGTTTATCCCCAAGCCCACCTCCTGAAGTCAATCAAACAATTCCGATACATGCTCCAAATATTCCTTCTATGTGTGAGTAAAAATTTCCAGATCGTCTATGTACACCACACAATCGGATAGTCTGGAAATGACATTTTTGGTTAGTCTTTAAAATGTGGCTGGCACATTTTTCATATCAACTGGCATGACTTTAAACTGGTGCAGTTCATTCAGTGGCACAAAAGCTGAAATTTCCTTTGCTCTTTCAGATAAATGTATGCCAGAATCCTATGAGTAAGTGCAACTTTGAAATATAAGTCGCTCGCCCCGTCTTCTCAATACAGTCTTCCAAGTGTGAATTAGGCTATGAGTCAGGTTTTGTAACTGCATTCACTGCGATAGTGCACACATAATCGTTGGGTACCATCTGGCTTTGGCACCATTACTATGAGTGAACTCCATTCATTGCGACTCGCTTCAATTATGTTGTCTTGGAGCATGTGTTCATTCTCATTTTGAACCTGTGCCAACTTTAGAGGATTAGATCTATAAGGATGTCGCTTATTTGGTACAGCATTTCTTGTATCTAGGTCATGCATACTCAGCTTCGTACTTTCCGGATTACTCTCACATATCTCCATATGTGACTGTAATAATTCTTTAAGGTCATTTCAATTTTCCATAGAAGGTAAGTCAATAATTTATCCCAATTTTTGAGAACTTCCTCAATGCTTAATTTAATTTAAGGAGTGTCCAATTCAGAATCATCTGAACTTGGTTCTTCACCCTATGTTGTAACCAGTAGCACATTCTCCTTCTGCTTTTCTTCGCTGTCAGAATACTTTCTGAGCATATTCACATGACACACATTGTGAGATTTCTCTCTATCTGGCGTTTTTAATTAAATAATTCACCTCACTCAATTTCCTTTCGAATTGATAAGCCCACTAAACCCTGCCTTTAAAGGTTCACCTACCACTTGTAGTAATACTAACACTTTATCTCCTCTAACAAAACTATTAATTTTTGATTTCTTGTCTGCTTCCTGTTTCATCACATGCCGTGCTACTTTTAAATGCCGTACAACCAACTCACCCGTTCTTTTTAATCTTCCCTAGAATTTGACAAACAGTCCAAGTGTGTGGTCTCTGAACTCTGACTCACCAATTTCTCCTTAATTAACTTAAGTTGTCCTCTCACCTCATGCCCAAAATCTAATGGATGAAATTTAGTTGATGCATTAGATGCATCCGTAACAGCAAAAAAGTACAAACGGAATTCCTTTATCCAAATTCTCTGGATAGTTTTGACTACAAGCTCTCAACATGATCTTTAAAGTTTGATGCCACTGTTCTAATGCTTTTTCTGATTCTGAATGGTACACAGTGGATTTGAAGTTTTTAACTCCTAAGCTATCCGTGACCTTCTTGAATAATTTTGATGTAGAATTTGACCCATGATCTGATTGTATCTCTGTGGGTAGTCTGTATCTAATTTAAAAAAAAATTGAGTAACTCTTCTACAATCCTTTTAACCATGATAATCTAGTAGACACCTCCACTATGGTCAACAAATACTGATTTCCACTTTTTGTTTTAGGTAGGGGTCCTATGCAATCAATTAAGACTGTTGTAAAAGGTTCCTCAGATCTGGGAATGGATATTCAGGGTGCTGGGGGTTTTGTCACTGCCTGAGCTTTTCCTGATATGTACGACATGTTCAAACACATCCTTATGCAGTCCAGGCCAATAAAAATGGTTTTGTATTTTGGCTTGCCTATTTTTCATTATCTTCAGAAAATTAATGTTAAAATTAAGAAAAAAAATATGTAAAATTTAAATCAAATCAACCACTTAGTTGAGTAACTGAATAAAAAACAACTCATCCTTAAAGAAAAGAAATCTCCAAAGCTGATCACCTGTTGGATTCCGCAGAACGGAAACAGATCTCCTTATTTTAAAAAAAAATCACTGTTCAGTGCTTTTTAAGAAAAACCCTTGCAATGTGAAAAAAGGCCCTTTAAAACACATATAGTCTTTTTAAACTTCTGAATTTAGAATAAAAAAACTCAGCCGTTCACTATAGACCCTGAAAAGCTTGTTTTGAAAAAAAGGGTTCATTTGTTAAATCGCAATTTTGGTTTTTGGTTTTTTATTTTGGGATGTTGAAGAAACAAAATGAATGAAAATCTTATATTAGTGAAATATAATAACTGTAATAACCATTAAACAAAACTGTAATAAATCTTTAAGCCTGCAATCCCCAGAGCAGCTGCAAGATCCACACTGCCTCCCAGGTGAGGTTCTTTATCATAAACACACCCTGATCAGGTTGTACGTTCTTTTGCAGCTTTTTAGCTTCCACTGTGCTTTCCTTTATCACTTCAATAAAACTGTCTGCCTTATCTTGTTTTCCCGCATCTGTCTGCCCACTGTTTTTACTAAACTACCAATGCTGTGGCTTGATGAGGTCTACTTTATTACTGTGAAAACACCTTAGCTTTTTCACTGTTCTTCCCCCTTGTGGATTTCCTTTTTACCCTGTGGTAAACTATCTTTGCCATCTTCAATGAGATCTCCTTTTCCTTTACCACCTGAGATATAGGGCCATATAGCATGGAAACAGAGTCTTCAGTCCAACTAGGCCCTGCTGACCATGTTCCCAAGCTAAGCTAGCCCCACTTGCCCATATTTGGCCCATATTCCACCAAACCTTTCCTATTCATGTACTTATCCAAATGACTTTTAAATGTTTTAACTGTTCCTGCATCCACCACTTCTGCTGGCAGTTCATTCCACACACAAACCACTGTCTGTGTAAAACAAGTTGCCTTACCTGTCCTTTTCAAAATTTTCTCCTCTCACCTTAAAAAAATGTCCCCTAGCATTGAACTCCTCCCAACCTACGGAAAAAGAAAACTTGATGTTCACCTTATCTATGCCTCTCATGATTTTATAAAGGTCTCAACCTCCTACTGTCCAGTGAACAAAGGTCCCAGCCTATCCAGCCTATTTTTATAACTAAGACCTTCCATTCCTGACAATATCTTGCTAAGTCCTTGCTGAATCCTCTCCAATTTAATAATATTCTTCCTATACGAGTCCAACCAGAACTGCACATAGTACTCCAAAAGAGGCTTCACCAACATCCTGTACAACCTGAACATGATGAGCCAACTCCTTTACTCAAAGGTCTGAGCAATGAAGACAAGCATGCGAAATGATTTCTTAACCACCCTGTCCAACTGTGATGCAAATTTCAAAGAGTTATGCAATTGAACCCCTAGGTCTTTTTGTTCTACAACACTACCCAGGGCCCTACCGTTAATTTTACAAGTCCTGCTTGTTTGTTTTACCAAAATGCAATACATTACATTTATGCAAATTAAACCCCATCTGTCACTCCTCATCCCATTGACCCAAATGATCAAAATTTTATTGTAATCTTAGGGAAACTCTCTTACTGTTCACTATACCATCAATTTTGGTGTCTTTTGCAAACTTACTAGCCATGCCTTCTATGTTCTCATCCAAATCGTTTATGTAAATGACAAACAAAAGTGGACTCAATAACAATCCCTGTGGAACACTGCTGATCACAGGCCTCCAGTCCAAAAATCAACTTTCCGCCACTACTCTGTCTCTCCTACCAAATATTTCTGCTCTGGGCCATGCAATTTCTTCCCTAACTTCCTACAACATCCTGGGATACACTTGATCAGGTCCTGGCGATTTGTCTACCTTTATTTGTTCTAAGACTTCCAGCACTCCTCTTCTGTAATGTGAACTATTTTCAAAACATCAATATTTATTTCCATGAGTTCTCTAGCCTCCATTTCTTTTTCCACAATAAAAACTGACACAAAATATTAATTTGGTATCTCTGCCATCTCCTGAGGCTCAATGCATAGACAACCTCATTGATCTCAAAGGAGATCTATTCTCTCTTTAGTTCTCTTTAACTCTTATTCCAAACAGATTCTATATGTACATTATCCTTTACCCTGTCTTCCAAGGCTATTTAATATTCCCACTTTGCCTTCCTAATTTCCCTCTTAAGAATGCCCTTACACTCTTTATATCCTTCAAGAGATTCATCTGATCCCAGTTGCCTATATCTGATAAGATTTTCTTATTCTTGACTAGAACCTCAATCTTTATTTGTCCAGTGTTCCCTACTCTTACCAGCTTTGCCCTTCACTGTAAAAGGAACATAATGCCTCTCAACTCTCGTTTTCACAATTTTGAAAACCTCCTACTTGTCAGTTGTACATGTCACTTGTCAGTATGTTACTTGTGAACAGTCTATTCTAGTCAACTTTTGAAATGTCTTGTATCATACCTTTAAAATCTATCTAATTCCAATTAAGAACTTCGACTTTTATGCAAGGCCTATCCTTTTCCATAGCTATTTTAAAACTAGTAGAATTATGATCACTAGTCCCAAAGTGTTCTCTTACTAACACTTCAGTCACTTGCCTTGCCTTTTTTCCCAAGAAAAGGTCAAGTTTGTTCCTTCTCTACTGGGTACATTTACACGTTGATAAAGAAAATTTTCTTGAACACATTTAACAAATTCTTCACCCTCCAAACCTTTAACACTATGGCAGTCCCTGTTGATGTTTGGACAATTAAGAGCATTTCTTTTTTCCCCAATTTCTATCCCTCAAGGATTGAATTTCATGTCGGAAGCCAACCTTTGATTTATGAGCCAACTTATAATAACCTGCTCTTTCCACTGCTAATCTTGCAGCCTTAACTCTCAGCTCTTCCACATGAGTTCTCACTATTTCAGTCAGTGAATTTTTGAACTCCTCCAAAATAATTGTATCTCTAAAAGCATCATATGTTTGATCTATTTTCAATGCCCTTATCCACCTATGAAAATTACTTTGTTTGATCCATTCAAACTCTATGTACGTTTGACCGGGTTCCCTCCTTAAATTCCTAAAATATTGTCCATTGCCTATAGGTTTCTGGCACTGGCTGATATGCACTTGAAGTGGCATTTTTCACCTCATTGTACTCCCCAGATACCTCCTCTGATAGTGATGTAAATACTTCATCAGCTCCACCTACCAATTTTGTTTGGATCAACACTACAATTATGGTCACCGGCCATTTCACTTGTTTAGCCACTTTCTCAAATGAAATGAAAAAGGCTTCCATATCCTTCCTGCCAAATTTAGGCAATGCTTTGACATATTTAAACAGATCCCCAACAGGTCTTTGGTTATGATGGGATTGTTCTCCATCGCTGTTCTGATCACTACTCCTACCTTTCACCACTACCTCCGCCATTTCAAGTCAACTTTGACTTTTCAGTTCCAACTTCAAAAACTCTCTTTCTCCCTTTCTTCTGCTAGGGCCATCCTTTTCTTTTCTCTTTTCTCTGCTTTTAATCATAGTTCAAACTATTTCATTTCCTTTTCTCTTTTTTGTTCTGCCAGGACTATTCTTTCTTTTTGTTTTTCCTTTGCCATTGCCTCTAATTCAAACTGCTTCATTTGTGATTGAATTTTAGTTACCTCCCATGATTCTGATTGCATTCCTAGCAATTGTACATGTACAGCTATTGCAGCAATTATTTCCCCTTTCCACACAGCCACAGGCAGCTCAACTTCAACTTGTTTGCCAATTCCAAAAGCTCTGCCTTACTCACTTTCTGTAAAACTCCCAAAACTCTTCCAGTCCCAGGAATCTCTTAGCGACTGAAAGAGCCATTACTATAAAAGGCACACCCTATTTTAAACCAACGGAATGCAACATCCTAAGTAAAAAAACACTAACACTCACCACTCATTGCCTTTGTGTCCAATATTGCTGAACCCAACCTACAATTCGAGACTTTGATCATGACAAGAGCCTCCAGTTTGTTACAGACCAGACCAGTCCCCCTCGGAACATGTCAAGAGATAGCCAAGACCCTAGGTTTTTCTCATTTTAAAGGCAACTGCCAGGCATTGCGTTCTAGATGCAATTCCATTGGCCAAACTATCCGGCTTGAAGCAAAACACATTTTATTCATATACTGTTGTTAAAATACAAGCAAAACAAAACTAAAAGAAAACAATTGGCTTAAGTGTAACTCTATCAAAATACTTAACAAAATTGTAATTTACTCAATAACTTTTCCTATATAGTAACATTCCATAAGCACACCCTTGGCAGAGGCAAAGTCAGTAAAATAGATTGTCTCACATGCAATTCTAGCAGCAGGGGTTCCCAAGGTTTTAGCTGTAGCAAAGAGAGAGAGAGAGAGAGATGTAGCAGCCTTCACAACCCCAACAGCTATTGAAAGCTAAAATTAAAATCCTGGTTTCTAAGGTTTTAGAGTAGATTTGTAGCTCGGGTTGTGGATTTTGTGGTTGGTGGGCTCGCCGAGCTGGTTCCTTGTTCGACAGACGTTTCATTACCCAGCTGGGTAACACCATCAGTGCAGCCTCTGATGAAGTGCTGTTGTGTTTTCCCGCCTGTTATTTGAACTTTGGTTCAAGAATTCCTAGCCACACTGGAAGCCACACTGAAGACCAAAAGCATCAATGAAGAATCATAACAAGCCATAAGATAGACAGTGATCCCGACACTGACCAGAAAGACCGAATGCAATACCCTCGACACAGCTGAAAGGAAAGCCCTAGAAGGACTGAAAAAGGACAAGAACATCACAATACTACCAGCAAAGGGTGCATGACAATAATACCAAATAAACGGAACTACCGCTCCAAGACACATGCACTACTAGCCGACGAGAACACATATCAGCAGACAGACACGACACCACAGCTTGGCAACAAGTTTCTCACCACACTAAGGAGACTCAAACAGACCGGACAAATCAAGAAAACAGACTTCTTAAGAATGAAACCTGAAGGAACTAACACCCCCTGATTCTATGGCCTCCTGAAAGTACACAAATCAGAAGTACCCCTCACACTCATAGTCTCCATGCCAGGCACGCCATCGCATAGATTAGCCAAGGAGCTACGAAGGAGACTAAAGCACCTCATCAGCAAGTCACCCCACTCAATCCACTCAGCCCAAGAGTTCCTCAATTCCATCAAGGACATAAGGATAGATGACAACAAGACCCTGGTATTATTTGACGTAACTGCCCTATTTACGTCGATAGACATACCACTAGCAAAGGAAACAATGGCAACACTACTAAAACAAGAACATGACCCCAGTGATACCATCTCTGTAGACAACATGCTGAAGTTATTGGACCTATGCCTTACCACCCACTTCACCTTTAACGGCCAAATATATGAACAGATCAACGGGACACCCATGGGATCACCTATCTCTGGACTAATAGCTGAAGCGGTGATGCAGAGACTTGAAAGTATGGCCCTTCTGCTAATCCAACCAAAACTATGGTCCCACACTACATGGACAACATCTTCATCATTATTAAACGGACCAAACTAGAGGAGACACATGAACTAATAAACAACACCCTCACCGGGACCAGATTCACCACAGAACAGGAGAAGAACAAACAGCTTCCATTCCTGCATGTCATGGTGGAATGCAGGACAAATGGGGAATTCCTAACAAAGGTACACAGGAAAGCCACACACACTGATTAAGTGTTGAATTTTAACAGCAACCACCCTAACACACACAAATGAAGTTGCGTGAGAACATTATTTAAAGGGGCAACAACACACTGCAGCATCACAGAGCTACGCCAAAAAGAAGAAGAGTATCTCTTCCAGGTATTCCAAGACAGTGGATACCCGAAAAACTGGGTCAGAAGATGCCTGTTACATGAACGACACCAAGAAGATGCTGCGTGCCCCGACACACTCCTCGTGCTACTTTACATCAGGACCACATTGAACTGACCACAAGACTCTTACGACCACTGGGCATCAGAGAAGCACACAAATCCACATCAACCCTACGACAACTACTCACTCAAACCAAAGACCCACTACCCACTATGGACAGGACCAATGTCATATACAAGATTCCCTGCAGAGACTGTGACAAACACTATGTTGGACAAACAGGAAGGAAATTAACCAGAAGTGTACATGAACATCAAATGGCAACAAAAAGACACGACCAATACTCACTCATCTCCATCCACATGGATAAGGAGAACCACCAATTTGATTGGGACAACACCAGGATCCTGGGACAAGCAAAACAGAGTCAAGCACGGGAATTCCTAGAAGCCTGGTACTCCACTAAGAAAGCCATCAATAAACACATGGAGCTTGACCCCATATACACTCCATTGCGAAGGAAACCCAGAAGTGAGGTAATCCAGCTCAGTGGATTCCAGAGTTTAAATACCAGGTGGGAAAACACAACAACACTTCATCAGAGGCTGCACTGTTGATGTTACCCAGCAGGGTAATGAAACATCTGCAGAATAACAAACCAGCTTGGCGAGCCAACCAACCACATAAAATCCTGGTTCTGTGGAAGCTTGACCCCACCCATTCAGAGATAATAAGAACTGCAGATGCTGGCAGCTTTTATTGTTCCAACTTTTTAAAAGAACTCCAAGGTGCTCAAAAGATAGCAAGAACTGCAGATGCTAAGAGTCAGAGTCAACACAGTGTGGAGCTGGAGGAACCCAGCAGGTCAGGCAGCATCAGAAGAGTAGGAAAGTTGACATTTTGGGTCAGGACCCTTCTTGAGAAAGAAGGGTCCCACCTGAAATGTTGACTTTCCTACTCCTCTGATGCTGCCTGACCTGCTGTGTTCCTCCAGCTGCACACTGTGTTGACTCCAAGGCCCTCAAGCTGTATGCGTTTATTGGGTTGAAGCAGACAGCTTGGTATCCCTCTCTCAACCTTTCTTTCTTCATAAAAACAGGACAAAACACACCTCCTTAAAGCCATAGTGTCATCACAATTCCTTAAAGTTTAAAATGATGAATATGCTCTCTAATGATAAAGCACTCTCCGTCATTAAAAACGCAACAAAAATTCACAAACTTAAATTGTTACTTTCTACTTGCATGGATATGAACTTCAATATTTTATTATGAATTGTTAATCTAAAATGTGCGTATAAAATGCATGATATTAGGTGAATTATAATATTTGTCATCATGTAAAAATAAGGATTATTTCTACTGAATTAGAAACAAGATCATTTTATATATAGAAAGAAAAATTTGCATTTGTAAAATGTCTTACTTGTCTGTTGAACAGCACAAGGGGTTTAGAACAATTGAATTATAATGAAGTGAAGAAACTATAATAAAGGAAATATGACAGCCAATTTGTGTATAGCAAACTCCCATAAGCAGCATTATAGTAAGGATCAGATAATCATTTTCTTTGTGATGTGTGAAGGATAAATATTGCCCAAGACATCAGGGTTAAAACGTGTAAAATTCTTTGAAACAGTGCCATCAGTTCTTTTACATCACCTAAGAGGGCAAATGAGGTCTTGGTATAGCATCTTAGCCAAAAGTCATTACCTCTGGTACTCCTTCTGTATTAGACAGGAGTGTCAACCGTGATTTCCATGATCAAGTCTTAGCGTATAATTTAGAACCCATAAACCTTTGATTCCAAGACAAGACCGAGCCAAAGTTGATGTACAATGTGGAATGATGACTGGAAACACATATATGCAATATTTTTTCTCAGGTTTTCTGCCTCAATTTGGCATTGCATGAGTATTTCAATATCAGTTTCCCCTGTCACATTAGGATTTTCTGATTCAAAAGCAAAATATTGTAAATACTGGAAATCTGAAGTAAAAACAGAAAATGTTGGTTTCAGCAGATTGGGCAGCATTTATGTAGAGAGCGACATACTTAATATGTAAGGTCTATGATCGTTCATCGGATTATCTCCGTAGCTGCTGTCAGACCTGCTTCGCATTTTCAGCATTTCCCAATAGTGTGATAGCTTATGACTCTGTAGTTCCCTGCTGTGATCACTAGGTGGTACCAGGAAACAGATTATTCCACTGAAGACTTTATTTTTTCCTCATTAACTGTAATTCCTAGATTTCACATGAAGGAATCAAACACAGTTTTTTAAAATTAAGAGTTACAATAACAAAATGAATTGTATGTGCTATATTGTCCTTTGTGTCTCTTAATGTTTCATTTTTACATGAAGATGACAGTCACTTTCTTAAGGGCTGAGCTTCTGCAAATATTTTTTGTCCCATAATGTTTTCAATCACGTGCATTCAAAGCACACACAGAATGCAAATGTTTCTGGAGTATAAGCTGTATATCTGAGGAGTTTTCTTTACCTTATGAGGATCTGAGTTTCTTTGTCTTTTTTCCAAAAATGTTAATTCTCCCTCTCTGATGTGCTTTAATTATCAATGTGGTCTCTGATGTACATTATGTATTACTAGTGTGACTTTCTGAAGTCACAGATAAACTAAAGCAATACGTGAACGTAAACAGCAGTGAATGTGTTTTTTTAATTTAGTGATTAGAGAAGTAAATAGAAATTGGTGATAGAGAATTATTTTTAATCCATTATCAGTTTTGACTGTACGTACTAAAAAAAATCTCGTGAATCATTTTTGAGGTTGAACAAGTTTTGTTTTGGCAAAAATTAATAATAATATTGAATCTTTCTGAAGAAGTCGTAGCAAATTTGAATAATTAAACCTGTTTCTCTCTCCATAGATGCTGCCAGACCGACGAGGTTTCTGTAGTATTCCGTTTGTATTTATAAAACAAACTTGGAAACTGCATCATTATTACCTTTTATTTTCAATTTGGAATTATTTTAGTAATGGAAACTTTTGTTTATTAAAGATTGCATAAGTCAGCAAGTTCACCAGTAACATACTCCTGGTTCACATCAGGATGCATGTCAGAATGTTATGTGTCCCCAAACCATGATTTTCTGTTTAAATGAGCACAACCTTTACACTTACTTGGTTAAATGCCAGAACATAATCATGGGAACTTATTTCAGTTGGCACAGTAATGATGTGCAGTATCCAATGGGGGTGAGGGTTCGCTGGTCCTAAAAAAAAGGTCAGAGGCAATTTGCATTGCAATTTTCCAAGAGAAACATCCTCCAAAATGATGTGAAATCTTTATCTTTTTCTCAGTATTGCCAAATCCCACTAACCTCAAGTTCTCGAAAATTTCATGGAGTACTGTTGACGTTTTTGTTAGCTCACTCCCTCCAAGCCTAGATTCTGTCATTTCTTCTCCATCTTAAACCCAATCTCGAGAACAGTCCTAGTGCTCTTTAATCCCCAAGCTGTTTCTTATGGTTTCAGTCCAGCAGAACTTGATCCTGGAAACCCGTAGGTACTAGGATCACTCTTGCCAATCCTAACCTGCTACCATGTTACCAGAGCTTTGTAGTGTTTTAGAATCTAAGGAATACCTCCCATGTCCTTTTAGCCTTTGGGAGCCCAGTTCAATGTACTGCTACATCCTGAGACTATTTTGCAGTTCTGTAATCATAGTCTTGTGGAGTACTTCAGCATTTTCCTAAGAGATCTAATATGTGATATTCCATTATTGCACTTCCAATTTAGACAATATGGCAATTCTCATATCTATATCTGATGTCTTCATGTAGTTTTTTTCTCTGCCTCTTGATTTTGTGTCTCACCTTTCTAGCTGTCCTAATAATTATAAAACTCTGTGCTCTTTCATACTTCAATAGGTTGGGTAACATGGCACGATTGAGAAAAACCCTAATTGTATTTTCACTGGGAACTTTGGCAATCAAAGGCTCCCTTCCAATCACTTACACATTTCAGCCCCATTCTTCTCTCCTTTTGGTCCCATATGACTTACTTCTCTTCTATCCCTTTATACACTCTTCCCTTATCTAGGTCAGTCCCAAAAGAATGTGTAAAAGTCTTCACTCTCAAATTGTTTCCTTCTCCCCTACTCGCTTCCTGTTCTTTTTTTGTATTTGTTTTACTCAGAAGTTTGCTTCAAAATTCAACTTTAATTACAAAAATCAAATGTGCTTCTTTCTATTTGCATCTTTTTGTTTGTATGTTTATTATAAATTTTACTTCTGTGTTTGTCTTAAAGCTGTGGATTGAAATGAGAAAAAAATGTTTTAAACTAGGAAATTACAAGGATTGGCCACATGGTTTGAAAATAAGGAATTTGATATCTGTTGTCAGCTCTGTTTATGTAGCTGTGAATTCCAGCAGAAATGCTGATGAACTGGAGCTGAGGTGTTATTTCCAAATTAGCACATAGATCATTTGTCCCTAGTTTGCAAACCAATGACAAAGGTCTTCTCTCTACAAACAGCAAGATATTTGGTTATCAGTTATCTGAATAGCTTGGGCTGTGAGTTACACTGACGTTTTGTTGGACGAGAATAGAAACTGGCAGGACTGCAGCAACCAAAGAACGTTCTCTTACAGTTCTCTGCAGTAACCACTTTAAAGCTGAAGAAAACCAGTTTATTTTTCCTTCAGCAGATGCTACAGATTGTGACTTTAAAATGGATATGTCAGAGACCGTTAATAAGTGAACTACCCATTCTGTGCCTCTTACAAACTTTCGTGCAGTCCTTCATGTATGTTCTTCACCACTGGCATATGAAGCTAGGTAATAAAAATATTCTGGCCCTGAAATATGGGACAGACCAAAACCTAAATCAAGTTAAATCAACCTCTTTGTTACTAAGACAAAAAAGATACTGGTCTAAAACAATTTCTGAAGATATTTGAATTATTCTTGTAAAACTGCCAGGCAGCTGTCTGTTATGCATAATATATTCCAGTGTAAAATAACAGCTGTTACCTATCACACATCTCTAATGTTGAAAATACATAGAATCCCTACACTGTGGAAACAGGACCTTCAACCCAACACTGACCCTCAGAGCATCCCACCCAGACCCATCCCTGAGCACTACAAGTAATTTAGCATGGCCAATCCACATCTTTGAACTGTGGGAAGAAACTGGACCACCTAGAGGGAACCCACACAGACATGGGGAGAATGTGCCAACTCCACACAGACAGTCACCCAAGGGTGGAATTGAACCAGCATCCCTGGTGTTGTGAGGCAGCAGTGCTGACCACTGAGCCACCAAGCCACCATGCCACTCTACATACATGTTATAGCAATTCCTACAAAACACTGGTTCTTGAAAATACTTGCATTAAGTTTACAATGCAAGTCTTGTATACTGGATATGGCAGAAAATATAGATGGGTATGCATGCAATGCTAAGTTTTATGAAGGGTAGCTAAGAAGTATATATGGTGCAATTAATTTTAAAACCTTGAATGTATAAATGAAACAATTCTGTTATAAGACACAGCAGCTGCACAAAAATTGACAAAGCTTTTCTAAAATAATACATTTATCAAAGAAAATTAGCATATGCAGCATTTGGGGTTGGGACAAGAACTGCACAATTTTGTACCAAAATATTTTAAATTCTACTTTTGGTCTTATACAGTGTAGTTCATTAAAACTGAGTTGAATATGAATGAAGATTACCTGTTCTTTAAAAAGTTGTGTGCTGATTTTTGTTCTGCTAATTTGTTGCTTAAGATCTATGCAATTGAGACATTAAGATTAAATAAAGTATAGCAGATGAATGTTACAGAGATCGTAGGAACTGCTGATGCTGGAGAATCTAAGATAACAAGGTGTAGAGCTGGATGAACACAGCAGGCCAAGCAGCATCAGAGGAGCAGGAAGGCTGACGTTTCGGGTCGAGACC
>JAHRHZ010000073.1:15341391-15356406 GCA_024137785.1 Ginglymostoma cirratum | reverse complement strand
TGATGCTGCTTGGCCTGCTGTGTTCATCCAGCTCTACACCTTGTTATAACAGATGAATGTTGGGTGTAGTACTTGGTAAAGATATTCCAAAGGATTTTTCATGAATATATTATTTGACTTGTCAGTAGTAGTTAATATTTTTCTAATCATTAATGATTGTGTTGCAACTTGTGATACCTGATTTCTTTTTCTTTCTAGTCTGCATTAAAGCGACGAGGAAGTAAAGACTTACAAAAATCTGAAAAGAAATCCCAACAGATCACTCATGAGGTATTGTGATTATGTTTCAACATTGAACAATTTTGCACTTAACAGTAATTTAATTTTGTATAGTACAAACAATCTCTATTGATAATAGAAAACTTTTATTTGTAATATTAAATAATTTCACTTTGTACCAGTTTATTGGCAGTGATTTAAATGAAAATATGTGAAATGGTCACTAGCAATACGAAGAATAATCTTTACTACTTGACTGGTAGCATGACATAAAATTTTTGATAAGCTTTTGAAGACCACTGCTGGTTACAGATAGCAGTCTTAATCGATATTTAAACATGCATTTTTTTCAAGATTAATTGTTCACATTTAGGCTTAAAAATCTTATGGAGGTTAATTTCTCATTGAGCAGGAACAGGGCAGTAGCACTCAAAAAATCATAGTTTAGATCATATTGCCTCATCCTATTCTCAGTGTGCCCAATAGTATTTCCAGCCTGCCTTGGATGTGGTCATCCAGAGTGCCTATCTGTATCACCTCATTTAGTCAGGTCTGCAGGAGCTCCCGTGATCTTTCGGTATTCAGAAACTTAATACGTTTTCCCAGGGCATATGGGTAGAATATTTGCTGAGTAAAATGTACTGATTGGGACTAGCTTAGAGTAGCCTATCCATCACTGCTTAAAGAGATCACAGTAGACGACTCAGAAAATTGATCTGGTTGAGTTTTAAAGATTTTTGTTGGTTCAGAAAGAGTGTGCATCACTTCCATGCATCACTGGCTAACCAGACAGCCAGGAGCTCTTTCAGTCCCAGCAGCACCAATGGGAATGATGGCCACTTCTGAGACTCAAAGTAGCTCAGGCCTCACATACGATCAACAGTTGAGTGACACATTCTGTTCACCATATATCCGAAGTCCTTTGAAATAATTAAATGTTATAATTATACAGGCAATTCCCAAGTTGTGAATGGGTACTGTTCTTTAATATGTTTGTAAGTTGATTTGTATGCATGTTGGAATTCAGTACAGGACGATATAAAATAGTCATTCATACGTACAGGAATGTGTTTGCATGTCGGATCTTTAATATTAATACATTTGTGTATGAAATCTCATTTGTAAGTCAGATGTTTGTAACTTAGGAACTGTGTCTAATCGGTGAAAAGAGGTAGGTAGGTAGGCAGGCAGGTGGGGAAGGTAGTGTGCATGTCATTCTGTCATTTGACCAACAGTGGAGAAGGTAGACGATGGCGCTCCTGCCCTGATGTCACTTAACCATTTGCTTGCCCACTGCCACCAGCATATGACTAGCACTGGATAGGCTATTCACCAGATGGGGAGACTGACTTTTGAATCCTGGTAACCTTCTTGCGGACTTGTGATGGAGCATGATTTCCTCCTGATTGAGCACTCTCTGGCCCATAGTGGGATACTCTGGCTACAGCAGTTGTCCACCCTACCTAACCCAACATCAACATACTCTCCTATCCTTACCAAATTCATACCGAGCCTTTCTGGGGCCTTCCTGACTGATTCCAATAACCTCAGGCTCCACTCACATTGTTATGAGAATAGTGTCTATAGTTGTGTCCTCTCAGCTAGATGCAGTCCCATGAGTGGCCGTTTCAGCTGATGGTGCTGCTGGGACTAAAGAGCTGCTGCCTATCTGTTTAGCCAATGACTCTTACAGGCATGATCTTTCTCCTTTAAGGGAATAGAAGCCCCAACAGTGGCTGATAAGTGGTGGATTGGCTGAAAATGCAGTCAGAATGCTCACAAATAACTGATGTGATGCTCCCTCCAAACAAGGTTCCTCGTCCTTCTCAACCTGTCTGGCTGCACCATCCATACCCATACCAGTCATCCAGTGTGTTGAAACTCCAGAGATAGCAGGAACTGCAGATGCTGGAGAATCTGAGATAAAAAGGTGTAGAGCTGGATGAACACAGCAGGCCAAGCAGCATCAGAAGAGCAGGAAGGCTGACGTTTCAGGCCTAGACCCTTCTTCAGAAATGAGCTGCGCTGTACATGTGCTGTTTTCTGAAGACGGGTCTAGGCCCGAAATGTCAGCCTTCCTGCTCCTCTGATGCTGCTTGGCCTGCTGTGTTCATCCAGCTCTACACCTTGTTGTCTCTGTTCAAACTCCCATCTGGTTCCATTCTTATCTCTCTAACCATAGGCAGAGAATCGCTTGCAGTGACTCCTCTTCCTGTTACAGCACCAGTACTTCCAGAGTGTCCCAATGGTGTATCCTTGGCTTTGTCTTATTCCTCAGCTACGTGGTGTCCTTGAAGCTGGCTTTCTGTTAGCACTGAACACTCAGACTGAGCTCTAATTTCTGGGATTTGTTACTGAAAACTACTCAGCATCCTGTAAGGTCCACACTCCTTTCCCTCCAGGAACTTCACTTTGTTCTCAGAAGCTAAGAAGTTGAACGCCGAAATACGCTTTTGCCAATTCTCTGCTACTGCTTTTATTTGTGGACTTCTCACACATTTCTCTCTGGACGATTTTTCTCCTCTTGCACTGACTGTCACAGTGTTTAGTTTCAGTCTTGCTTCCCATTACTTGACTTGTTTGCTTCTTGCATTGCTTCTTTTTCCCCTCACAGTGATGGCAATAAACAGGGGGCATACCTTTAACACGATTGACAGTAGGATTAGTGGGGAATTGAAAAGAAATTGTTTTATCTAAAGGATGCGAGAGATGTGGAACTCAGTGTCTGAAAGGGTTATGGAGGCAAAAACTCTTGGTATTTAAAAGGTACTCAAATATGCCGTGCCCTGCAAACTTTTGGACCCAGACTTGGGCGATAGGATTTGGCGGGATAGCTGTTTCTCAGATGCACAGACCAAAAGGCTTCCATTGCTTTAAATTTATATAATTCAATGATTGAAGCCAAAACTTAAAACTTAAAAATTCTTTTAGGTGGAATTTCAAATTTCACTAAGTATTCAGATTATTACGTATCAACAAGACGACACATTATTATTGTGGATGGCCAACTTAAAATGTATTAGTTATTTTTCTTATCAAATTTTAATAAGGATATGTATTAATTTGGTCATAACTAATTGATGACCTAAATGGACTGCTCCTGTTCCTATGTCTCTTTAAATGCATCACTTATACACATCCAGATGTGACCTGGGTGCATCTTTTCATAGTGTCCTTTAACAGTCCTTGTTTGATGAGCATAGTTTCCACTGACTGTAACATACATACTTTTACATGTAAAAACCATTGTTCTACCAAAAAGAAGTGCTGTAAAAAGATGCCCCCATCCCAAAATTCTGGGCAAGTATCATTTTCATCTAATGATGGGTCATTGACATGAAGTTTTAATAATTTCTGTCATGACAGATGTTACCATATTTGCTGAGTATTTTCGACATATGCTGCTTTCATTTTAGATTTCCAACGTCCATGATATTTTGGTTTTCCACAGTTTTTAATCTATTCACTCACCCACTCAGGGTTCAGTCTTGAAGACAGATTTTCTGTGCTGTTGATGTAATTTTTGGGTCACTGCATGCTGTAGAGATTTGACTACAGAATGTACATATTATTTTTCTCTACAGAAGGATCCCTGACTTGAAGTCAACATGTTGGATAGATTTGGGTTCTATTTGGACACAGAGAACTCCAGAATAGACTCGTATAATCAATAAGGAGTCTGTGGCCGCTAGTAGGGATGGGCAGGTAGTTGTGAGTCTGATCTCCGTTAGGAGTGGGGTTTATTCAATGGATTCAGTTCTCCTTTTGAGAATGAGGTGGGTGTGGTGGGGCTGCATTGGACATTTTGAGGTTTCTTTGTATCAGGATGGGTTGTGCCATAATGAAAGGGAAGCTGGTTAGTTTGGTGATCTGGGAGGAAGCATTACTGTTTCACCTGGCCCACAGGAAATGATGTAAAGGCACTTAGTCTCTCTCTCTCTGAGGAGTATCGCTTGAGCTGCTGTATTTCCTGACACCTGGACAATCTGGTTGACCAGGTTTAAACCTAGAAAACATATTAAACGTGAGGTTGTCATTCTTATTAAAATAATTAGGGGAGAAAATGTCACAGCAATATTGACAGTCAACTGGTAAATCAGGTAATGTTCTGGGAAGCCGGGTTCAAATATAACAGTAGATGGTACAGTTTGAAATTAAAAACAATTTTAAGTTAAAAATTCAATGATGACCACGAATCCAATGGCAGTTGTCACAAAAAACTCAACTGGTTCACTAATGGGAATGAAAACTGCAGTCCTTCTGGCCTTCCTTCGATCCTAGACCCACAGCTTGAGTCTTGGTTGAGCAAGCCATTTGATTGTATCAACTGCTTAAAAAGTCTCAAAAAAACAGACATCTCAACTGGTTTCGACTAAAGCATTGGAAATGACATTGAAAGACTCAGCCCTCTCAATCCTGCAAAGTCTTCCTTACTGGGGTGCCAAAATTGACAGAGCTGTCTCACAGACTAATCAAGCAATAGCCTGACAAAGTCATACTCATGAAATCACACAATTCAGAAAAGGTTTCAGACATAACCATCACCAGCAGGACGGATCAAGCAGAGGTGGTAGCACAGTAGTATATATTTGGGAAGGAGTATCCTTGTGAGTTCTTAAAATTGGTTCTGGACTCCATGAGTCTCTTGGCACCAGATCTACTGATGAAATGGAAACCTACTGATGATTATCACATTCCATGCTCCCTTGGCTGATGACTCTTACATGTTGAGCACCACAATGGTGCAGAATTTGCTCTAGGTGGGTGACTTCATTGTCCATCAACAATCATAGCTCAGTAGCAGCACGACTGACTATTCCTTCAGCGTAGCTGGGTCAAAATTCTGGAACTCCCTTCCAAGTGGAATTTTGGGTCTACTTACAACGAGTAATTGACAAAGGCAGCTCACAGCAACCATGTCAATAGAAACATGGTGTGGGCAACAAATACTGTAGCTAACAACGCCCACATCTCTTGAATTAATTTTCTTTAAAAATGACCAACCATGTCGCCAGAAGTGGGTTGGTTATCCAATGTCAGTCTCACCTTTGTTAAACATGGCAATACGTGGGTTGGATTCGGGTGAACTATTCAAATGTTAAAATCTTCATCTGACCCCAACACATCAATCTTGTCTTTAAAATTCTCCCTGGCTGTTTCTTTTTATGCATTTATTAGAAAGTGAGACACTCGGACAACATAACCATGCAATGTAAGCAGTAAATTAAGTTAAATATAGTCTGAAGTGACTTAAAAGTGTACAATGTATTTCTTTATTTCAGAATTCTATTTTGGTTTTGAAACTGACTTAAGAAAATTGCAACTTAAACCATAAGATGTAGGAACAGAAGTAGGCCATTCAGTCCAGTATATCTGTTCCATCATTCAGTGAGATCATGGCTGATCTCTTCTCTCCACTCCACTTTCCTGCCTTTTTCCTAAAAACTTGATTCCTTAACTGATTAAAAATCTGTCTGTTTCACACTTAAATATCCTAACGGGCCAGCCTCAACAGTCCTCTGCAGAAAAGAATTCAACAGATTTACTCCCCTCTGAGGGAACAAATCTTTCTTCATTCCCAGCTTAAATGTGTGATCCAGATCCTAAGATTATGCCCTCTGGTCTAGACTCTGTCACGTGAGGAAACAAAGTTTGTGCCACTCTTTAAAGTCCTCTAAAAATCTTGCATGTTTCAATAAGGCCACTTTTCAGCCTTCTAAAGTCCAGTGAGTAGATTCGGCCTATTCCACCTTTCCTCAGAGTCCTTTCGTACCCGGTATCAGCGTAGTGAACCTTCTTGGACTGTCTCTAATGCCATTATATCTTACTTTAAATAGGGGATCCAAAATTGTTTGCAATATGCCAGCTATGGCCTGACTGATGCCTGGTATAGGCTTAGTAAAACCACTCTACCTTTATGTTCCATTTCCTTTGAAATAAAGGCCAACTTTCCATTTGCCATCCTTATTACACTGAACTTAGATGCTAGCTGTAGTGATTGGGACCAGGTTGATCTTATTGACTAAGAGATCCTTGATTGGAATTGTTGACCTGGGCCAATCAGGGGGTCCTGGTTGACCAATATAAACAGGGGATTGTGCCCGCACCCGGGTATCCCTGGAGAAGGAACACGTAGTGTGCACTAGCCCTCTCAATGCCTTTTGGGAGAGATGGGCCCTGCGGGTTGTGGAGTGCTTTATTTACCCCACGAACTCTATTTTGGTTTGATCTCTACCCTCCCCCTCATTTTTTTCCACAGAGGCACTGCCCTGAGGGGTTCTGCTTGATACTGATGCATTTGTCACATGGGCGCTTTTCCTGGTAGTGGTATATTAATAGAGTTATTTGCACACCTGGTGTTATATAACTAAGAAAAAAACAAAAAAAAGGGGATTCAGAATCTCCTTAGTTCAGGGGACTGACTCCAAGCTGGCTGGCCACAGGTAGTGTACTGTGCACAAGTAAATAATGGGTGACTTACTGTTGGGATACCAGCCTCTGTGCAGTTATTTGACTAGCTTTTTGTGATTCAAGGATGAGGACTCTTGAATCCCTCTGTTCTGTAGATATCTATAGTCTTTCTCCATTTAAATAATATTCATCTCCTCTGTTCTTCGTACCCAAAACCCTTGCCACATCATATTCCATCTGCCAAGTTTTTGCCTACTCACGTAACATGTCTACAACCATCTGCAGACTCTTTGTGCCATCTTCACCACTTCCCTCCTATTTTAATGTGACCTGCAAACTTGCCTATAGTACATTCACTTTCCTCATCCAAGTGATTCACATATATTGTAAATAATTGCGACTGCAAAACTGATCCCTGTGGCACTCTACTAGTTACAAGTTGCCATCCTGAAGATGCCTCACTATCCTGACTCTCTGTTGTCCATTAGTTATCTAATCCTCTGTCTTGCTAGTATGCTACCTTCTAAGAGCATGGGAACTTGTGTTATTAAGTAGCTACTGGTTCCAAGAAATTTTGAACTATTCCTTTGAACTGACTGCCAGTAATTAGCTGTCCTTTCGAGATGAACTTATTCCAATAAGTGGCAACGTTGGCATCTGAGAACAATCAGCGATAGCTGCTTGTCTTTCAATCTGTTCAATTAAACCTGTTAAATATTGTAAAGAAAATCTATCTGTAGAAATAGTTTGGCTTTAAAGAAATTAACTTCCAATTTTGATATTATACAAATTGTCGTCAGATTAATGTAAATACAGTAAGCCCTAAAAATCTGTGTATGACTTGCTCTCAACCAAATGAGTGAGCTGGAAGCATGGGACACCCTTCCTCCCAAATCTGAAACTGGATCAGCTGATTAATGAAGTAGTCTTTAACAAATTAATGCTGTCAATACATTTTGGTGTACTTCAAGAAATTGAGATGGATTTTAATTTGAAAAGAGCACCTCTATGATCCATTAGTTTCATATGCAATTTCCCTGTCACCCCTAAGTTTTCTCCTGGTTGAGTAATAGAGTCGTAGAGTCATACAGCACAGAAACAGACCCTTCGGTCCAACCAGTCCATGCTGACCATAATCCCAAACTAAACTAGTCTACTTGCCTGTGTCTGGTCCATATCCCTCCAAACATTCCTTATTCATGTACTTGTCTAAATATTTTTTAACATTGTAACTGTACCTGCATCCACCACACTCACTTCATTCCACACATGAACCACTCTGGGTTAAAGAAAAAAGCCCCTCATGTCTTTTTTTAAATCTTTCTCCTCTCACCTTAAAATATATGCCCCTGAGTTTTGAAATCTCCCACCCTAGGGAAAATGCATCTTATCTATACCCATCATCATTTTATAAACTTCTGTAAGGTCACCCCTCAACCTCCTACACTCCAGTGAAAAAAGTCTCAGCCTATCCAGCTGCTCCTTATAACTCAAACCCTCTCCAGCTTAATAAAAAACTCCCTATAACAGGTTCTTTAAATCCTAACCATTAAATCCTAATCCTAACTGTCTACTATCAAACATTGTAACGAATTTTTCAAATCTATTACAACCAACTTCTGCCTCACACCTTTACAACTGCTCTGGTTTATGCCAATTCTCATTCTTATTTCAAATTGCTCCATGGGTTTGCCCCATTGTTTCTGTGTAATCTCCTCCACCTCGGCAATGCTCTGTCATGTCTATGCTCTAATTCTGATGTCTTGAGTGCACAGTGGCTCAGTGGTTAGCACTGCTGCCTTACAACACCAGAGACCCAGGTTTAATTCCACCCTCAGGTGACTGTGTGGAGTTTGCACATTCGCCCCATGTCTGCGTGGGTTTCCTCTGGGTGCTCCAGTTTCCTCCCACAGTCTAAAGATGTGCAGGCTAGGTAGATTGGTCATGCTAAATTGCCCGTAGCTTTCAGGGATGTGTATATTAGGTGGGTTATACGGGGATGGGTCTGGATGGGATATTTGAGGGTTGGTGTGAACTTGTTGGCCCAAAGGGCCTGTTTCTACACTGTAGGGATTCTATGATTGGGGCTGTGCCTTTAACTCTAAACCCTGGCATTCCCTCCTTAAACCGCCCTTCCCAAGTCCACTGCACCAGCTCTCTTTTCTCCCTTAAGATGTTCCTCTAAAAACCCATCTCTTTGAACAAGCTTCTGGCATCTCATGTAGCTTTGGCACCATATAAAGCTCAGAGTTAAATTTTGATTTGTAACATTGTTCTAAAGAACTTGGCATGTTTGATCATGTTAATAGGGCTATACAAATATAAGTTGTTTTTTGTTTTAAACTGCTCACAGGCTACTGTCTGAGATTATTTATTCAAATAAAATCTTCCGAAGCATGAAAATAAACCATTGTACCAATTCACTGATTCTCAGCTTTGTAAAATCAGCTTTGCTTGGTTGTCATGCTCCATTGATATCTGTTAGTTCAGATTGTATACATGAGGATTTTATTTTTGTTAATTATGCCCCAAGGAGGACAACGATGACATAAAATGCCAGCTACAATTTGTCAAAGAAGAAGCAATTTTAATGCGTAAGAAAATGGCAAAAATTGACAAAGAAAAGGATAGACTTGAATGTGAGCTGCAAAAGTACAGATCCTTTTATGGGGACCTAGACAGTCCTTTGCCAAAAGGTGAAGCAGGAGGGCCTCCTACAACCAGAGAAGCTGAACTAAAACTTCGTCTCCGACTGGTGGAAGAAGAAGCCAATATCCTAGGGAGAAAGATTGTTGAACTTGAGGTTGAAAACAGAGGATTGAAGGCTGAGTTAGATGATATAAGGGGCCACTATGAAAAAGAAGGAGCAAGTGGTGAAGATTATATTGGTGTTGGTGCTTCATCTTTTCGGGATCAAAGTGAAGCTGTGTCAGAACTAAGACAGAATCTGCAACTTGTTGAAGATGAAGCTGAATTGCTGAGACGAAATCTGGCTGACTTGGAAGACCAAAATAAACGACTTTCCGCTGAAGTCAGTAAATACAAGTATAAAACAGGAAACATGCAGGATGCTTCCCGGAATAGTGATAATTCCAAAGTTACAGAAGTCCTTCAAGAAGAACTAAAGGCAGCCAGGATGCAAATCAATGAACTCAGTGGCAAAGTCATGCAACTCCAGTATGAAAATCGTGTTTTGATGTCCAATATGCAGCGCTATGACCTGGCTTCCCATTTGGGCATCCGTGGAAGCCCCCGAGATAGTGATGCAGAAAGTGATGCAGGAAAAAAAGAAAGTGACGATGATTCTCGGCCTCCTCATAGGAAAAGAGAAGGTCCCATTGGTGGGGAAAGTGACTCAGAAGAAGTTCGCAATATCAGGTGCTTACAGACTCCGCCAAGGTCTTTATTTTCTACAGATGGCAGATTGCTTCAAAAAAATCTCAAGGACAGACAACAGATGTCAGATATACGGCTGGAGGCAGAGCGACTGAGTAGAACTATAGATCGATTGATTACAGACACAAGCACAATTATAACTGAAGCAAGAATTTATGTAGCAAATGGTGACCTATTTGGCAGAATGGAGGAAGAAGATGACAGCAGCAGGATCAGAGAACACGAACTTCTCTACAGAATCAATGCTCAGATGAAAGCATTTAGGAAGGAGCTGCAGACCTTCATAGACAGACTAGAGGTTCCAAAAACAACAGATGAAAAAAATACAGAGGAACCTTTGTCTGTCAGTCAGGTGAGCAAGTTCAATGTCAATGCTAAATATAGTTAAGTGTTGTCAACTCCATTCTATGATTTACATTTCTGTATCACATGTCTTATACTGTAGATGGGTACATTATTGATTATTATGTTGTAAATAACAGCACATTTAGCACAACGGAGCAGTTCACTAGATTTTGATAGCATTTAAGAGAGCCGATGATTGAAATACTTAAAAATATTCAGGTAGATTCTTGGGTATTACATAATGTAATATCTCATGGATTTAGTTCAATGTTACCTTTCAGTTCCAAGAAACTGGATAAGATCAGTAGTATGCATTGCAAGATTTATTTGTCATGACATATAAAGTTCAGCAACAGTCATTAATTTTGTGTATTGAAAGTTGATTAATGTTTTATCTGCAATAACATATTTGTAAAATGGTACTGTGACATTTGAATAGCTGTATATTTACTGAAAAATCATATTGCTACTGTTGGTCCATGTATGACTGTTACTTAATAGTAATTCTTGCTTTTTGTATTTGCCTGCCCAGATGTTTCAACCTATTATTTTGCTTATACTCATGCTTGTATTATTTTCATCATTGTCCTACGCTACCATATTCAAATTGGTTTTTCTTTTCACACTTTTCTTTGTTCTGTAGAATCTCCATCTACTTGAGTATACCACCTTTTTAGTTTGTTTATTTATTTTAATATCTCATCAAGAATTCTGCAAACACAAAATAACACACATAGCGTTCGAGACATTACGGGATTACCATATGCAAAGCTTTGTAAAATACTGGAGACTACCAATTTTCAAGATGAACTTTTATATGAAGCCATTGGGTGAGTGATCTGAATTGTTTCTTTTTTGTTAAATTTGATGTTAGGTATTAATATGAGCTGTTATAACAGTTGCTGTACTTTAATTGTATGTATGTTCCCTATAAATTTAACAAATTCTTATCACAAAGGTAAGGATAGAAGATGGAAAGAAGTGCTATTTATTTCACTGTGGCATCCAAGTAACAATAACAACTTTTTTTTCCCATTGAGTCTGCCTTCTTATGCTGGTAGTCCGTGGTTAGAAAGTTAGACTTATGGCTTCTGATAGCCCATTCAGAATAAAGAATCTGAAATGGGATTAGGATTCAGGAAAAAGGCAATTGCATTTTTGGCTGGGGCAAACTTCATAGAGGACACTTTTCCACAGAAGTCAGAAGGCCCTGAGACAGGTAGACATTATTTTTCTTCGAAGCGCTTTGAAAGTTAACTCCCCTTTCCTGCTTCTGGGCTGAGACGGAAGAAACTATGATATATGTCAGACCTATACAGATTATATCAATGTGGGGAATTAAGTCTTGTGGCTTGTTCCATGAGGCCATTGATCTCTTGTTAATTTTGGTCTCAGTCAAAATTTGAAGAATTACATATTGTTGAATTCTTAAATGAATCAGACAATAAGGAGTCATGTCACAAATTCAGCTATTGGCCATTTCTCTTGAGGTCCAAACATTTCTTCTTATGCCAGGATGAAGAGACTCAAGACTACAGGGATGTCGTATTTTGACGTAAGCTTCTGTGTAATGAAGAGCTATTTTTAATCTATTGTCTTTTAAGACCAAAACCAAGAAATTGCTATGCACAATATTAATTGGAGATCAGTAGATTGCTCTGTCCAACATTTTAAGATATTCTCTAATCAATCTATTCAAGAATGTTATAACACACCTCGGCAGCAGGTGGAACTCCAGTCTGGATCTCCTGATCCAGAGATAGGGACGCTACTACTGTGCCACTAGAGCCCCTGTCCCGCATTTTAATAGAATATTTAACTACTTAAAACATTCAGTGCACATTGCTAAATAAGTGAATGCAGATATGCCACATGGTCTAACCAAGATCCACTCAATAACATCACCAATAAATTCTAGATTCAAAATATGCACTGACTTATTAAACATTTCAAAATAAAAATCAAGAAATAAATGGATTACAGGTATTTTACTAATAATGGATTGGCAGTGCACATACGATTTAACATAATACCATTCATATTCCAATTTTCTGAGCGTATCACCTGATTAAGTAATAATACAGCAGGAATGGTAGCATTGCGCTGACGTCAGTGTACTAGTAATCCAGAGGCCTGATCTACTGTTACAGAGACATGGATGTACTGAGACCTCAACGACTACAGAATTCAAATTCAGTTAACCAAATCAATTTCTGTAATAGTTACCATGAAACAATCAAATTGCCCTGATTTTCTAATGTGTTTGACAGAAGGAAATTTTTTATGGTTACATGGACTGCCCTCTCTGTAAAAAATTAGAGCACCTCGCTTTAAAAATTACAGGTCACCCTTTCAGGACAGAGATAAGGAGTTTCTTTTTGTCTCAGAGGATTGTGTGACAATTTTAAAATTCATTTCTGTGACATGGGTGTGGCAGCAGGGCCAGCATTTATTGCCTATCCTTAGTTGCCATTGAGAAGGCAGTAGTGAGCTGTCTTTTTGAACTGCTGCAGTCCACATGCTGTAGGTGGACAACAATGCATTTGGGGAGGGAATTCCAGGATTTTGACCCAGCGACAGTGGAGGCATGGTGATATATTTCCAAATCAGGATTATGAGTGGCTTGGAAGGGAACGTGCAAATTTTCTGATCTCTCTAAATTTAAGTGGTCATGAGTTTGGAAGATGCCGCCTGAGCAGCTTTGGTGAATTTTTGCACTGCATCTTAGACGGTACACACTGCTGCTATTGAGTATCAGTGGTGGCAGAAGTGAATGTTTGTGGATGTGGTAACAATCAAGTGGGTCACTTAGTCCTGGATGGTGTTGAGATTCTTGAGTGTTGATGGAACAGCACCCATCCAGGCAAGTGGACAGTATTCCACCACACTACTGACTGGTGCCTGGTAGATGATGGACAGGCTTTGGGGAGTCAAGAGGTAAGTTACACATTGCACAATTCCTAGCCTCTGACCTGCACTTATAGCCATTGTATTTATGTGGCTACTCCAGTTCAGGTTCTGGTTAATAGTAATCCCCAGGATGTTGAGAGTGGGGGATTCAGGATTCAAAAGCCATTGAATTTCACAGATTCAGTTGCAAATGGAATTTAACCCAGAAATCTGTAGAAGAAGTAACAAGACAAGGAAATAGTCAATGAATGGCAGGACCCTAGGAAACTCAGAGGAAAGAGGGATCTTGGGGTGCTTGTCCACAGATCCTTGCAAGGAACTCAACATGATAATTAAGAAACATATAGGACACTGCCTTTAGCAGTTGTGACACAGATTATAAGAGCCACAAACTCTGGGAAGCTAGGGAAGTGATTGCTGGGCCCCTTGCTGAGATATTTGCACCACCAATAGCCACAGGTGAGGTGCTGGAAGACTGGAGGTCGGCTAACATTGTGCCACTGTTTAAGAAAGGTGGTAAGGAAAAGCTAAGGAACTATAGGCCAGTGAGTCTGCCATCGGTGGTGGGCGAGTTGTTGGAAGGAATCCTGAGGGATAGGACCTACATGTATTTAGAAAGGCAAGAACTGATTAAGGATAGTCAACATGGCTTTGTGCATGGAAAATCGTGTTTCACTAGCTTGACTGAGTTTTTTGAACAAGGAACGAAGACGATTGATAAAGGCAAAGCGATGGACATGATCTATATGGACTTCAGTAAGATGGTAAACGCGGTTCTGCGTGGTAGACTGGTTAGTAAGGTTAGGTCACATAGAATACAGGGAGAACTACCCATTTGGATACAGAACTGGTTCAAAGGTGGGAGACAGAGGGTGGTGGTGGAGGGTTGCTTTTCAGACTGGAGGCCGATGACCAGCGGTGTACCACAAGGATCAGTGCTGGGCCCACTGCTTTTTGTCATTTATATAAATGATTTGGATGTGAACATAGAAGGTATGGTTAGTGAGTTTGCAGATGACACCAAAATTGGTGGTATAGTGGACAGCGAAGAAGGTTACCTCAGAGTTCAATGGGACCTTGATCAGATGGGCTAACGGGCCGAGGAGTGGCAGATGGAGTTTAATTTAGATAAATGTGAGGGGCTGTATTTTGGGAAGGCAAATCAGGGCAGGACCTGTACACTTAATGGTAAGGTCCTGGGGAGTGTTGCAGAACAAAGAGACCTTGGAGTGCAGGTTCATAGTTCCTTGAAAGTGGAGTTGCAGGTAGACAGGATAGTGAAGAAGGCACTTGGTATGCTTGTCTTTATTGGTCAGTGCGTTGAGTGTCAGCTTTGAGAGTCATGTTGTGGCTGTACAGGACATTGGTTAGGTCACTCTTAAAATACTGCATTCAGCTCTGGTTCTGCATTCTGCTACAGGAAGGATGTTGTGAAGCTTGCAAGGGTTCAAAAAAGATTTACAAGGATGTTGCCAGGGTTGGAGGGTTTGAGCTACAGGAAGAGGCTGAATAGGCTGGGGCTATTTTCCCTGGAGCGCCAGAGGCTGATGGGTGACATTTATAGAGGTTTATAACATCATGAGGGGCATGGATAGGGTAAATAGAAACGATGAACAAAAACAAAGTTGCTGGAAAATCTCAGCCAGTTTGGCAGCATCTGTGAAGGAGAAAACAGAGTTAACGTTTCGGGTCGGGTGACCCTTCCTCAGAACCGGACCCGAAATGTTAACTCTG
>JAHRHZ010000073.1:15306195-15317184 GCA_024137785.1 Ginglymostoma cirratum | reverse complement strand
AGATGGGGACCTTAATTAGGCAGGGTGCTGATGTACCCAAACGCTGCCTTTTTACCAGGCAGGGTGGGTCTCTGTCACTGACTATGATGTACGACCAGTTAACAAAAATCTACCCGTAACACACACCTTCTGGTCAGCGGCATTGTTCCCTGACTGTATTGCATACTCTCATCCAGGTAAGTCAGTGTGTGGGCAAGTGAGTAGTCAGATAGAGAGATAGTCATTGCAGGTCAGATAGATAATCGGATTGGATGGTAGATGAGTCAGGTTGACAGGGTAGCTGTGTCTGTGGGGACTAACATGGTTAGGGATTAGTTGTAGTCAAGGAGTAGTCACCACAGGTCATTTGGATAGTTGCTGTGGGTTGAATGGATAGTCAGAGATGGTGGGTCACGTGGGTAGTCAGGTTGAGAGGGTTGCCAGGTGTGGGAGGTTTAGTCCGGTCAGGTGGTAGTCAGAGTTAAGGTTAATTGGATTGTGTTGTTAGTCAGATCAGGGTGGGAAGAGATCATTTGTGGTGTTCACTTCACTTACTATAGCTGGTCCCCGAGTTACACCAGAGGTTTCACTGTGTTACATTTTCAGGTAAGCGTAGTTTGATTCATCGAGATCAATGATTCACCTTACACTGCTAAACCCACCAATAGTTAATGGTAGTTGGCTTTTCCCTAGGATGGGGATTTCAAGATGGGGGCACATTTTTAAGGTGAAAGGAGAGAGATTTTAAAAAAGACATGAGGGGGAAAACTTTTTACATGGAGGGTGGTTCTCGTGTGTGGAATGAACTTCCAGGGGAAGTGGTGGATGCAGGTACAATTACAACATTTAAAAGACATTAGATAAATATGTGAATATGAAAGGTTTGGAGGGATATGGGCCAGGATCAGGAGTTTGGGAATATGTTCGACATGGGCTGGTTGGACTGAATGGTCTGTTTCTGTGCCGTATGGCTCTATGATTCTATAGTAGTTGTTCATAAAAGCCTAATTTAAGTATAAGAAGTAATAGCTAGCCAGCATTTGGAGTGCTGCTTGCAACAGCTTCAAGTTTCAGCTATAAGACACTACAAAAAATTTTTTTTTAAATTCTTCACTTTCTAGGTACATAATTCGTTGAGATTTACATCACATGTAGCCAGGGTGGTTAAGAAGGCATTTAGCATGCTTGCCATCGTTGCTCAGACCTTTGAGTATAGGAGTTGGGATGTCATGTTGAGATTGTACTGGACATTGGTGAGGCCTCTTCTGGAGTACTGTGTACAGTTCTGATCACCCTGCAATAGGAAGGATAATATTAAATTGGAGATGGTTCAGAAAAGATTTCCCAGGATGTTCCTGGGACTGGAGGGTTTGAGTTCTAGAGATAGGCTGGGATTTTTTTTGCTGGGGCATAGGATGTTGAGGAGTGGCTTTATAGAGGTTTATAAAATCATGAGGGGCATAGATAAGGTGAATGGCAAGGGTCTTTTCCCTCGGGTGGGGGAGTTCAAAACTAGGGAGGAGAAAGATTTAAAAAGGACATGGGGGGGTAACTTTTTTAAACAGAGGATGGTTCGTATGTGGAATGAACTGCCAGAGGATGTGGTAGATGCAGGCACAGTTAGAATATTGGAAAGTCATTTGGATAAGTACATGAATAGGAAAGGTTTGGATGGATATAGGAAAATGCAGGCAAGTGGGACTGGTTTAGTTTGGGAACATGGTTAGCGTGGACTGTTTGGACCAAAGTGTCTGTTTCCACGCTGTATGACTCCATGATTCTAACTTTCAGATCTCCTTTGCTTTGATCTGATCTGTTAGAGAAAGGTACTGATCTAATGGAGAGAGAACCTTTATGCTTTAACTTTATATTGATAAAAGCCTAGCTTGATCAACAGAGAGCAATTGTACTGATGTCAGTTAAGACTGCCTTTCATTTGCAGCTTTGTTTGAAAAGTGTGAAAACTTTGTTTGCTCTTTCAAAGAAATCCATAAAATAGAGTGGAATGCCATTTCAAATGTCTATAAGCCTGTGAAATGAAACCTCAAACAGTCTTGGCGGAATCATGCACTGTGATCCCATTCTGACTTAACAACAGGATAGATGAGTAGTTTTACTATTTATTATGATTCACCCAGTGACACAAAAAAATTAAGGCTGTAAAATTAAAATAGAGAAAAGCATCACTTTGGTGTGTTTATGGAGGTACTAAAATATTTAATCATTGTTAAGATCTTTCAAAGATGTAATGTTGAATTTTTCCAAGCTGTAAACTGCATTACTATAATAATTTTAAAAATATACATAAGCATGAGACAGAATTAAATTCACTAACAATGTAACAGAATCTTCCAACTGCCAAATTATGTCCAGCCCCATTTGCCTTGCCATAGTGAAACACTTTGGAATATTTTTGTGTATTGTTGTGCAAATATGTATAATTCCACAAATTAATTGAAAGACAAAAGAATGGATGAATGAAATGGATTTTAAAATTTCGACAGGCTCTAGCAAGAATGAGTTCATGACATATGCTACCCTGAACAATTCATGTGAATTGCCCCAGACGTGTCAGACAGAGGGCAAGTGGCATCCCACTTTGCAGCCAAGAAGCTGAATGTCCTGGTGGATGGAGTGGTGCAGTGAAGAGCTGCTCTCTTGCACCAGGACCAGAAAGACCACACTGTTGGATCCTGTCAGCCTGGTCTGCAACTGCCACCTGGCTCCGTGCTGTTTCTGTGGTCTAGAGGAATGCCAGGTAACCTAGATGAAGGTCAATGACTTTTACCCTCATGGAGTCGAAGTGTCACTATCTTTTCTCAACTACCTCTGTCTCTTCTGCACACACGTCCTGCCAAGGCTCATAGTCTATTGCTGTCACTATTGCAACCAACATCATTGGTCATGCGCTCTCACCCATCCAGTCCCTCCACTTATTAGCCCTGCATTACCTGTATGCTGCCTGCTCACACCCTCTTTCCGCAGCCTGCATCAGTGCTAACAGCTGTGCCACCCACTTCCATTTCCATTGCTATTTGGGTCATGATGGAAGAAAACAGCAGTTGGGCTTCACAGAATGAGTCACATAGATGGCTTCTCAGTCTAGGGAATCCCCAAATTTTGGTATCCCCCTTCTGACTGCCATCCTCATCAACCCATTACGTTTGATCATCCCCATATTCCCACCAAACTGTTTATTTAACTGTTCGTCTCTACACCTTACCTGTGGAGCCCCAGGCATAACATGTCATCATAGTGATGCACTACAACATGGTGCAGGTTTCAGATTGACACAGTACCACACAGCCGCTGTCCACCTCAATGACAACTAGGACAAGCCGCCTGGCTTTGTGTCTGTGTGGAAAGGCAAGTCAAGAAGAAATTGCTTTTAAGCTCTGACTGAGGGGCACAATGCAAAAAGACAAGTGAGGCAAAGATGCTGTTAGTATCCAAGCAAATGCGGAGTGAATGAGTGCTAAGAGAGCAAGCAAGGAGCTATAAGGTGCAGCCTGGTCCAATCCTCGCGCTGGATGCCTGTCTCTGCAGGCAAAGAGTCCTGGCAGCAGCATTGCAATGAAAGGTGCTGGTATGCTCTGAAGTGCAGCATGAAGTCCAGAGCCATGTAATAAGTGTATCGAAGATGTGCCATGAGCTTGTGGTGTGGCTGCTCCGTGTCCAATGCTGACATTCATGGACAGGGTAGGGGAGCGAGTGCACGGTCGCTGCCCGTAAAGCGTGCCCTGAGACTGTTGTCCAAGATACAAGGCCAGAGGAGCAAATGGAGTTGCCAGTTAATCACTGTGAGTTACATGTCAGGAATTTTTGCTGTTCAGATTCAATCCAGCAGATGAAATAATGGCATGTACAGTGGTGGGTGCCACATGATAGGAGGGATGGGAATGCACTGGGGAGCAAGCAGAAGCAAATTACAAGTGGTTCCAGGAATACTGAACTTCAGTTATGAGGATAGATTGAAGAAATTGGGTCTGTTCTGTCTGGAGAGAGAAGGCTAAGAGGAGATCTTAGAGATTTTCAAAATCATGAGGAGGCTAGACAGGGTAGATAGGAAGAATCCTCTCCCATTCATAAAATGAACAAGAATGAGATGGCATAGATATAAATTTATTTTCAAAAGCAGCACTCAGTGAGCAGTTATGAAGTGGAATGCAGTGCTTTGAATATTGATAGAGGCAGGTTCAAATCAGGCATTTGAGAAGGCATGGGATGATGATTTGGCTGGAAATAACAATAGGGAGAAAACAGGATGATTATGCTCATTTGAAGAGCTAGTGTGATGAGCAAATGGCCTTTCTTCTATGCCACAAACTTGTGTGATTCTGTAAACTCTGACAGTATCAGGACAAACATGGGCAGGGGAACTGCTTGTTGGCTACCCTCACTGATGCCCGCTCCCCACAATTAAGACATGCTCCATTGTGCTGTGTGGCATTACCATTAAATGGAAATGATTTGAACAGATCTAGCAAGTCAAAACTGGATATCCATGAAGTGATGTGTGCCATCAACAGCAGCAGAATTATATTCAACTGTAGTCTGTAATCTCACGGCTTGGCGCATCCCTCACTCTACCACTACCATCAATCTGAGGGACCAACACTGATTCATTGAATGGTACAGCAAAATGTACCACAAGCAGCAGCGAACATATGTAAAAATGAGGAGACCACTTGTCAAGCTACAAACCAGGATTATTTGCATGGCAAACAGTGTAAGCAACAGTTAGTAAGCAAGTAATGAACAGTGCTAGGCATTTCCATCACAAATGGATCAAATATACGTTCTGCATCTTGCTGCATCTAAGCATGAATGGTGTTGGAAAATTCAACACCATTAATTGAAGCATCTTACCAATTCTTCAACACTATTAATTGAAGGAGGAGGCTCCAAAAATACCCCCATTGTGGGTGAATGATCCATCTGGACCTCCACTTGTCATCCCCACTATCATAGATGCCAGTCTTCAGCCAATTCTATTCACTTCACATGAAATAGCTGAAGACACAGAATATTGCAGTTACGTTAGAAATCAGTAAGTCAATGTTTATGGAGTTTTTTTCGGTTGCCTAGACTGGCAGATTTCCTCTTCATTGGAGCTCAGATGCAGGTGGAGACAGCTGAAGGTACAGTAACCTGTTTCTAGTGAAGTGGGAGTTTGTTCAATTCTCTGGCAAAATACAGGTTTCTTTCTGGAAATCAGACTGCATGAGAGGTTGAGAACAGAAGCAGTCTGTAGCTAAGCCCGGAGCTGCTTTGCTGTTTTCTCTCCTTATGACGAAAACAGACCAAGGCATGACATCACACTGTATAATTGAAGCTGTTCGAAATGATAAGTTTCAGTCACATGACTGGGCTTCCAGGTGATTTTTTTTTTTAAACAAGATGGCTTTGGTGCATCTGGCCAAAATCCATTGTGTGTTTAAAAGGTAAACTGTGAGGTCACCCAGACCATCTCAGGAACAATAGGTTTTGATGGTTTTCTTTCAAACCAGAGCTGTCTGTGATGATGCATTACCTGTGTTTCTTCTATGTGTGTTTCACTAGAATATCTACACAATGGATATCCCAGGAAGATGACAATTCCACGGGAGGTTTCTAGATGACATTCTATATTTACTAGCCACCATCTTAAGATAAGAAACTATCCATTTTTGTAAGAATTTAAACTAGAGCATATAGTTTAAAAACAAGATATCTCTTCATGCCTTCTGGATGAAGCTCTTTCTTGGCTTTCCGTACATGCCGAATTGTCAGCCAATGGGTTTTCCCATGGAAAGTCTTCCTCTGCTATGTGATCATACGTTTGCTGTGTACATCACTGATCCTTTTAATTTTACTTTTAGTTGTAATATCAGTAAGCAATAACAAGCATGAGCACTGGTGAGGTACCCACTTCCTGTTTTGCTGTTGGGGACAGCAACCTGTGTTAAAATCCACCCCCTACATGAGTTCAGCATAACAATTTTGCGAAACAAATCCTAAGGATGCTTCTCACATGCACGATAAAATTTGTACAGATATTTCTGTAGGATCTGAATAGTTTTCACAAACTCCTGTTACCTCCTTTGTGGACTTGGCATGGTATAGAACAACAAATCATATTTTAACAGTTCAGAGTGGTGACAGCATCTTACCAATTCTTCAGTTCCCTTTGGCTGATTGCAATAAAGTCATGTAAGCATGTTGGTAAACAAAATAAATATACATGTAGCATACTGGATGCTGGCCAAGAGAGTCGTAAGAGAGTCATAACAGAGTTAGTGAAGTGTTGGTGCTTTTTCTTTATAGCACACAAAATACAAGTCAAATAAGTGCAGAGTATTGTGAATGCTGGAGATTGAAAGAAAACTATAAAGTGCTTGAGAACTTATCTGGCAGCATCTGTGGAGAGAGGAAGCCCCCTTAAATGCCAGCTGTGCACTAATGATTAAAGAGCGTTCTTATCTGCACAGTAGATGTTTTGCTATTAACTTACATATGTTTAATTCATAAGATAAATCTTTTCCATGTATAAGTGAGCAACCATCCAGTCATTTTAAAATAAGTTTGTTGTCCTCAGCTTATCTGAAGTAGCTTCAAGAGCAATAACTACGCTAGAAAGCGAGGCCTACATTATTTTTAATCCTTATTATGTTCACGTGTTCTTTGCCTTTGGTTTATCTCCGAATGTATATATTTTTGCCTTTCTAACAGAAACTATTATTCTCAATTACCTTTTCCCATTAGTTCATGTGTTTGCCCCTCTCAGTGCTTGCTTATGTATCAATGATAAGATGAGATGGGTTGAGTGGGTTAAGTCGCTATTTTTAACATGAGTTCACTCTGTTGAGCATAAAAACTAAATATCTCTGTCATAACTGAAAGACATGCAGCAGAAAAAAAGCTATACTTCTCAAGCTGTTAGTAGTAGATTGACAGTCTTGAGATGATCTTATGGAAAACAAACATTCAAACATAACACACAATCTACAATTGGGAATGAAAATGCCACAGTGTTCCAAAGGTTGAAGAAATAAAGAGTTCTTACTCCATAACCCAGTTCTATTTAATGGGAGAACTAGCCATTTGGATACAGAACGGGTTCGAAGGTAGAATGCAGACGTGGTGGAGGGTTGTTTTTCAGACTGGATGCCTGTGGCCAGTGGTGTGCCACAAGGATCAGTGATGGGTCCTCCGATTTTGTCATTTGTATAAATGATTTGGATTGAACGTAGGAGGTATGGTTAGTAAATTTGCAGATGACACCAAAATTGGAAGTATAGTGGACAGCAGAAGGTTAACTCAGAGTACAGTAGGATCTTGATCAGATGGGCCATTGGGCTGAGGACTGGCAGATGGAGGTTAATTTAGATAAACGTGATGTGCTGTATTTTGGAAAGGCAAATCAGGGCAGGACATATGCACTTATTCGTAAGGTCCTGGGGAGTTTTGCTGAATAAAGAGACCTTGGAATGCAGGTTCATAGTTCCTTGAAAGTGGAGTTGCAGGTAGACAGGATAGTGAAGGAGGTGTTTGGTATGCTTCCCTTTGTCAGTCAGTGCTTTGGGTATAGGAGTTGGGAGGACATGTTGTGGCTGTACAGGACATTGGTTCGGCCACTTTTGGAATACTGTGTGCAATTCTGGTCTCCCTGCTACAGGAAGGATGTTATGAAAGTTGAAAGGGTTCAGAAAAGATTTATAAGGATGTTGAAAGGGTTGGAAGGTTTGAGCTTTAGGGAAAAGCTGAATATAGGCTGAGGCTATTTTCTCTGGAGCATTGGAGGCTGAGGGATGACCTTTTAGAAGTTTATATAATCATGAGGGGCAAGTATGGGGTGAATAGACAAGGTCTTTTCCCTGGGGTGGGGGAGTCCAAAACTAGAGGGCATATGTTTAAGGTGAGAGGGGAAAGATTTAAAAGGAACTTGAAGGGCAACTTTTTCACGCAGAGGGTGATGCGTACATCGAATGAGCTGCCAGAGGAAGTGATGGAGTCTGGTACAATCACAATATATGAAAGGCGCCTGGATGAGTATACAAACAGGAAGGGTTTCGAGGGATATGGGCCTAATGCTAGCAAATGAGACTAGATTAATTTAGGATATGTGGTTGGCATGGACGAGTTGGACCAAAGAATCTGTTTCCATGCTCTACATCTTTTTGACTCTATAACCCAAGATTTTGACAGTAAGCAGCTGGAAAATGTATCACAAATGTCAACAATTTTAGATGCTGGAAATCTGAAGTACGTGGGTGTTGGATAATTATTTGAAGAGAATTTTGGGCTACAGGAAGAAGAAAAATGAATGGGGCTAGGACTGGCTGGGTTGCTCTTGCAGAAAACATGCCAAGGCATGGTGGGCCAAGTGGCTTCTCTTTGTGCTGTCTGTTTTGTTCTATGCAATAAAAGCTGAAAATTCTGGAAATATTTACAGATCAGTCAGTAGCAGTATATAAAGAAACAAAATGAGATTTTCTGTTAGATTACCTTTAATTAGAACTGAACTTGGCCCATTATCACTCCCTTTTATTGTGCATTGTCAAAGCTTTTGTTAATTAGTCACTCCTGCTTTTCATCCTATTTCTAGACCTTTACCTTTGTTCTTTCCTCTTCTTCGTCCACCCTCCAATCTTGGTAATGATTACTTAACAGCAATTCATCTTGATTATTTTTCCAGTTTTGATGAAAAAAGAAGCATGAACATTGGCTTTCGTTTCCCACTGATGCAGCTGACTGATCAGTTGCATATTTTCAATGTTTAAACTTTTTTGTGCATAATTGTAATAAATTATTATTTTGATATGAATAGTGGAAGTGTACACTAACTATGTGTTCATTCATTTATGAAATAAAGGCTCCTACAAATGATCAAAGAAGGAAAAGAACGTGGAAACAGGAGACTAGGATGAACCTTGTGACAGGTGAGTGAATCAGGTGTAGGTTAAACCAATGTTGTAAATTTACCTTCATGGTTGACCTATTACTTGGTAGCACTCACTCCTCTGAGTCAGAAGGTTCAGGTTCAAGTCCTACCCCAAGAATAAAGTCTGACACTCCAGTGCAGAACCTAGTGTTGCCCTTTTAGGGGCGCAACTTTTTAAATAAGAAACATTAAACCAACCTCAACTGCCCATTGGATGTAAAAGATTCCATGACTCTTCTTTGAAAGGAAAAGCGATGGTATCACCAATGTGCTTCAATCAGTGTCACTCAGAAAGCACAAGAGCATTTGTTCATTGTTGCTTTGTGATTTGTGCCTGGGGGTGGGAGAAGGTGTTGTAGCCAAACTTGCTTGTAGCCAAATTGGACATGAGGTTGCGAAAGGCGCTATGTAAGTGCAAGTTGTTTTTAATGTAATAGGTCTGCTCAATGTGATGACATAAAATGGTTAAATACATCACAAACTGGTTGGTTTTATTTTCTGATGAAGGGTCTAGGCCCGAAACGTCAAGTTTTCCGGCTCCTATGATGCTGCTTGACCTGCTGCGTTCATCCAGCCCCCCGCTTGTTATCTTGGTTTCATAAACTCATCGTCAATGACGCAAGTCCATTAAAAGCATCTAGAAGCCAGGTCATTTGGGTCACTCAATGTAACGTTTGTTACCCTCTAATTCGGTTGTGATCCTTCGCCACAAATTTCACTTGTAAACATCCGGTTATGTACCGCGTGTGTCATACACGACCAGTAATGACAAACATGCAAAGATAAGGCGCAGATTTCAGTTCTGTACCAAGGATAAACTGCCCATGTTCACATCAGTTTTACGCAGGACAAGCGACGAGTTTGTGCTACAGTAAATTCCATGATCAACAATGTGGAGTCGATCAGAAGCTCCTACAGCTCACATAAGTCCGAGGAGCTATTTTAGCCATGCTGACCGATTCTGGCGGCTGTGCCCATGAAGGGTTTGTGACCGGAGGATTAATGCGCTAAACGGAATGTGGCATTCAGTCTGAGTTTGTCTCTACAAGCCCCTGAATTATTTGACATCACCGTGTTCATTGTAAACTTCGATCTGGGAGCAGACGGGGAAGGGTCAAATTTCATGTAGTAGACCTCGGCTTGTACAAACAGGCAGCAAAGTGTTTTTACAATCACATGTTCTGAAGTGAGCTGCTTTGGGCTGGTGGAGAAAGTGGAACAATGTTTCTGACGCCTCTTTGCCTTTCTCAGAAGGGGCCGTACAGAGGTTACAGAAAGCCGCGTCAACTCCCTGCATCCAGTGTCCCGCTCACTTCTAGACCAGCCTTTTCAGCATATTCAGAAAGGGGTAAGGCTGGGGCTAACTGTAAGGAGGAAGCCAGGTGAGAAACAACACAACACACTTCTGTTTATTTTTGATAGCGGTACCTGCTGACAGATGCACTGTTAGCGTGTAAACTAGACGGGGTGAATGGTAAAATGCATTCAATTTTATGAGTTGGTGCATTGAAAAATGCATTTATTCAGTGAATTCCTGTTGTCCGGTTAAAGCAGTTATTACGTTCCAGGGCTTCTACCGATTTTCGATTATGTCCAGAATATAGCCAGCTGTTTTGTTGTCTTCGGGAGGAACGGCCCGTCAACCTGGCAGTTGGTGGCGTTTTGTTTTCTCCATCCAACAACCGACCGTTAGGTTCAAAGCACTAGAAGCTTTGAAAGTGTGTGGACCAGCTGAAGAGAGAACAGCTCGCTCCTTTCTCCCAGCTGCGAGAGGAGCCTCCTCGCATCCCTAACTATATTCAGGAACCTGGATGTTGGGCGCATTGGAGCGGCAGTTTTGCTGAGTGTTATTTGGAACTTGGTGTGGAGGGTTGCATTTGTGTAGCGCCTTTAAAGATAATTTTCTTGGGGCGCTAGATAGCAAAAGGGGGTTGTGAAACAAAACTGGACCCGAACAAATGTAGGGATCTGCGCTGTTAGATGGTGGGACCTTTTAGCAATGTGTTGTGCCTGACTTGACCTTGCGAGCGGGCACTGTGTGTAACCGATGCTGTTGACCCATATTAGCAGCTCCCCGGAGCCAGGGC
>JAHRHZ010000073.1:15209292-15301195 GCA_024137785.1 Ginglymostoma cirratum | reverse complement strand
ATGCTCCTATGATGCTGCTTGACCTGCTGTGTTCATCCAGCCCCATGCTTGTTATCTCGGATTCTCCAGCATCTGCAGTACCTTTTATCTCTGTAAATCCATGGTAATATGTTATCTCCAACTCAATGAGCCCTTATCTTGCCTATTAATCTTTGTGTGGCACCTTTATGAATGCTTTTTGGAAATCCAAGTATACTACATTTACCAGTTCACCTGCTTTTACCAAACTAGTTACATCCTCAAAATAGCCTCTAGTAAATTTGTTAGACATGATTTCCTGTTCAAAAAACCTTATTAGCTTTGATCATACTATTGGTTTCTAAATGCATTGTTAAGACTTCCTTCATAAAAGATCTATACTAACTCAAAAAGGTTCCTGCAACAGCACCTTCCAAATTCATGACATTTACCAGAAACAGATGTATTTCATTATTTCAGATTCCCCTATTCAAGTTGTATATCATCTTGACTTGGGACTATAACACCATTCATTCACTGTTGCTGGTTCAAAATCATGAATTTGCTGCTTAACATCATTGAGGGTACCCCTATATCCCAAGGACTTCAGTGGTTCAAGAAGGGAGCTCACCATCATCTTCTCCAGTGCAATTAAAGATGGTAGTAAATGCTGGCTTAGCCAGTGATGTCCACATCCCATAAACAATTAATAAATAAATAAAAATTCTGGACTGAATTCTGTCACAATTTGGCTGTGTAATTTTCTTTGAGTTTCATGGAGGGTCTCAATCTCTGAAACCTATCGAGATGTCTTGCCATATTATCCCAAACCTGCCTCCTGTGCCTCACAATGACTTTCGATTGTTTGATGCTAGCTTGATTCTCCCCAAGCCATAACTGGAAGAACCTGCCACTGTTCAGATAGCCTGGAATAGACAGTCACCCTTGTGCTGGCACCACCTTTAAAAGTTCATTATGCACATGGACAAGCACGTCCAGGTCCAGAGTTGCCCTTCACAGTGACTGCCATTTGTCCTGAACACAGCAGAGAAGAGGAAACTGTTGCCTCACCTTGTGGACACGGATTCTGATAGACGAGGTGATGTGGTGGAGTGCTGTTCCTTTCCCAGATGACCAGCAGTGGAGACCAGGGTAGCAGACTCTGCCTGACGTTGGCACCCATGTCACTGTGGTCTCAGCTGTCTGCTGGACTGCGCAGCAGTGCAGGAACAAGGTCAATAACCTTCTTTACTCCGCTAGGGTAACAGCTACTATCTTATCTCTGGTACTGCATGCACTTCCCACGAAGGCTCATGTTCTACCATCCTCACCATTGCCTGTGACATCTTACTTACTCTCACCCACCAACATCTGACACCACTAATCATTCATGCCCTCTGAACTGCCTACTCATGCACTTGGGACAACTCACCACTTCTGTCAGACCTGCACCAACATTAATAGCTATGTCACCCATTTTCATCTCATTGAACCGGTTCCTTTCTTTCATCCCAGGAGACAATGCCTGCATTAGGACAGTAAGGATCAAGTCAGCTGGTGGGCAGCCTGAAATCTGGGTCATTACCCTCTATTAGCACAAGATGCTAAGTGGCTGGCCTGACTATGCCCAAGCTTGTGGTCTGGTGTCAGAGACTACCTTTGACTTACATACTGAAGGCCCACTGTCAGAAGTTCTGTCACCCTTCAGTTGACAGAGGACTGGTGATAACCATGACCTTCCTGGATTTGTCTGCACTAAGTGGCAAGGCAAGGCAGGACAGAAGTAATGTGAGCTTGGTAACTCTGTTAGGTGGTGTTCAGGGAGAGGCAATTGGAGGCAATGTACACAAAGACCATGCAGAGATGCTGCAAGCTCAAGGTGAGTGAGCACAAAGACAACAAGCAAGCTGTCCTCCTGAGATGCAGCCTAGTCCAATCTATGAGCTGGCTGCCTGACCTCACACACAAAGTGTCCTTGCAGCAGCTTTTCAATACTAGTTTCTGGTGCACCCTGAAGTTCAGCTTTAAAGTTTAGAAGTGCCCTGCAAGTGAATTGACACTGACTGAGTGAGCATCAGATACAAGCAGTCTTGGATGGGTTGGGGGGAATATGGGAGGCAGCGTGGTTAAGTGTGGCAGGTACCCTGGAGAGTACCCTGACATTTTGTTGCCGGGTGTCCAGGATGATGGTCTGAAGGAACAACCAGCAAGTTGAAGTTGCCAAATACCTGCTCTGACTTCCATGATGAGAAGTGTTGATGTCTAGTTTCCTCACAATAGATGGTACGATAGGAACCATCTATATAGAGGTAGTTAATGAAACCAGTAACAAGCAATAATCCCTATTGGTAGGTGTTATGCTGCTGTCCAGTGAGAATTGTGCCTTGAGGTCTGGATCTCTGTTTGAAAATGCACCAAATTATTCTTGACTTTAAGAAAGACCTCACTTGACTTTTCACCTGATTATTCCAGATTTCCGGTGAAAGCCCACATTGATCGGGGCCCTTAAAGGTTCTGCCCTGCTTCCAAGATCCTAGTCAAAAAGTAAATATTTGGTCAGGGCAATGGTAAGAGACCTACTTAATTTACTTTAAACAGGATCATTGGATATAAACTGTGTGACTGTTTATTAAACAGAACCCCTTATTTTGATATCTAATTTGACAATTCTTTGACTTGTGGAAGCAATTGGAATGGATATGCCATTCACCAGATTAAAACAGCTCTGGAAATGAAACTTATTTTCATTCCTAATTAAATTCCTTCCTGAAATACTGACTCATACACTCCAGTGTCAGCGACACTTAACACTTTGGAATCCTATAGAAAGTGATTCTTAGTGATATTGGTGAGGCTTGAATCAGGAGAAATCCCTATTGTAACCAGGTGTAGAGCTGGATGAACACAGCAGGCCAAGCAGCATCAAAAGAGCAGGAAAGCTGACGTTTCGGGCCTAGACCCTTCTTCAGAAATGGTACCCCTGTTGACCTAATAGATGCTAAATCTCGTGGCAGTATCAGAATATAGTGAGAGAGCTTTGGTGTAATGACTTACGTTCTAAACTATACAGTTTATTTCAGTTTTATATAGTAGTAACATCCTGAATTATGTGCTTAAAACTTTATTATGCAACATAACAACTTAAAACAGAACAAATTTGGCACAGAAGTGAGAGTGCTATCTCTTGACTCATACATAATGAACAGTATATATTTAATACAACTTTTTGAATATATATCTAAAGTGTTGTAAATTTTATTCTAGGCTGGTGAAAACAGAAGAATTTTGTTTGATCTTAGGTCTGTTTTGGAAGGTGTTCAGCTTAAGGTTAAAGAAGAGGAAGATCAAAGGGCAGAACTGCACCATCAGTATTCAAGTGACAAATATGCTTGGGACCTGGAGAGAGCAGAACTGAAGTGTCGTATTGAACAGGTAAACTTTTCCATGGAAAAATTTCTACATGATTACAAGACTAACATCACTAACCACTGTTGCATCTGTGTGATCAGAGATACCCTGAGCTCTAATTGACTTGTTAGTGTGTGTGAATAATCTCAGATAAGCTGTTTAGCCAAAGTGCCCAATTCCTGAACAAAAACAGAAGTTGCTGGGTAAGCTCAGCAGGCCTGGCAGCATCTGTGAAGAAAAAAATCAGAGTTAATGTTTCTGGTCCAGTGACCCTTCTTCAGAACAGGTTCCTCAGTTCTGAGGAAGGGTCACCAAACCCGAACCGTTAACTCTGATTTTTTTCTTCACAGATGCTGCCAGACCTGCTGAGCTTTTCCAGCAACTTCTGTTTTGTTCCTGACTTAGAGCATCTGCAGTTCTTTTGGCTTTTGTCCAATTCCTGATTGGTTTCTTTCAAACTAAAAGTAATCAGCGTGGCATCATTTCCTGTTGTCTCCTGATTGGTTCCATAAGATGTCCATTAGTCACAAGACCATTCTTTAATTTTCTTCTGTTATTTGATGATTTCTCACAAAGATAATAGGACATTTTACATATCTTCTTCAATTCAGGATAGAAGATATATACTATCTTATTCTCATGACTCATCTCAGATTTACTTAATTAATGAGAGTTCCTTTTTAAATCAAACACTGTCAGTTAGTGTTCATTTTGAGAGATGTTCTGCTAGAGTTTGTGTCTTCACATGTGGCTGTTGGTATTTGGAAGATTAGCTTTTATTATAAATGATAAAATTGCATATAATGTTGAAACTATATAATTTAAAGTTAATACAGAAGATTACAAAGTAAGTCATGCATACATTTTATATATATCTGTAGCTCAAATGTATAATGACAATAAGTGTGCTCATTCAGTTGATAGAGCCTTCAGTAGTAAAAGACAAAACTTCCCTTTTTCAAAAAAAAAACACGTTAAAATTAGTCTAAAGTAGAACGCAGCTGTTATTTCCTTTCCCACTCTTCACAAAATAATCCTCTCAACTTTCTTCTTATACAATGCCAGGTCCTTCAGAGGATTTAATACTGTGAAAGGATGTAAGGTTGTTCATGTGACTGTGAACGGCTTCATGTTCTCATTCTATGATATAAAAATAAATGGAGCAGGCCTTCCACTCAAATAAAGTTGGGTTAAAGCTGAGTCAGTCATATGGTACTCAGGTGTCCTATATTGACTACTGTTAAGCAGGATATAATGTAGTTCCTCACTTAATCAAGTAATGATGATTAATTATTTAAAAAAACTCAATCCGACTTGAATTCTAGGAAAATGTTTAGATTCTGGCAGCACACTGTGTAACAATTTGATAGGATATTTACACAATACATTAAAGTATTACAAATTTAAAGAAATTATTAATTAACAATAAAAAATGAGCTGACCAAAGCAACATTTCACAACAAGAATGAGTGATGTTTGGACCTACCTTAGCTGGAGGATTTGAGACTTACTTGGCAGAAGCCAACTCATTAATCATGAGTCATAACAATCATAACCAAGATGACCATTGAAGCAGGGTCTCTCACCTCTTCCAGCTCCCTGGACCTAACTGATCCTCATTAAAGTTTTTGAGAAGATTTGTAACTCGGGTTGTGGATGAGATTGTAGACTTGCTCGCCAAGCCGGTGTGTTTGATTGCACACATGTGCCTCTGGTGAAGCGTCAGTGTTCTGTCCCACTTGTTATTTATATGCCTCGGTTTGCTGGGGTGGTTGGCATCACTTCTGGTTCTGTTTTTCAGTGGTTTGTATATCGGGTCCAATTCAATGTGTTTGTTGATGGAGCTCTGGTTGGAATTCCCTAGCATATCTCTGTTTGGCTAGTGCCACTATGAATGTGTTGTCCCAGTTGAATTCATGTCCTTCTATGTCTGTGTGTATTGAGACCAGTAAGAATTGGTCATGTCTGTTAGTGGCTAGTTGGTGTTTGTGTATCCTTATTGTCCGTTTTCTTCCAGTTTAGGCCAAACTGGAAGAAAACGGACAATAAGGATATAATGTAATGTACAAAACACCATGCAAGGACTGTGAGAAACATTACATAGGCCAAACTGGAAGAAAACTGACACTCAGGACATATGAACACCAACCATCCACCAAGAGATACGACCAATTCTTACTGGTCTCAATACACACGGACAAAGAAGGGCATGAATTCGACTGGGACAACACATCCATAATAGCACAAGCCAAACAGAAACATACCAAGGAATTCCTGGAGGCCTGGCATTCCAACCAGAACTCCATCAACAAACACCTTGAACTGGACCCGATATACAAACCACTGAAAAACAGAACCTAAAGTGATACCAAACACCCCAGCAAACCAAGGCATATAAATAACAAGTGGGACAAAACGCCAACGATTCACCGGAGGTGCACTGACAATGTTACTTAGCAGGGTGACGAAACGTCTGCAGTCAAACACACACTGGCTCGGCGAGTAAGTCTACAACCTCATCCTCATTAACCAAAACAAAACAAGTTGTGTCCAATCCTTGACTGAAATTGCTTCCAAAAAATGCACAAGTCATACTGAGAAATCTAGTTGTGCAGACAAATGCCACATGTTTAGGAACATGAAATCAAAATCACACCATCTTTAGATATTTCTTTTAAAAATTTAATAAGAAGTTTCCTGATACATTTCATCACAATGATCTGTGGCTGCATGCCTTATATTACTTTTAGCATCTAAACTCAACGCCAAGAATAATACCAAATGTGCACTATAGATGTTTTTTATTATCATTGAACATCAAGTTTAAATTGTATTTGTAATGAACTTTTTTTTGTGTTCCAAAAAACAATTTCACTTCATAATCAAGAAAGTGTCTGGTAATGGTCCGTGATGTATTGTTGTGTGCAGAGCATGGTGACAGTCATTGGTTTGGTGTAGAAAGAAACATTTGTACAGACACAAGTTACATCTCGATATTTGATCTAGACCTTGATAGTTAATTTACTACTAAGCCTTAAGTTTTGTAATTTAGGTAACTTCCATCAATGTTTAGCAGGCATATTAAAGAAGATTGTTCTTCTTTGTCTTGAGCATAATTGAATTGAAAATATGAATCTTTTTAAATAGATTTACATTTGTATACTACGGATAGAATAGTGGATAGATTTTAGCCCCTAATTGTTTTAATTATCTGTGTAATGAACAGTATCTACCTGGTCTAAAAGTAACTTTCATTGTGGCATTTTCTAGTTGAAGTGGAGGGTGTAAATACCAGTGAACAGCATTGCAGACATTTGCGGTAAGAAGTCACTCAGTTTAATGAGTTTTAACTGCAAATCTAAAAGCTTAATAACAGGCACAGTGTTAGCTAATTAGTTACATTTATACATATTCACTCAATGACAATGTGTTAATTTTCACTAATTCAAAATTAAAACCTCAAAAAAATGTGATGTTTTTACAAATCAAGCAAGCAACATCTGTCATGAATGCAGTTCTTGAGATCGCATTTCCCAGCTTGAATCCAAATACCTGTTGCATTTTTTTACGATTTTACAGCGCAGCTAGAAATTCCTTACCAAAATATCCACGGAAGGTAAACAACACAGACTTCTATCTATAGAGCAGTGACTAATGGATGATCCAAATTACTGCTGTTGACATGGTATTGAGGATGAGATCACACTCCGTTATGCTATTCTGCTTCATTTTCTCATCCTGTTCATTCTGAAGGTTGCCCAGCTCACACTCCATTAAGCGCTAAGGAACTGGTGATGTTTAACTTGATGTTGTCATGTTAAATTTCGCTGTCAGAGTCTCAAGTCTGATGAACAGAGGTCCACTTGACCAAGGCTCAAAAGACCCTGGGATAGCAGAAAGCCACCAAAATGCCCAGGAAAGTTGAAACAGGGGAGCAACCAATGGGAGATAAGTTGTCCCCATTATAGACTGAACATAATCTCTGAGGAACTGCTTCTCTGATCACAGGCTGTTTCTCCTGCATTCGCTGATCATAGGCTTGTTAGATGAAGGGTGATCCCAGCATGGAGGTGCAATGCTATACATTGAGAAAGAAGAAGGGAAATGAACTGGTATGAGGGAGAAGGGGATTTTACAGTGGTTGGGAGAAGGAGACAGCAAAGGAAAGGGGATGGTTTAAACAAGAAATAGAGTTTTGTGGAGAGAAAGCAGAAGTAATGTTTTGGGTCTAGTGAGTTTTCTTCAGAGCTCTGATTTGCTGTGGTTATTTCTGCTTCTGTTTGAGAACAGTTTAACACCTCTCAGTAAAGGAATACTCAGCTGTCTTGGAGTTAGTAACACTTAAGTCACTGAGTTAATGCATTCCTTGAAAGTTAATGTGGAGTTTTTAGTTTAAAGCTGAATATGTTCAAGAAGTATTATATTGGGTCAAATTTAGTAGATACCATTTCAATGTTAAATTTAAATCTTGAATTGAGATCAGAGATGCATTGAATCAGGGACTAACTGCCTGGCTAAAACATTCCATTTTTGTGCATATGCCTTTGAAATGCCTTAGCTGTGACCTCGCCAGTTTGAAGAGGGTGTGATAAAGTGATGAATTTTTATGTATAAGTGTATGTCAACTATTTCAAAAGTAAACTTTTGTTGTTGTTATGCCTATTGTCTTATGCCAACTTTTCAATACTATGATTTCTAGAAAATTGATGCTTTCCTTGTATGTTGTTGCTTTAATTTTAATGAAGGGTTGATAACTAAATTCTTCTAATCCTGTTTTTGTGAGAGTGAGATTCCTTACATGTCAACATAAATACAGAAAGTATTGTAATCAGGTAATGGAATCACCTCATAGGCTAATTAGTAAAAATGATAAGGAGCCCTTGAAGATCAAAATGTAGCCCCAAAATTCAAAATATCACCCTTGAGTACTGCCTTCTACTGTTTTGTTAGAGAAAGACACGAGGATTCACTTTACTAGACATGTATACTAAATATTTATAAATTAGAGATATATTCCTAATCAACCTGCTTAGGTATGTTAATATGTTATTACTTCTGGTGCAGATGGGACTTGGAATCTGGGACTCCTGGCCCTGAGGTAGGGACAATACCACTTTAGTACAAGAGCCTCATGCCCACTGCCACCACCACCATAACCTTTGAAACTTTTCAGCAACCCCGGACAGCTGGTTACGATTGAATTATGTGGATACACCTTCTATCACATTGACCAGGTTTAAAATACCACACAGGACCTGGATACTCCTTAGTAATGTTAAGAAAATCTTACCATCAATTTATAACAGGAATTTTCAATGCCCCTCCTAAGCCTATGCAGAAATTTTTACAAGCTCAATATTAAATGACAGTTAGGCAGAACTGACTGCCACCCAATTTTACAATCCAGTACTTCTTGTTGTGTTGAAACAGCTTCAGTTAAGACATGGTGACTCAGTGGTTAGCACTGCTGCCTCACAACGCCAGGGATCTGGGTTTGATTCTAACTGCGGGCTGTGTGTACTTCATACATTCTCCCCATGTCTATGTGGGGATTCTGCTGGGTGCTCTGGTTTCCTCCCACAGTCCCAAAAATGTGCAGGTTAGGTAGACTGGCCATGCTAAATTGCGAATAGTGTTTAGGGATGTGCACGCTAGGTGGATTAGCCATGGGAAATGCTGCGCTAGGGTAGGGGAGAAGCAGTCTGGGTGGCATTCTCTTCGGAGGGTTATTGGGGACATGATGGGCCGAATGGCCTGCTTCCACAATGTAGGGATTTTATACTAGACACTTAGAGCACCTCCCATTCACTGTTACTACAGAATGGTAATTTTCATGTAAGTATATTTTCAGGCAAATAATTCAAAAGTACAGTGCTTTGTTGACCTTTCACAGCCATATATTGTGAAAAGCATTAATTCTGTTAATCCTTGTTTTGTGTAGAATTGTCTTGGATGTAGATTGTATTGTTGTTATGTCTCTATTTTCTATAAATTTATCTCAGAATGATGCTGAATGATGAACGTTGGTCTTAATCTTTGAAATATTTGCATGAAGTTTCTATTTACATAGACACAGATTATTTTCTCTGTTAAAACAATAAAGAACCCAATACTAATGCAGCAATCAAATATAGACTAATAAATTCATGGCATGATTTTAAGGTCACTGCTTCCACAGCTTTTTACCCACTGCCTTTGTAACATTCTTCAAATTCCATGAATTTTGCTGTTAAATCTATTTTCCACAGTCTTGCAGCAAACATGTAGAACCAGATAAATCTGGATAAAACTTGGCCATCAGGCTATGGAAATGGATTTAGAAGTACGGATGTTGGCAACCAGTATAAGAATCTAAATGAATAAAAGGAAATGCCATGAAATTAGATTACATATGTATTAAAACGAGACCATTTAACTATTCAGGAGTTTGTCTGTGTGTGTATATGTATATATATATGTGCATATATACATGTACTGCGTATATAGTAACTGTCAATATTTTAATTACTTTGGAAATATAAGCCATTCTATGGCCTAGTTTTAGTGGTTATTTCCTTTACAAATAGTACACTGCACAGCGTTGAAAACCTGAACACTTTACTTATAAATTAGTAATTCCTAGGTATGAAATACTTATAAATTACTTTGTTATTTATATCCGTATAGCTGGAAGTTAAGGCAGAAAAACAGGACGTGGAGAAAACATCCCAAGAAACAAGAGAAGTATTTGGATCAGAAAGGAAAGAACAGAAGCAGCTGTTGGCGAATATCCACTCAGCAGCCATGGACCTGAAGAAACAGCTGGAGACCAGTGAGAGAAACTGGAGCAAGGAGAAGATGGAGTTACTTGAACAATTTGATCATGAAAGAAAGCAATGGGAGAGTCAACTAAAGGATATGCAGAGGAAGATAGAGCAGGTGCTGTATTTAGCATATGATAAATATCATGCAGAAACACTTTGGAAAGATGTTAAAATGTTACTGCAAATATGAGTATTTTTAAATGATGTTTTCTTATTAACCAACTTATACGTAACCATATAAGGCGACATTTATTAACATCACAGATTGTTTTGACATGAACTTAAAGTTGATTCCATAAGGAGAAAACCAGTTTTTAAAAAAATCTATTGCTTTAGATCATAATTCTATGTCGCTTTAATTATTTTCAATCCACAAGGAAATATTTCATGTGCCTGAAAACAGACTCCACATGTTTTATTTATTCTATTGGTTTCCCACAGTATATTACAGAAGTTCAACAAAGCAGTAAAATAAAAACAAAAATACATTATTTTGTCAAAGCTTTTCCTCTTCAGGACAATTTGCAATAATACCAATGTAAAAGGAAAACCAAAATTTATACTATATGAGAGGAGAGTACGGATTAGTTGGCAACTCTCGTTGATAGACTCATTGCCATGGAGAATGTACCAGTTCATGATGACTGACAATTTACTGTTGCTTAAATTTTAAACCAGGTCGGTTGGCTCTGGTTAAGACATTACACTGAGAAGTAAAACAGAAAACGTCTGTCACATTTTACTGAGTTCAGACAGGCATAATGCGTACACATGTTCTTTCTGTCATTGAAAAAAAATCAGACGAAGAAATTATACAGTGTCGCCATTCCATTGACTAGGAGATCAGGTTTCGGGTCCACCAAAAACACGCTGGTCTTTATTAATAACACATGCTCTTTATACGTGATCCACAGATTCAACGTTTGGTTTAGATGGAAATCAGAGGTTTCCTCTGAGAGAGACAGCAGTCACAAGAGCATTTAAAAGGCACAAAAAGCTTATTTTTTGCTCTTTTAGAATATTTCTGGCCCATCTTTTATCATTAATAGTGCTCAAGTCAAACGAGGTGTTGTGTATTTTTGTGCCAGATTTTTATTCATTTGTTTCCACAACTCAATCAGAATCATGAATGAGTTTTTCAATGGGAACATCCAAGTCAGGTGTTAGAAGAAATGGAATAACTCTGAGGGAATGGCATGTTGTACGGAACGCCGTAAAAATCCTATGTGTACAACCAGCAGTATCTACACACCTGTATCTAAACAGAGGTAGCAAAGCTTTGACAAGCAATTGGGGAAGGTAAAGGCTCCTGTTCTCAATGTACATGTGAAAACAGGCTGCTGAGCATAGATATATCTAAAAGGCCTAACAAATTATTATGCTAGATGGCTTTTCAGAAGCAACCCAAAATATAGCATGCCTTAAATTCATATAATGCTACATGAATACATTACATCAGTGCAGCCTGATTAACCACACTTGGCAAGATGTGACCAAACATGCTAGCAGGCACTGTCATGCCCACCAGTCAACGGCTGTGAGGAATTGATTTCATAGGATTTAGATCAGTAGAGAGGCAGAAGATGAGCTGTATTATCTGATGTGAACACAAATTCTGCTAAGATGCAACATTGACCTGGCACTGCCAGTCTTAGAACTGCCAGAGCTGTAATTTGCACATTGGGCTTCCTTTGTTTTCAATTTTGTCATTTCATAACCCTCTACCCCAAAAGTCTTAGCAAAGGCAAAAATGGATGAATATGCTATTTGAAATTAGCCACTAGAACTTTGATCATTCCATCTACTTTAATTATTTCCATTCTTTAAAATTCACTTGTAAACAAATTCTCTGGAGCACGAATATGCTACCTCATCTTGATCCAGGCTGCAAATGAATTCATTCACGAATAAACGTGCAAATGTGCTAGTGCAAGAAATTTGAATGATGCTACTACATGACTATTCGGAAAAATCCAGCTTCAGTTATAAATATTTTCAACTGTGAAGAGAAATCAGAGTTAATGTTTCAGGTCCGGTGACCCTTAGAACTTCAGACACTTCTAGGGAAGGTTCACCGGACCCGAACTGTTAACTGTGATTTCTCTTCCCAGATGCTGCCAGACCTGCTGAACTTTTCCAACAATTTCTTTTTTTGTTTCTGATTTACAGTTCTTTAGGTTTTTATAAATATTTTCAACATCATTTTGGTAAAATGGGGAAAAATCATTCTCCATATAAGTGGTGAATAGGTCCAACTTGAATACGATATTTTCTTTCTTTTAAGTGGTATTGAATAAAGATGATGATTAAAGGAATTTGTGGCATTATCAGGACAGGAAGGAGAAGAAACCTATTTGTGTGGTGCTGCTTTTAGCATATTAACGTGTGTCAATTCCCCAGGGACAGGCAGCGCATCAGTCACACATATATTGCCCACAAGCAGTTTCCATTAATATTAATGAAGAACACATCACAGCTAGTGGCCCTCGATATTTATTCCCTGTGGCTGTGAGATCAACGTTGTCAGTGTAGGACCACTGGACGCACCACATGAATTAATTTCTCCTTCAACAGTGTTAGGAAAAGGTCGAGGTGGAAACACTTACAGCTCATTTTTAAATCTATAAATGAAATGATGTTAAGGATCAGATTTTATGGTGGCAGAATGTCATGTCATAACTGCCCTGAAACTGATTTTTCCATGTAGCTGGTGCTCAGGTTTTGCACGTGTGGGAGGTGTGTTACTTATGGAAGATTTCCCAGGTTCTGACCTACTTTTATAGCCATTGTATTTTTGTGTTTGTTCAAATAGGTGTTTGGTAAACACTGTTTCTAATTTGGTTTTTGATCCACTCTGATGTCAACTTCAGATTCTGAAAGTGACATTATGGCAACCAATCACATCACCTTGTCCATAATGGTGAATGAACTGCCCTCAGGGAGGATACCAATGATCACTTCTGTTCCACTTCGAATTAATAAATCATAAATATATTTGTTAGCTAATTATTGAAACAATACAGTTTGTATCAACATAATAATTCTTTTTTCTGAATCTGCAGATTTATTGGGACGTCAAATCAAGTCAAGAGTGTAAATTGAATGAACAGAAACCTGAGCAGAGACAAAGAAACTTCAGAAGAGATGATTGTGCATTGTTTAATTTACATGAATGCAGTCAGCCATATGATGAAAACGACCAACATAATACAAACAGTGCAAAGGCCCGTGGTGCAGAAATGGAAGCTATTACTTTGCATGATACAGATCAAGCCATAGAAAAGAGTGGAAGTAATCTACTGTTTATTGAGGAATTATCACTTGAACATTTAGAGGACAGTGGTAGCATTGAAAATTTTGGAAGTAACCAGAATGATAACAATAAATTCTCCAATGTTTTGAATGCAGTGAGTAGTTTATTTCCTTAAATTACAGTGTGTCATATACCATGTTGCTGATATTTGTGTACATGAATCTTACAGTTTGTCATTTCCACAGGCTTTACAAGAATTGGCCAAAGTAAGTGAAGAGCTGTGCAGTTACCAAGAAGACGTCAAGAAAAAAGTGAGCCATGAAAGGTATTAATATATTAGCAATATTTTAAGCTGAAATTCTTATTTCTTTGTCTTGTGCAGATTGAAATATAGGGAGGAGAAAGATGGGAAAGAATATTTCACAGACGACTTCTCTGCAGGACTTTCTGACAAGGTGCATCGGTCTGAGAATGGGATGGCACATGGTTTATGCCTTACATGAAGTTGATTCGAATAACAAGTGTAGTTTCACAGCTGTCAGACTGAGAAATTGTAGAAAGGCTCTGGAGATCTAGTTTCACAGAAATAACAAACAAGCAGTGCAGTTTCATAGCTGATGTGGGAGGTCTAATATCCAGCTTCACGTGCAGCTACAAAAAAAATCACTGCCTGAAACTACAGGAGAAGAGGATGATCTTTGGTTTTTGAGCCTGATCAGCAAAGTGTTTGATTTTAAGACTTATAAAACTTGTAAATCTGATTTTTTTCTGTAAATCTATAATAGTGAGTAAGGCGAAGGCATTCTTATTATGTTTATAATGAGGTCTGTCTCTTGATTTACTTTTAATATTAAGGATTAGTATTAAGTTATCCCAGAGTAATGTTTAGAGCCTAAGACAGTGCTAATGCTGTGTTTTGAGCAAAGTGTGTTGTGTTTGTTTTTAGGTCATTTCTGGTCTATAGATTGTTAGAGGGGCAGAAATGGTTTTTAGGAGGGTTATGTGCTCTTCCTGACAGATGTGGGAGATAAGGGAAAATTTGAATATTCCTGGAGACTGTGTCTGCAGGAAGTGTGTTTGGCTACGAATCCTATCAGACCGGTTGGAGCAGCAGTTGGAGGCAAAGAGGAGTTTACAGGGGCAAGGGGGCGTGATGGATGGCAGTTTCAGGATGGTGGAGACACCACAGATACAGTCAGGTAGATGGCTCATAGAATCATAGATTCCCTACAGTGTCGAAGCAGTCCATTTGGCATCCCGCCCAGACCCACTCCCATCCCCGTAACCCTGCATTTCCCATGGCTTATTCACCTAACCTGCACATCTCGGGACTCTGGACAGTTTAGCATGCCCAATGTGCCTAACCTGCATGTCTTTGGACTATGAGAGGAAACTGGAGCATCCAGAGGAAACTCACACAGACCAGGGGAGAAGGCGCAGACTCCACACTGGCAGTCGCCTGAAGCTGGAGTCGAACCTGGGTTTTGGGCGCTGTGAGGCAGCAGTTCTAACCACTAAGTCACCATGCTGTCCTGGGTTGACAGCTAGGAATAGTAGGAGAAACAGCCAGGTAGTGCAGGAGTCTATCCCCATCTCAAACAGGTACGCTGTTTTGGATACTGTCAGAGGCGGGTGGCCTCTCAGGGGAGTGTAGCACTGACAGCCCAGTTTCTGTTATTGTGATTGGCTCAATGGTAATGGTGGGGGGGTACATCGGGTTTCAAGCGATCGATTGTAGCAGAGGACTATCTAGTCTGAGGCACTGACAGATGTTTCTTCAGCCGACAGCAAGACATTGGGATGGTGTGTTGCCTCCCTGGTGCCAGGGTTAAGGATGTCTTGGAAAGGGTGCAGAATATTCTGAAAGGGGAGAGTGACCAGCAAGAGTCCGTGGTACAAGTTAGTACCAACAATATAGGAAGGGAAAGGACTGAGGTTCTGCAGAGAGAATATAGGAAACTAGGCAGGAGGTTAAAAGGTAGGTTTTTGAGGGTAGCAATATCTGGCCTTCTACCAGTATGACGTGCTAGTGAGAGTAGGAGTAGAAGGATAGAACAGATAAATGCATGGCGGAGGAGCTGGTGTAGGGGTCATGGATTCACATTATTGGATCATTGGGGTCTCTTCAGGGTAGAAATGACCTGTTTAAGAGGGATGGGCTCCACCTGAATTGGAAGGGGACCCATGTTCTTGAGAGATTAGCTAGTGCTTCTCAGGATGCTTTAAACTAGTAAGTTGGGCAGGGTATGGGTGAGGATATAGAGAATAGGCTGAGACTGGTATAGTAGATAAGGGAAGCAAGTCAAATAGTCAAGGCACACAGGAGCTTGGCAGAGAACAAGGTAAGACTGATAAATTAACCTGAATTTACTTCAATGCAAGAGGCCTGACAAGCGAGGCAGGTGAACTTAGGGCGTGGTCGGGAATGTGAGACGGGGATATCATAGCTATGTGGTTCAGGGATGGATAGGACTGGCAGCTTAATGTTCCGGGTTATAGATGCTGTAGGAAGGATAGAAAGGGAGGCAAGAGTGGAGGGGAGTGGCATTTTTGGTTAGGGAGAACATTATGGCTGTAGTTAGGGAGGATATTCCTGGGGGATCGTCCAGTGATGTTCAGTGATGTTATTTAGGTGGAACTGAGAAATAAGAAAGAGATGATCACCTTATTGCGATTGTATTATAGGCCCTCCAGTAGTCAGAGGCAAATTCAGCAAATAAGTAAGAAGATCTCAGTTATCTGTAAGAATAATAGGGTGGTTATGGTAGGGGATTTTAGCTTTCCAAACATAGACTGGGACTGTCAAAGTGTTAAGGGCTTCGATGGGGAGGAATTTGATAAATGTGTACAGAAAGCTTTATTACTCAATATGTAGATATACCTACTATAGATGGTGCAATACTTGACCTTTATTTGGGAAATAAGGCAGGATAAATGACTGAAGTGTCAATGGGGAAGCACTTCAGGCCAAGTGGTCATTAATTTGGCTCATTTTACAATAGTTGTGGAAGGGGATAGAACTGATCAAAAAGTTAAAGTTCTAAGACCAATAAAAGACCAATTGAAAGAGTTCATATTATAGAGGAGGAGGTGCTGGAGGTCTTAGAATGCATAAATGTAGATAAATCCCTCCGACCTGATCATGTTTTTACCAGAACTTTGTGGGAAGCTAGGGAAGAGATTGCCGGGCCCCTTACTGAGATATTTGTATCATCAACAGCCATGGGTGAGGTGCTGGAAGACTCAAGGTTGGCTAACATTGTGCCACTATTTAAGAAAAGCTGCAAGAAGAAGCAGGGAATTATTGACCAGTGAGCCTTACATCGGTGATGAGTAAGTTGTTGGAGGGCATTCTGAATGACAGGATTTACATGCGTTTGGAAAGGCAGTGTTGCAGAACAAAGAGACCTTGGAGAGCAAGTGCATAGTTCCTTGAAAGTGGAGTCATCGGTAGACAGGGTGGTGAAGAAGGAGCTTGCCTTCATTGTTCAGAACATTGAGTATAGGAGTTGGGACATCGTGTTGCAGATGTGCAGGAAATTGGTGAGACCATTTTTAGAATAAAGCGTGCAATTCTCATCATCCTTCTATAGGAAGGATGTTGTTTAACTTGAACGTGCAGAAAAGATCTACAACAATGTTGTCAGGAGAGACTGAATAGGCTGGGATTATTTTCCCTGGAGTCGCAGAAACTGAGGGGTGACGTTATAGAGGCTTATAAAATCATGAGAGACATGGATAGGGTGAATAGCCAAGGTCACTTTCCAAGTGTAGAGGAGTCCAAAACTAGAGGATGTAGGTTTAAGCTGAGTGGGCAAGATTTAAAAAGGACCTGAAAGGAAACTTCCACGCAGACACTGTGGAAAAGTGTAATGCGTGTAATGTATGAGCTGCCAGAGGACGTGGTGGAGCCAGGTACAATGACCACATTTAAAAGGCATCTGGATGGGTATCTGAATAGGAAGAGTTTAGAGGGTTATGGGCCAAATGCTGACAAATGGGAGTAGGTCAGATTGGGATGCCTAGTCAGCACGGATGTGTTGGACTGAAGGGTCTGTTTCCGTGCTGTATGACTCTGTAAATCAGCTTGAAAGTTGTGCAAAGATGTGTTATGGAGAACCAGAAACGATCCTACCTTATGCAGTAAAATGTCTTACAACTTTTAATTATTAATTAGAATTCGGTTTATTGTCACGTGTACTCAAGTACAGTAGGACAGGAGTACAGTGAAAAGTTTACAATGTCGCCCCTCATGGCACCATGTTCGATACAAAGTACCTAGGTACAAATCTTAGATACAAGATAGAGAAATAAAGAAGAAAAATGTTACATTACCTTAGTGATTCGTAGTATAAATAGGAAGTAGAAAGTAAGACATAAAGTTAAAATGATGAACATTACAGTCAGATAAATAGATTACAGATAAACATTACATTGCAGTAGATTAGCGCAGGAGCTTTCACATGTGGTCTGACCAGCTGGTCCCCAATCCAACAACCGTCCCTGCTCCATTTCAGGCTTTCAGCCCACTCCGCTCGGCTCTGCAGCCTGCTCGACACAAGGCCTTCAGCTTGCTCTGCTCTGACTCTTAGCTGCTTCGCTCTAGCCCTCAGCTGTTCCTCTCCATGCCTCTAACCTGCTCTGTTTCAGCCCTGACAAATATCTGCATAGGCCACTGTCAGCATCCTCCAGAACTTGAGGCAGGAATTGTTGCCAGGCACTCAAACGAATGGGTCCTGTGCTTGACTAAATTCTGGTTCAGGAGGGCACCACAGTTAGGGGGGAAGGTGACAGTAGCCTTGCCCCTTTTTTTTAAAATATAGAACCTAGAAAAACATTTCTGTACTCCAGACTCTTCAAAGAGTGCGAACGAAATAAACAAAACCACTTATCTATTTGGATCTCCTGTCACCTAAGCTCCTCTCCCCTCAGATTAGACCAGCAGAGAAGCCACAGTTGCTTACCAAACAGAATCAGTCAGAGAGGAGTAAATGTTATTAATAATTTTATCATTATCAATCACATAGTTTTTAAAAAATACTACTATCTATGTCATGTTTCTCTTTGACCCAGAGTAAAATCAGTTTCACATCTGCAAGAAAGTAAAGAGAAACAAAATGAAAATACACTTGTGAGAATTGAAACCTCTTCAGGAGACAATAGCTGCACATCAAACTATATATTTAAGGCATTAAGCCCTACACTTTCAGAATTCAAAAAATGTTCTGGAAAGCTCCATAATGAGAAAAACTGGAATCACTCCAAGAAGAATGAGCATGGAGTTTTTCCGGGAGTTTCAAGAGGAGATGACATAAAAGATGTATCTTTCTCAAGCAAAAGAGCTCCACCAGTTCCACCAAGGACATCCTCTTGGTACCTTCCAAGTTTAATGTTTCCACTGGATCTTGAAGATTTGGCAAAGGAAGGTACTGGTAATTTCACAACACAAAATCGTATTGCAGAAAAGAGTTGCAGTAGCCCTTGTGTTATGAAAAAATTTGAATCTCCGTTGCAGGAAAGTCAACAGAAATCTTTCACAGATGGAAGACCTTTCAAGACTTTGGCACCACAAATTCAATGTGATAAGAAATCTGCAAACAATAAGAACAATAAATATAGTAGGTGGTCATGTGATGTAACTAAGTTTGGTTTTGGATCTGGAAACATGTGCTTTGGTTCAGCAGTAAGGGCAGTTGCTTCAGATAAAAATGTTTTACCGTCTCAGGAGCAGACCCTGGGTGAAAACTTCAGCGCTGGACTTAGGCAAACAAAACCTCAGTCACCCAAATATAGTCTGTCAGACTGTAACTTTTCACGCTGTACATCAACAACCGGGGTTTGCAATACCAGTAGTGTGTTTGTGCAGTCTACAATCAGTGTACCTTCAAAACAACCTGATAACTTCAGCAAAACAGCTTTAAACAATGAAAGCTGCAGTCCTGTTGTTTCTGAAAAATTAGTGGAATTAGCACAGAATGAGACAACTGCCTACCCAGGATCCACCTTTGCACTTCAGTCTACAGGGAGCATCCATGCCACCAAACAATTTTCTTTAAAGTATACTGGTTCAGCTTTTAGACCTTACAACTCACATTATGTCAACAACACAAAGATAGTAGGACCAGACAAGCATAGCAGTGGATTTCCTGGTTGGATTACTGATAAGGACAGGAGCCACTTGTTTGACAAGTTTGACATGATTCCTAAACATCTTTCCAGTCCAACATCACCACGTGCAAGGTCCAATGTTGATATTGTACAAACAGTGTTGAGAAACAATGAAAGCTCAGCAAGTCCTTCTTCTCATGTGAAGAAAAGTATTGCCAATCTTACTGATGGCAGAACAAAGCAACAGGCATCTCTGTCAGAACCTTCGCACGATAATCCAAATAAGATCAGCCACCTTTTTCAAACGTTTCACCTAGATCAAGAAAAACAAGAGGGAAGAAAGAAACCAGGACAGTCCCAATGTGTTGCAGGCCAACAGACATCATTACCCATGGTAAGCAAAACTTCTGCTGCATAAATTAAGTTTGACAACAGTGCATAACAACAAAGGTTTCTTACTGTGATCCTGTATGATAATTGTTGTTAATATTGCTTCTCTACTTTTAAATCTGTTTTCTCTCTGATCTCATGGGATGCAGATGTCTGTTCCCAAGCATTGTAGACAGTGAAAACAGATTTCTAAGATTACAAAGGGATCTGATCAAATGGGTTAATGGGCTGAAAGATGGCAGATGGAGTTCAATCTGGATAAATGTGAGGTATTGCATTTCGGTACCACAAACAGGGGTAGGGCTTATAAATTAATGGCAGGGCCTTAGGTAGTGTTGTAGAACAGAGGGACCTAGGGGTGAAGGTACATAATTCTTTAAAGTTTGTGTCACATATAGACAGGATGGTTAAAAAGACATTTGACACGCTTGCCTTCAATTGCTCAGTCCTTTGAGTATAGGAGTTGGGATGTTATGTTGAGGTGGTGCAGGCCATATGTGAATCCTTTTCTGGAATACTGTGTCCAGTTCTGGTCACCCAGTTATAGGAAGGATATTATCAAGCTGGAGAGGGTTCAGAAGAGATTTACCAGGATGTTGCCAGGTATGGAAGGTTTGAGGCATAAGGAAAGGCTGGATAGGCTGGGACTTTTTTCACTGGAGCGTACGAGGTTGAGAGATGACCTGATACAAGTTTATAAAACAATGAGAGGTGTAGATAGAGTTAATGGTAGTTGTCTTTTCCCTATGATGGGGAATTTCAAGACTAGGGGACATATTTTTGAGGTGAGAGGAGGGAGATTTAAAAAAGTCATAAGAGGCAAATTTTTTACACAGAGGGTGGCTCGCGTGTGATGAAGTGGTGGATGCGGGTACAATTACAGCATTTAAAAGACATTAGGTTGGATATACGCATAGGAAAGGTTTGGAGGGACTTGGGCCAGGGGCAGGCAGGTGGAACTAGTTCAGTTGGCATTATGTTCTATATGGACTGGTTGGACCAAAGGGTCTGTTTCTGTGCTGTATGAGTCTAATAGATATCCTTTTAAAGATACACTGCCGTTTGCATGAATACTACTGATGATGATTAACCTTCTGTTTTCTTTATTTTCCACCTATCATTGACTACTTATTTCTCTCAGCATTATGTCCAATACGGACAATCAAAAGCTGATTTTAAAAAATTATGAACTGTTAAAAGCCTTCAGACCAAACAACTCCTTCCATTAATGTTGATCTTACCTACCAAACCTTTCAAAATATGATTCCACTTTTCCTCCCCCAGATGTAGAAACAGATACCTCTCATACTTACTTACACCATTTGCTTTACTTGTTCTTTCTTACAGAAGTCTATTCCTGGTGTGAAAAAATGCTCTATTAAAATTTTACTGTTATTGCTTAATTTTAACTTGTGATCCTGTAATTGAAGATCTTGATACAGTGAAAAATGTGGCATCAGTCTCCTTTGAAGTTCAAAAATTTTCAAATTTCCCAGACATAAGATTCTTGAGGTCTGGAATCATATATCTTCTGCACACTGTCAAGGGAACCAATGCTTCTCAAGCTTAAGTGGCCAGAATTTACACAGCACACTAGATGGCATCTGACCAAGTCATATACAGCATTGATTTTCGGATGTTACTACATGGAAGCCCTTTTGCAGCTTCTACCACAAGCAAATGTGAAACCATGGCATGATAGTATCCAGTTTTACAAAAAGAACTTTTGCCCAGGCATGGTGTTGAGATAATCAGTCTCAGCACCGGGTAGAAATTCAGCTTTGGGTGTGAACCACAATCCAGTTAAACATTGTGCCCAACCTTGTCCTAGTGCTTTCGTCACTCAATTTCTGCTCAAACCCAGTTGCTTTTCATTTAGTGGGAAATCTGTCATGTGCCAGTGCAGTCTGGCAGTGTTTCGTAAAGTGATTTCAAAAATAAATTGTTTTAAGAAATATTGAGGAGTGATAACTTGCAACTGTTTTAGCAATGTAGCTGAAGGTCACAAAAAAATAAGCATTTTTAATCAGTGATCAGTCCTCCATCTATGAGTAACCCAATTTTAGAGAACTAAAAACGATCTATTTAAGAAAACCTACAGAGAACCGTTTGCTAGTAACACTTGTGGACACTAGTCAATTTGTTAGTAAATGAAAAACAACATTGAAAAATATTTTAAAATGTTTACTGCTGCCCTTGCATTCAGAATAAAAGCTTAACTTTAAGTATCTCCTCCAAGCACTCAGGATCACAGAAGATCTTTTTGCACGAGGTTTAATTTGTATTTGAAATTCCGGTTATCCTTTGTTGCTTTTGCTGACTTGTGGGCGAATTGCAATGAGAAAAGCAATGCAACCGTATGGAAAGTTCAGATGCTCATAATTGAATAAAAGTATGCTAAATATCCCTATTTTCTGCTCGCTGTGCTGAAGGCTGTATTTTAGTACCTTCTAAGGGTGGAACATCATGGGATCTTCAAATGGTGAGAGACGTTGAAGGTGCCTGTCATTTTCTGTTGCCACGGCTTTTTATCAACAGTTGAGTTAGACTGCAGAACAGGTGTTCCTACAATTAGCCAGCAACTCTTGGGGGTGGGCTCCCATCATCTAACTGGGTTGGAGCCGTGACAACAAGTGATTAGTTGCCAGATAGCAAGAAGAAGTGATTCGTAATCCCACAAATGGCCAAAATGAGCTGCCCCCTGGCTTTGAAACCTGGCATCTGCTCCCAATCTATCCCCATCACACACAAGCATGGGCACACTCACACACACAATCTGATTCTCATCTAATTTCGTCCTGTTTGTTTGTCCTTTTTAGCACAGAGTCCTTGTATTGCTTCTTTTTTCCCTTTGCTAAGCAGCCAGCTATTGATCCAGATATCAAAACTACATTTTTTTCCACAAAAATGGTTCCACTGTTGATCATTTTTGTACTACAAACTTTGCTTACAATGCACTTGTCAAAGTTGTAACCACAGTGTATATGCACTTTTTCACAGAAGTATGTATATTTTAACTTTCTGTTGTTTCATTCTAAATTGAATAGGTATGCATTGACCATAAGTGTTGGTTGAAGTAATAATATTTTAACCCAGATCTTCCAATTCTGGATTGTTGGAGACTGGTCATACCATCCAAGATATGCCTTGGAGCTCCTCAGAAGTCCTGACACAGTGATTCGATGGGAGCCCCTTGGAAGTTTAAACTTCTGATAGGCAATTTTCCAGCTACACAGAACCCTACGTGAATGTCTCTGACCTTGGATTTGCGTTGGAAACTTGGAACAAATCCATCTTTCTAACTGGGATTGGTTATCCAGGAAATGCTAGATGGATTAAAACCCTGGACCTCCAACTCCCCCCATCCTCATGACCACCTAATCCTCTAACTCCCCCAAACCCTTTAACTGCCAAAACCTTCCAAATGTCCCAATCTCCAAACTCCTGCCTCTCTGATCCTTCAACCACACTGACCCTTTGTCTATTGACCACCCAGCTGTCCAGCATTCACAACCCTTCGCCCTGATTCTCCAACTCCTTCTCATGATCTCCAAATCTTCTCAGCCTTCTGACTGCACCCCTCCTCAAGATGCTTTGAAAACTTCTAATCCCTCTGTACCTGATCTTGCACCCTACCACCCTCCCCAGCTGGCACTTTACTACATTGTTACTCTATCTTGCAATGTCCACCTTGTATGGCATTCTATTATTCCATTCCTTCACTGTTTCTGGATCAAAGTCCAGAGCCTCCTTCCCTAAAAATATTGTGGGTGTGCCTATCCCAAATGAAGACATGACAGCAGCTTACCACTATCTTCTGAAGGGCACCTAGGGATGGGCAAAAAAATGGTGGCCCAGCTAGTAATGCTCGCATCTCATGAATGAATTTTAAAAAAAAATCTACCTCACTCACACATTCACGAATATGGTGAAAAGCTATTGAAATGGAGGTTACCAGAATGCAACAGTTAGTTCTGTGAAAAGGGAGCATGGTTGTCTTCTTCCCAGCTCTCACTGCCTGAAGTTCCTGTACACAATATTGGACACTATGTCTATCATGGACACACCATCAGGAAGGGAGCAGGCCACTAAAAACCTCTCCCTGTCTTCATTGCCAACCCCACCGCTCCCCCTTTCCAGCAATCTCCATTTCATCCTCACTTCACTGCAGAATTCCGATAATGATTTCCAGTGAAGACCCTGGAGCATTATTGTGAGCATAACTGTAGTTATGGTAGGGGTCTTTAACTTTCCAAACATAGATTGAGACTGCCATAGTGTTAAGGGCTTGGATGGAGAGGAATTTGTTAGGTGTGCACAAGAACATTTTCTGATTCAGGATGTGGATGTACCTACTAGAGAAGGTGCAAAACTTGACCTTCTCTTGGGGAATAAGGCAGGGCAAGTGACTGAGGTGTCAGTGGAGTAGCACTTTGGGGTCAGTGATCATAATCCTATTAGTTTTAAAATAGTGATGGAAAAGGATAGACCAGATCTAAAAGTTATAGCTCTAAATTGGAGGATGGCCAATTTTGATGGTATTAGGCAAGGACTTTCAAACATTGCTTGGGCATGGGTATTTGCAGGTGAAGGGAAAGTTGGAAAATGGGAAGCTTTCAAAAATGAGATAACAAGAGGCCAGAGACAGTTTGTTCCTGTTAGAGTGAAGGGCAAGGCTGGTAGGTGTAGGGAATGCTGGATGACTAGAGAAATTGAGGTTTTGATCAAGAATAAGAAGGAAGCATATGTCAGGCGTAGACAGCAGAGATCAAATGATTCCCTGGAAGAATATAAAAGCAGTAGGAGTATACTTAAGAGGGAAAATAGGAGGGCAAAAAGGGGATACGGGATAGCTTTGGCAAATAGGGTTAAGGAGAATCCAAAGAAATTCTACTAGTACATTAAGGATAAAAGAGTAACCAGGGAGAGAATAAGGCCCCTTAAAGAACGACAAGGCCGCCTGTATGTGGAGTCACAGGAGATGGGGGAGATACTAAATGAGTATTTTGCATCAGTGTTTACTGTGGAGAAGGATATGGAAGATATAGAATATGAGGAAATAAATGTTGAAAAACATGTTGAAAAACGTCCACGTTACAGAGGAGGACATGCTGGACGGTTTGAAATGCATAAAGATGGACAAATCCCTGGGACCTGATCAGCTGTACCCTAGAACTTTGTGGAAAGCGAGCAAAGTGATTGCTGGGCCCCTTGCTGAGATATTTGCATCATCAATAGCCACGGGGGAGGTGCTGGAAGACTGGAGGTTGGCTAACGTGGTGCCACTATTGAAGAAAGGTGGTAAGGAAAAGCTAGGGAACTAGTGACCGGTGAGTCTGACATTGGTGGTGGGCAAGTTGTTGGAGGGAATTCCGAGAGACAGGATTTGCATGTATTTGGAAAGGCAAGGACTGATTAGGGATGGTTGACATGGCTTTGTTCATGGGAAATCATGTCTCACTAATTTGGTTGAGTTTTTTGACTAAGTAATGAAGGGGATTGATGAAGGCAGAGTGGTGGATATAATCTATATGGACTTCAGTAAGGCATTCAACAGCATTCTTCATGTAGTCTGGTTAGTAAGGTTGGATCACATGGAATACAGGGAGAACTAGCCATTTGGATACAGAACTGGTTCGAAGGTAGAAGACAGAGGGTGGTGATGGAGGTCAGCTTTTCAGACTGGAGGCCAGTGACCAGTGGTGGGCCACAAGGATCGCTGCTGGGTCCACTGTTTTTTATCATTTATGTAAATGATTTGGATGTGAACATAGGAGGTATGGTTAGTAAGTTTGCAGATGACACCAAAATTGGAAATGTAGTGGATAGAGAAGAAGGTTACCTCAGAGCTTAACGGGATCTTGATCAGATAGGCCAATAGGTCAGGGAGTGGCAGATGGAGTTTAATTTGGATAAATATGAGGTGCTGCATTTTGGGAAGGCAAATGAGGGTAGTACTTATGGAAATAATGGTAAGGTCCCGGGGAGTGTTGCTGAACGAAGAGAGCTTGGAGTGCAGGTTCATAGTTACTTGAAAATTGAGTCACAGGTAGACAGGATAGTGAAGAAAGCATTTGGTGTACTTGCCTTTAATGATCAGTTCACTGAATATAGGAGTTGGGAGATCATGTTGTGGCTGAACATGATGTTGATTAGGCCACTTTTGGAATAGCATGTGCATTTCTGGTCTCTCTACCAGAGGAAGGATGTTGCAAAACTTGCAAGGGTTCAGAAAAGATTTACAAGGATGTTGCCAGAGTTGGAGGGCTTGGGCTATAGGGAGAGGCTGAATAAGCTGGGGCTATTTTCCCTGGAGTGTTGGAGGCTGAGGGGTGACATTATAAAAGTTTATAAAATCATGAGTGACATGATTTGGGTGAATAGCCAAGGTCTTTTTCCCAAGGTAGGGGAGTCCAAAACTAGAGGGTATATGTTGAAAGTGAGAGGGGAAAGATTTAAAAGGAAGCAAGGGGCAGTGTTTTCACGTAGAGGTTGGTGCATGTATGGAATGAATTGCCAGAAGTGGTGATGGAGGCTGGTACAATTACAATATTTAAAAGGCATTTGGATGGGTATATGACTAGGAAAGGTTTAGAGGGATATGGGCTAAATACTGGCAAATGGAACTAGATTTATTTAGGATATCTGCTCAGCATGGACAAATCTGTTTGCATGCTGTGCAGCTCTATGACTTTAAGCCCTGGAAGGCAATACCAGCAATGGAAAGATGCCAACCTCTGATTCGCCATCAGCTCTTGAAGAGTGGGTTTCTGCCATTTGAGGCTGTAAATCCTGACTGATACGTAATTTGATTGTGCCTTGCCAGCAGAGATTTCCATCAGTTCTCCAACTGGTGGACAGAAGCATTGAAGCAGAAGATATTTTAGAAATAATTGACCACTTAAGTACAAATATTACTACTCAGACTTGCCATATTTTTGCAAGACTTAAATGATGGACTTTGAGACTGCAGCCATAGGAAGAATTAATGTCTAATATACCTGTTAGTATGGACTTTTTAAAATATGTGAATGTTGAGATTTGTTAGCTCAGTGTTGGCAATTCAATTTGTGTGCTTTTTCAGTAACAGTACAATGACTTGGGCTTTGTTTGTATGTGGAACGTAAAGTGTTACGAAGAGTTTCACAAGTATGGGTAAGAATAATAAATGGCAAAGCCTAGAAGGGAGAGATTAACAAAAGTGACCAAGAATTTTGTTTATGTTTGGTATTGAGGATGCTTTCAAAGATGCAAAGCAAATTGATGGATTTGATCTTCCCATTGTCATGAGGTTCCCATGCCAGAGGCATTGAGTAAAGGAGTTGGAAGGTCAGGTTGCAACTGCACAGGACATTGGTTCACCCACTTTTGGAGTATTATGTGAAATTCAGGTCTCCCTGCTATCAGAAGGATGTTGTGAAATTAGAAAGTGTTCAGAAAAAATTTATGAGAATGTTGCCAGGTTTGGAAGGTTTGAGCTGTTGGGAGAGGCTGAAAAGGCTGGGGCTATTTTCCCTGAAGCATTGGAGGCTGAGGGGGTGACCCTGTAGGGTTTATAAAATCATAAGGGGCGTGGATAGAGTAAATAGGCAAAGTCTTTCCCGCGAGGTGGGGGAGTCCAAAACTAGAGGGTATAGGTTGGAGGTGAGAGGGGAAAGATGTAAAAGGGACCTAAGGGGCAACATTTTCATGCAGAGGGTAGTGTGTGTATGGAATGAGCTGCCAGAGGAATTGGTGGAGGCAGGTACAATTACAACATTTAAAAGGCATGGGGATGGATACATGATTAGGAAGGGTTTAGAGGGAGATCGGTCAAATGCTGGCAAATGGGACTAGATTTTGTAGGATATCTGGTCAACTTGGACGAGTTGGGCTGAAGAGTTCATTTCCATGCTGTATATTTCTATGAGTCTATGACTGTATCAAGGAACTGGTAGCAAATAACATGGATGTGGTGAAGAAGGGTAAAGAAATAGAAAGCCAGATAATCCAGCGTAAATGTGAAAACAGTTCCTATGACTGTAGATAACAAGGTGTGGGGCTGGATGAACACAGCAGGCCAAGCAGCATCATAGGAGCAGGAAAGCTTGACGTTTCGGGCCTAGACCCTTCATCAGAAATGGGGGAGGGGAAGAGGGTTCTGAAATAAATAGGGAGAGAGGGGGAGGCGGATAGAAGATGGATAGAGGAGAGGATAGGTGGAGAGGAGGCAGACAAGTCGAAGATTTTTATCTTCTATGACTGTAGACCTTGTTGCCAAGAAGGCATGTGGTTTTTGTAAAAAGCAGCACTTGGGATTTATCCCCAGTTGATCCCCCAGAAGTGGTGTTGTGCTGAACAAGTGAGTAACTGGACGTGTGCTGACTATTTGGACAGATAGCCATGAGACTCTTTGAGGTGAATCTGGATGATGGGAGAGGGGTTTTGGAGAGGAATAGTATATTCAACAGTGTGCAAGATATTAAGAATTTTAAAACATGCTATATGGGGATATTTTTCAAGGAAAACCTTCTTATTGTGTTCATTTCAAAGCTACATCAGACAGGACCATAGAAGTTTACATCTGGGAGAAAACCCCTTCAACCCAGTGTGTCTCTGCTGGCTGTTTGCAAGAGCAGTCTGAAACTAATCTCACTGTCCTGCTGTCCGCTGTACTGTTTTATTTTACTCTGCTTCAATTATTAATCCACTTTCCCCCTAAAACATAGAATACTCTGTATCTCAGTCAGTCCCTATGGCAATATATTTGTGCTCCAACAATCCTCTGTCTAAAGGTGTACTTTCTAATCTCTAGCTTCACTCTGTAACAAATATGAATGAATAGCCCTTTCGCTGACACTGGAATCAAAGAAAATTATCTTTCTTTACATGCTGTATGAATCCTCTTTATAATTTGACAAACCTCTGATTTTATAAACCTTCTGTTTCAGTGGAAATTTTTCCAGCATATTAGGTCTGTTTTAACTATAGCTTTCCTTACCATGTAGCTATAGTTTTGACACTTTATGCTGGGGCTTCCAAAAGTGATGCGTGTAGATCCACCTCTCTCGCTCTCTTTCTCTCTGCCTTTCTCTTTCTGTCTCTAGCTCTCATATCCTCCCCACCACCACTTATAACATCACTCTGGAAGTCTTCTCATCCCCAACCTTGCACTCATAAGTGTTACCACCCCCACCCCATTCTCAGTTATCAAGAAAGAGTTGCAACCATTTTCTAGCCTTGAAAAGATACCACACTGGAAAACAGTTTAAGCAGCACTGCTGTGCATGCATTCTACAGTTTAAGTGCTCTTTCTATAAGGAAACTGTCTAAAGCTACAAACATAGAAATAAATATGGCTTGATTAATGTTTTATGAATTTTCCATGGGATGTTACGTCAAATGTAATATTTATATGGCTATATCAGATTTTATACGGGTTCAGATTTTATAATGTGTCACTGGATATTGTTGTATTTAATAGTGCCTTCCAAAACCTCTCTCTATTAGATCTTGCCACCTGAGACAATGAGATTGAATGGAATGAGCTTTTCACGTCCTGCAAGACCACAGAACCGCCGTTTACCATCACGATGGGCAAGAAAACCTCTATCTGCAGCAGCTGTATGTAATCGAGCTCCACAGAAACAAAGTCAAAGTTTCTTATTTGATATAAAAACTTCAACCATATAGCATTTTAAAGTGCACTGTGCAGGTCAGCAAGTGCAGTCTTTGCATACTGACTTTCTTAAACGCTACTACATTTTAATCCTCTGTAACATTATATAGCAAGCATCCCTCTCCTGTTATCAACATGGCTCAGAAGGAAAAATTTGTTAAAATTATAATTGGTAGTCTCCAGTACCTATATTGACTTTGAATCTACACATTTTGCATATGCATTACAAGTAAATTACCATTAAAAATTTATTATTTTGTTTATGTATATATTAGTTAATGTGAATGTTTATTTTACAATGTTTATGTATAATTCTGTATTTTGTTGTAAACTTGTATATCAGCTCTATTCTATGAAGAGCAGAAAACTCAATTATTTGCATGCTAATGTGTTTGTGTATGCATGTGTAATTGAAACTTGCAGCCATGTTTTGGGTACTTACGTAACACACAACATCTATATTACCTGTTTATGGTCAGGAGCAAGTTTCCTTCCAAGTAAGTCTTTTTTTGCAATTATCTGGTGGAAGTATAAAAGAGAGCGGCCTCATTATTTCACTTTCAATGTGTCTTCTCATTATTATTCATTTAAGGCACTTTGAAGAACAAAATGTTGTACTTAGTTAAGCTTATTCTCAAATGTAAAAAAAAAGCAAATGTACAATATTCAAATAAAACTGACTGTTCGGGTATTTAAGACTTTATACTGTAATTCTGCAGTTGAATTTTACATGGTCCTGTAACAGGTCACATGGTTCAATGAGATGCACTTCTTTCAGGGAGCCACCATTATTAACATTGAACTTCTACTGCTAACAGCAAATCATCCAAAGCCAGGAATGCGAAATTTGATCAAAAGCAGTGAAGGTGAACAAGTAGAGTCATTCTGAGATTAAAACATTAACACTGCTCTTAATCTCTTGGGAAACCTTTAAAAAACAAACAAAAGAGACCTCAAAAGTAAGAAAAAGGAAGACGAACCTTGAGAGTAAACTTGCAAGTAGTATCTCGGCAGACAGATCAAGCTTCTTTCAAATAATATAAGAAGGAAGCAAAAAGGCACAGTGAAAATAGGCAGCTTAGAAAATGGGCCTGGGGAAATAATTGTGAGGAAACAGGAAATGATATGGTTGTGAATAAATACTTTGCAACAGTCTTCACAGTAAAAGACAATAATGGCACTCCAAAATGAATAAATTGTCAGGGGGTCAAAAGGAGGGGAAGAATTAAATACAATAACTGTCACTAGAGAAAAAATGCTACAGAAACGAATGGAGTGAAAGACCAATAAGTCTTCTGGATCTGGTGGAATGCATGCTAGGATGTTAGAGGAAGTAGCCACAGAGATAGAAGAAGACTGGTAGTAATCTTCCAAGAATCCTTAGATTCTGGAAAAGTCCCAGATCTTAGAAAGTTATCAACACTATACCTTTATTTGAAAAGCAAGGGAGACAAAACAGGTAACTGTAGGGCAGTCAGCATAACATCGACTATTGGGACGATGTTTGAGTCTGTCATAAAAGATATGATAGCAGAGTATTTAGAAACACCTGTGATCAAGCCCAGTAAGCATGGCTGTATGAACGGGAAACCGTGCCTGATAAATTACTTGAATTCTTCGAGGAGGTAACAAGCAGGATAGATAAAGGGGAACCATTGGATCTAACATTTGGATTTTAATTATGTTAATTATATTTTAATCAGGTGCCTCACACTAGTTACTGAATAAGATAAAAGATTGTTACGTTGGAGGTAGTTTATTAGCATGAATAGAGGATTGGTTAACTAATAAAAGAGAGAGTTGGGAGAAGGTGGGGATTTTCAGGATGGCAACCTGTAATTAATGGAGTGCCACAGGGATCATTGCTGGATCCATAATTATTTCCAATATATATTAATGACTTGGATGAGGGAAGTGAATGTACTACAGCTAAGTTCACAGATGTCATAAAAATAGGTGGGAAGGCAAATTATGACACAGAGTCTGCAGAGGGATTGGACATGGTAAGTGAACCGGCAGAAACTTGGTGGATAGAAAATAATGGAGGAAAATGTGAAGTTATGCACTTTGGCAGGAAGAATAGAAGAGCTGAACATTAATTAGATGAAGAAAGACAACAGAAGGCTAGAGAACAGTGGGATGCAGGGATCTTCATGCATGAATCACAAAAAGCTAGCATCTAAGCTCAGCAGGCATTGGGAAAACAAATGGAATGTTGGCCTCTATTTCAAACGACATAGAACATAAAAGTAGGTTGGTTTTGCTAAACTTATACAAGGCACTGGTCTGACCACAGCTGGAATATTGTGAGTAGTTTTAGACCACTTATTGAAGGAAAGATATAATGGCATTAGAGCAGTCCAAAGAAATTTCACTAAACTGATACCAAGTATGGAAAGCCTGTCTTATGAGGAGATGTATGCCTGTGCTCACTGGAATTTGGGAGAATGAGAGACAACCTTACTGAAACATGAGATTCTTGGGGACTTGACAGGCTAGATAGTGGAAGAGTCTAGGACCAGAGGGAATCATCTCAGAAAAAAGGGTCACACATTTTAAGACAGGGATGAAAAGGAATTTCTTCTGTCAGAAGGTAGTGAATCTATGGATGCTTTTGTGGCTGCGATGTTAAGTTTATTCAAAGCTGAGAAAGCCAGATTTTTAACGAGTTAGGGAATCAAGGATTATGGGGAAAAGGCGGGAAAGTAGGGTCGAGAATTATCAGATTAGTCATGATATCACTGAATAGTGGTGCAGACTCAATGGGCTGAATGGCCTATTTCTGCTCCTTATGTTTTATGGTCTTATGCTCTTGGAATACATTAAATATTTAATTACAAGTTGGAACACATGACCAAATATATTTATAGCTATGATTTTCCATTGTCTGAAAGTTAATATTTTCACTTTTATGAAGGTAGTTGCATTGAATTTTAAAAATATGCTTTGATGGTCATTTTTGAAACAATCTAAATCAGAAGTCATGAGAGTGATGACTAAAATGATCACAGTAATGCCTGATGCAGTTTTACACTTTAGAATTGGAGATAATTTATAATAAATTGTTAGTGTTTGGTTGAGTAAGAGAGAGAGCAAACTCTTCTATAGATGCCTATAATTTGAACCTCAGTACTGCCCAATTGTATGTCTAATATTATAAGAGTCAAGAATCTGTAATGATGTAATCCTGCAGTTATCTATCAGTCAGCATCATTGGATATGATGTCGGCAGCACAGTCACTTTCATTGGCCCCACCAGGATTAGCATACTAATCATCAGCTAATTCTGGCACATAGGTTACATTCAGTGAATCAAGTCAATGGAAAATAAAATCTAGCCGCATTTAGGAGGTGAGTTTCTCTCCAAGATTATACTTTATTCATAAAATTTGAAAAAAAAAATTGCATTACAAAACATTTGAATATTACAGGAATTGCAATAAAATTCAAATTGTCTCCATGCAGCATTTCCACACTTGGACGCCTTGATATGACTGTAATAGTCTTAACATTTACAACATAAATTTTATGCCACATAAACATTCTGAGTGTGAAATATTTCAAATTAGACATTATAAAGTGCAATTTAAATAGAATTTCTTCCTGTTCTCCTTCTGTGCCTGATCCAAGAAATCAGATGTATATCATGTTTCCTTTTATTTATTTCGGGTTAAGATCCTGTGTCATCAACAGCTAATACGAATGCAGAGACAGGACTAGACATACAGTACTTAAGACAGAAGATTGTTCTGCTCATTATCTGCCATTAACCTGCATTCTGAACTCCTTTGCAGTTTCTGGGCCTTCCCACAATACAGTCACCAAACATTCGAATTTCAAGTCAAATATACAAATTGGAACCAGAAGAGGCCATTCAGCCCTTAGTCTGTTTCCCCATTCACTGAGATCATGACTGGTCGGTTTGTGTTTCAAATTCCACATTCCTGCCTCCCTCCAATAACCTGAGAATCCCTTGCCTAACAGGAATCAGTTTATCTCCTGAAAAATATTCAATGATCCTGCCTCATTTCCACAAAGAATTCCAACGTCTGAATGAAAAAATAGTCCTCATCTCTGTCCTAAAAGGGCAACTCCTAATTTTATAAGTTTTGCCTAGTTTTGAACTTACCCACAAGAGTAAACATCTCCACATCCATCTTGTCAAGAACATTCAGGATCTTATAGACTTTGATTAAATTGGGCAACTTCTATCTCAATGCGTGAAACTTCCAGATAGGTGTGAATTAAACAGGAAACACAGATTTGAGTTCCGATGCCTTTTAACAATTTTAGTTCAGACTGATTTTTGATTATTGATTCTTTTTTTCATGATCTAGAATCAATCTAGTCAGGTGACCACTGTAGGCGTTCCTTTTTTAAAACCATTTTAGTCTTTTAAGGTCACAGATATTCAAATCAGATGATGGAAATACAAAATGGATAATTCATTTTTACACTCTTGTAAAAATTCCTTTTATTTGTCAGTTCATGTTCTTCCTATCAAGTTAAATCACATTACTCTTCTCTGCATTTATTGTCATCTCATTCTGGGCTTGTCTGCCCATTCCACCAATCAGTCTTAGACATATTAAAATTAAAGTCTATGTCCCCCATAGTTCAGAACACATCCAAGGTTTTGGTGTTCACAAAGTTTAAAATTGAGTACTGTACAGCAAAGTCTAGGTCATCAACATATACATCAGGAAGAACAGAGTTCTGACTACAGATGCCTGGGGAACTGCTCTATAATCCTTCACTCAGTCTGATAAACAACTATCCACCATTACTCTCCCTTTCCTGCCATTCAGAATACCCAACAGCCTTTCCTGAAATTGACATCTTACTCCATGTAGAATTATTCATTTGATCTTATATATTGTCGTCAACTTTGTATAATTTCATACCAGTTAAATATGGGGACTGTTACCCATGTGGAAATAAACAAGCATTTGACAGCTATTTTATTCTTTATTTCTTTGGCTACACTGTCATTATTTTAAAGGTAAGTACAAATTTGTTTCTATTTGTCTTTTGGATTATATTATAAGATAAAGTTATTAAGTGATAAACTGATTTTTAAAAAAATGCTTCAGCTGGCAAGAAATTATGTCATGGAACAAAAACCTTTTTATGACTGATATGACTGTTTATTAGTTCTTTTAATGTGAACTGATATTGATCTGCATGGTTATATTACACTGAAAATATACTGGTAAGTATCCAGTCTGTAAAATGATACTTCATCCGTGAATGAAGTGATAGAGGTCAACACTAATCTGGGTTGTATTTGCTTCTCCTTCTGCCCTGAATCAGTCTAAGTGTCCACTGCCCTTTTTCTAATTTCATTGTAAAGTCATTCAGGACGGAGTTGGAGCCACAGTACGTACATTGGAGGATTGTAGAACTGTCTGAATTTTATAATATTGCCCACTGTTACGAAGGTTCGACTGGACCAGCGTGATTGTCTTCCATTGGTTGTAGTCCATATTTAGTTTCTTCGCTTTTCATAGCTATTACAAATCTCAGTGGTTTGGTCCATCTCAGTAGTATAAGAAACTTGAGCAACATTTGAAATTCATGTTAACCCCCTTAATTTAGACTTGGATAGGCAGGGCACAATTTTACTTTGCAAATGACACAAAACTTGATGGTATCATGAACTCTGAGGAGGATAGTCATAGACATCAGCAGACTTAGACAGACCAACAGAATGTTCAGACACATGACCAATGCAATTGGACACAGAGAAATGTGAAGTGATACATTTCAGAAGAAACAAAATTGAAAGGCAATATAAATTAAATGATACAATTCTAAAAGTGCAGAAACAAAGGTACCTGGGTGTATATCAACATAAATTGTTGAAGGTCACAGGTTAGTTTGAGAAAGTGGTTAAAAAGACATATGGGGTTGTTAGAAAACCTGGGCTGGATTGTTGTGGGGACTCTGAGGACTTCTAAAAACAGTGATTGAGTCTCAGATGTGGAATTCCCATCTCTACTTTAGATTGATTCTATCTTCAGTAATAGGGGAAAGGGGTAGATCATGACTAACACACAATGGAACCCCAAAGCTTAGTGTCATTTGAGCTCAGTATTAAATTCAAATATAGATTCCATTTCCACTGTAGCAAGAGCATTAACCCAGAATATGGAGGTCATTACTTTTTAGGTTAGACCTAAAAAGCTCTTGAAGGTTGGATAAGATCTGTAGAACTGAAGTGATTTGAATCTCCAACCCTTTAAAATTTAAAAAGAGAACAGGCTGCACAGTCAGTAAGAATTGAAAGTTTGAAAACAGTTACAGTGTCTTGTTGTTGACATTTCCCTACGAGCTATCCTTAGGTAATGATGACTGCTTGGTTGCTTTCCACAGTTATAATTATTTGACAGCTCAATGAGATTATTTGTGGATTACCTTCATTTTAGATGCAGTTATGAATACTTTTTTTTATTTTTATGGAATTAAGCATTTGAGAAGATTTTAAATGGTTAAAGGGTTTAATGTATGGGTGCTTTTTCAATATGGTGAAGGCTATGATAGACATTTAGATCTTCATTTTATTTCATTCTAACATTACTCCTGAGGTCAGTAATTGATGGGTATTGAGTGAGTTGGCATGGAGGATGTAAGGGGCAAAGGTGGTGGATGGGTTGGCATGAGTTAGCAATAACATGATGTAAGGACATGAAATACCTGTTAGGTGCTGGGCATAAGTTGCTATTGATGTTATCAGGGTCCATTGTGGATGGAGTGGTGAGAGGATAGAGCCGATAGGTTATGAGGGTTGATGGCTAGAGGACATAAAATTTAACAAAAAGACTGGGGTAAAATCTCACAGATCCAAGTTAGGCCTTTTAACCAGCCCACTTTGGCATTCAGATACCTATGGACACCTTTGATCTACTTCCAGTGGTAATGGATCTGACTCTATCCTGCACCTACCACCAACCTGCCCCATCCCCAGAGTCATAAATTTTTCCAAGACAGGTTACTTGCCTGAACAGCAAAGATCCAACCCATAGAGTACAAAATCAACAGATCTGGACGCAATATTACAGTTGAGTTCAAACCAAATCTGTACACCACACTTGTAAAGTATGCAAAGACTTTACAGAAGATGCAGAAAAGTATCAAACAAATAGTTTGGAAGATAAGGGACTTCAGTTACATATATAGCTCAGAGAAGCTGGGGTTGATCTCTTAAGGAGATGGAAGGTTAAGAAGAGAATTGATGGAGCTGTTCAAGATCATGATGAGTAGGGACAGAGAGAGGTAGAATGATGCAGAAACTGTTCCCATTGTCAGAAGGATCAAGAACCAGATGTTACAGAATTAAAGTCGATAGCAGATGAACCAAAGGATTTTTTTTTTAACCCAGTGAGAGTTTACTGCCTGGATACACTGCCTGTGAATGAACTGGACGGAAATTGAAGTATGGTTTTCGAGAGAGAATGAGAAAGCAGATGAAAAGAATAAATTTACAAGTCTACAGAAAAAGGGCTAAGAGCTGAAATGAGCTAAATTGCTTTTACAGAGTCAGCAATATCTCAACATCTCAATGGTCTCCTTGTGGGCTTCCTTTTGGTTAGGTCCAATGAACCACAAGCCAACCAGGCAGTGAAGAAGTCACCATTGGGACTTTTAGTGGATTCTGGGGCAAAGGTCTCACTCATTATCAAGAGCTGTTGACCAATCAGAGGCCAGAAGCTGTTCTACCTAGCAACACTCTTGGAGAGGTGGTGGCTGCTGTCTGAATGATAGACAATCAGGTTCCACGATGGAGGACTGACAGGTAGGTAATCTCCAAAAGGATTTTACAGGATGGAAGTTCATAAGGAATGTTGTGGAGGGAAGGTCAGCAGAGCAGGTCTCAGTGGGCATTCCCTTCCCAGTGTCAAGTTCTTCTGTTAGCCACTGAATGCCCCCACTCATTTAATCCCAACCATGGGAGGTGATAAGCTGGTTTTACTAGCCTATCCACCTGCTGTGTTTTCCATGGGACAATAGGATGACCATCACTGGGTTAATCCATGCAGTAGCACAAGAGGACTTTAAGTGGCCAGTAATCGGTGGAGATGGGAATGTCAGAGATGGAAGGCAGTGGAGTTCAGGTACATCACCATCCTGGTTAATTAAATACCCTTCCCACATACAAATGTACTGCAATAGAGTGCCAAAGATTCTGCTCCTGGGGTTGGAAACCCATGGGTCTGTGAACTGATCATTTCACAGCCTACCCATTATTTCTCATAATCTCAATGTAGATTCAAATCAGATGGGTTAAAAAATATAGTACATCTAATTGCATCATTTTCCCAATAGGTAGGTGAATTTAAAATTGTCCCTATAGGTCAGGATGTATGATCCATGTTTCACCTGAGCCCATAGTTTTACCCACTCAACAAATTAGATAAAAATGGCCCTTATGATTAACACTCTAGCTTTTCCCCTGATGGTTCAAATTTAACAGCTGTGGTCAACAGTATCCTCTCCTTGAAATTGTGTGAGTACCAAGGCTCGACTTTCCAAATTAACATTTTGTTGCTTTCATCATCACTCTAGTGTTGTTATAGTGGAGAAAATAGGAGTGTTTAAGCATTAAGAATTGGAGAACTTAGTCAAATGTTCACAGAATGATCACTAGCCCAGGTAAGGTATGACCCAACAGACAACATGCCCATGTTGTATTCTGAGGCATGACTGCAGTCAATTTCCTGACCCACTTCAGGAAGGATTACTCCAATCTTAACAATGTTAACAAGACTTGCAAAACTTGCCTCCTGGGCTTCAATCAATGCTCTACTGCTCGATATCTGATTAAACTGGTTAAGTTTCATGGAAGGGATTTTGAGACAATCTTATGATCGCATTTAGGGCAGATGCCCTAAAGTATCCTTATGGGAATTTTGATCAAGGAAAGCCTCTCCTGTCACTCCTTGCCCAATCCTCACCAAGAGAGGTGACAAGCTGATCGTTCCATGTTTTTTTTTAACCCAGCCCACACCATGTTATGAAGAAGGATCCCACTGCTCCTTTGATGCTGCCTGGCCTGCTATGTTCTTCTAGCTCCACACTGTTATCTCTGACTCCAGCATCTGCAGTTCTTGCTATCTCTGATGTTATTGACATGGGTTGCTTTTAGTACAGTCACCCATTCCCATGTACTTCTCGGCCCATTATCACAAACTAGAGGGCATAGGTTTAAGGTGAGAGAGGAAAGATTTAAAAGGGACCTAAGGGGCAACTTTTTCACACAGACGGTGATGCGTGTATGGAATGAGCTGCCAGAGGAAGTGATGGAGGCTGGTACATTTATATCCTTTAACAGGCATCTGGATGGGTGTATGAATAAGAAGGGTTTAGAGGGGTATGGGCCAAATGCTCAATTTAGGATATCTGGTCAGCATGGACAAGTTGGACAGAAGGGTCTGTTTCCATGTATGCTCTATGACTCGATATGGGTTGCATTCAGCACAGCCACCCTCATCTACTCATTCTGGTAATGAGATTGATCTGCCTTCTTCAAGGAGGTGTACAAAATAATGAGGTATTTGGATAAAGAGAACAAACATGTTGCCCCTGGAAGAAAGTCCAATTACCAAAGGCAGAGATTTAAGATGACTGGTAGAAGGTTAGAGGAGTCATGCCAGAGGAAATGGTGGAGGCTGGTACAATTACAACATTTAAAAGGCACCTGGACGGGTATATGGATAGGAAGGGTTTAGAGGAAATGGGCCAAATGGTGGCAAGTGGGACTAGATTTATTTAAGATATCTGGTCAGCGTGGACGAGTTGGAGCAAAGGATCTGTTTCCCTATTGTATATCTCTATGACTCTATATGACACTATTAAGTTAAACATTTTCACCTTAAAGATGGTGGGTATCTAGAATTCACTGTCCGGTTTGACAGTGGAGTCAGAACCCCTCAACTTGGTTAAATGGGACTTGAATCTTCACCTGAAAAATTATAACCTGCAGGACTATGGAGCACATGCTGGAAAGTGAAATTCAGACAGGCAGCTACCTTTTAATTTTTTTTTGGAGAACGCAGATACTATGGATGAATGGCCTCTTTCTGAGCCATAATATTTCAATGTTTCTCAATATTCAGACTTTTTTCCAATTTTGATGGTTTCATTTCACTCATTTTTTAATTGATTGAAGGCAGATGGAATAATTGAAGATTTAAATTATCTGTGTCTTTTGGGAACCCAATCCAAGTTTAATATGTAATTGTAAACATTAGAAACACTGTAATGCAGAAACACATGTTGCATTGTATTATCGTCCTTACAAAAGTGGCAAATGATTTTGAAAATGATTAGCAAACACATTTATAACTAAAAAATACTGCAAATTAACAGATTAATAAATTTTTACAATTTTACAGTTCTATGCAGTGTTTCTTTTCTAATTTCTCATGTTATTTTCTTCTTTATCCTGTGCACTACTCATAGTTGTCCCTCACAAGTGGCTCCTCGGATGTTATTTATTAAATATAAAGTGCAATCAATTAGTAACATTTGAAAGGACCTGAAAGTGTCTGTGAATCACAATCTTGTTGAAATCTCTGGCATTCTAAAGGCCAAATTCTATTCCTCAATCTAGAGCAGTGCAAAGACTGGTCGTCTAAGCTGGCAAAGTGCCTAGTTTGCTCTGCTATGTTCTCATTGCTATTTAAAGACGTTTGCACAGAACACTAACAAACAGAAACAAATAGGCTGATCAGTGGAGACATGTTCATTTTACTTGTTTAAAGGACAAAGTAATTTTTATTTTCTTACTTACAAATTTGTATTTCTTCTGATTTGGCTCATGTTTTAATAGCTAACCTTTAAACTAAATAGTTATGTTGAGATATTTTGTTTCCATCAATTTTGCAGTGTTTTAGCTGATTCAAGTAACAAATACAATGATATAAAGCATTTATGTTAAAAATACTGAAGACAAAATAGAAGTTTCGTAATAATTTATTAGATCTTTTCCCTTCTGGGTGTTTCCTTGGCCTGAAAGAACAATTCCCACAGTAATACCAGCTGTCAGACAGTAAATGGGAGGAACCTGAGAGACTGTCACATAATTATGGAAATGGTAAGGTTTGTCCACCAGACACTGTCCTGAAACATCAGATTGCACACCAGAGGCACAGACCGCCTACACCATTTATTAGCAATGCAGCCAGGACAGATATTGAATGCTGCATAATGATTACTATGATTCATGTGTAGATCCAATGTTGTTCATTGGTTGTACACCAGTAGGAATATCCAGTGAGGGGGAGTGAGGCAATATCAGGAATGTAGCAGCGAGAATCTTTTAAAGGGGAAGTGTAATTTATTTGTAAAGACTGTGCAAAAATATGATGAACAAATGGACGAAGGAGGAAATGAGCAGGCCCCAACGTTGTACTTAGTGCTTAGTGCACCCAGCAGAGAGTAGCAGGGCTTTTCTGAGATAAAAGTTACTGCAGATGCTGGAGAATCCGAGACAACAAGCATGGGGCTGGATGAACACAGCAGGTCAAGCAGCATCATAGGAGCAGGAAAACTTGACGTTTCGGGCCTAAGCCGGTTTAAGAAACTCTCCAAGCTTTCTCTAAGGAGATACTGGGAAAAGATTGCTAAGAATATGAAAGCCAGGAGAAATGTGCCAAGAACATCAATGTAAACTGGAAAAAATATAATTGATTTAATAACCAGAGCTGTTAAGGTAAGTAATAGCTTAGGTTATTTCTCATTATAGTTGCACCATTCCTAATCATTACTTACAACTCTCATGACACTAAAAAAATGCCCTCACCCACCCTACTACACTGTCCTGCAACCAATGTACTACACTTCAATAAACCTACTTCTTACCATACACTCATACTCACTCTGATCGTAACCATCATTTACACACAATTTACCTTTCACAGACCAGCTAACCTATGATTACATTCACATTCTCCAAGCACTACACAAGACTACCATTGACACAGATTCTTTCTCACAATGAAAGGTTTTTCACAACATCAGGCTAACTTTGGAGGAAGAAGAGCTTACCTGTACACCTTCCAGCCCCTTGAAATGAGTACTAAAACAATGGGAAGCAGAAGACCAGCAACTGTGGTCACTAGTAAGATGTAAGAATAGAATGAGGGAATTGTTACATGTGTCTTCAATGAGCTTTCCAAATAAGCATCTCACTTAGTTCTATTCTCCTGGATCTTGCTACAATCCTGCATGCTCTTTCTTTTCAAATAACTGTCAGTCTATCTCTCTGCCTCCACCATAGTCTCAGGTAGTGCTTTCCAGAACCTAACTGCTCTCTGAGTAAAAACATAATTTCTCAGACAATTTTTGCTTTTTTACTGATTGCTTTAAATCCATGCTCTTTGGCCCCACTCCTTTCTTCCAATTTATTCTGTCCAGACTTCTCATGATTTTCACTTCTCAAAGATCTCCGCAGCCATCGCTTCTCCAAGAAGAACATACCCAACTTTTTCAATTTATCTCCAAAACTGAAATTCTGCATCCCTGAAATCATTTTTGTAAACCTCTTTTGTGCTCTGTCCATTGCCTGTATATCCTTCCTAAAGTGTGGTGGACACAATATGCCAACTGAGCCTGATTTAGTGCCTTATATAATTTCAATGTAACTTCCATGCTTTTTATTCTATGCCCCTATTGATACATTCCAGGATACAATATATTTTATGAACTACATTCTCAATCTGTCTTGCCACCTTTAATGACTTATGCACATAATACGTAGACCAGAAGACATAGAACCACAAATAAACCATTCAGCCTATCAAGTCTTCTCTACCATTTGCTGACATCATGGCTGATCTGATAATCTTCAACCCCACTTTCTTTCCTTTTTGCCATAACCCGTGATTCCCTTCCTGATTGAAAATCTGTCTGTTTCAGTCTTGAGTATACACAGCCTCGATAGCACTCTACGGTAAAGAATATCACAGATTTACTACCCTCTGACAGAAGAAATTAATTCTCATCTCTGTTTTAACTGGGTGACCACATATTCTGAGATAATGCCCTCTGGTCCTAGGCTCGTCCACAAGGAGAAACAATCTTTCCTTTTCTACCCTGTTAAGTCCCTAAGAATCTTGAAATGTTTCTATAAGGTCGCCTCTCAATTATTTTAAACTCACTTGAGTACAAGCTCAACCAGACCAACCTCTTTCTATAAAACAATCCTTCCATATGTAGGACCAACCTAGCGAGCCTTCTGTGGACTACCTCCAATGCCAATACAACTTTCCTAAAGTTGATAAAGCCCAAAACTGTTTACAGTATTCCAGCTGTGGTTTAACTATTGCCTTCTATGGTTTTGGCAAGACCACCTATTTTTAAACTCCAGTCCCTTCAAACTCTCTGCTCGGGCGTACATGAGGGGCACTGATAAGGTGAATAACAAGGGTATTTTCCCTAGGGAGGGGGAATTCAAAGCTAGGGGGCATATTTTTAAGGTGAGAAGACAAAGATTTAAAGAATATATGAGTGGCAACATTTTTATACAGAGAGTGGTTCGTGTGTGGAATGAACGGCAAGAGAAAGTGGTGGATGTAGGTACAGTTACGACATTTAAAAGACATTTGAATAAGTTCATGAATAGGAAAGGTTCAGAGGGATAAGAGCCAAGCACAGGCAGGTGGGACGAGTTTAGTTTGGGACCATGGTCAGCCTGGACCAAAGAGTCTGTTTCCGTGCTTTATGATTCTATGACCCTTTAGAGTTGCATCCTTTATTTTATACTGTCTCCACATATTCTTCTGACTAAAATGTGTCACCTCAGATTTCTTGGTATTGAACTTCATTTGCCACATTTCTGCGCAATTTATGGCTTTGTTGTATCTAATTCTCGTTGTCTCTACTGATCTCTTCCTTACCACATGCACACACTCTGTTAGCAAGCTACTGAATATTTTAAGGCTCATTTCATTCCCTATCCATTCCATCACATCACTTTTCTGTCTGCTTCATTGCAGCTGCTTAGAATACTGAGGTCCACAGCCAGCAGAGGAAGAGGAGAACAGTTTTGAGAACATCCACTGTGTCTTGATCTAACTTGTGCATTCGCCAGCTGACACACTTGAACTTCACAGGGTTTCTCAGTTAGAGGAGAATTATACACTTGGTGAGTCACTAGATGCAAGGGTACAGGACAAAAATTCCAAGTGCTGGAGAAAGTGAACAGGTCTGGCAGCATCTGTGGAGAGGAACAGAGTTCACATTTCAATTCTCTGCCCTTCAAAACTGAAGAAGAATGGAAATGAGATAAATGTTATGCTGTTAAAAAAAAGGGCAAGTGGAACAAAAGGGAAGATCAGCAGAATGTTAAAGAGCAAGAAATATTAACTTCAAAGGTGTCATGAAGCAAAAGGCACAGGGAGTTGTAATGATTGTAGAGGAGCAACAAAGTATTGGTTCAGAGTAGATACAATTAGCAGAATAAAGTCAGCTCAGACTGAAGATGAACATGGTAACGAGATACAGGCAAGCAAATAAAGAAAAAAATAAAATGGAGGATAGAGCTTCTGGTATGAAGCTGTTTAACTCCGAGTTGAGTCTGGAATGCTGTGATTGGAAATTGAGGTTTCTCCAAACTTCACTGCAACACTTCACTGACCTAGGACAGAATTGTGAGCTTGAGCAAGATGGTATATTTCTCTCTAACCCATCTATGACCTTTCCTTTTCTTCCACCTATACCTCCCCGTTTTTTTCCAACGGGATGGTATCTGTAACATTTCCATCTCTCTCCAGTTCCAAAAAAAGGAATATTGGACTAAAATGATTAGGTGAAACATTGATTCTCATCGGAGCCAATAGCAAAACTGTAGTTAGGTTTTGTAGGGTGTTCCTTTTTAGAGAAAAAATATTAAAACATTACGGCTTCAAAATTGAAATATTTTACATTGTGAAATTCCAATATTGGGAAAGAAAATCACTTTCAAAATAAAATAAAATAATAATGTGAAAGAAAAATGTAACTCGCGGTCTTCAGTTCTTCCCTTTCATCAATCAGCCTGATTTCCGAGCCTCCTGCTCATTGATCACTGTAGACCCTCCCCTCTCCTCAACCCTCAAATATGAAGCTCCACTCACTTCCTGATTCTTTGAGTTATGGGCTGTCTTCACTCCTTGATCTCTGAATTGTGACCTTTCTTCCTCTCCAACCTCTAAGGAAGGGTCACCGGACCTGAAATGTTAACTCTAATTTCTCTTCAGAGATGCTGCCAGGCCTGCTGAGCTTTTCCAGCAACTTCTGTTTATGTCTGTGAGATGTAGCCTCAGGCTCTCTCCTACCCACCCTCGTGCCGTTTTCCTTTCTAGGCTCATGTTTCTGTCCTTGCTCCATTTTCATGCAAAGTTGGATCACTAATATCATGCAAGTGTGAATCCCCACGAGTTATTAGTGCTGGGCCTTTCATAAGCTGTGATTTTTTAAAAAATTGCTTCAGCTTGCCATCTCCATCTCCTGACCTTTTATTGTGGCTGAGGGCTTGTGAGAGGAGCAGGGAGATAGAAGCAGCTTTGAAAGTCTATTTTTTAAAGTGAGCTATAAGGATCCCAGCATTTCCTTCACATCACATTGTTGGTGTTAGCCTATGATCTCTACAAGTCAGAAGTTGAAGTGAAAGGACAGAATCTTTCTAGTCCCTGAGTAATGTGGGCCATGGCAAGGAATTTGGGAAAATTGGGAATGAAAAGTCTCATTTTCCATCCAAGTGTTGGACGTTGAGACAAGGTTCTTGCTAGCGAGAAGGGAGACACCTATTTCCAAGGATTATCCATCATTGACAGCCTCATTAACATTTTATGTGGTAACAGGGTGCAGATCTGGATGAACACAGCAGGCCAGGCAGCATCAAAGGCAGCAAAGCTAACATTTCGGGTCTGGACCCTTCTTCGGAAATGATTTCTGAAGAAGGGTCCAGACCCGAAACATTAGCTTTCCTGCTCCTCTGATGCTGCTTGGCCTGCTGTGTTCATCCAGCTCTACACCTTGTTATCTCAGATTCTCCAGCATCGGCAGTTCCGACTATCTCTCAACAGTTTATGTCACTAATATCATTAATATGCATTGTTCCATTCTACAATCTGTTGCATAGAAACCAGACAGTAATAATTCCTGATATGAAAGTCAGAGTAGTTACCATTTGTTAACATTTGCCCTTCTGGCCCTCCGCCTTGGACAGCCAGCACCAATATCTCAGGGCACCCTCCATGAGCAGTGACTGCATATAGTCCATGCCCATGGGCATTGGCATCTGACAGGTATCAGCCTCATTGAATCATTGTGTTGCATCCACATACAGTGTGCTTCTGTACTTCAATGCTGCAATGAAGTGCGCTCCGGCACCTATCATCAAAAAGTTGCTGCAAGGACATTTGTGCATAGGGACAGGTGCCTAGCTCATGGCTTGGAATAGGCTGCATCTCAGGGTTGCTTGCTTACTGTCTTAGCTCTTGCTTACTTTGTGCCTTTTTCAATACTCACAGCATCTTTTCCTACCTTGCCTTTTAGTGCTTTGTGCTCTGAGCCATTTCTTAAGGACTCACAGTACTTCTGTCTTCTGTGCTGCTCAACATAGATACAAAGCCAGGCAGATTGTTATGCTTGTCAGCGCTCCTCAGCCAAGGCATAATGTTATCACAAACTTACACCCATTGCTAGCAGCAAGCACACTGCATCACACTGCACATGCATCCTGCTCCTTTGATGCTGCCTGGCCTGCTGTGTTCCCCCAGCTCCACACTGTGTTACATCAGACTCCATCATCTGCAGTTCTTGCTATCTCCATGCTGATGGAATGGTGCTTATAGGTTGCATCCACCACTGTGACCTCAAAGGAGAGTGGAAAGTGTGCATGATGATTCCAAGTAGCATGTGGGAATATTTGCGGAATCAATGGTGGTGAGCTCTCAGGAAGAAAGGGATAAGGAGGTTCAGCAAGCTGCCTTGATGTCCAAGCTGAGCCTGTGACTCACAGTGTCAAGCATGAATTGTATCGCCCTCCGTAATATCTCGATTCCTAAATCTGAGCTGTGAATGTGCTGTGACCATATCGAGAGTGGGCGGAGCCATGGGGACCTGTGTGGGATCTCTCAATCATCCAACCAGAAATGTACCAAACCTGTTATCCATGCCATTTGTGCAAAACCATACCGCTTCATCTCGTTTCCCTGTTGCAGCTTAGGTAGTATACTTTGGCAACATAGCTGGCTTTACCCAGGTGCACGGCACAATCAACTGTACATACATGACACTGAGACACCCATTTCATGATGCAGATGGATCTATCAATAGCAAATGTATAAGTCATCAGTGGGACCAAGAAATAGTTGAGTGCATTGGATACAATACCAAGTATGGACCTAGCATTTGCCTAGCTACAGAGCTGAAGAAGACCGATGCTCCAGAACTAGCCATATCAGTAGTTAAGCTGTTCCTATATATTTATAATACTGGCACCTAGCCACCAATATGGAATGTCTTGTGCACATAAAGAAGAACACATTCAATTTTGCCAGTTACCGTCCCAATAATGTACTGTCAGCCACCAGCGAAGTGAGAGGTGCTATTGACAGTACTATCAACCAGCGCTAACTCAGCAATAACCTGCTCACTGATGCTTGGTTTGGTTCCACCAGGACCACTGGGCTCCTGACTTCAGCCTTGGTTTGAATTTGAACAAAAGCACTGAACTCAAGAGGGGAGGTGATAGTTACTGTCCTTTGCATCACAGTAACAAATAGCTGTGTGTAGCATCAAGGAGCCCGAGTTAAAACTAAACTCAGTGCGAATCTGGGGAAAACTTTCCAAAGGTTAATGTTATACCTGTGCTTCAAGAATTGGTCAGAGGCTAGGAATTCTGTAGTGAGTGTCTGAGGCCTTGACTCCTGTGATGTAATATTCTCTGCCGTACTTGGTGGATGAGTGCAGCTGCAACAACATTCAAGAAACTTGATATCAGGGAAAAAGCAGCATGTTTGATTTATAATCTTGAGCATACAATACTGTGCATTGGTGCTTTGCAGTAACTCACTAATGCTTTGGCAGCACCTTCCAACCCCATGACTTCAACAATCTAGGAGGCTAAGGGCTGCAATTGGAAAGCTATTGGCATTCCTTCACCAATACTGGGTCAAAAGTACGAAACTCCCTACCAGATAGGACAGACTGTAACTGGTCCTTGAGGTGGTTCACTAATACCTCATCAGGTATAATGATAAAATCATTACTTAACACATTTTGAGCGGATTAAATGTACAATACAATAAAAGTACATATGATTTCGGTGAGTAACTTAGAATTGTTTATCAGCCAGCCTTCAGTTTTGAATTTCTTTCATGTTTTCATCAAAATATCTGGATGATTTTCAAATTTTTATATGCTGAAAACTATGTTGCTATTGAGCTTTGAAGTGCGATTTCGTTCTACTTTAAGCTTTAGATCTTCGATAAGTGAAGAAATAAACAGAAAGGACAGAACACAAGACTTACAACAGGAAGTGCAGGCACCATAAACATGGTGTTTATCACACAAGATTCAATAATAGTACTCAGCAGCACTGTTTCCCTGAAAACAAAAGTGGTGGCACGTAATTTAATTGAAAGAAAGAAGTCATTGATCTATTTCAGGACAAGCTCAGCCTCTTTTTTGCATTAAACAGTCCTGAAACAAAATGTGCTTTACTTCAATCTTTGCAGGACACTATTGCCAATTATAGAAAGGCTCTGCTGTAGTCCAAAACAAATCACAAAGGCAATTAAGCACGAATAAGTGTGGTCCTGAGAATAATAAACTTTCTGTTTACCATTGAGATCCAATCCCTCTACATCTCATTACCGCCCCACTACTCTGTCAGGACAGTTTGAGAACTCCCTGCTTCTACCTGAAATGGAGAGCCAACCAATTTCCATCGTTCTCTGTCTAGCTGAACATGTTCTCTCATTGAAACAACCTTTTCTTCAAATCCATGTTTTTCCTACAAATAGATTGTGCTCCTATTGATACTAGCACGGGTTCTAGCTAAGCCTAATGTTTTGTTCCAATCTATTCAAGTGCCTTTGCCCACCTCTTTATTCAGGTGTATTGGTGACTGCTATTTCATTGTTTCATGCTCAAATGAAAAATTCTTTGCCTACGCTTTCAATTTAATATTTCTCTTCCTTTTGTCCCCATTTCTGGGGATAATTTATCCACTAGTATTAGTTTCAAGCCCTTGAACTCCCACAGCTACTTTAATGATATTTACCTCTGCCATATTTACTGCACTCTCCCAGTTTCTCCATCTCTTTTGCATCCCTTTCTGAATATTCAACCATCATTCTAGTGTTTCTGATATGGCTTCCTTTTGGTCTCAGCAGAGGTTGCTGACTGGGCTTTATCCCCGGTGGAGAAGGGGCATCATTTATCAACATATCCCAGCAGGGTAGTTAATCATGCCTAATTGGCTAACTATTGCTGACAGAGTGACAGAGTGCAAGATGCTACCTCCCGCAGGATTCTCAGCAGCAGGAGCATGCCCTATTGTAAGAAGCTATCATTTTGCTCCTGGTCCTGTCCTAGCCTTTTTCTGTATGACTAGGAAAATTCAGACCTCCGTCTTCCAAATAAACAGCATAGTAATGTCAAATAAACATTCTAAATGTGAAAAAATAACAATGGTAACATGCATGAATCAGGATACAAAGTAGATATAAAGTAAAACAGGAGACAAAATAGTTAAATAAAGAGAAAGAATAGGTAGAGAGAAAACTAGAACCTCATGAAGTTCCAGCGCTGCAGCAGCAAATCGATGCTTTATGTTTTATACTTGTCTTTCTATAATTTTAATAAAGGGGTTAATCTATTCATCAGACAACACAATGGTATATAAATATGTTAAAAATTCAAGCCCTCAAATTGCCAGAAATATCCAGACTGGGGTGAACAGAAGTAAAATATTTCTTAAAATGCATTTACAATTTCTTGTTTTGTTTAGTAATGTGAGGTTAATTGTGCAAAGCTAGAACTATTCTTGACATCTGAATACTTCTTTTTTGCCTTTGGTTTCATCTGAATACTTTTATTGTTAACATTAGTTTCAGTTTTTTAGAGTCTTGCGATACAATTGTTAATGGTGAGTTAGTTTTGATCCCCTGATTTGTTATATGTTACCGAAATGGCAGGATGCTTTTATCTAGTTAGGATATCAATCACCTGAGCACTCTGTACACCACTGATACACTCACTTTATCCAAGTAATGCCTAGGCTCTTGAAACCTGTCTCTAGAGTAACACATTTTTAAAGCCATCAATAACTACTTACAATTTAGTTGTGAGTTGTTTTCTTTCAACTAATGCTATGATTCTAATAGTGTTTGGTGTTTCCATGGTTCTTTCAATTTGTACAAGTCAATATAGAATGGAACGACAAACACTGAAGGAGTTTTGCCAATTTCCAGGCTCTTGCACAAATGTGTTGCTCTCAAACACGAAATACTGTATCCCCTTTGGAATACAACATGACTGGGAAAATGAGAAGAGACCATACAAAATTTGGCTAGCTTCTGGAAGAAGGAAGACAAAAGCACTCAGCCATATTTGGCTCAGAGTGTTAAAACAGTAATTCGATCCGAAGGAATACACCCTCACTGAAATGTGTCAGCTGCTGCAGTTACAACTGCAATCTTTGCCATTACCATAACCAGGGCTCTACCCTCGGCCCTCACATACATACAGCTCACAGTTTTTTAGCTCAAAACAGAGTATCAGTTTTCACATGTACACTGACAAAAGGTAACTCTACCAGATCAACCATCTCTCACTACTCTTGCACTGTCTCTAAATCATCAGGCTGCTTTTTTAACATCAATTATGGAATGAGATGAAATTTTCTCGAAATAATAATTGGGAAAACCAAAGATATTGTCTTTGGTGGCCACTAAGAGCTCCATTCCATAGCCATCAGTTCTGTTGGTCTCCCCTACAGCTGCCTGTGGTTGAATATACTCTTCGCAACCTTGCTGTCATATTCAAGATATCTCATATCTGGTTCATTTCTGCTTGTTTCTCTACTGTGACATTTACTTTATCCTGCCCTGCTTCACTTCATTTGCTGCTGTATTCCTCATCCCATTCCTTTGTTACTCTAAATTTGACTGTTGTGACTTCTGGCTAGCCTCTCATATTCCATCCTCCATAAACTTAAAAGTCATCTGAACTTTTGCTGCCTGTGTCCTAAGTGTCAGCACAGACACTGGGTTCCACATGGGGTAGGCAGAGTGTGTATGCAGAACCATCCAACGTAAGATTATAGCAATTGATAATAGTGATAGGGTGAACTCAGGCGGCATTTTGTCAGAGGCTGAAATCCTCTCCCAGCTCTGCAGAGTAACACAAAGGTGTAAACTTCAGGAGGCTAGTCAAGAAATGCAAACTGTGGCTAAAGCAAGCAATTGTATCAGCATTGAAAGGCATGGCAAGGTATTTCGATGCCATGACTGAAAAGATGGAAGAGCGAGTTGGACATGAATGGAGGATGAATACTGTTCATGAATGCTATTGGCTGGAGATCTGGGGCTCTATAGAAGAGGAAAGCCAACTGTTACTGTAAATCTCGGCACTGAAGAGGTGGGCCCAGCAGTGAGAGATGTCATTCCAACATTGGTTGGTCTGGCGCAGGTGGAGGGGAGACGATGGTGGGGTGATGGTGGCGCAGGTATTGTCGATGATGACCTGGCTCAAGATGGATGGACTATCTCTAAGCTATATCTTTCTTTTCTTATTCTTAAAACTATTGAAAAAGACAGTGTTGTATGACCCAGCACTGAATCTGCACAGCTACTGACCCTGTTGTTTGATGTCAGGTATCTCTGGACATCGGAGTTCGCCTCAGAAAAATCAACAAAGAGCAAAATTCACCTTGAAGAAACCCGTGTGGCAGATCTCACAACAGGGGAGTCACTAGGTAGCTTTTTAAAGTGTAACCTTACCTCTTATTTTGTAAAGATACAACAGTGGGTAGAATGGGTTCTTTTTTAATTATATGTTTTATTACAATCTGTCTCTTGATTAAAGTTTAACAATATAAAATATTGGCACTAAGTTGGCCTGGAGCAGTGTTTTTTAGAGTAGTAAGACTACACTATTTTCTGGGCCTGTAGATAGTTAAGGTGCAAAAATAGCCTTTAGTAGAGCAACGTGCTCTTCCTGTCCGATGTGGGAGATTACTGATGATGATGTCTGCAGGAAGTGTGTTTGGTTGCGAATCCTATTGGATTGCATGCATTGGTTGGAGCAGCAGGTAGAGAGGCAATGAGGAATTGACAGAGGCCGGGGGTGTGATGGATGGCAGCTGTAGGGAGAAAAACTATAGATACAGTCAGGTAGATGGTTGACCTCCAGGCAGGGTAGGAGGGGTAGGCAGGTTGTGCAGGAGTCTCCTGTGGCTGTCCCCATCTCAAACAAGTCTGCTGTTTTGGAAAATTTAGGGGGTGATGGACTTTCAGGGGAATGTAGCACAGAAGCCAGGCTTCTAGACTGGCTGTAATGTAGCACGGGGTATGTCAGGTTCCAAGTGATTGATTTTGATCGGGGCTTTTCTAGTCAGAAGCACAGATGGATGTTTCTGAAGCTGACAGTAAGAAATCAGAATGGAGCGTTGCTTCCCTGGTCCCAGGATCAAGGATATCTCAGAGGAGGTGTGGAATATTCTCAAAGGAGAGAGGGACCAGCAGGAGGTTTTTGTACACATTGGAACTAACGACATAGGAGGAGAAAGGGGTGAGATTTTGAGGAAAGAATATAGGAAGTTAAGCAGGAATTTAAAAAGGAGGTCCTTGAGGGTGGTAATATCTGGATTATTCCCGGTGTCATGAACTAATGAGGCTAGGAATAGAAGGATAGAGCCAATGTATGTGCAGCTGAGGAACTGGTGCTGGGGAGAAGGATTCACATTTTTGGGTCATTGGAATCTCTTCTGGGGTAGAAGTGACCTGCATAAGAAGGAAAGATTGCACCTGGATTGGAAGGGGATTAATATACTGGCTGGGAGATTTGCTTGAGCTGCTTGTGAGGATTTAAACGGGGGTGACGGGGGGCAAGGTGGGGAGGTGGATGTTGGTGTGGGGGTGGTGAGTGGGACTCAGTGATATAATGAGGCAAGAGATCAGCCTGAGACTGGCACAGTTGGGGAAAGGAGGAAGTCAAACAGCCGGGGAAGGCAGGAACAAAGCAGAGAAAGAGGCAGGACCGATAAATTACACTGCATTTATTTCACTGCAAGAGGCCTAACAGGTAAGGCAGGTGAACTCAGGGCATGGTTGGGAACATGGGACTGGGAAATCATAGCAATTGCAGAGATGTGGCTCAGGGATGGACAGGGCTGGCAGCTTAGTGTTCCAAGGTGTAGATGCTTTAGGAAGGATAGAAATGGGGGCAAAAGATGAGGGAGTTAAGGATAACATTACAGCTGTACTTAAGGAGGATATTCCTGGGAATATGTCAGGCAAGTTATTTGGAAGGAACTGAGAAATAAGAAAGGGATGATCATTGGGATTGTACTGTAGACCACCCAATAGACAGCGGGAAGTTGAGAAAACAAATTTGTAGGGAGGTCTCAGTTATCTGTATTGGTAGGGGATTTTAATTTTCCAAACATAGACTGGGACTGCCATCATGTTAAAGACTTGGATGGAGAGCAATTTGTTAAGTCTGTACAAAAAATATTTCTGACTAAGAATGTGGATGTGCCTACTAGAGAAGGTGCAAAATTTGACCAAGTCTTGGGAAATAAGGCAAGGCAAAATGGAGGTGCACTTTGGAGCCAGTGACCATAATTCTATTAGTTTTAAAATAGTGATGGAAAAGGATAGACCAGATCTAAAAGTTAAAGTTCTAAATTGGAGGAAGACCAATTTTGACGGTATTAGGCAAGAAGTTTCAAAAGTTGATTGGGGCTGGATGTTTGCTGGTAAAGGGACGGCTGGAAAATGGGAAGCCTTCAAAATGGTACAATGAGAGTCCAGAGACAATTATGTTCCTGTTAGAGTGAAGGGCAAGGCTTGTCGTTATAGGGAATGCTGGATGACTAGAGAAATTGAGGTTTTGATCAAGAATAAGAAGGAAGCATATGTCAGGTATAGACAGAAGACATCAAATAAATCCTTAGAAGAGTATGAAGGCAGTAGGATTATACTTAAGAGGGAAATCAGGAGGGCCAAAAGGGGGCATGAGATAGCTTTGGCAAATAGGGTTAAGGAGAATTCAAAGGGAATAAATACATGAGGAGCAAAAGGGTAACTAGGGAGAGAATAGGGCCCCTTAGAGATCAGTAGGGCTGCCTCCTGGAGGGTGATACTAAATGATTATGTTGCATCAGTATTTACTGAGGAGAAGGATATGGAAGAGGAGAAGGTTCTGGATGTCTTAAAATGCATAAATGTCCCCTGGGACCTGATTAGGTGTACCCTAGAACTCCGCGAGAAGGTAGAGAAGTGATTGCTGTGCCCCTTACTGAGATATTTGTTTCATCGATAGCCACAGGTGAGGTGCCGTAAAACTGCTGGTTGGCTGATGTGGTGCCACGATTTAAGAAATGTGGTAAGGAAAAGCCAGGGAACTATAGACTGGTGGGCCTGACATCAGTGGTGGGCAAGTTGTTGCAGGGAATATAGAAAATAAATCCTTTTTCAGAAAATACTGCCATTAGCATGTAGATTTCAATCCCTCCAATGTTCTTGTTAAAATGTGTCATATTTGACCGCAGCAGTTCAAGAAGACCGCTCACTACTACTTTCCCAAGGGCAACTAGGTAAGAGCAATAAATGCTGTCCCAATCAGCAACAGCCATGTCCCACGAGCAAATAGGAAAAAATGAAATAAAGCTGCATTTTCTTTATTTCCAGTCGATTTATTTTATGTGCTTTTTTTATTCATTCATGGGATGTGGGCGTCGCCGGCTAGGCCAACATATATTGCTCAATCCTCGCTGCATTTGAGAAGGTGGTGGTGAGATACCTTCTTGAACTACTGCAGCCCATTTGCTGTAGGTACACCCCCAATGATGTTAGGCAGTGAGTTGTAGGATTTCAGCCCAGCAACACTAAAGGAATGATGATATATTTCTGAGTCATGTTGGTGAGTGGCTTGGAGGGGAACTTGTAGGAGGTAGGGTTTCCCTAATATTTTCTGTCCTTTTTTCTTTTAGATGGTAGTGGTTGTGGTTTAGGAAGATGCTATTTAAGGAATCTTGGTGAATTTTTGCAGTGCAACTTGTAGATGGTATGTAATGTTGCTATTGAATGTTAGTAGTGGAGGCAATGAATCTGCATATGATGCCAATCAAGTGGACTGGTTTGTTCTGGATAATGTTAAGCTTCTTCACTATTGATGGAGCTGCAGTCATCCAGGAAAATAGGGAGTAAACCATCACAATGTTGACTTTTGCCTGGTAGATGGTGGACAGGTTATAGCCTCCTACCTGCTCTTGTAGCCATAGTATTTATATGGCTAGTCCAGTTTAGGTTCGGGTCAATGGTAACCCCAGGATGTTGATAATGTTGATAATTCAGGGATGGTAACGCCATTGACCGTCAAGGGGCAATGGTTAAATATTCTCTTGTTGGATATGGTCGTCACCTGGCACTTGTGTGGTGTGCATGTTACTTACCATTTGTCTGCCCAAACCTGGATTTTGTCCAAATTTTACTGCATTTTGACATGGACTGCTTCGTATTTGAGAGGTAATGAATAGCGCTGAACATTATGCAATCATTGGTGAACATTCCCACTTCTGACCTTTTCATGGAGGCAAGGTCATTGATGAAGCAGCTGAAGATGGTTGGGTCGAGGACATTACCCTGACAAATTCCTGCAGCGATGTCCTGGAGCTGAGATAATTGACCCCCAACACCTCACAATCACTTTCTTTTTACCAGGTATGACTCCACCCAGTGGAGAGCTTGCCCCCGATACCCATTGACTCTGGTTTAGCTTGAGATTCTTGATGCTACACCTGATCAAATGCAGCCTTGATGTCAAGGGAAGACACTCTTATCTCAACTCTGGAATTCAGCTTTTTTGTCCATGTTTGAACCAAGGCTGTAATGACGCCAGAAGCGGAGCTCATCTGGTGGAAGCCAAACTGGATGCAACTGAGCAGGTTATTGCTAAGCTGAATGAAGAATGACAGCAAGGGCACCAACAGAACCTTTTATTCTTCTTTGAGTAGTGCCATGGACCATGGAACTTCAATGTCGACCTGCTTCATTGGGAGCAGGTAAATGCAAGATTGGTTTAATATCTCATTTGCTGTAATATGGCCTATTCTGGTTACTGAGCCATGAGTTTGGCAGGTTCTGCATTCTACTTTGCTAACAGTGAATTGTGCTAGGTTTTACTAAATGAAAACCATAAACATTCAAGATGCTGCTGTTTTTGGATTACGCCCTCTAGTGTTCATGTTCTCATTTGTTCTGTTTAAATAGAACAGCAGCTCTGTGGCTGAAATACTTTAATATGTTGTGCCTCCATTATGTTCCGTGGATATCAGAAATGGTAACACCAGAAAACTATGGCATAATATTCCATACATTAAACAGAGACACTGATAACCTTTCCAAATGACACTGCTTCACAGCAATGTGACAAACTAAATTTATAAACGGAAACAAAAAGGAGATAAAATCCCAGATTACTTCAGCCTTTCTCTCTGTCCCTTGTGCCTCCCACCCTTAAAGAGGTGCACAACTACAGATAATTATCTCAATGACTTGTATTGTAATGCACGTCACAGCAGACGGCTCAAAGTGATCTACGTTGCAGAGGAAGAAAAGGGACTGTTGACCTTCAGGTAAAAAAAGAAAATTAGTCAAGAGACCAAACAAGAGAATTAGAAGGATGGCCACAGAGAAGGTTATGAGGTTTTTGAAATCTGGGGAAAAACACAAATTTAGGGGGAAGAGAAGACTGGAATAATTATGTATGGAAGTAGCATGTGTATAGATGAGATTTTCAGCACCAGATGAGCTGAGAAAGTGGCAGAGAGGTGTCATATGAGACTATAAGTGTTACTTTCCCCTTCCTTCGGTATTTCTTGCGAATTGTTCTGATGAACACAATACAAAACATTTCCACAAAATATGCTTTTCTCAGCCATTTATTACACAATGATTTCTGTTTGGACGGAGTCAACAATTGTCCTAAAGTTACCAGAAGTAAATGATTTTCCAGGATTTCTTCTAACAACAATATATTCATTGGCATTTTCAATGCAAAACAGATCCATACAGGACCTGTAAGGTAACAGGAACAGTTTAGACAAAATTGGTGAGTTCTTTAGCTGTGAAAAACAATTTGCATCACTGCTTGAATGAATCCTTAAACATCCACTCCTGGCTTTTATTTTAGTCATAGTGAAAGACAATTTTCTGGGTGTTAGTGGGACGTGGGTGTGTAGGCATATTGCTGAAATGAGCCTGCCTTTAGTACTTGCATCAGCCTGTTATTGTTTCATATCTTGTGAGTTTTGGAGATTAGAGTTTTTGAAGGTGACCCATTGCTTGGCTACAGTTGTTTTCCACCAATCTTTGTTGTCAGTTTATCTAGCTGAGCTCTTCTCATTGATGTCAATTCCTCCTCGTTTGCCTTTTGTCCTTCTCTACCTTCATCCTAAACTTGACAATGCAACAATTGCTACCTCCTGTAAACTCACCCATTGCCACATGTTTTACCTGGCCCTCCTCGTTTCCAAGAATTAGGTCTAGTGGGGATCCTTTTCTTATTGGACTGGACAGATATGGTGGTAGAAGATTACCCTGAACTCAATCTGGGAATGCTTGCCACTTTCTAATCTTTATATTACTTCTATCCCAGTCTATATTCAGGTAATTAAAGATCTTAATAACTACTCTATAGTGTTCACAGCTCTCTGTAATTTCCTTGCAGACTTGTTCCCCTACATCCTACCCTACTTGTTCTCCTACATCCCTACATCCTATTCCAGGTAAAATGCATACGTCGCTTTTGTCCTCACAAGGGAGGATATGAGTAACTTTCCAGAAATGATAGGTAACACAGGGTTTAGTGATAGTGGGGAATGGAAGCAAATCTGTATTAGTGGAGAAATGATGTGGGAGAAATTGATGGGATTGAAGGCCGATAAATCCCCAGGGCCTGGTAATTTACATCCCAGAGTACTTAAGGAAGTGGACCTAGAAATACTGGGATGTGTCGGTCGTCATCTTTCAAGAATCTTTAGACACAGGAACTGTTCCAACAGATAGGAGAGTAGCTAACATTACCCCATTATTTCAAAAGGGAGGTAGAAAGAAAATAGGAAATTACAGACTAGTGAATCTGCTGTCAGTAGTGGGGAAGATGCTTGAATCTATTATTAAGGAGTATATAACAGAACACTTAGAAAACACTGGTAGAATCAGATACTGTCAGCATGGATTTACAAAAGGGAAATCATGCTTGACAGATCTACTGGAGTTCTTCAAGGATGTAGAGTTGATCGGGGGAGCCAGTGGGTATGTTTGTTTGGACTTTCAGAAAGCTTTTGACAAAGTCCCACATAAGAGATTAAAATGTACAATTAAAACACATGGGATTGGGGTAGGTATTGAGATGGATAGAAAATTGGTTAACAGACAGGAAACAAAGAGTTGGAATAAATGGTCATTTTCTGAAAGGCAGGCAGTGACTAGTGGGTTACTGGGAAGATGAGTACTAGGACCCAGCTATTCACAAGATGTTAATTATTTAGATGAGGGAATATATCAATATTTGTCGATGATGAAAAGCTGGGTGAGAGAACTGTGAGGAGAATGGAAAGATATGGCAGTGTTATTTGAATGGGTTAAGTGAGTAGGTTAATACATAATAGTATAATGTGGATAAAATTGAGGTTATCTACTTTAGCAAAAAAGGGAAATCAAACTAATATTTGAATGGCTGTAAATTGAGAGAGGGAAATGTTCAAAAAGACCTGGGTCTCCTCATGCACCAGTCACTGCAAGTAAGAATGCAGGTACAGCAGGCAGTAAGAAGGCAAACTGTATGTTGGCCTTCGTAGTATGAGGATTCGAGTACAGGAACAAGGATGTCTTGCTGAAATTACACAGGGCATTGGCGAGGCCACATCTGAAATATTGTGTGCAGTTTTGGTCTCTTTATCTGAGGAAGGATGTTCTTGCTAAAGAGGGACTGCAGCAAAGGTTTATAAAAAAGATTCCTGGGAGGCGACGACTGACATATGAGGAGAGGTTGAGTCAGTTGGGATTATATTCAGTGGCTTTTAGATGAATGAGGGGTGATCTCATAGGAACGTATGTAATTCTAACAGAACTAGACGAGTTAGATACAGGACGGTTATGGTGGGGGAGTCCAGAAACAGTGGTCATAATTTAAGGATAAAATGTAAACCTTTTAGGACTGAGATAAGGAGAAACTTTTCACCAAAGGAGTGGTGAGCCTGTAGAAATAATTGTCACAGAAAATGTTTGATGCTAAAACTTTGAGTGTTTAAAAAGATGGAGGTAGATATAGCTCAGTGTGCAGTCAGTGATATGTTGCTAAATTCAGTTTAATAGTTACCCAGGAGATGGAGTTGGTTTTTCATCCTTCAACTCCTGGGTAATTCTTAAGTTTAAGTTAGTCAGGACCTTCTGAAAACTCTTGACGCTGAAGGATTTTTTATTTCAAAGGTTCCAAATTCAGAGTGATTGTCCAAAATAGATGCCAATTTCTCAATTAGGATTTCTGCATGAGCCCCAGCACCTGCAACCTCTATCTATCCTGCAGTAACATCTAACTGGGCGGGAAATTCTGAATCAATGTTCCTGTGAAGTGACTGAGGAGATTCCATTTATGTTAGTATCCTGTTTGTTATCAATTTCAAGAGTTGATTTTTCCTTGAAATTGTCTCTATTCAGTGTGATGTTATGCTGTTCCATGCATCTTGTGATATGGTTGGAGAAGGAATTGTGTGACGCAGGAATGTTTGGAGCTGCTTTCCCAACCACATCCAATTAGAGTTAATGTCTTGGGTCTGGTGACCCTTCCTCAGAACTGATGGTAGCTGGGAAAACGTTGGTTTACAGGGAGAAAATAGGGATGGGAGATGGGGTAGGGAGTAAACAATAGGATAGAGCCCAAAGACAGAGAAGAACAGTTAGATAGACAAAGGAGTTGATAACAATCTGGCTAGGAGGGTGAATAGTTGTTAAGGGGACAGTTAGAGACTAACAATAGGTAGTGTGTAATGGCAGGCTATGTGAGAACAAAGCCTGGTGTGTGGGGTAGGGGGCTAGGACATGGGAGAAATTATTGAACTTGATATTGAGTCTGGAGGGCTGCAGGGTCCCCAAGTGGAAAATGAGGTGTTGTTCTTCCAGCTTGTGTTGAGATTCACTGGAACACTGCAGCAAGCCAGAGACCAATATGTCGGCCAGGGAACAGGGTGGTGAGTTAAAATGGCAGGCAACAGGTAGCTCAAGGTCTTTTTTGCAAGGAGAACATAGTTGTTCTGTGAAGCGGTCACCCAGTCTATGCTTCATTTCCCCAGTGTAGAGGAGACCACATTGTGAGCAGCGAATGCAGTAGACTAGATTCTGGGAAGTGCAGGTGAAGTGTTGCTTCACGTGGAAGGTATGTTTAGGCCCTTGGGTACTGGGGAGGGAGGAGGTAAATGGGCGGGTGTTGCACCTTCACCGTAGGGCTGTGGGGGTGTGTTGGGAGTGAAAGAATTGTGGACGAGGGTGTCCCGGAGGGAACGGTCCCTGCGGAAGACAGACAAGGGAGGAGAGAGGAATATGTGTCTGATGGTGGCATCTTGCTGGAGGTGGCAGAAATGGTGTCTGATGATCTTCTGGATTTGGATGCTGGTGGGATGGTAGGTAAGCACAGGGGGAACCCTAATGCTGTTGCGGGAGGGAAGAGAAGGGTTGGGGGTGGAAGTGTGGGAGATGGGTCAGACCTGGTTGAGGGCCCTGTCAACAACGGAGCTGGGGAATCCTTGGTTGAGGAAGAAAGTGGACTTTCCAGAGGCTCTCTTGTCGAAGTTGGCCTCATCTGAATATATGTGACGGAGACAGAGGAACTGAGAGAATGGGATGGGGTCTTTACAGGAAGCAGGGTGTGAGGATGTATAGACCAGGTAACTGTAGGAGTCAGTGGGTTTATAACAGATATTAGTGACCAGTCTATCCCCAGAAATGGAAACAGAGATATCCAAGGAAGGGAAAGGAGGAGTCAGAGATAGACCAGGAGAAAGTGAGGACAGGGTGAAAATTGGAAGGAAAATTGATTAACTTTTCCAATTGAGGATGTGAGAGGAAAGTAGCACTGATGATATCATCGATATATTGGAGAAAGAGTTGTGGGTGGGGGCTGGAATAGGATTGGAACAAGGAATGTTCCACATACCCCATGAAGAGACAGGCACAACTAGGGCCCATTCCAGTACCCATGGCCACCCTCTTACCTGAATAAAATGAGAGAAGATAAAAGAGAAGTTGTTGAGAATGAGGATGAGCTTGACCAAGCAGAGGAGGGTAGTGGTGCGTGGGGACGATTCAGGTCTTTGCTCCAGGACGAAGCAGAGAGCTCAAAGACCCTCCTGGTGGACGTGCATTGGGATTTCACGTCTATGTTAAAGAGGAGGCAGCTAGAACCTGCAAACTGGAGGTTTTGAAACCAGCAGAAGGCGTCAGAGGAATCATGGATGTATGTGGGTAGGGATTGGACCAGGGGAGAGAAGACTGAGTCAAGGTAGGGAAGAGATGAGTTCTGTTGAGCAGGAGCAGGCTGAAACAATGGGTCTGCCCAGATAGTCCTGTTTGTGGATTTTTGGAAGGTGGTAGAAGTGAGCTATGTGGGGCTGAGGGACTTCCAGCTTGGAAGCAGTTGCGGGGAGGTCACTGGATGAAATGAGATCAGTTAAAGCAGTAGATACAATGGCCTGATGCGTCATGGTGGGGTCTTGGTCCAGAGGGAGATAGTAGGAGGCATCTGAGAGCTGGCGCTCAGCCTCTGCAAGGTAGAGGTAGTGTGCCAGACTACAACAGCAGCACCCTTATTGGCAGGCTTAATAACAAAGTCAGGGTTAGGTCTAAGTGCACGGAGTGCAGTCAGTTCGGAGGGAGATAGGTTGGATTGGGTGACGGGGCAGAGAAATTGAGGCAAGTAATACCATGTCAATAGTTCTCAATGAACAGATTTATTGCAGGTAAAAGGCCAGAGGGAGAGGTCCGGGTGGAGGGAGAACATTGGAGTTGAGCAAAGGGGTCTGTGCGACGGGTAGAGGACTCTTGTCCAAAGAAATGAGCACGGAGGCAAAGACGGCGGAAGAAGAGTTCGATGTCACGTTGTGCCCGAAATTCTTTAAAGTGGGGACGCAGAGGAATAGAGCCGAGGCCTTTGCTGAGTACAGAACGTTTAACATCAGAGAGCGGAGGCTTAGGAGGGATAGAAAACACCCCAACAGGAGTTGGGGTCGGGAGAGGGGATGGAGCCAGAGGGAAGGAGAGGAGAGGAAGGTTCCAGAGGGCTAGGGATATCTTTGAGTTGCTGCATCTTGTGATCCTTGATGCCTGAAAGGAAAAGAAAAAGTTTCTTGTTAGCACAACGAATGAGCCGGAGGATGAAGAGAAATGGCAGAGTGGTGCAGCCCTGAGCCAGTGTGATGCGATGCTGTTGGAGCGAGAGGTCAAGAGTGTGCACGTGGCACCACATGGCATTGAGTGTGGATCTCAGGATGTGGCAAGAGCAGCTCACTGTGGAATGTTGAATATCACTGAGACATAAAATGAGGTGTTGTTCTTCCAGCTTGCGTTGAGATTTGCTGGAACACTGCAGCAAGCCAGAGACAGGGATATTGGCCAGGGAACAGGGTGGTGTGTTAAAGTGGCAGGCAACAGGTAGCTCAGGGGTATCGTGCTGCTTCCCTCTCTTATCCGAAATTGGAAAAGTTAATCGATTTCGCTTCCAATTTCCACCCAGACACCTCCCCTCCCTTGTCCACCTTCCACAGGGACTGTTCCCTCCTGAACACTCTGGAGCAAACTTCCTTCACCGCCCACACCCGCCCACAGCCCCATAGCACCTTCCCCTGCAACTGGCAAAGGTGCAACACCTGCCCATTTACCTCCATCCCCCCCAGTATCCAAGGGCCCAAACATACCTTCCAGGTGAGGCAACACTTCACCTGCACTTCCCAGAAACTCGTCTATTGCATTCACTGCTCACAATTTGGTCTCCTCTACACTGGGGAAATGAAGCGTAGACTGGGTGTCCGCTGTGCAGAACATCTACATTCTGCTCGCAAAAAAGACCGTGAGCTACCTGTTGCCTGCCATTTTAACACACCATCCTGTTCCCTGGCCAACATCTCTGTCTCAGGCTCGCAGCAGCATTCCAGATGACATGTCCCGGCCCCCTACCCCACACACCAGGACTTGTTATCACATAGCCTGCCATTACACACTACCTATTGTTAGTCACTAACAGTCCCCTTAACACCTATCCACCCTCCTAGCCAGATCGTTATCAACTCCTTTGTTTATCCAACTGCTCTTCTCTCTCTTCGAGGTCTAATCTATTGTTAACTCCATACCCCATATCCCCTCCCTATTTTCTGCAAATAAACCATTTTCCCGGCCACCATCAGTTCCGAGGAAGGGTCACCAGACCCGAAACTTTAAATCTGATTGTTTCTTCACACATGCTGCCAGACCTGCTGAGGTATTCCAGCAACTTGTGTTTTTGTTCCTGATTTACAGCATCTACAGTTCTTTCGGTTTTTTACAACCAACTCAAGAACTGTTAGCTGCACAAGACACATGACCACCACTTGGCTAAGAATCAGAGGTATTGCATGACTATCTATACCAGTCATTTAAAAAAAGATGTTTAATGTCTAAAATAAGAGAAGGAAATGTTGGAAAAATTTATAGTGGTTCGTGGAAAGAGACAGAGTGAATGATTCAGTTCAATAATCTTTGAACAGAACTGTAAGAGATTTGAAATAAAAGCAGAAATTGCTGGAGGAACTCAGGCACTTCCTGCAGCATCTGTGGAGAAGTTAACTCTTCTTCTCTCATCAAAGATACTGCTACATCTGTTGAGACTTTTCCAGCATTTTCAGTTGTTATTTCAGATTTCCAGCATCCACAGTAGTTTGATTTCACTGGAAATTATAAACTTTAACGCTTTTATGCAAATACAGACGGATTGGAGTAAGGGTAGAATTTGAAAGGAGAAATGAGAAAGCTGCGTTCGGTTGAAAAACAGGTTCAATTAAATAAAAAAGAGATGACAACGCAAAGCACAGAGGCAAGGGCGGTTTGGTGCTAAATGGACAACAAAAGCCTGAGTCGGGAGCTGCAACTACTTTCAGCAGAACCAGCAGCAGCTGTCCCACAAAATAGGGATAGTGGTTAGGATCTGAACACAGTCCAGGAGGATATGACATATCTGATGTGATGATGTCTGGAGAATGGCAATGTGCCAAGGCTGATGCCAGTGTCTGATTGACAGCTCAGGGCGCCTCAGAAGGAGAGCGGTGAAACATAGCTGACTTTGTGGCGTCATAATGACCCATTGTCCCAGGGATTCGAGAGAGCGGAACGTTATTACAAGGAACGTTCGATCAGCGCGTGTGCTCCTTCCGGGTCACTGTTGTGGCTGGGAGACTGGTCTTTAAGTGCGAATATTAACATTTGGAGGGAAAGGCAAATAAATCAGCGTTTAGATTGTGAAGCATTGTACTTTTGCAGAGTGCGGTACTTCGTCTGGAAGAAGGTGACGTTTACGCGGAGTTACATTTGAATAAACTCTGTTGAGCATCTGCAGCAGCAATCTTGCCAGTACAGTAACGCGTGAAAGAAAGCAGGCCTCTCGTGTTATTTTGAATCTTTCGAATTGCCGGACAGATGAGAATGTAGTATATCGTAATAGTTCGCACTGCTCCTTTTAAGAATTGTTTCTACCTTTTACTGGGTATTTAAACTTCCCATATTATCCACAGGTCCATAGCTTATTTCGTATTTACTGTTACATTCATTCTACTCTCGTGGTATCTCGAATGAGCGTATTTACATTGGTTGGCTGGATTTCCAGACATTAATATCAAGATTTCTGAAACAGCACATATTTAGTTTTTCCTTTAGCAGTTGCATTTTGAATATTCGCAGTATGTAGACTGTTTGCATTCTTATTAAACGTTGATGTGTTTTGATTAGGCTTATTTAAAAAAAGACTCGTGGAGCTCTTTAAATAGTTTCTAAACTGAACTGTTATTGAATGACGTTGCGGCATTCTTCTGGTCGTGTTACGAGAGAGTTGATTCAAAGCTTTGAGATGTGACCAAAAATAGATCTGTGCTTATTTAAATATAATTTGACAGTTTTCTACTTAAATAAAAGTAGTTTGCATTTATAGCTGTCAAGAGTCGTTGTATGATGTGTTAGCCTTTTATTCTGGATTAAGGAAATTGCAGTCAGTTCAAACAATGTCCTTGCCCAACTAGCATACGCTCCTATGATGCTGCTTGACCTGCTGTGTTCATCCAGCCCCATGCTTGTTATCTAGCATACGCTTTTTATTTCAGTAGGGGTCCTTTAGTAACAGCCAGGAATAAGGATTCTAGGCAAATTGCAATGTCTGTTCTCTGTAAAAGGGAAGCAAATTAAATAGGGCAAGTGCTCCGAAATGCTCCTCTGCATATTTTTAATACATCTAACCTGCTGAAATGGCAAAAGAGAGGAAAAGAAATGTACTTTTATTAAGGAACTTAGTGATTACTATTACTTAAACGAGCTGCCCTTATTACTTGTAAAGTTATTCCATGTCTTTGTAAACAATGAAAGCTTTGAACCTTAGATGACAAATCTTTAAATGCATAATTTTTCCAGCTAATCCATGCGAGCCCACTTGTTTGTTTCTCCAAATTTTGGAGGCTTTTCTCTGATTCTTCTTTTGACAGATTCGGGCCCAGGTTGTGTAGTGCTTAATAGTTTGTAGCAGGTGCAACCTTTGTTTCCTCCTGTTCTTTGAAGGGAAATGTTGGTTGAAGTGTCTTTATGCAGAATTGGTAATCCTTGCTGGTGATAAGTGCTCGTTTTATTTGTAATTCCACAGTTGGTAACGCAGCTCGCACCTGTGCGCAGCGAGGCCTGGACAACAGTCATTCCGGAGCTCATGAGTGGCTAGTAATATTTGTGCCACATAAATGGTGTATAAAGACTATTTTCAACAAGAGAGTGTCACACTCTCTCTCCTTGAAAGTCAGTAAATCACCATTGCCCGACCCTTCCCATACTGACTATATGCTCAGACCTATTTTATATTTAACATTGTATTTGTTCAGCAGCACCTTCCAAACCTTTGATCTCTTAGGAATGTAAATTCAATAATTACGTTATGAAAAATAGCAAAGAGGAAAAGGATTTTTTTCCTAAAGCTAACTTTTTTTAAAAACTTATTTTCAGTGTCGAGTGCAAATGGCGATGTTCTGCATCCACAAATGTCTGACATGTGGGCTAAGGAATCAAATACTGCAACAGAGAGGTCTATCTGTGTACACGTCTGTTTATAGAGTGAATGAAGATGACATAAAGGAAAAACTTCAGCAACTTCCTGGCGGATCCATTGATTTGCAGAAAGATCAAAATGGAATTGCTACACTGATTATTAACAACCCTGAACGAAAAAATGCATTTTCTGGTATGGTTATCTGCTCAGTTAACTGTCCAGTTAATATATACTCTTTTCTAAGGGAAAAAAAACACTCTTGGTACTTATTTTTCTACGGGAGGAAAACAGTTCTAGTGTTTTTTTTATCATAACAGTGCTTTTTGTATAATATTGAATGGGTTACTGAAATTATGACATATCAAATGGAAAGTGAAAGTCAAAATCTAGTACTTGAATTAATTAGTTATGCTAATTGGTTGTCTTAATTAAAAACAAATATATTGGCTTCCATGTTAGTTTTGAACTTGACAGACATTAACAACGTAATTGAAAAACCTCTAATTCTCATACATCTGAATTTCTGTTCAAAATTTCATGATTAGCTTTTCTTTCCCTATTTAATTTATTTAAGAAATGGTTTGAGGTTTGGATAAAACTTGCATAAAGTTATGGAATGTCATTGGCATGATATTGCTGGATTAATTCACAAACAAAGCACTGCTGTATCCAATCTTTTCATCTAAGATTTCACCTTTCTCAATTGAGACTTGTTAACATTTGCCGGATGAATATGCAGGCACAATACTTCACTGACAGTAGTGTGTCTGCGCTGACTGCTAATATTTATTCCAATAAGATACTCCTGATTTGGATAAATATAGTGAATTAAAACAAAACGTGGACCAACTGACGCTAACTGGAAAACTGTCAGCATTTAGTTGTGTACAACATTGTCTTGAGGTTGTCTGGTTCTGTTTTTATCACCTTTGGTAAGGGCAATTTAATAATTGATGGAGAGAATCACAGAAATGTTTGAATACATTAAATACTCTAACTGTGCGCCTTGTGATCATTAGTGACACATTTTTGATGCGCAAATCCCTTTTCCATTTACAAAAAACTTTCTTCTTTCTTTTGAGGAACAATGATGTTAGATTTCCGGGATAGGGTAGAGGAGCTGGAGCACTGGACTAATGGAAAAGGTCTTATTGTGAGAGGTGCAGAGAACACATTCTGTTCTGGATCTGATCTAAATGCAGTTAAAGCGATGTCAAACCCTGAGGTAAGTAAACAAATGAGGAATGACTCATTGTTTTATTTCTGATAACTTACTTGGGAATGGGGAGCCTTTTTATAAAAAGGTGTTTCTATCTATAAATCTTTCATGCTTCACTCTGAGAATTTTATAACTTCTTAGGATAGATTTTCAATTTCTGTTCTTCCATTTTTATTTGCTGTATGCCGATCTGTTTACATCTTTCACCTGCTTTACAGGATTATTGTAAATTTCAGAACTTGCTGTGAAACTGTAAAATAATGATCCTCTGAACCATGTAATGTTATGCTGCTTGCAGCACAATTAATATAAAAAGTACAACATATTACATTTGGAACATATTTTGTTCTATATTGCCAATGGTTTTGAAATTTAATACAGTCACTTTAATACAGCAGATGGATTATGTTACAGTAATAGCTCCTGAAGTGTTTTATTCAATCCATTTATTTAAATGTGCTGGTATTTTTATTCCCCATTAAGCAACCACTGTGCCTGTTCTTTATTGGCCTGACTAGTTACATAATCTTGGATGGGCTAGTATAGGAGACTGGAAAGGATTCTTAGCCAGATGCTTTCCATTTTCAACACTGTTTTGCATATTCTAATCCAAACACAGATTTGTATTGATTATTGTCTGCATAACACCGCATAATTCCTTTAGTTTTCTTTTGGACATCTTTGAGAAATTATGTGAAACAAAGTGGTGCTCCCTCTTATCTGCCAATTGGAAAACCACGTTTTATGGATAGTATTAAAAATTGCCCAACATTGGGTCACTTTGAATTGGCACAATGGCACGCTCGACTAATTATTGGCTTCCTGCAGTGGTCGTCTTGCATTATGGGTGGTCCCAGTAAGCATCGACCTGACTTGCATTGAGTCTGGGCTCATTGATCAGTCTGAACAGAGAGAAAGTAATGAAGTCTGCATCAGTTCCACTGATTGTATATGAATGAACAGAGTATAGTTAATAAGATGGGTGATTGACGGGTGTAGATTCCCATTTGGAATTATGATGCGGCAATGATAGTGACATGGCTTGAGGAACGGCAGGACTAGGTGTTGAATATTCCTGTTACAAGCTTTTCAGAAAACAAGGGAGATGAGAGGCATTTTTGGCTAAGGAGAGCATTGCTGTCTTGGAGAACGAGGGTGTTCCAGATGATAGGATTGATATGGGGAGAACAAAAAGTCTGCAGTTGCATTGTTCACTGTGAGCTGTAGACCACCAAGTGGGAAGGATGTAGAGGAATAAACCTGCAAGGAATTTACAAGAGATGTGTAAACACAGAGTAGTCTTAATGGGGGACTTTAATTACACAACTTTGGACTGGGGTAGTAGTAGTGAGGGACAAGCATTCCTTTCTCTTCAGGAGTATTTCTGTCAGCAGTACGCCTCCAGTCCAGCTAGCAATAAGGCATTGTTAAACCTGGTTGTTGGGAATGTGGTGAGTCAAGTACATTGAGTCACAATGGGGGAACATTTAGGGGATAGGTCAGGACAAAGAGGAAGTTGTTAATCAAGCATACAGTATTCTTGGTTCATGAGAAGGGGGAAGAGTATCAGAGCAGGGAAGTTATGCCAAACTTGAATAGACTATTAGGTAGACCTCAGCTAGAGTATTGTGCACAACTGTGAAAATGAACTGGCAGCTAACATAAAGTAGAATCTCAATCTTCAATGGGCACATAAATTGTCAAGGATGGTAAATGAGTTGGGCAAATTAGGGGCCAATTAGGAAATTTATAATTGGAGTTTGGTGAATGGCTGAGGTAAATTTTCTATTTGTCTTTACCAAGGAAGGAGATATGACCCACGATGACAGAGCAAGAAATTTGGTCTTTGAAAGGGTTTAGGATTGAATAAGCTGTTGGTCCCTCAAGTTGGTAAGGGATCTTGACCAGATGACGTGATCCAAGGAAGAGAAGGCCAGTGTGGCTAATGCTGTTGATGCAGTGCACGTAGACCTTGTAACAACATTCACTAAAAAAGATTTGACAAAAACTATAGCGCAGCCATAAGCGAGACTTTAGCAACACTGTAACAAAATTGGCTGAGTGAAAGAAAACAGGGAAATTGTTATTTTTCAGGCTGGAGGCATGTTTGTCATTGTGTTCCACAGTGGTCATTTGCTTTTTCTGATTTTATATTAATGTTCTAGATCTTGGAATGCAGGGAACAATTTTAAAGTTTGTGAATGGTACAAAACTTGGAACATCATAAAGGAAGTGGACAGTGTAAAACTTCAAACAACATCAGTGAATTGGTAGAATGGACAGGGACATGAAGTTCAATGTAGAGAATTGAGGTGGAACCATGGTGGTAGAAAGAATGTAGAGAGACAGTATCAATAATTACTACTGCAAAAGGTGTGCAAGAGCAGAGGAACTTGATGCAGCTACAGAAGTTGCCAAGGATGGCAGGATAGTTGGATACAGCAATTAAAAAAAGTTATATCCTCAGCTTTATTAATAGGGGCACAGAGTACAGGAGCAGGAAGGTTATATTGAACCTGTATAAGACCCTGGTTAGACCTTCACTAGAGTACTGTAAACAGATTTGGTCACCACATCATAGCAAGGATGTGAATGCATTGGAGAGTACAGAAGAGATGTACAAGAACTATTCCATGGGTGGTAAACTTCAGTTATGAAGATAGATTGGAGAAATTATGACTGTCTTCCCTGAAAAAAGGTTTAATGGAAGTTTTCAAAATTGGGAGAGGTCTGGACAGAGAAGATAAGGAGAAGCTGTCCTTGCTTCTAAAAGGATCAAGTGTGTGAGGGCACCAATTTTAAAGTGATTTGCAAATGAAGTAATTGCAATAAAGGAATAAAACTTCCATACTGCAAATCGTTCTTATCAGAAATGTGGTGGAAGAAGGTTTAATCAAATTGTTCAAAAGGGTATTAAATGATTATTCAAATAGAAATAATGCACAGGGTTCTGGACAAATGTGTCATTCTTCTGTCCTAAATCACAATTGTCATTCAACTCGTTGGTGCAGACATGATGAGACGCTACTTTGTGCTGTGATATTTTTCACAAAATAATCAAACATGAGTAGAATGAGCAGGAATGTTGCTGCTTTAACATGATAACAATTAAAATTAAATCTTCTGCATTTCCTTTCTAGGATGGGTTGAGCATTTGCATGTTTATGCAGAACACCTTGACAAGGCTTCTGAGGTACTAATATATAATTAAAAAGTAATATAATAATAGAAATCAGAACAAATGAAAAAATGCTGGAAGTACATGGATCAATCAGCATTCTGAAGAGTCAACAAGTAAATGAATAATGTGGTCCTTCATCAAGACTGATCAATCCTTATGAAGGGATGTATTCTTGAAACGTTACCCGTTCTCTTCAGACTGCTTTTTAATAATTGTTGAACATTTACAGATTCTACAGAACTAAATGTGAAGTCATTCCAATTTTTAAGGGGTTATGACAGTTTATGGATTTCATTTGAAATTGGCTATAATTTTACAATTGTAACTCTGAACTTTCTAAATTGGAAAGATCATAATGCAGCTTCGCATTGGAAGTATATATTTTGAAATACTTAGATGTGAATGGAGAAACCGATACTGTCCCTTTTACCTTCAATTTCATCTGCTATGGAAAATAACTACAGCTAAATTGTTTTCTTCTTTCGTTGACTTTGAAGTTTTCCTTCCTACAGATATACCAATTTAAACGTGTTGCAATACAGATTGCTTTGCATTTATGTGGGGGAAAAAAATAAAGCTGCAATCTTCACAACTCTCCAGATTTAGTTATGGTGCAAATAAATTGCGGCATCACTGTACATATCTCATTATGTTCTACAAGATGTTGACAAGTCAACTTCTGCCATCTAGTGACTGTTAGTGGCTATTGTTATTTTTAAATTGGAAAAAGTGTTACCCTTGTTTTGTAATGCCTGATTCTTTTCTAATGCCTATTGAATCTGTGCTCCATTTGACCGTGGCTAATATGTTTCTCAACCCCATTCTCCTGCCTTCTCCCCATAACCCTTCATTCCTTTACTAATCAAGAGCCTATCTATCTCAGTCTTAAAGACACTCAATGACTTGGCCTGTGCTGCCTACTGCAGCAATGAGTTCCACAGATTCACCACCCTGACTAAAAAAGTTCCTCCTCATCTCAGTATCCAGGCCCCTGCTCTAAGTTTCGATGAGGCTCGCTCACTCACTCTCTTTTACTCACTCTTCTCGCTTTTTCTCTCTCTTTCCCCCCCCCAACCCCTTCTAAACTCCAAGTACAGACCTGGGTCCTCATATGACCAACTCTTCATTCATGGGATAATTCCTATGGACCTTCTCTGGACCGCACCCCTCCCCCTTCCTCCAAACGGCCAGCATATCCTTTAGATACAGGCCCCAAAACTGCTCACAATATTCCAGATGCAGTGATAGCTGAACATCATACAGCCCTGCTCTTGTATTGTAGTCCTCTTGAAATGAATGCTAACATTTCAGCTGCCTTCCTAACTGCCAAATGAGCCTGTATGTTTAGCTGCGAATCCTGAATGAGGACTCCTAAATCCCTTTTCTCAGATTGCAGAAGCTTTTCCCCATTTAGAAAATAGTCTACACCTCTATTCTTACTACCAAAGTGCATAACCTCACACTCTCCCACATTGTATTCCATCCATCAATTCTTTGCCTGCTGTTAGGCTGTCCAAGTTGACTGCAGCCTCCCTACTTCCTCAACACTCCTGTCCCTCCGCCTGTATCACCTGTAAATTTCACAACAGTGCCCTCCATTCCTTCAACCAGATCATTAATGTACAACGTGAATAGTAGTGTTCCCAAAGCTGACCCCTGTAGAATATCTACTCACTGGCTGGTATCCCGAAAAAGGCCCCTTTATCCCCATTCTTTGCCTTCTGTCAGTCAGTCAGTCAGTCAATCTTCTACCCGTGCCAGTACCTTTCCCCGAAAACCATGGTCTCTTTCTTAGCAGTCTTCTGTGTGGCACCTTGTCAAAGGCCTTCTGGAAATCCAAATAGATCATGTCCACTGGCTGTCCTTTGTCTAATTTGCTCATTACCTCCCCAAAGAATTCTAGCAGGTTTGTCAGGCATGACCTCCCCTTGATGAAGCTGTGCTGACTCAGCCCGATTTCTCCATGCACTTCCAAGTATTCGGAAAATCTTAATGACCAAAGTGAGGCAAACTAGCCTATAGTTTTGCCTTCTGCTTCCCTCCCTTCTTAAATGGGTGTTAAGGTAGCCATTTTCCAGCCCTCGTGGGGCCTTCCCTGACTCCTGTGATTCCTGGAAGATCTTCATCAACACATCTGCAATCTCCTCCACTATCCGAGATCCCTGGTGTGTAGTTCATCTGGTCCGGGTGATTTATCTACCTTTAGACCCTTCACCTTTCTCAGCTCCTTCTCGTTAGTGATGGGCACTACACTGACCGCTGCTCCCTGACTCTTGAAGTTCTGGTATGCTACTTGTGTCTTTGACCGTGAAGACTGATGCAAAGAATCTGTTTTAGTTCTTTTGCTATTGTTCCCTATTTCTAGTTCTCCAGCCTCATTTTCCATTGGTCTAATGTCCACTCTAGCCTCTCTATTACCTTTATATATATCTTTTAAAAAAAACTCGTGTAGTCTTATTTTTTTGTTACTGGTTACAGTGAAACAAAACTCCCAGATCAGTTCGTTTTGAAATTCACCTGCCACCTTTCAAACTTAAATCATAGAATCACAAAATCCCTACTGTGTGGATGCAGACCATTCAGCCCATTGAATCCACACCAAACCTCCAAAGAACATCCCACTGAGACCAAACCCCTTATCCTAACCCTGTAGCATCATTTCCCATTGCTAATCCATCTAGCCTGGACATTGGCCATGTTAAATTGCCCAATCAACTTAACCTGCATATCTTTGGACTGTGGGAGGAAACTGGAGCACCACACAGACATGGGGAGAATTTGCAAACTCCACAGAGACAGTCATCCGAGGGTGGAATTGAACCTGGGTCCCTGGCACTGTGAGGAAGCAGTCCTAATCACTGAGGTAATGTCTGGATCTACAAGTTTTTGTTGACTGCCAAAGTTTTAGTAATTTTTTTACAAAATCTCAGGACACTGAAGATTTGTTTTGTAACCTGAAACATGTTTTACTCAGTAGTTTTAATAAATTATTGTACTATGGATCGGGGGAAAAGGAGCTATGATCTTAAATTGTAGCAAGTATAAGGGGAGGCTAGTTGAATTGTTGCTGGATTATTAACCCAGCATTGCAGGTAATGTTCTGGGGACCCAGGTTCGAATCCTGTCAAGGCAGATGGTAGAATTTGAACACATTAAAAATCTGAAATAGAATCTAGTCATGATACAGTTGGTTGCTGGGGGAGAAACCTATCTGGTTCACTACTGTCCTTATCTGGTCTGACCTACATGTGCTTCCAGACCCACAGCAATGTGGTTGACTCTTAACTGGACAATAAATACTGGCCTAGCCAAGGACATCCACATCCTGTGAATGAATATTTGTTAGAAAAGTTCTGCTTGGTTTTTTTTTTAAACAAATGGGGAATTTAATTTTTGACATTTTTTAATCTTCTGGGTTGCACTGTATTCCGTTCAAACTATTCTAATGTTATGAATGTTGAATTACAAGTGAAATTACTGCACTAACAAGTGATTCATTGCAATTGATTTTGAGTACTAAATGCATCAGACATCTATTAACCTTTCTGAAATTCCTAGTGCAGACTACCTCTGATCAGTGTAGCTTTAGTCCAGGGGAAGGCACTAGGAGGAGGAGCAGAAGTTACTACAGCCTGTGATTTCCGGTAAGTAGCCAAGCTAATTAATGCCACTGATAAGGAAAAGGTAAAAGCAGTTGTTTCTTTTTGTTTTAGTTTAAGCAACATGAAGTACCAAATGATTTACAATGATACATTAATTTCTCTAAGTTTAAGAACACTTCAGTCTAATTTTTAGAATGTTGTTTTACGATTTTCTTCTGCTTTTAAATTCTGTTCTCTTGAATAAGAGCACAGGCTAAATCAATAGCTATTTTAATTCTGTTTGGAAGACAAAACATTAATTTATATTATTCATAATCTTGTTTCTCAAGCATTTGCTGATTTTGAAAGTCCACTTTAGCAATTGTGAACAAAATAGAGATGTTCTTCAATGGTGTAGAAACTAGACATTTAGGAGTAATTCTGTGTTTGGTACTGGGATCTAGTAGAAGATACTGGTTTCACATTCTAATATTTGAAACCTATATGCCAAAGAAAATCTGTTTAAAGAGTGGTACTGCCCCTTTTTGCATCAGGCATAAATCTTCCTTTGAAATCTTTTTGATGTATGCTACATAACTGAATGCTGGGGAGAAAGTTAATTTTGAGATCATGGTGGTTGCTGGTATCACTATTTTTGGCATTTTGTATGATGTAAATATGGGACAGTGGATAGGTAGGAAGAAACTGATTGTGTAAAAGGCTGCAGATCGGTCAGAAAGGAAAGAGTACTGAGGGCATAGTCACAGCTAATACGATTTCTGGCTCTGATTTGGGGATTTTTGAGCGGCAGGGGCACTTAATAGATTGGAGAGATTCAAGCATCAGGTTTCCAGAAAGATGGGCATGGATTTACTTGGGAGAATCATCATTCAAGGAGCTTAAATATGGCATGATGATTTACGATAGCAGATGAGTTGAGTATGGCATTTTTGATGATGAGTTAAGCTAATAAGTGTAAATCATAGAAACCCTGCAGCGTGGAAGCAGGCCATTCAGCCCATTGAGTCTACACCAACCCTCCAAAGAACATCCCACCCAGACCCATCTCTTCAATCCTATTCCTGTAACCTGACATTTTCCATGGCTAATCCAGCTAGTCACCCCATCCCTGGACACTCTGGGCAATTTAGCATAGCCAATCCACCTAACCTGTACATGAGGAAACCTACACAAACACAGGGAGAATGTCTGTGTGGAGTTTGCACAGTCACCCAAGGGTGGAATCAAACCCAGGGCCCTAGCACTGTGAGGCACCCCTGTGCCCCAGATTGTAAGCAAGTGTGCAGTTCTTGATTATCCTCTTGGCACCATTTATAAGTGAGGAGAAGAAAGCACTTGAATGATTTTTTTGTAAATCATCACCTTCACTGTGGAGCTTGTGTCATTTCAAATGAGTCTTACTATACTAAGTTCTAGTTTATTCAAGCAATGGATAATACAAGCACTTACGACAAGTACAGAATACCACCTCTTAAGACATTAAAGGTTCTTTGTTCCATCACTGAGTCCCTATTTCAGGGCTCCTTTCATGATTATTGCTCCTCGGTTCTTGCCACTAATCGACTTTTTTGGTGGTGGTGGTGGGGGGGTTAAATTCTGTTTCCAAGATCCACCTCAAATGTCTACTCATCTTCAGATAACATATTCTCACCGACTTCTGTTGCCATCACTTCTAGATGTTTCCTAGACTTGTTCCTGCTCCTGTTGTTGTGTGATTTCCTCTTTCTGAAGTTTCTGTACGTTCTATTCTTGGAGCCCAGTTGTTGGTTCATGTGTTGACTATTTTACCCATAGTTTTTTATAATATGGTCAAGTTGTTCAAGTCCACACACACTCATTACTAGTAGAATGATAAAGGACATTCACAAAGCTGAACATCATTTTAGTATCATATAATAAAGGAGAAAGGAAGAATGAAGTAGAAATTAACAGATTACAAACATCACATTTGAGCTTGTTCAATATATAATCTTCCAAATTACATCTTAAGTAAGAATCTGCTTTACTGTCTAAAAATAGCACAGAATTCAAGAGACTGTCAATTGCCGGCAAGTTGTAGAAGAGGTGTATTTTGTCTGATTTTTTTGAGAGAGGTTTTAAGACAGAGGTACCGAGTTCTCTCTTCCAAGCCAATAAAGTAAACAGCTTGTGAGGCCCTGGGTTTTTGTTTGAAAAGTTAGAACGACAGAAGCAGCATGAATGGGTGAGCCACGCTTCCACAGAACGAGGGTTTTAGCTCAGCTTTCAGTTGTTGGGGCTTTGAAGCTGGGTGTGGAGGCTGTCATTTCTCTCTCTCTGCTGGAATTTTCTCTTGCTAAGGGTATGTTTATGGGATGTTACTATATTGGAACAGTTGCTGTTTATTAGTTGAATAATTGGAGTTTTCCAATAGATTTAGAATTATTACCAATTCTTCTTTCTTTTGTTTGTACTTTAACTGGGTTTAAGAGTAAAACATGTTTTGTCTAAAGCTGAGTAGCATGACCAATTGAATTACATCTGGAACACGGTACCTCACACTTGCCTTTTAATAAGGTAAATTAGAGTCTAGGCTATCGCTGGTATATTTGGAAGGGGTTTGGTCTGGTCCGGTCCATAACAATAACAGTATATAAAGACAGGCACTGTAAACTCATTGACTTGTTTGCTTATTTTACCAGGCTTATGACTTCAGGGAGTGAGATTCGCTTTGTTCACAAACTCATGGGATTGGTACCAGGGTGGGGTGGAGCAACCAGACTGATTAAATTGATTGGCTATCGAAATGCTCTTAAACTGCTGAGCAGTGCCCAACAGGTGAACCCTGCAACTGGTCTCAAGATTGGTCTTGTTGATGAAATTTTAACATCCACTGATGAGGGTAGCTGCCTTGAAGAGGCAGAAAACTGGCTGAATCAATACACAAATGGATCTTCACAAGTCATTAGAGCCATTAAGAATGTTGTGGTTTCGGGGAGAGAACTGTCACAAGAAGAATCACTAAAGAATGAAAAGAGTATATTTGGTACTCTGTGGGGCTCTCCTGCCAATCTGAAAGCTTTGGCTCAAAATATCAAACATAATTAGTGTCAATCTAATATAGCAGTCTAGATTAGCCTCTACTGTTGCTTCAAATTCAATTTGAAGTGTAAAAACGGTGTGGAAGGTGGTACTTTTTCTATGAACAAGAGCTGAAGACAATATTCCACCTAGGATGAAATGGTGTTTTTGATTTAATGTATGGTAAATGTAACAGTCAAAATATGCCTTAAGTTATGTGTACAGTTCAAAAATTACTTTAGGCTGTAAAGTACAAAGGTGTCCTCAGGATGTTTTTGTTTCTTTCAGTCAAGTCTAGTAACCGTGAAACCTACTGTATAAATGTATTTCTTGCATCTAAATTCTTATCCTCTCATTAATTTAACTTTGTCAGTATAGCTCCATTTTCATAGCAATAAATCAGTACTGGTAACAGTCTAAGGCTATTATTTACAATAATTTCTGCTTGGAGCTGGAAGACCAACTCATTGACAAAATGGAAAAAATGCATAACCTGCACTCCATTCAAACACGTGCATTTGGAAAAAGGCTTGAATGTCCAGATGAAGTCCTTTTTTTTGGCTTAAGTGTGGGAATCATATTCTACATTTGTAGGAGATGGCTAGGCAATCTGGATTCCCTCAAACAGCTGTAAACATTTTCAAGTTGTTGACACAAAAAACTATAATTCTTGAAGAATAAGGGGCAATATCAATTGGATACTGAAAGGGTTTGATAGGGTAGCTGCTGGAAAGTTCTCCTAGCTTTAATCTAGCATTCGATCACACCTTATCATTCGGCAGTCACTTAAACTGAAATATGGAAGCTTCCACAAGGGAAGGGTTACGAATCTATTGACCACAAAAGGATATGATTACTCAGTCACTGAACATATTTAAATCTGAATTCAATACATTTTTGGACACTAATGGAATATGGAAATAAGGAGAGTGAAGTTGCTGTAGTAATCATTTATTACAGTAAGAATCTTAAATACTGTTTTTCTTTAGAACCAATTAATTTTAAAAACTAAACCGGTTTTAGGTGGCTGTTTAGAAATTGTAATTTCTGTAGAATAAAGTTTGTACAGTACTCAATCAGGAATGACTGAACAAGACGTGGTTCTGTCTCCTAAAGGAGAGAATGAGTTTTTCTTAAAGCAACTATAAAAGGGTTTTGCAGGACAGATATGGTAAAGGAAGGGAGAGCGACTACAGCTAGTGGACCATAATATAGTTACCAACTATATCCAACTCAGAATTTCAACTTGAAACTTCTTTGCAAGAGTAATTTGAATTTGGAACCCTACCATGTGAAGTTGAAGTGAATGCGTTAATATATTTAAAGGAAAAGCTAGATAAACAGGGCAGAAAAAAAAACAGGTTACACTGATGGTGTTAGATGAAGGATTAGAATATGACCTGATGGAGCATATACACTGGCAAAAGGAGGGGTACTGTTTGTGCTGCAAATATATGATTTTGGAACTGGAACAACTTAATAGCTTCATTTGCAAACACAATTATGGCATATGCAAGATAACTGTGCAAACACAGATTATCATGTCACATTATTTATTAATGACTTGGATAATGGGATAGAAAGTCATCTATTCAAATTTGTTGAAGAGACAAAGTTAGGTGGCACGGTAGGTCGTGTAAATGATAGAATAAAATTGGAAAAGGATATTGACAGACTAGGGGAGTGGCAAAACAGGCAGAGGGACCTGAATGTAAATATGAAGTTATCCATTTTGGGTTTTAAAAAAAGGACAGATCAGGGTACTTCCTAGATCTTTAAAATGCCAAAAACAGGTGAAAAAAATCAAGAAAGCTCACGGAATTCCGACTGGAGCATAAATTAAAGTAAAAACCCTGGTTAGACCCCACTTGGAGTACAGAGAGATAACAGGCTCAACGGGGCTGAACGGCCATTCGCATTCCTATATCAGACAATAAGCTGGTCTCTCAATACTTTCAGACAGTCCTATGGTATCAAGTGAAAATCTGTGTGAATTTCATATGTACTGAAAATTCCATAATCTGTGCAAGTTACACCAATATCAGGCACATTGCACCAAAGCAAAATTGAATGGAATCTCAAAACCATACGAATTACTATAACAAATAAGCCTGCAGTACCTTGAACATTCAAAATAACTCACTTATTAGTTTGGAAATAATCCTAATGTCTTCACTCAGTGCAATTAGAAAATATTCAGACACATCATGAACTCAGCACTTTGACTCAACTATCTGATTCATCTGAAAGAGAAATGTAAGACCATTAGTTAGAAGAAATCACAATGCCAGCATTAATTTGAAAAGATAATCTTCACTCCAATTGATGTTAATGTTTAAGTTCTTCTGTAAGTTTGCCACCTGACTTTAAAGTCTGCATGTGTTTCTTCAGCAATGATATTGGTACAGAGACAGTTTTCATGGCATCGTACCTTTTTTTAAAATACGATGCTGTTTAGGAGAAACAAAATCAGAAATTGCTGGAAAAGCTCAGCAGGTCTGGCAGCATCTGTGAAGAAAAAATCAGGGTTAACATTTTGGGTCCGGTGACCCTTCCTCAGAACTGGGTTATTGAGGTAGGGTCACCGGATGTGAAACGTTAACTCTGATTTTTTTTCTTCACAGATGCTGCCAGATCTACTGAGCTTTTCCAGCAATTTCTGTTTCGTGTTCCTGACTTACAGCATCTGTAGTTCTTCCACTGTTTAGGAGGAGTTTTGTTCAAATTTTTAATTACAGTTTGAAACTGGGAAGTACAAAATTAGAATCCAACATCACTTCTGTTTAGCTTAAAATGGGACAGGATGTGTCAATGGCAATTCAAATATGCAGGTAAAAACTTCAATCCAATTATTTTTAAAATTTATTCATACAATATGGCCACTGATGGGGCCCAGTATTTGTTGCCTCATCGCTAACTGCCCTCAGGACAGCACTGCTGAACCACTTTCTTGAACTGCTGTATCACTGTGGTTTGGATACCATTGAGTTACGTGCAGAGGGCACTCAATCAGTCACATTATTGTGGGTCAGGAAGCACATAGATGGCAGATCTCCTTGCCTCGAAGGCATCAATGAACCAGATCCCTTCTTACAACAGCTTCTTGATAAATCATCAATGGTAGTCTTTTCCTGCTGGTTTACTTAATTAATAGGATCTAAATCCCAAATTTGTGGTGCATTACTAGTCTAAAAGTTAAGTTAGTTGGACTCATAGAATATACAGAAAGACTTGGTATGACAATTTTTTGTTCCACCTGAAGACAGTGTTATGCTGGTGTGGCCAAACGCACCATCTCGCATCTCCTCAACATACCCCCAACACTCACCAGTTGCACCACTGGGAAGCGCCAGTGGAAGGTAATTTTAATAAATAAAGAATACCTTACTAACAACTCAGCATTGCTGCTGCTTTAAGAAGGTATCTCTTGAGGACTATTACAGATTGACATGAATATGGAATCATTCATGACATTCATTGTTACACTTTCAAAGCAAAACCCAAAATATATCAAATTATCAATTTATGTCAGACTGCAGGATGGAGAATATATCATTTGCAAAAAAAAAACTTTAGCCCAAAGACATAAGTTTAGTATTTGCATTTTAAGTAAAACAGTGACTGTTTAGCCATTTTAAAGCTTTGTAACAAAAATTGGGAAGTCCGAGCAGTCACAAATTGCAAAAACTTATTTTTGCTCAAGGGTAGTTTCAAGGGAAAAGCTGACACCAAGCTAAATTACCTGTTTGTTGAACACAGGTCATGTTATTTATTGTTGCTAAACTCACTGTCAGAAGTTTGTTTTTGTACAAAATTGGTTTGCAATGCAGAGAACCAATGTGACGACAACTTTTAACAAAATGTTTAAGCTTTATTTCGACCATTGCTATAGTCAGAATAGTGTAAGTTTGAAGTCAACTAATTGTTTCTGCTAGTCTAACACTTCACTGAATGTCAACTATGTAGGCAAGGTTACTTGTACAGCTATTACCAGCCTCAATTACAACGATACGATAGGGTGATGTACTTTCTCACTAAGTTAATAAAAGAAAGGGAGAAAAGGAAAACAATGATTCTTAATTTGGCTATGCAAAGCAAAAGATCTATTCACACACTTGCCTGACAGAACCAGATAATTCTACATGGATGTAATTTTTAGAAAAAAAATCACAAAAGGCATCGGTACAACACCAGGGAGAATGAAAAGCCTTCAGCACAATTGGTGCTTGCAAGGAGTTCAGATTTCACATTTTATATCATGCACAAAGGGTGAGTCATTCTGAAATTTAACACTAAGATATTTTAAAGCAATGAAAATAAAATTAATGCTACCACAATAAATATCGTGCAATTCCTACGTTAAAGAAATCTACAAATCACAAAAATGGCAGTCGCGCCGAAATGAAGTAAAGCAATTAAAAGTTAGTTTTAGCTTTAATTGAGTGCAATTCTGGTTGAGAAATTCTACATTCCTCAGTTGCCCTTAATCTTGCAAGTGTTAACATTTGTTCCTTTTAGAAGTGAGAACTGTCAGATCTAGACCTCTGTTACAGTGCATTGCCCATCAGGTTGCTGCTCCCTGCCTCGGATGCTGCTGCCAGGCCCTTCTGCTGGAGACGGCTCCTCTCCTGGTATCTCACTGGTCAGAGAAGTGAGTCTTTGCCTGCTATGATTGGAGGTTGGAGACTCATGATGCTGACTGGTGTTCTCATCCTCTGTATCAGAACTTGTTGCAGACTCAGTGTTATCATAAGACATTCTGGCTGCATGCTGTGCAGCTGAAACTCTACTTACAGAAGCTACATATTGCTCTTCTCCTTCTCCTCTATGACTCCTGGTCAGGTTTTGGCCACTTATTTGCAACTGCGCAAGCGAGTTCACAAGCAATACATTTGCATCTGGTGAAGGAGTTATTGGGCTTACTGGCTGATCAACTAATGAAGTTGCTGGTCTAACTGTGGGCCTCATGATAGAAACAGAAGGCTGTATTGATACAGATCCAGCACCAGCAACGCTAACTGCTCCATCTGCTGAATTCTCTCTTTCCGAAGTTAATCCACTAGAATCGCAGTCTAAACGAAGACCTGCCACTCCTTTTTTGGGAATATCTGCTATGTCTCGTTTCATCTTTCTGCGGCGACCATGCTCATTACGTCTAAACTGAATCATGTTCTCCAGGTCCGCAACATACAAATAGCCAGCTATGAGCATTTCGATTGTCTTTTTGCCTTTCAGATGAGCATCTTCCAGCTCTATACTTGTGCGCTCATCGTATTGCCACCAGCCATTTGTGCCTTCATAGTACCAAGCATACTCCCCATTTCCTCGGCTTGCTGCTTTGAGCTCTTCGGGGGACAGCAAAGCTGGCTTGTCTAGAAACTCCTCAGGAATTTCCTGACGACACAGGGCACACCGTCTGCTTTGCCAAGATGCTCCTTTCACGCACAAGAAACAGAAGATATGTTTGCATGGCAATTTAACAGGATGAACACAAGTCTGAAGACAGATAGCGCATTCTGGTACAGTCAGAGAAGGTGCTATGTTTGAGCAAGACTCATTTAACTTCCTTCCTCCTGCAATCATGTTTGATGCATGATCGATATCCCCACAGCCAGCCATTCTAAGAAGGAGAATAAAGATTTTGTATCAGCAATCCCATGTTAATATAAAACAAACACGCAAGGGAAAGGTCTTCCTTTGTCAGCTATGTATAATACAGTCATAAAGAGCATACAGAACTCCAAACATTGTGCTAAAACTATACAAGGCACTAATCAGACCATAGGAGAAATAGTGCAAGTAATTTTGGGCCCCTTAACTGAGGAAAGATATAATGGTATTGGAGGCTGTCTAGAGAAGGTTCACCATGCTGATTCCAGGGATGGTGGGACTATCTTATGAGGAGAGGTTGAATAGATCAGACCTGTATTCAGTGGAGTTTAGAAATACGAGTGGCAGCCTTGTGAAAATATACAGGAGTCTTTAGGAACTTGACAGGGTAGATTCCCTGACCACACCACCTCCGAGGGCTGTAGAGGCTGCATTAAGTATATTCAATTCTAGGCTGAGGAATGTCATATTAAAACTTTGTTCAGCACATTTTCACCAATATTGCTAATAGCAGTCTCAGACACATCGCATTTCAGCTATAGATATTACAGGTTTCATACTAAGGCTTAGGGAACAAGACATCACAGCTTGCTTCTATATTTTAGCTTCGGGCATAACAGTAATAATATCACTGCTATTGTACATTTATTTCTGTGGAAAACAGTTCTCACATATGTTTCAAACCTCAAGTTTCAGATAGTTCCTTCCCTCATTGGTGCTGTGCGTTTTATTTCTCTGATACAGTTCATAAAGATACAAGCTGAAATTGGTCTGTAAATTGTGCGTCAACAGAACACAAATGAAGAAGACCTATAAAGTTCTCAGTATGTCTTCTGGGGCATGTCAATCAATGTGAAGATTACTTTTAAAGGAAACTTCTCGTTACAGAATAAGGAAATCACAACTTCTTGTTAGAAAAGTTGCATTAGCTACTACAACTTGTTTTAAGCTTCAGTTGTATGGGGAGTACAGCCCAGTTTCAAATGCAGTACTGCATCATTTTTAATCTTAACTTTAAAGCATAGGGACTGGATCAATTCTTTATTTGCAAAAATATTTTTTAATCAAGGAAAAGTTGCTTTAAAAATAATGTTCATCAGTTCATATATACTTAAATCGTTGCTCACTTTTGCTTTTAAACAGAACATTTACTAAAATGAGAAAGATAAGCTGGCAATTCACCAAGGAGTTCTTTCTGAGCTTATAAACAGTGTTAACAATGAGAGCGCATACAAACTTCCAGCATGCTCCACGTGTTTTTTCCCTATAATTCATGAATTAGATGTGGATTTTATTGCCTGGGCCATTATTCACTGCCTATCCCTACTTATTCTCAAGAAAGTGGAGACAAGTTGCTTTCTTCAACTGCTGCATTATACGTAGGTAGACCCACAATGCTGCTAGGGAGAGAGTTCCGAGATTTTGACCCAGCGACAGTGAAGGTACTGTTTCCAAGTCAGGATGGAGGGAAACTTGCAGGCGGTGATGTGTATATTTATCTGATGCCCTTGTCCTTCTGGATATTAGTGATCATGGTTTTGGAAGGTGCTGTTTATGCAACTTCTGATTTTTTGCAGTGCATTTTGAGTGTTGTTGAAACTGCACTCATCCAGGGCAAGTGGGGCTTATTCCGTCACACTCCTACTTGTACCTTGTAGATGGTGGATAGATTTGAGGAGTCATGGAGCAAGATACTTACTGCAAGGTTCCTAGCCTTTAACCAGTTCTTGCATCCATAGCATTTGTATGGCTAGTCCTGTTCAGTTTCTGGTCAACGATATTGTCAGTAGTTGTCTAACCATTATTTTAAACAGTCAGAGATTTATGCACATTGAAAAGCAAAATTTCTTACATGCATTCCAGATGCACAAGGATGTTGCTGGAGATGAAAAAATGCTCACTGAAACTTTTATTAAATATAGAACAAATTTCTTTAAACAAAAAGAAATATCCAAAATATACACAAGAGTCCTCATCTTGCATTGCACTCACAACATACATTATAGTCACAAAATTATGCTTTGGGATACGAGGTACCAACTTTGTACCAGTTTGTCAGAAACTATTCTCTTCGTTACATTTGTCGAGTCATTGCCTATAGTAAAGTATATAAGTAAATTCCACCATTAAAGTAATAGAAGTGGAATTCTAGATGCACGATTAGGTATTACGCTGGTATCCACAAAAACTTTTGTATCTAGAGTTTCTTTCACTCAATAAGGTACTTTTACAATAATATTCAGTATTCTTCCTTCTAATGTTTATTTTAGAAAATACAATTTAAATCTCTGTAACATAACTTCTGCATTCAAGACAATTGTGACAACTTTAAAAGAAAACTACTGCCTCAGGAAATTAACTGGGCATATTATGGATATGTTAATTCATTTTATGTACATAAAAAGACAAATCAATTACTTATGTTATACTGAATGGAGAAATTCAAGAGCGAATTGGGTTTTTTCATGAAGGAAGCAATAGAGTATTATGACAAGCAGACTATAGCATTATATTCTTTGATGGGATATTACAGTTTATTCTTCAGTCTTGTAGATTCTTGCACCTAATCACAGAACGAACACAGGAGATCATTGAGCCCATTGTGTCTACGTTTGCTCTCTAAATGAGCAATTCATCTCATGCCACTCTTCTGCTTTGTTCATGTAGCAAACATGCAAATCTTTTGTTTTCAAACAATTCCCCTCAGAAAGTCTCAGTTAACCCTGCCTTCATCACACTCTTAGGTATTCAGGATCCTAACCACTTGGTACATGAAAAGGTTTTTTTCTCATATTATTATTGCTTCTTTTGCCAATTATCTTATATCTGTGTCCACTGGTTCTCAAGTTTCCACCAGTGGGAATAATTTCTCCAAAGTCTACTCTGTTTAGACACTTCATAATTTTGAATCTTTTATAAAATCTCCTCCCAACCATCTCTTCTGAGGAGAACGGTCCCAACCTATAATCTTTCTACATAACTAAAGTTCCTCAACCCTGAGACCACGATAAAATATTTAGTACCAGACTCAAACATCAATTTTGAAGTACCAGTATGAACAGAATTTAACGTCCAAAAATATTTAAACATACTAACAGAACTGTGGATCCAGTTACAGATTCTTGCTGCAAGTTCCTGCAGAGATCAATGGATTCAAAGACGTTGCCGAGCTTCCCCAAGTTTTTGATTCCACAGAACCTCTAAATATAAAAAAAAAAGAAAATTACAAATTCCATAATTTAATACTTTATGTACAGTAACGTTACAAAGATATTTACAGACTATTTGTTCTTATACATATGAAACAGCTAGCTGCTATGAGGATTGACTTCTTCATCAACTCAAAAAAAAAGTGCAGAAGAACATGATTGTAAAGGAGAAACCTAGTGAGAAGAAAAAGCAATTTGGCCAAGGTGCGGTGACTGAAATACGGTTAAAAGTTCTAGCTTTAGTTACACCAGACTCCAACTGCCCATTGCTCTATCCTCTCTAATTTCTCTAGTGATTTCTAACATACATACCCAACCACTGGCATTTGCAACAAAGACCATATCTGAAGAAGACCGCTCCGAGTTGAGACAGAGGGAAAAAAAAACCGACCCTTAAACTCTCGTCCTCTTGTTAAATCCCTGCTTAGCCTAAACCCCTCCCAATCCTTTCACAATCCTACAAGCACACCCCCACTGTCCCCCAGTCCTCACAACCACTATCAATCCCTGCTGGCCATTTTCTTACGTTTGGCACCGACCTGGGCCATCTGCTGCTCAGGTCCCATTCACTGGAAGTTGCTCTTTCAACCTCTCTATTTCCTTTGGCCCCTTTAATACCACTTTTTAAAAAATTCACCTCTTTGACTAAGCTTTCGGCTTCTTTGGTTTATCATCTGGCTTTTCTTCACAATTGTGAAGCATCTTGCATGACTTTTGATGTTTTTAACATATAAAAGCAGTGTGTTGTTTGAAGCAGGTAAATAAGCACTAAAACTATAAAGGTAATAAAGCATTCAGTTCCCTTCTAATGAGAAAGCTATAAGATAAGCATTTGAGGTCTAATTTAGTTATCATACAAGCAAATATATTAGTGTTAGCTTTAGATTCTAGCCCAATTTATCAAGGGTCACATTGGTTAGTATTTTTTCTGAAGAAGGGTCCTGACCCAAAACGACAACTTTCCTGCTCCTCTGATGCTGCCTAGCCTGCTGTGCTCCTCCAGCTCCATACTGTGTTATCTCTGACTCCAGCATCGGCAGTTCTTACTATCTCTCTTGGTCAGTATCTCAATACTTTTTGTTAAGGCTTGAATTATAACATACAATTCTGCCTTTACAGTGTGCTATTATTAGGGGCAACCTGAAAGCAAGGGCTGTACATGAATTCTACTTTATGTAAAATTAGCTCCATCATATGAAGTTCTGATCACTCAGTTGCAACCTTACGTATAATTTTTCAATTGACATTTCCCAAAATTGAAAAGCCAAATTTTTTCCAGTCTTTCCTCATCACTCACTCAGTCCTCCATTGCTATGATTCAGCCTTGCGGCTCCTCTCTAAGTATCTCCGGCATCTGAAGTTCTTTATGCCTCAGTGACCAGGTGTATGTAGTATTTAAAGTATGATCTACTCAGAGTAATATACAGTTCAAGCATGACTTCCTCTGCCTTTTAAGCTACTGTTTTGGCAATAAAGTTCTGCAATCTATTTACATTTTCTGTAGAAAGAATTCTCAGTTAGTGCCACATCTCAGTCATCTTTTTATTCATGATCTCAATAGTTTCTTCAGACTTTCATGCAACAGAAATTGCTTTTGGCACAAAGTATCTAATATGGCATACCATAACATGAATAATTAATTTATTTTATCATTGAATTAAGCATCACAAATATTAGACAAAAACAACATCAGGTTAAATAGATGTTGCTCACACTGGAAAACAATTTGAGTGTGGTCTGCTCTAGGAATGCTGGGCCTTGTTTGTTCTCCATATTTATAGATAATATAGACTAGAACATAGGTAACAATTTCCCACAGCATATTGAGAGCAGAAAAAGAGTAAGTTTGACAGTGAGGCGTACTGAAAACAATTTCAGAAAAATAACTGACGGTGAAATTGTCAAACAGGTGAGGATACTGTAGGTAAATGTGACGTTTCAGGGGAAGAAACAAGGCTGAAAAAACAACCGAAGATCTGCATGACCAAGAGTTCAAATTGAATAGATTACACAGATCAGGAACTTAACTCTACTTAACCCCACTGGCCATACAAATACTGTCACAGGTCAGAGGCTGGGAATTCAGCACTGACTCTCCAAAGACAATCTACAGGGCACTAATCTAGAAACTGATGGAATACAGCAGGCCATGCAGCATCAGAGAAGCAGGAAGGCTGATGTTTCGGGCCTTTCTGAAGAAGGGTCTAGGCCCGAAACGTCAGCCTTCCTGCTCCTCTGATGCTGCTTGGCCTGCTGTGTTTATCCAGCACTATACCTTGTTATCTCAGATTCGCCAGCATCTGCAGTTCCTACTATCTCTGATGGAATACTCTCCACTCGTTCGGATGAGCGCACCTGCAAAAACTGTTAAGAATCTCAACACCATCCAGGACAATGCAGTTTCCTTGACCTGCAGCTGACTGACCACATAAAACATTTATTCCCTAAACTATCAGTGCACAGAGCAACCGCAGTTTGTACTCTCCAAAGTCTATGAGCTTGATACTCTAGATGGAAAAGGACAACAAGCACAATGCAAATACCATCTGCATGGCCCCTTAAGCAAAGCTACAAAGTCATGTAATAGGATATATCCTTCTACATATATCATACATGTACATTAGCAGATATTAGTAACTAGGGTATATTCATTAGTTCACAAAGCACTGCATGCAATATATAAGAATTAAGAACAATACTGTTTACATAGATGGGTGCAAATTTACTGTGAACGTAAAATCAGCCTGCAGAGTCTGTATCATGATGCCCTTCATAAAGAATCAATGTTAGCAAACAAAGTGGAGAACAATGAGAATAAATGCAGAACAAAGATCAAGACCCAAATAATAAGAGGGAAAAGGCAGAGAATGATAAGACAGACAACATGACATCTGGCATTACATGTGCAAACCCTTGCTCAGAGGTTTAAGAAAAAAGTAAAACGAAGCAGTAATGATAGGAAATGAACATAATGGTCATGTTGGAGCTCCATTTTGAGATATATAAGTCGAGTGAAACAAGTATATGTGTCATTCATGAGTTTCACTGGTCTTTATTCTGGTTGAAAGTGCCACTCAAAATTTCCAAGTTTCAAATTTTATAACAAATATCAAAAATTAATAACAAATCTACTGCAGGGTTCTTCCTGATATTGTGAAAATTAATTAAAAATGGAAACTTTCCTCACTTGGAGCAGAACAGGGAATACATTGATATATGTGCACTTTCCATTTGCCTCTCTAGGGAAGCAAAGAAAGCAATAAAAAATACTGTTCGAAAAAGCTTCAAAATAAAATGTAAAACTTAGCCTTGTCAATCTTGCCTTCTATTTTTCCAGCTGACTATAGCCAGAAATATGTTTAGTGCTCTGCCTTCCATGTTCCTGCTTATTACTTTCCCATTTACTAAGGCAGTCATTTAGGTGGCGTTAAGTGCAACAACTCACGTGCGGGGAAGATACATGCACATCAAACCACAGAAGAAACATAGCTTTTACTATTTTTACCATATTTCTCCCACCGAACAGTGGAGGGGGAAAGAAATGTCTTGTTAGGCGGTAACATTTAGTATCCAAAAATTCTGCACAGAAGATCAGGAAGTCTTTTCTCCAGTAAAGTATGGTTCTATATTTCCCCCACATGCACAAAAAAGGTTTTAAACATCGGTTTCCAACGCTCCTTATAATGACAGGTTTCTGTGGCTTACGACTGATAGCTTCAAGATCCTGGCAGGTCACACCACATTTAAATGCCATTGGAGCCAGAAGAACAGTTTCATTCAGGACGTCTTGGGGTGGGAAAAAAAAGAGTTTCGTTCTACCTGAACGGCAGACTCCCAATCAGAAAACTCATGTTTCTGATGTTGGGCTCTGTAGTTCCTTAATTAGGAGTGAGCTGAGCAGGTGGGCACAGACTGCTGGAGTTTACATTACAGCATTTTGAGCAGAAACTATATTTAGCTCCACAAGAAAGGATTACAAGTGACCAATCTCAATCAAGTATTCGGAGTTTGATTTACTCTGAAAGCACTGTGTTCCATCAAACCCTGCTTTTAATCATAAAGGATTAATACATTTTCAACATAATTTTTTTTTCTAATATGCATCCAATTTTCAAGTTAAACAAATAGACAGAAAGAAAGCAGGATCTAGATTTCAAATTTTTCACCCAAATCCTTCAGTCGAGCTCTATTGATTTTGTTGGTCCACGTTGGAAAAACACAGCAACAACGACAAAGTTTTTGAAAAAAAGCCTGTACATAGCAACGAAATCGAAATTAGAGGAAGGCCCAAAGTGGGAGCTAAATATAGCAATCATCGAGCTTGAATTTGAAAGCCTGATGATACACTGGATCAAACAGGCCTGTGGGGAAGAGAAGGGAGATTTCATTTTATTCCAAGAGTTATTCACGATATAAAAAATACATGAGTGCAAATTACTGGGGAAAGTTTACTCACCAACAACCATTACCCCTCCCACCAAAAAAAATACTGTTTCATAAATGAACCTGATGAGGACAACAAAATACACTCGGAGAATAGGGATAACACCTGAGTAAGGCCTTGCACTTTACAAAGCCGAAGCACACATGCATATTTTGCGATGAGGCAGATCCGACGAGTATGGCTCCGGCGACGAAACCAAGCTGGACCGGTCAGTCCAGCTGGGTCTGTGACAGTAACAAGAAAGTGCAAGGTGGGGGGAGGAAGGAGGCATAACAATGGAAAGAGGGGATTGCACAAGAAAGGGAGCGGGGAGGGTCAGGCTGTCTGCAAGCAGCAGCCCGGCGCCCCACTCTAATCCACTCCGTGCTCCAAATGGGAACATCGGTCCCGCCACGTTCGAGTGGAACGCGGGGCCTGAGAGATACAATCAGTCACCATAGCGCCCGAGCGAGGCCGATTGTTCCTTTGTGAGCCAGGCAACGGCACCGGGTTCCATGCCATTGAATGTTCCTCACTTACCCGCCAGCGCCTGCAGCCAGGGGCTTCTGCCTAGCCGCTGTCACCAAAACACTCACCAAACACCAGGATATGGGGGGGGCGGGGGAGGAAGAGAAACAAAAACAAACACAGCCTCTCAGGCCCCAACTTGGCTCGGCCCCTCCGTACTCAGCAGGCGCAACTTCCATACGTCAGCTCGGCAGCGCGTGCTGACGCCAAGGCCACACCCTCTCCCGAAGAAGCTGCTGCTCTAGGCACTTAGACTTGGTGAAGGGTAGGAATCGGAGACGGTTTGGTACCGCTCTGTCTAATGGCAGCAGCACTGGTCCTAGCCAGAGATGTGCCATAGGTTTTATTTTGGAAGGCGAATCGTCCTTAACCAATTTGCTAGAGTTTTACAAAATAATATTTGACGAGAGTAACACTGTTATGTGGACTTCCAACGAATTTCTTACTCTTAATGTTGTTCCCTCATAAGTTTGAATATGTCCATTGAATCATTACCTATAATGCATGTGGAGTCCTCACTTCTGGCTGTTTCCTGAAAATTCTGACTTTAAATGATGATTGGAATTAATCAAAGATCTTGAATTCCCGTGGGAATCACTGTTAAAGCCATTTCGGTTAAAGCACTATGCATCCATAGCTAAAATAACCACTGAAATAAAATACATCACAAAATATGAAAGCATTACAGTATGAAATATAATCTATAAGTAAATGTAGTATAGGAGGGTACCTGATTTACAAACATCTGACTTACAAATGTGATCCCATCTGGGGGTGTAAATTTGAAGACCCAACATACAAACCTTTCCTGTACCTACAACAGCTGCTTTACATGGGAGATAAAAGGTACTGCAGATGCTGGAGAATCCGAGATAACAAGCATGGGGCTGGATGAACACAGCAGGTCAAGCAGCATCATAGGAGCAGGAAAACTTGACGTTTCGGGCCTAAACCCTTCATCAGAAAAATCAGATTTT
>JAHRHZ010000073.1:15114185-15199292 GCA_024137785.1 Ginglymostoma cirratum | reverse complement strand
GGCCCGAAACGTCAAGCTTTCCTGCTCCTATGACGCTGCTTGGCCTGCTGTGTTCATCCAGCTCCATACCTTGTTATCTCGGATTCTCCAGCATCTGCAGTACCTATTATCACTGATCCTCAGCTCAGATTCTGCCAGAAGGAAAATCAACTCCAAACATCATCACAGCCTTGATTCCAATACAATTGAAAGAGGTGAATGCCAGAAGAGAATTGAAAGTAGCTGTCCTTGATGTCAGTGTTGCAATTAATCAATATTGGACCAAAGAGCCCTGGTGAAACTAAAGACACTTGTCAGTTGTCACTTACCAACTGTGAATTATGTCTGATGGACTTTTTGGGACGGTTTGGCTTCGAAAGAAAAGACCAGGCAAGCTTCATCTGGTTGTGAGGCCAAGCCTGGAGGCTAATGTAGGCTGAGCCTTGATTGAAATGTTGTAGCAGACACAGCAAACCCCAGGAAAGCTACTCTGTTCAAACAGATAGCAGAAGCTGGCTGTTATGGAACAAGTACCTGGGAGTTGGTTCTAATAACTCTGACGGAGACTTTACATTCAAGCAAATTGCAGATATAGATTGGTGAAGAGGATTTGTGGAGAGTGGATCAGTTGATCAGGGCAGAGCTAGAGTTAAAGTTTTTTTTTAACTATGTTTTCAGAGACATTGCTCTGGGTCACTGGGTTTGTAAGCTTCCTGCCTACCCTGAGAGACCAGTTTCTGGAAGACTAAAGAGAGGAAAGCTGTGTGAGACATGTTGCTGCCTTTTCCTGGATGAACTGAGAAGGTGACCCTGATCAGGAAAAACAGCCAAGAAGTCCACATTTGTGCTTGTGAACAATATGTCGTGAAGGGTATTTCAGTAATCTGGCCAGCTTTGTTATTTTCTTTTATTTATCTCTTAACTGTGTTTGTTTGCCTATCTGCCTTTTGTCTGAATGGGGCTGAAAACAAGTATTTTGGGTTTAAATTACAGATATTAATCAGTTTACCATGCTGTTTAATTTTCTCTCTGGTAATGTTGGTATGTAGTTAATAAATTATTAAGTTTCTTGTTTCAGATACAAAACTCCGGTGTCTGGAAATGAATTATTCACCAAGTATGGGATTGGTTATTCAGAAGTCTGGGTCATAACCATTGAAGTGACCGTGTTAGGGTTTTTAATTGATTCATTTTACTGTGTTGCGAATACAGAGGCTACTTTGGTTCAACTGTCTGTCTTCGTGTCATAATTCTTCATGTAACTGTACAGGCTGTTTCTGGTCTGCAAATGTTTGAATATATGGGGCAGGACAGTGGAAATGCAGGACTTGTTTCCCTTTTCATTCTCTGTGGTTGCTCTGCCTCATCAGTAGGTATTAGGCACTTGAAACTTGTTACATCTTGATGAACTAATCTTTGCCACCCCGAGCAAATGGTAGCCAGCTCCTCCCAGTCATTAATGTCAGTGGTGCTGCGCTTAAGAAGAGCTTCAAAGTGCCAGTGAAGATGTTTCTTTGCCCTCTTTGGAGCACTGGCCATTTGACAATTGATGGAACAGGACTTAACTTGCAGCCAAGTGGTCACGGTGGCCAGTTTGTCAAAAATGACTGTACAGGAGTTTGTCTGAATCCTGATGGAGTATCCAAGAATGTGTCAAGAAGGTCACTTGCATTTAGTCAACAGTCCTCCCATTAAATTCAGAGGATATGGCAGAGGCATTGCTATTGGAATTTCTCTACTATTCTTACATGTTGCTGTTACTTAGTTCAGGTCTCATTGTAGGATGGGACTGTGGTGATGACAACTGCTCTTTACACTGGGATTTGACATGTGGAGGTCTTTGTTGTGAAACATTCACTGCTGTATTTTCTAGAAGGCTGGGCTGGTACAACTGATGTGGTGTTAGATCTTCTCATCAATAGTGATCTTTCAAGATCATGATTATATGGGAAGTGCTCAATATATGCCAGAGTCTCTCTTTCAATATAAATAGGAGGTGGATTATTTGACTGACCAGATATAAATTCCTATGCGTTTTGTTTTGATAAATTCAAAGAGAGGCCGAATTTCTTGTATGCAGAATCAAAGAGATTAAGCGTGGCTTGAAAATCAGGCATAGATGGTATTTAAATATTGGCACTGGCTTTCTTTCGAATGGCTTCCCCATGTTTCCAGTTCACAGTTTGATCCTTTAAGCGTAACCTTGAGTTCTATGATGTTGCTAGGTCAGAATTCTGGAACTCTGTAAGTTATAGCACTCTGGAAATATCAACACCACATGGACAATGGTGAAGCCAAATGCTTCTTCTGAAGAGCGTCTTCTGAAGAGCAATTAAGGATGAGCAATAAATATCTGGCTCACCTGCATATTCTGTATGCCATGAATATGTAAAGGAAAATAAATGTACGTGGTACTTCTAAAGTGTTTTATCCAATGTTGGATATGAGTTCAGCATAAGCTTCTCTATCTTAATGTCATCCCTTTGGGAATAAACCCTAGTGCTTGGTTTGCATTTTTTAATGATCTTATTAATGTGAATAACTACTTCATATGGTTTGTGTATCTGTGCTTCTAGATTTTATTACTCCTTTATCTGATTTTTTTTCCAAATAATATATAACCTCCTTATTTTTATGAACAAAATGTAACCCAGCATAAGTATCCATGTTGGAATGCAATTAACAGTTTTATAATGCCTGTCGACATTGGTTGGGGCATAGAGAATAAAAATTGGCAAGTCATATTGCAGTTGTATAGAACTTTAATTAGACCACATTGGGATATTGTGTTCAGAGGAATGTGGAGGCTTTGGAGAGGGTGGATAAACAGTTTATCAGGATGTTGCCTGATTCGGAGGGTATTAGCTCGGAGAGATTAGACAAACTTGGTTTGTTTTCACTTGAACATCAAAGAATGACAGTGGTTGACCTGATAGAAGTTTGCAAAATTATGAAAGGTGCGGATAGAATGGATTGTCAGAGTCATTTTCTTAGAGTAGAAGTGTCATGAGGGGACATAGGTTTAAGGTAAAGGTGGTAAGTTTAAAGGAGATTGAGAGGCAAGTGCTAAGTACTTGGAATGCACTGCCAGAGGAGATGGTGGAGGCAGATGTAATTGCAATGTTTAAGAGGCAACTTGACAGATATATGAATATGTAGGGAATAGAGGGATATGGACCATGTAGAGCAAAAGGTTTTCATTCAGAAAGGCATCATGTGTTGACAAGGTCTGGGTGGGCCAAAGGGCCTTTCCCTGTGCTGTACTGTTCTTTGTTCCCCAAGTATTTTTAGTTTGATCTGCAGGTTATAATGACTGACAGCAGGCTTTTCTGAAATGTTTCAAATTGGTTTCAGAGAAGCAAAGAGTATAAAAGTAAGGAAGTGATGCTAAACCTGTACAAATCATTGGTCAGGCCACATTTGGAGTTCAGTTCTGGATGCCTTATTTAGGAAAGGATGTTAGGGCTCTAGAGAGACTGTAAAGGAGATTTACTCGAATGATAGCAAGAATTAGGGATTTTACACACAAGGAAACATTAGTGAAATTGGGCTTATTCTCCTGGAACAGAGAAGCTTATTGAGGTGTTCAAAAATTATGAACAATTTTGACAGGCTAAAAGCAGACGTTCTGTTACCACAAGTTGATATGTTAGTAACTAGGAGTCACAGTTTCAAGATTGTCAGCGTGAGATCTAGGAGTGAGATGAGGAGAAACTTATTTATTCAGAGGGTTGTTAGGATTTGGAGCACACTTCATGGGAGTGTGGTGGAGGTGGATTCTATATAGGTTTTCAAAACAGAGCTGGATATATATCTGCAAGTGATGAAATTAGAGGGTTACGGAGATTAAGCTGGAGAATGGGACTAGCAAAGTAGCTCTTTTGGGAGCCAGTACAGACACAATGGGTCAAATGTGCCCCTTCTGAATTGTAAAATTTTATGATTCTTCTATGACTTATGGTATCTGCGAGGTTTCCTTCACAAAAAGTGTTATCAAAATATGCAATGGCTGAAAGGTAGCAAATGAAAAAGGAAAGTATTTGATTTATTTAGTATCTCTCACAAACTGAGCAAGAGCTTAATAAACTACATTTGAGTTGTAGTCCCTGCTGCAATTCAGGAAAACGTGACAGCCAATTTTCACAAGGCAAGGTCTCTCAAACAGGAATGATATAGATGACCATCTCATATGTTTTAGTGAGTTTGGGATAAACAATAGATAGAAGTGCAATGGAATCTTTTGCATCTGCCTAAAAAAAGCACAATGTCACGATGTCACAATGAAATAGCAACTCTGATAGTTTGGTATTCCCTCAGAACTACATTGTCGGGTTCGCCTGGATTATTTCCTCAAGTCTTTGAGGTGGGCTTAAACCCAAGCCCCTCAACCAAAGATGAGAGATGGTTGAGCAGAGATTGAAGACAGAAGCCATAGAACTGATTGTTTTCATACTGTGACGTGGAAATCTCCCGCTCACCCTAAGCCCAAGCTACAGCCACTAGATCTTAGTGACATGATCTCTGCTTGGTCAGAGAGGTCTCACACTTAAGAAAATTATACATTCAAAAAGTGTAGGCATCACTGGCTAGACCAGCTTTTATTGCTCATCCCTATTTGCCCTTGGAATAGTGGCGGTAGACTGCCTTCTTGAACCACCGTAGTCTATGTCATGTAGGTATATCTGCAGTGCTGTTAGGGAGGGAGTTCCAGGATTTTGTTCCAGTGACAATGAAGGAATGGTGATTTTTTTTTATTCACTCACAGGACATGGGCATCATAGGCTGACCAGCATTTATTGCCTGTCCTTTTTTGCCCTTGAGAAGGTGAGCAGCATTCTTGAACTGCTGCAGTCAATGTCCCAATGACAGTAAAGGAGCAGCAATATATTTCCAAATCAGGATGGTAAGTGGCTTGGAGGGGAATATGCGAGTGGTGGTATTTCCATGTATTTGCATCCTTTGTGATGGAATTGGAAGATGGAAGTAGTTGTGAGCTTAAAAAGTGCTGTTTAAGGATCTTTAGTGAATTTCTGCAGTGCATCTTGTAGATAGTACACGCTGTGCTTCTGAGTGACAGTGGTAGAGAAAGTGGATGCTTGTGGATGTGATGCCAATCAAGCGGGCTGAATGCCCTGGATGGTATCAAGCTTCTTGAGTGTTGTCGGAGCTGTATTCATGCAGGCAAGTGAGGAGTATTCCATAATGCCCCTGACTTGTGCCTTACAGATAGTTGAAAGTTTGAAACAGACTATTTGCAATTTCAGAAGCTTATTTGAGCTTACCTTCCAATATCTATGTCCTCTCCATCATCTTATGACCAAATTCACCTTTTAGGTTCCTAACTCCAGATACCCGATCACCTCACCAGCAAAGACTGTTGCTACAGTACCCTGTTTCTGGAACGTGCTTGTAAAACCAAATTATCTTGTTACTTTTCCTAATTCCTTCAAAAGAGACCTTTAAAACATATCTCTTTGATCTGGTCTGTAGCCTCACTACTCCTAAAGCTCATTTTAATCCATTTGACATACATAGCAGGAAGATTGAGAAATCCATACTCAAATGCAAGAAGTATTATAAACAATGTTAGTTATTGTTATTTATAGGCACATTTTATTTTATTCATTTAGAAACCTGTTCTGTAGAGTATAAAATTTGATCCAATTCAGGATGTTGAGTGGTTTGGAGGTGACCTTGCAGTTGTTTCTCTGTCTCTGCTGGTTGTATCTTTGTGAGGTGCTGTCTAAGGAGTCTTGGTGAGTTCCATAGTGAACCTAGTAAATGGTATGCAGTGCTGTCACTGTGCATTAGTGATGGAGGGAGGCAATGCTGAGGGTGTTAGATGGGATGCCAATCAAGCACGCTTTTGTCTTGGATGGTATTAAGTTTCTTGAGAGTTGTTGGACCTTCACTCATCCAGGTAAGTGGACAGCATTCTATCACACTCCTGAATGTTGCCTTGTAGATGGTCAACATGATTTGGAGTGTCAAGCGAGGAGTTACCTGCCACAGAATTCCTAGTCTTTGGTCTGCTTTTGTAGTCACAGTTTGCACATAACTAGTCCAGTTCAGTTTCTGGTCAATGAAATCCACCCACCCCCAACCTTTCCCTGATGTAAATAGTGGAGGACTCAGTTATACCATTGAATGTCAAGGAGCAACTGTTGAATTCTCTCTTGTTGGAGATGCCGTATGCATAACACTTGTGTGGCATGAATATTAATTACCATTTATTGGCCCAAGATAGAATGTCATCCGGGTCTTGATGCATTTGCACACAGACTGCCTCAGTATCTGCAACAGCCGTAAATGATGCTGAACTTTGTACAATCACCAGTGAATGTCCTCACCTCTGACCTTATGAATGAGGGAAGGTCATTGGTGAAACAGTTGAAGATGGTTGCACTCTTGATGATACCAGCGGGACAGTAACTGTGACCACTTTGAACAACTGATGTGGTGTCGAAATGGCACCTTGTGATTTTAATGGAAAAAAATAAGAAAGAAATACATCTTTTCCATGGTTGATTATCTTTCCCTAGGAAAAGGTTTATCATCTGTTAAAGGCTAAAGCATCACTCATATCCCAACTATTCTGTTCTGGCACAGGGAGTGCTCGAAGGGCAGGATTCCTGTTGAAGCCCTTAAACTCTTTCCTTGATCTGGAAAGCCAGGAAGATCAATTTGTAGCTAGCCTAAGTTGAAAATAGCGTCTCTCAAAATACTAATCAGAATGGAGAAGGAACTGGACTCTGACTTGTTTTTGATGCTTCTTGGGTTATCCAGTCCAGGGCTTGATTGGAATTTTAGGACCAGTGTACTTTTTAAAGGCTGTATTTCAGCCCTGGATTTTCACCTTTGACCTTTGGAGTCACCCGTAGTTAATTGGCTCGCTGACTTCTTTAACCAAAGCTCACCCAGAGCACCTGTGAAACGTACCTCATTGGAGACACCACTTTCAGAAAAGGACAATTAATAAAATTATTGCAGAAAAAAAGGTGAAAACTAAACAAATAAACAAGAAACAATTTTATGTAATTCTCACATCCTTTGAATAGTACATGTCATGTTTATTATCTTATGATTCATTTGATTCAAATTATTTTAACTTCTGGACATTTTAATAACAAATAGTAGCAGCGAGTGATCAAAATGGAACAGATGACATTTATAGTCCCTATTATTTGAATCAACAGCATTTTTCAAACAAAGGAACTCTCCTCTTTTATCACCAATATTGTGAAAGTACTATATTGTTCTTGTTATTTCATCTTAGACTAAGATTGTAGGTTTCGTACGAACAATATTCTTGTATGTGATTAACTCATATTACTTGGTGGTCAAAAGTAATTTGTAGCATTCCTTCTACTTCAGCCAAGAAAACACAAAAGCAACATAGAATTCATACCTTGTAACAGACTTAATTCTTTTATAATATATATCCTTCAAAATAAATTGCCCACAGTTCTTGATGAAAGTAGTTTGTGAAGTTCAGCAAAGATTTGATAAGACTGGGGTGCAGTAATTGTGTAATCACTAGTTTTCTGGGAATATATTATTTTCAGTTTCCATGGGATTAGCTCATTTGAGGTCAGATAGTTAACAGTGTCCTATTATTAAAATGATAACATAATAGTAGGTTTGCTAAATGATGGTAGCACTGAATAACTCGATTATTATATTGTCTTAATTATATTTATTCTGAGTGCTGGATATGTTCACAATGGTGCTTAAAGTAATATGTGTAAAAATGGCAATAACAATGAAACTTGTATGAGATAAAACTGTTGACAGTATATTATTTTCAGGGGTTGATGGAAATATATTTAATTACTGGCAAAACCCACATCATGATTACATATCAGCAACTACTTGATGTGCTTTGTTCCGGGACTTGAGTTTAAACTACAGAAAAAAGAATTGTAGTGAATAAGTGTCAGGGCTTTGCTGTTTTGCACTCAATAAATTAAGATTCTTCTTATTTTTGTCCAATCAACAATAATAGTTGATGATCTGAGTACTATCCAGGAAAATGCTGAAGTGATATGGAATAAATATTTTCAAATGCTAAAATGATGCATATGAATCTCTGTTTCCAAGAAAGCCAATGTGTTATCTCAATACTATTAATGAATCACAGTGCTCAGTGTCTGCAAACTGAAAATTGTTTCAGTTTTGTTTTGTTGCACTTAAACTGGAGCCTCCTGCCAAAGAGAGACTCTAGGGAAATTGAAACTTTCTGAAACAGTGACTCATTTGTGGTCATTTTCCACATGTGAATCTAAACAGTAAATACAAATAATTGTGCCCCCATGGGAGCAGTACAGCTGTGCCCTGAAACCAGCCAACCCCATGCACAATTTTTGCCTCCTTAAGGAACTTTTAGAAGGAAGATATAAACCTCACCACTTTCAAATCAGTCCATTCTGAATACAAAATGTAAACAAAAGTGAGGAAGATGTAAAATTAAAAAAAACTCCATGGTAAAGTGTCATCCATTTTGAAGAGTAAATGTATGGAACATTAATCAATTAGTGTGAGTAACCTCTAAGATCAGTGTAGACACTACATGTTTGAGAATCTAAAAAATGTTCTGACCATATTACCGATTCTTTATAAGCTTTTATTATTAGGAAGCTTTGTTATAAGATAAAATGATAGCTGGAATAATAGATTTTTATTCCCTCTGCCTGCAGCTTCCTTCACTGTTCTTCTGAAGCTCAATGTAAGACCGAGGCACAGCACCTCAGCCTTTGATTAGACCAATGGTATTGACTGCCAATAAAGCCATTGGAAAATTTTAAACAGGCCACAAGTAAATTTTTAAGATTTGTTACAGAACCACTGCAATTTATTTCTTCAAAAAGTTATCTTCATACATAAAACACTTTTTTCCGAAGCTTGTTCATGGGATGTGGGAGTCACTGTCTGAGCCAGCATTTACTGCCCATCCCTAATTGCCTTGGTGCTTTGCATTTTATAATTGGTAAACAAGGACGGCAGGAGTGTAATGTTGATACACTCTGTTGTGATTAAACATGAATCTTCCAACCCATATTTAAACAGGATATTCAAGTCTTTGTCAATTCTGATGGAGAATCCTAAATGTGGCATTAGCCAATTATCTGGACACTGGTAGTTCCAAACTCTGTTTTTAATGGTGGATAAGGTTGTGGAGTAGATCTGTAGCTCGGGTGGTGGGTGTTGAGGTTGGTTGGCTCGCCGAGCTGGTTTGTTGTTCTGCAGACATTTTGTTACCGTGTTTGGTAACGTCCTCAGTGCAGCCTCTGATGAAGCATCAGTGTGTTTTCCTGTCCAGTTTTTAAACTCTTTTAAACTGGTTTTAATGGTGGATAAATTAAAACAGTTAAAAACTAGGTCAATCTGCATCCAATTCCAGTCCACACTGACACTACTTTGGACAATTATGTATTAACTACCTGAAATATTGTCTAAAGGAAACCAGGATTTCTTTCACTTATAATTTGCTTCGTAATTTTGTGACAGAATGGTAAATAATGTTGAATTCCCTAAAACTCACATTAATCTGGGTCATGTAGACATTAACCTTTATCCACTTGCAGTTTCCAAAGTTCTGCCATTCACATGCCTGCCTTTCATGAATTCTCTCTCCATGCAATGCTTACTGTATACCTATTCACTCACTGCAACTCCAATGTGTTCTTATCTGCAGTTTACAGGTATGTTTTGCTATGTCCATCCTCCTGACCCATCTGAGATGACTTGGGTAGATTAAAGGTGACCAATTCTTCTTGCTGGCATCAGACTAAGCTTCTGATACCAAGTGGGGTATAATGCCCACACAATACCTTAGATAGAGGGAGATTGATTTTGACAAACAGATAGGTTTATTACATATTACTTAATAGTTAGTTGCATTACATCTGAGATAAATGATGGTCTGTTGTGAGATTAAGAGTAGGTTCATATTACTGTTATTAAAACATTCTGGTGCATTCAATACACCGTACCGAACACTAGTAAAACACACTGGTGTCTCCTTAGAAACTCTGGTTATCTCGTCCCAGGAAAGGTCTTGTATCCTGATGAGCAGAGCCTATCTAATGATGTCAATTAACCGTTTTAGATATTAACTGTCTTATACAAGGTGCTCACTGTGGATGCATTGTGTATTGCACAAATGCAGTTAGCTATTTTTATCAATATTTTCTAAGTATGTATCCTCTGTTACCATGAGGTCTTTACTAGATGATAAATCCAAAAGGAACTTAATTTTCTCCTGAACTAATGTTTTCACCCTGAAACATTAACCCTGTTTCTCTTCACAGATATTGCTTCATTGATTGAGACTTTCCATTTCATTTTCTTCTAATGTTACATTTCCAACATCCACAGTATTTTGCTTTTTCAAAAACAAAGAATTATCCCGTTTGTTGGATCTGTCTAAGAAAACCAGATAAATTGCTGAACAGCAATGTAGTCTACTGGACTGACATGAAACCTGTAATTTTGATTAAATACTCTTTCATTTTGTAACAAGGTCAGTTTATGGTTCAGACTGTTTTCAGCCCTGACTAAGCAATCACTATCATTTAAGCCACAGTCTTTAATAAGATTCTGTAAAAAAAATGCAGGATTCCAGTTGCCCTTTTCAAATAGTCACTTTTCAGTTATTTTCATAAATTGAAAACCAACCAACCATAACTTGTCATGCATTTGTGTTGATAAGGACTAAAATCTAAGTGAAAGAATGGGCCCTTCCAAATGTATGTTATGAACATGACCTGTTTTTATAAGATATCAGGAGAAAATTTTGCTCATCTCAAAACTTAAGTTGGTATACAGGAACATAAAGCTGCGCAGAAATCTGTTGGAACTCTAGTGTATTTTTGAGCATATTGCAATGGACCGTCTCACCTAAAACAAGCTAGGTGATCAACCCTGCTTCAATGAAGGGTGCAGATGAAGACTTTCTTAAAATATAGAATGTGTACAATTTACCAACTGTCTATAAATGGTGCATAAACAACAGAAGGCAGGAAGTGTTAGTAGTTTGGAAGGATGTGGTGGATGAGAGCAGGTTAGTGGACATGATGCATGCAATAGTGAGAGTTGTAGTCCAAGAGCCTTGGGGAGAGGTGTGTGTAGTGGCAGAGTTGGAGTGAGTGGCCTCTGAGTGTGAGATAGCAGAGGAAAGATGGTGATACTTACACTGGCAGAGCACAGAAAACCATTGACCTTTTTCTGGAGCTGCTGGGCGTCCTGTTTCACCTGGGGCACCCAGGCTGCAATTTGGATGCAGGCTGGCTGGTTCAAGTGGCATGGCCTCCTGCAGGAAAAGAACTATCACCTCATCTTTCAGGTCCCTGTCCACAAAATCAGAAGCAAGCTTTATTTTTCTCTGGACCACATCCTCTGTGATAATGGTCAAGCATCACAGGGTGAAGGCCACTTTCTGGCTTGCAGGGTCTGAAATGGTGGACTTTAATATGGCACAATTGTACGAAGGCCTATCAGTGGGAAAAACTTCCTCCACTCTGGCCTGCGATTCTCCAAGAAAGGCAGCCAAGAGTTTTGTTGTGTTATGAACTGGATGAGAAAAGTCACTTTGAGGCATTCAGACTGGATACCATGAATCTTATTTGACAAATCACTAAGTGAAAATTTGAAAATTCCATGCCCTCTCTCGAAAATCAGGCATTCTCTGTAGGTTGCGACAAAGAAACAAGAGGCATTAATTTAAACCTTTTTTGACAACTTAATCATTTCTTCCCAATTTCTGCTGGCTACACTGCTTTCATAAGTCTTTGTACTCTTTTGAGTCTTTCTGCCAGTTTTTTTTTGTTGTTACTTCATTACCATTCCTGGCTCGAATGGGATTCCAAATGGGAATGCTCTTATGTGAGGTAATTAGAAGAAAAGGAGGAAATGAAGGGCTGCTAGACATGAACAGCTGCATTGTGCCCACTCAATAGCTGTACACCAGTCTCTGAAAACAGAGATCAAAATACTGTAGCTGACTTTGGCAGGGAATTAGGGAATCTGGTGGCCGCAATTCCCAACAGAAACTGGGACCGCAGAGATACTTGAATGCCTAATTGATATCTCATGCTTTCATTGGCATTGGATTAAAGAAGAAATGGTACAGCAGTCAACAGTCAGCATTACCTGGTTTTCTGCACTGGGTCAAATGTTGTCAGCAGTTTCTGCAGGACCTAGCACATCATTTTGATGATAACCATGCGCCAAACGCAGAAGTGTTCAGGTCAATACAGAAGCAGACACAGAGGAGTGCCACTTGATACTAATTTTTTTTTGCCTTACAAGATTACTGGACCTGGGGGTTTCCCAAAGACATTTTACAGAAACTATTGGAAGAAGATGCTGAATAGCTTGCAGAGGTCTTCCTGAATAAAGGCCGCAGCATTTCACTACACCAAGTAGATAGGCGAATTATGCATTGATGTGATGTTCTTTCACACTCCGGAGCATCCCTGATGCTGTCAATGTTGTAGATAAAACGTCTAGCAAGTCTAGTAAGGGCAACACAGGCAGAAAAGTGCTGGGTGATCACCAGGAAGTCTAGTAAGCGTGGGCAGGCCGTGCCCCTCTCAAACAGATATATTGTGTTGGATACTGTCGGCATGGTGATCTCTCAGGGGAAAGCAGCAATAGCCACGTTTGTGGCTCCATGGTTGGCTCTGCTGCACAGCAAGGGAGGAAAAAGACTGTGAAAGCTTCAGTGATAGAGTCCTTGATTGTAAAGGGAACTGACGGGTGGTTCTGTGGCAGCAAGCAAGACTGTTGAATGATATGTTGCTTCCCTGGTCCCAGGGTCAGGGATGTATCAGAGCAGCTGCAGGGTATTCTGAAGGGGGAGGCTGAACAGCCATCATCCATGATACATGTTGGTGCCAACAACACAGGTAAAAGAAAAAGAGGTCATGCAGTGGGAATTTAGAGATTTGGTAGTGAATTAAAAAAAGAAGTCTTTGAAGGTTGTATTTTCTGGATTACTTCCAATGCCATGCACTACTGAGTATTGGAATAGGAACATAGATCAAATGAATGCATGGTTAAAGGAATGGCGTAGGAGGAAGGACTTTAGATTTTTGGATCATTGGGACAGTTTCTGGGATAGGTGTGGCCCATACAAGCTGGATGGGTAACACCTGAACTGGAATGGGTCCGATATCCTTAGCTGGAGGTTTGTTCGTGCTGTTAGGGAGCATTTAAACTAATTAGCAGGGGAATGGGGCACTTATAGATGTAAAGTTAGGAGCAAGGTCCAATCAGCTATAGAAGGAATGCTTGGATAGTACACTCGTGGAGAAGACATGAGCAAGATAAGGCGAATGGGAGGCCTAGAAAGCTAGATCGTATCTATTGTAATGCAAGGAGTTTGTTGGGTAATCAGAGTAATTATCAACACGTGGGAATATGATATTGTAGCAATCACTGACACACGATTGAAGGAAGGACAGGAGTAGCAACGAAATATTCCAGGGTATAAGAAGTTTCAGGTACGATTGGTGGGAAATAAGAGAGGTGGAGGTATTGCATTGTTGATAAAGTAAACCATCACTGCAGTAATGAGGGAGGACGTCACAGAAGGATCTTTAAAAGAGGCCGTCAGGCTACAGCTTAGAAATAAAAAAGGAGCAATTACTTTGCTGGGATTAGACTATAGGCTTCCCAACAGTCAGAGGGAGATAAAAGGAGCAGATATGTAAGCAAATTACAGAAAGGTGTGAGAGAAACAGGGTTATCATTATAGAGGACTTCAAATTTGCTAACATTAACTGGGATCACCTCAGTGTGAAAGGATTAGCTGGAGTGGAATTTGTTAAGTGAATCCAGAAGAGTCTTTTTTGTGCCAGTATGTTGATAGTCCTACTGGAGATGGAGCAGACTCAACCTAATCCTAGGAAATGACACTGGTCAAGTGGTTGAAGTTTCAGTGGGTAAGTATTTTTGGGATAGTGACCATAATTCTGTAGGTTTCAAAGCCATTATGGCATTTAAAAGTAGCATAGTGAGAATTCAGGGCCAACTTGCTCCTCTAAGAGTGAAATGCAGGATATTGAGAGTTTGATGAAGAAAAAGCAAGAAGCATATATCGGGGACAACGATTAAAAGCAGAGGAGGCCCTTCAAAAGCATGGAGACTGTAGGAGATTGCTTAAAAAAGAAATTAGGAATACAAAGAAGGGCCATGAAATATCCTTGGCAGATAGGATCAAGGAAAACCCTAAGGCTCTGTATAAGTATATATTAAGAATAAGAGGATTACGGTCTTAAATGAATCATTCTCATCTGCATTCACTGAGGAGAAAGACATTGTGACTGGGGATTTCAATTGCGATGGTGATGTTCTAGAACATGCTAAGATTAATAAGAGGAGGTATTAGATGTTTCAGTTGGCAGAGAGTTGCACAGAGTCCTAATGAGATGTGTCCCTGGCTGCTATCGAAGGCAAAGGAGGAGATTGTTGGTGCCCTAACAGAAATTTTTAATTCTTCTCTGACCACAGAAACTGGATGATAGCTAATCTGGTTCCTTTGTTCAAGAAAGGCAGCAGGGACAGGCCAAGTAATTACAGACCAGTGAGATCAGGAAATTATCAGAAGAATTCTGAAGCACAGGATTAATTAATACTTGAAAAGGCAGGAAGGATCAGGGATTAACACAGATTTGGTGGAAAGAGGTCCTGTCTGACTAATTTAATTAGTTTTTTGAATCGGTGAGTGGATATATTGAGAGTAGTGCAGTTGACGTGGTTTACATGGACTTCAGTAAGACCTTTGTCAAGGTCCTACATGGAAGGCTGGTCCCAAAGTTAAGAACCCATGAGATGCAACGCCAGTTGACAAACTTCGTCCAAAATTGGTTTACACGTAGGAGACCAAGAGTAATTTTAGGTGTTCGTTTTTGAAACTGGAAGCCTGTGCACAGTGGTCTACTTTAGGGATTGATGCTAGGACCCTTTCTGTTTGTTATGTATATTAACAACTTGGATGTGAATATAGAAGAAAGAATTAGTAAGTTTGCAGATGAAATGACAATTGGTGGTATTGTTAGTAGTGAGAAGAATGGTCTCAGGCTACCGTCTGATATTAACTAGCTGGTAAATAGGGCAGAGCAATGGCAGATGGAATTTAATCCCGATAAGTGCAAGGTGAAGCATTTTAGAATCATAGAATTCCTAGAGCATGAAAAGAGGGTAAGTAACTGAGGTGTCAGTGGGGGTACTCTTTGGGGCCAGTGATTGTAATTCTATTAGTTTTGAAATAGTTTTGGAAAAGGATAGGCCTGATCAAAAGATTAAAGTTCTAAATTGGGGCAAGGCCAATTTTGACAGTATTAGACAAAACTTCCAAAAGCTGGTGGGGATAGGCTATTCGCAAGTAAAGGGGTGGTTGGAAAGTGGGCAGTCTTCAAAGATGAGATAACAAGAATCCAGAGACAGTATGGTCCTATTAATGTGAAGGGCAAGGCTGATGGGTGTAGAGAATGCTGGATGACTAAAGAAATTGAGGTTCTGGTCAAGAAAAGGAAGGAGGCATTTGGCAGATATAGACAGCTGGGATTGAATGAATACCTAGAAGAATATAAGGGCAGTAGGAATACACAGAAGAGGGAAATCAGGGGGGCAAAAGGGGGACATAAGATAGCTTTGGCAAATAGCGTTAGGGGGAATCCAACGAGAATCTACAAATACATTAAGGGCAAAGGAGTAGTTAGGGAGAGAATAGGGTCCCTTAGAGATCAACAAGGCTGACTATGAGTGGAACCACAGGAGATGGGTGCGATTCTAAACAAGTATTCCTGCATCCGTATTTACTGTGGAGAAAGATATGGAAGTTAGGGAATTTGGAGAAATAAATACTGATACCTTGAAAAATGTCCATGATATAGAGGAGGAGGCACTGGACATCTTAAAATATATTAAGGTGGATAAATCCCTGGGACCTGATCAGGTGTATCCGAGAACTTTATGGGAAGCCAGGGAAGTGATTGGTGGGCCCCTCGCTGAGATATTTGTATCATTGATAGTCACTGGTGAGGTGCCGTAACACTGGAGGGTGGCTAATGTAGTGCAATTATTTAACTAAGGCTGTAAGGAAAAGCCAGGGAACTGTAGACCGGTGAGCCTGACATCAGTGGTGGCTAATGTTGGCGGGGATTTTGAGGGACAGGATCTGCATGTATTTGGAAAGCAAGGACTGATTAGGGATAGTCAACATGGCTTTGTGTGTGAGAAATCATGTCTCACAAACTTGATTGAGTTTTTTGAAGAAGTGACAAAGAAGATTAATGAAGGCAGAGTGGTGCATGTTGTCTATATGAACTAGAGCAAAGTATTCAACAAGGTTCCTTTTGGTAGATTGATTAGCAAGGTTAGATCACATGGAATCCAGGAAGAGCTAGCTACTTGGGTACAAAATTAGATTGAAGGTAGGAGACGGAGTGTAGTGGTGGAGGATTGTTTTTTGGAATGGAGGCCTGTGACCAGCGGTGTGCCACAGGGATCGGTGCTGGGTCCATTGCTTTTTGTCATTTATATAAATTATTTGGATTGAACATAGGAGGCATGGTTAGTAAGTTTGCAGATAACACCAAAATTGGTGGTGTGCTAGACAGTGAAGAAGGTTACCTCAAAGTGCAACAGGACCTTTATCAGATGGGCCATTGGGCTGGTGGGCCGAGGAGTGGCAGTTGGAATTTAATTTAGATAAATGTGAAATGCTGCATTTTGGTAAGGCAAATCAGGTAGGACCTATATACTTAATGGTAAGTTTTTGAGAAGACTTGTAGCTTGGGTTGTGGATGGGTTAGTTGATTTTTTCATTGAGCTGGTAGGTTGGTTTGCAGACATTTCGTCACCATACTAGGTAACATCATCATGGTAACATCTCACAACAGCAAAGCCAAAGAAGAACACTTGCACAGCATCTTTAAAAACAACAGCTACCCAAAAGTATAGTCCGCCAGTACTTACTCAACAGACAACAGGAAGACACAGCACGCCCGAGTACACTAGTCACTCTGCCTTACATCAAGAACGTATCAGAGATGACCACCAGACTGCTGCAACCATTAGGAATCATGGTAGTATACAAACCTATAGCTACACTATGAAAACTACTGACAAGAACAAAAGGTCCCATACCCACAACTAACAGGACCAATATAAAATCCAATGGAAGAACTGCCACAAACACTACATTGGACAGACCGGGAGAAAACTAGGTATCAGGGTACATGAGCACCAACCAGCTACCAAGAGACACGACCAACTCTCACTCGTTTCCATACACTCAGACAAAGAAGGCCACCAATTCGACAATGTAACCATCGTAGGACAAAGCCAGCCAAAGACACACGCAGGAATTCCTAGCGGGCTAGACCTCGACCCAGAACTCCATCAACAAACACATGGAAATGGACCCCATATACCAACCACTATGAAGCAGAACCGGAAATGGGGCCAGCCACCACATCAGACCAGACCCACATAAATAACAAACAGGACAAACCAACAACATGTCATCGGAGGTGCACTGATGGTGTTACCTAGTACGGTGATGAAACATCTGCAAACCAACCCACCAACTCGGCGATCAAATCAACAACTTAATGGTAAGGTCCTGGGGAGTGTTGCCAAACAAAGAGACCTTGAGGTGAAGTTTCATAGTTCCTTGAAGGTGGAGTCACAGGTAGCTAGGGTAGTGAAGAAGGTGTTTGGTACACTTGCCTTTATTAGCCAGTTCACTGAGTCTAGGAGTTGGGAAGTCATGTTGCAGCTGTACAGGATATTGGTTAGGTTACTTCTGGAAAATTGCATTCAATTCTGGTTGCCTGCTGTAAAAAGGATGTTGTTAAACTAGAAAGGTGCAGAAAAAACATACAAATTGCTGGGACTGGAGGGATTGGGTTATAAGGAGAAGCAGGATAGGTTGGGATTTTATTCCCTGGAGCACTGGAGGCCGAGGGGTGACCTTATAGAGGTTTATAAAATCAAGATGGGCTCATGTATGGTGAATAGGCAAGGTCTTTTCTCCAGGGTAGCGGAATCCAAAACTAGATGGCATAGGTTTAAAGTGAGGGGGGGAAGATTTAAAAAGGACCTGAGGGGCAACGTTTTCACACAGAGGGCATTGGGGATGCCCTCCAATGTGTTCTGCTAGATGTGGTAGATTTAAAACAGATCTAACAATTCAAAACTCGACACCCATAAGGTGCTGCCATCAGCAGTAGTGAAATTGTAATCAAACCCAATTTTTAAACTCATGGCCCAGCATATCCCACACTCCAGAATTACCATCAAGCTCAGTGATGAACTCTGCTTCAAAGATGTACAAAACAACATGTCAGGAGCAGCACCAGGCGTACCTAAAAATGAGGTGTCAACCTGTTGAAGTTACAACACAGGACTACTTGTACACCACGCCATCCAAACAGTATACAATAGACTGAGCTAAATAACCTCAGACCAATGGATCAGTTCAAGAGTCTTGCCACAGCCAGTTATGAATGATGGTGGACAATTAAACAACTAACCCAAGGTGGAGATGTTTCCACAAATACCCCTACTGTCAATAATGGGGGAGGTCAGCACTGCTTTGACAAAAGGTAAACCTGAAACATTTGCAAACACCTTCAGCCAAAAGTGCCAAGTGGATGATCCATTTCAACCTGCTCCAGAGGTCCCAGCATCATCACTGCTAGTATTCAGCCAATTGAATTCACTTCACATGCTACTGAGACATCTGAAGGCACTGCAAAGGCTACGGGGCCTGACTTTTGGTAAATGTACTCAACACTTGTGTTATGGAACTCGCCACACCCCTATCTCATCTGTTCCAGTACAGCTACAGCCTGGAAATATGCAAAGTTACCTAGGTACATCCTGTCTGCAAAATTGGTAAGGCATAGTGTTCAGGGCTATGTCTCTCTGGGACAAGCAACACTTCACCTGCACTTCCCAGAATCTCGTCTACTGCATTCGCTGTTCACAATGTGGTCTCATCTACATTGGGGAAACGAAACGGTGACCGCTTTGCAGAACATCTACAGTCTGCTCACAAAAAAGACCCTGAGGTACCCGTTGCCTGCCACTTTAACTCACCACCTTGTTCCCTGGCAATGTGTTCCAGCAAAGCTCAACGCAAGCTGGAGGAACAACACCTCATTTTCCGCTTGGGGACCCTGCAGCCCTCCAGACCCAATATCGAGTTCAATAATTTTAGGGCACAACTCTCCCATGTCCCAATCCCCCATCCCACACACCAGGCCTCTTTACCACACTACTATTACACACTACCTGTTCTTAGTCACTAATAAGTCCCCATTTACAACTACTCACCCTCCCAGCCTGATCGTTATCAACTCTTTGTCTGTCCAACTGCTCTTCTCTCTCTTTAGGGTCTATCCTATCATTTACTCCCTAACCCATCCACCACCCCTTTTTTTGCATGTAAACTGATGTTTTCCCAGCCACCATCAGTTCGGAGGAAAGGTCACTGGACCTGAAACATTAACTCTTTTTTCCTTCACAGATGCTGCCAGACCAGCTGAGCTTTTCCAGCAACTTGGTTTTTGTCCCTGATCTACAGCATCTGAAGTTCTTTTGGTTTTTATTTGGAATTACAAAGACTTGGAGCTTGTTCATTTCTTTATCTTCCATCCTTCTCTCCAACTGTTTTCTTTTTATTCTTTTTTTCTGAAAGTGTTGATTCTGTTAAGGTAGGTTTTACAGAATCTCAGCGTGAGCTTTTTGCTGAGGGAGTCAGCAAGTTATTCAACTGCAGGTGTTTGCAAGAATTGACGAGATCAAATGTGAAAATCTTGGGATGAAATACAAGGAGGATTCTTGTTGGGGCCAGAATCAGTGAGCTATGGTGAGATTTGTGGTAGAATTGTATGAGAAGTCTGTTGAGCCTATCTCAACATTGGGAGCAACTTGCTACATCTTTTATGCATTTGCTGAGTGGAGAGGTGAATTTCTTACTAAGCAGTGATGAATTGGAAATTAAAGGGAATTATTGCTTGATAAACACCTTATTAATTGCACAGCTTGGTTCATTAATACGTGGCATCCTATCTTTCTAAATCCGCTAAACAGATTGGACTCAAGAATTGGCAGCATGGAAGTCGGAGTGGGTGCCTGTGAACTGGATTGGACATGGCTGCATCTCAAGGCTATTTGCTTGCTCACTTAGCACCTAACTTGCAGCATCCGTTCCTTGCCTTGTTTTATCATGCCTTGCCAGACCTGGTAGTGCATTGGTGCTCTGCCAGAGCCCAAATGTCTTAATGTACTGCTGTATTGAAATGCTGTTTTGTGCAGTCATGCATGTCAAGGCTGCCTGTTGTGCTCATCCGAAAGGATCTGCCCAGGGCAGCCGGATTTGGAGATGGGGCCGTTGATGGTGGTCAGGACCATCATACTGTACAACACACCGAGAGGTCAATTGAACACCAATACCAGCTGCCTGCATGGCAGAATATTACATTTGTTCAACCAAACGGCCATGTTGGAACATGGATGGGGGAGGTTCTCAGTCCAGTCAGGGGGCGCAGCTGTTGATCAGATAATGTCAGTCATCTGCTCAGGCCAATCATTGTCCAACTACTGTCCTGTGTTTAGGTAATCGTAAGTCCTGCAGAACCCTCAACATCTCCCCCCAACTCCCCCACCCCTACAAGCAATCAGAAGAATCAATATTGTCAGTCAAAGAGTTGCAAAGACAATGGTCAGAGTTCCACTCGGTCATGTAAAGGAGCTAGCTGCTTGTTGAAACTGGTTACAGATTTAAAGCAAATACAGTCTTGGGACCCATGCATTGATCATTGAGGAAGGTGCAAAGGGAGACTGTAGGGACAGCTAGGTAACAGTGCTAAGAGTTTTGGGTGAATCAAGTTGGGTGAAGAAATGCGGAGGTAAGTGTTGACGTAGGAACAAGGTCTACAATGAGGGACAAGTTAGGGTATGAAGGACATTGACAACTCAAAGACATGTATCATGCATTTTAAAACTCATTTCCAGTCATTTCTTTGCCCTTTTGAGATGCATGCAGAGTGTGCTTTGGCTTGAAATGTTGGTCAAAGATGATTTGCATGCTCCGATTGGTGCTTGGGAATCTATCATTGGCATATCAATGATGCAGAAGCCAGTGACATTGACTTAAAATAGGCAAATTCTGGTCAAAAGTGTCCCATCACTTGTGAAACTTCCAAGGATACTGTGACAAGGGGAACATTGCTCCATCAAATGCCGTACACTGAATACAATGATTAATGTGGGTCTGGGCTGGCACGGGGATGGAGTACATTCGGTTTCTGCAATTACTGTGCATGGGGCTATGGTGAAACATATGACAGCACTCCTGAAAATGTCTTTCCTTTGCTTCAATCGATTTGGACAGGGTAAGGTGCTCCAGCATAGTTGGACAGTGTGTGCTGCATCATCCTGGTGTGCTTTACTGTGCACAATTGGAGTAGGCAATGAGGCAATGTGCTGGATACTGAGGAACTGGTGCAAAGGGAGCAGTCTTTTGATGAGGATGATGATAACACTGGGGAAGTGAATTTGCTTCTTGTGTGTGACGCAGCTCAGTTCCATCAGGTGCTAGAAGGCAAGCAGGACCTGATTGACATCTGGTTTCAGTAAATAAGAACTGGGGGCAGCAGACCATCATTGCCTAATGAACTGTCATCAGTCATCGCATTGTGGAGGCAAACTGGTTGCTTGCCTGTATATGATGCTACCCTCCTGGATGATAAGATGTGAGTCTACAATAGACTTTAGGGACTTTAGGGACAGAATAATGGTGTCTTAGAGAGGATGTTAAAATGATGTGGAACTAAGGACGGGTAAATTGTGCGGTGGTAGGTGGTTCAACAGGAACCAGTGTGGAAAAATGGTGTTGTATGTGCAAGGGAATGTCAGCAATACGTGTAGTGAGCAGCATGGTGTTGTGGCTGCCGTCCCATTATGTTGCTGGTGTGGATCAATGCTCAATTGCTGATGCAAGTCCAGGTGCTCAAATAGCTTTTTAAAGTTAGCATGGGTACCAGGGCAGCTGGTCTTTCAGCAGATATCCACTGAGGGGTGACTTGTTTTTGGAACAGTGGTGCTAAAATTGGGCCAGAATCTCATGAGTGGGATGCCCTGGGTAGTTGATATGGTGAAGTTGGTAAAATATGGTGAGAAAAATGCGACTGCAATTTTACCAACAGAAACCTTAAGATTTAGTCCATTGCCTTTAGAAAGTATAGATCTTAAACTTTGAAAGAGGCCTGGGATATAATTGGAATGGATCACCCCAGGATCACAAAAAAACACAGAATCCAGTTCCTTATGCATTCTGCTTAATATTTTAAGTTACACCATTTTCTTCCCTGCCGTGCATTGAGGGAGCCCTAATGAAACTCAAGTCAATGGGAATCAGGGGAATAACACTCCAGTGGTTGCATTAATACCTGGGAAAAAATGAACATAATTGTGGTTTTTGGAGGTCCGTCCTCTCAGACCAGGGACATCCCTGGAGGAATTTCCCAGGATTCCATAGGTCCAACTGTCTTCAGTTTCTTCATCAATGACCTTCTCCCATTATATGATCAGAAGTGGGGATGTTCACTGATGACTGCACAATGTTCAGCACTCTACATTACTCTGCAGATAACAAAGCTATCTGTGTCCAAATGCACTAAGACCTGGACAACATTCAGGCTTCAGCTGACAAGTGGCAACAGGGAAGTAGCATTCACACCACACAAATGCCAGGCATTGATTATCTCCAAAAGGACAAAATCCAACCATCATCCCTTGACATTCAGTAGCATTACCATCTTTGAATTCCCCCACGATCATTATCACCTAATTTTCCAACCGTTACTGTTGACCAGAAACTAGATCAATCTATAAACGCTGTGGCCACAGGAGCAGTCAAGGTCTGGGAATGCTGTACTGAACAAAAGCAGAAATCGCTGGCAAAATCAGCAGGTCTGGCAGCACCTGTGGAGAGAGACAGGGCTATTGTTTCGAGACCAATGACCCTTCTTCAGAACTGAAAGCAGCTTGGAAAAGGTAGTTTTTATACTGATGATAGCGGGGAGGGGGGAAAAGGAGTGGATAGGGGAAGATGGAGACCACAGAGACAGAATAAAGGATAGGCAGAAGCTATCCCCAAAAAAGGGATTGTTAATCATAAGCCAGAGAGTCAGTGAGGAATGAGATGTAGCTGTGGAAGCAGGTTTTGGTAAATACCTTGTCAAACACTAGAAAAACACTAGAGAAAATGAAAGTAACGATGGCAACCAAGAAGAGATTCCAGTTGGAGAAAGGAGCAGAACTTCTACAAGGTGGGCACACTTAGAAGAGATGTGGTAGGGAGTTAAGAAGTAAAGTACTGAGAATTCTGTGAAGATAACCAACCTCCTCAAATCATGCCCACTTTCCTGGATGGGTGCAGTTCCAAATATATTCAAGATGCTTGTTACCGTTTAGGACAAAGCAGTCCACTTGAATGACAACCCCAAACACCACTTCCACCATTGACACACAGTAGCAGCTGTGTGTATTATATACCAGATGCACTGTAGAAACTCATCAAGCCTCTTCGACTGTACCTTCCTCACCACCATTTTCTCAAGCGCAATTAAGCGTGGGTAATAAATGATGGCCGAGACAACAAAGACCATATCCTTTGACTCTTTTTTTAACGTGTAGAATACACAAACCCCAAAGGAAGTGGAACTTCAGAAACCTAATCCTGTTTGAATGCCTGACTTCACTGCACTCAAGATTCGTTTCACAAAATGTAGAGGCAAGATCTACCTCAATTAAATCTGAACTCTCTTTCCTGGTGTGAAAGGATAGTTTTCTAGTCCATGGTGCTGTGCAATCCTTTGTTAAAGTTGGCCTCTCTTCTCCTCCATGGAAAATACTTTCTGGAAGGCATGTCAGCCTAAAACAGCCACATATCTACTTCTGACCAAAATATGTTACAATGCCTATTGATTGAACTGTTTTCAAATGTGTTGACTTTTTTGCCATATGCTCAATGACTCATTGAGGAAATTAATTTTTTATTTTTGTCAGTGTCTGACATTAACTTAGAATTATGTGCACGACATTAGAGAAATTTTTTATTTGGCTCTCTACCAACTTTATGTAAGTTCAGATAAATAACATGCAAATTTGTTTTATACTTCTGGCACAGGTCATGTTTCCTCCATTACTACAGTAAAACACCAACCAGCAATGATTATGCAACACTTAACCACTTCACCCTTCAATTCCTTAGTTTTGTCTGGAGTTTTATTACTTTACTAGCCCAGCTTGTGGGACTGTACAAGCACTAATGTAATAAAGATACTTCTCTAGAAAGAACTGCTTTATAACTGCAAAGTCAGTAATGACCAGTTGAAATAGTTTTAATCAGTTTAAGAATGAGAATACATTTAAGGCAAAGTCATTATGTTCAATTACAGTATGAACATTTTATAATTGCTTTTTAAATTCATCTATTGCTATTTTAAGTAAACCACAAGCAGCATCTTGTGAACCCCCAATCCCATCCGCACCCTTCTGTCCAGTACCTACATATGGATCTCACCCTCTAGTATTCAAACAACAGTGAACCTATCATCTGGGTGGGGAGCTGGGTGCCTGGTGGGAAGATGGATTTGTTTAGTGGCCTACTGGGTGGTCGTGGATGGAGTGGGAAGGTGGGTGGCATTACTGATGTAGGCCGCTCTGATTGGCTGGCAGTTTTTGGAGGTGGAATTTGGATCTTGTTGGGGTTTAGGTCAGAGGGGAGTTGATATCTGTCAATACCAATTTGACACTGCCCAGGTAGACACCGCAAATTGTTGCAATACTCTGGCTGATGCTAACCATGGTTTATAAAGTTTTAGAATTATTTACCTGTCTACCTATTTTAATCTTCTATTTATAAACCCAAGCAATCCATTTTTTAAAACACTCTATGAACTTGTGCCACCACTTCTTTAGATAGAGCATCAAGCTATCCCTATCCATCTATGCTTGTCAGTGTTTTACTGTAGTAATGGAGGGAACATGACCCATGCCAGAAGTATAAAACAAATTTGCATGTTATTTATCTGAAGTTACATAAAGTTCAGAATCATACCACTTAGTTTCTTTTCATGCTAGTTTTCCCATAACTTCACACTTTTCTGCAGTGAACTCCAATTGCTGCTGCATTTGTCATAAACCTCCTTATTTTGATTTATTTTGGCTTCTATTTTGTTGGCCATGCAGGGTGCTTAACTTTGGATGCTCTACCCTTCTAAGAATTATGTTTAATTTATTGGAATGGGCAATAAAATGCTGGGTAGCCTGCGATGACAACATCCCGTGAGTGAATTAAAAGTAAAACTTGAATTATCTCTTTCCTGAATGCACTTCATTTCTCTGTTATTGCTTTAGTCTGCAATTGTCTTTCCAATCTATCTGTACTCAATTGGTTTTTAAATCATGAAATTACCACCTTCCCATTTGCGTAATTTTATCTTTCTACCTTTCAGGTTTACTCCGTCCATACAGCCAGCACTGATTTCTTATTTTGCTACAAATTTTACATTTAAATTTATATAATTTATGATTTTTTTCCTTATTCCTTCATAACTATTCTCACAATCTGTGTTTGCTTTATATATTTTATATACTTGTATTTAGTGGTTGGAATGCTAACGTCAAATTTAGTATCATGTATTTCAGCTCACTCTATTGCCTTAAGGTCAACTTATTTTCCTCTTTCTCCTATATCTGTGCTTTTTAAATTAATGTGACTGACCACCATAGTTGCTGTAACCAAAAACAAATAAAATCACTTTCTTTACTCCCACAATTGCCACTGTGGAGGTGCAAGCAACTGAAACAAACATGGAGATAGCAAGAACTGCAGATGCTGGAATCAGAGATAACAAAGTATGGAGCTGGAGGAGCACAGCAGACCAGGCAGCATCAGAAGAATAGGAAAGCTGACGATTCGGGTCAGGACCCTTCTTCAGAAATTTCTGAAGAAGAGTCCCGACCTGAAATGTCAGCTTTCCTGTTTCTCTGATGCTGCTTGGCCTGCTGTGTATCTCCAGCTCCACACTGCGTTACCTCTGAAAACAAACATGGGTTTGATTGATTAAGATCCAGCCTCATATGACTTTTGTAACCTATTGTAAAGGCAGAAGATTTAGTTGTTATGACGTAAGCACATAACATCGAGTCTACTTTGCCATTCAGTGAGATCATGACTGAGCTAATAATGCTCAACCTCATTTTCCTACCTTTCCCCATAACCCTTGATTCTCTTACTGACTAAAAATCTATCACAGTCTTGTGCGGATGCAACATCTCTGCAGTAAAAAATTTCACAGATTCACTACCCTCTGAGAGAAGAAATTCCTCCTCATCACAGTCTTAAATGGATGACCCCTTATTTTGAAATTATGCCGTCTGGTCCTAGACTTTTCACACAAGGGGAAACAACCCCTCTACTTTTACCATGTGAAGTCCCCTAAGAATATTATGTTGCATTAAGGTTTTGTCTCATTCTGCTCAGCCTTCCAAGTACAGGCTCAATCTCTCCTCATAAGAAAATCTCTACGATCATCTTAGTGAACCTCCTCTGGACTGCATCAAACGTGAGTATATCTTTCCTTAAATAAGGGGGAACGAAACTGTTCAAGGGTTCTAGTATGGACTAACTACTGCCCTGTGTACTTTTAGCAAAACTTCACAATTTTTACATTCCAGTCCCTTTGTAATAAAGGCCTAAATGCAGATTTTGCTCATACCTTTCCATATTGTTATACGTAGCTGCAATGAATCAATAGAATCCCTACAGTGTGGAAACAGGCCCTTTGGCCCAGCAAAGCCACACCGACCCATCCCCCTGTAACCCACCTAATCTACACATCCCTGAACACTACGGACAATTTAGCATGGCCAAGACACCTAGCCTGCACATATTTGGACTGTGGGAGGAAACCGGAGCACCGGGAGGAAACGCATACAGACACGGGGAGAATGTGCAAACTCCACACAGACAGTCGCCCAAGGGTGGAATCAAACCCGGGTCGCTGGTGCTGTGAGACAGAAGTGATAACCACTGAGCCACCGTGCTGCCACTGCTGCCATTTCCTGACAGATCTATGTTTGCAAGTGGTGAAGGGTGGCATGTTCTGTCCTTTAAATTATATGCTTCAAACAGTTAAATATTTTCTCTACATTTTAATATTTAACAAATACTAGAAGTATAAAAGATTCCTTAATATGTGTATCTATGTTACAATAAAACAGGGAATTCATTTTCCAGTTACACAGTCCATGCAGATATTTGTGCTTTTCATTCTGAGCTTCTTAACTGTGCCCAGTATTAATTGCTGCTCTGCGGAATTCATCATCATCAGCTGGACCTTCAGTAGCAGAGGTCCAAGCTCTAGAATTCTTATCCTAAATCTCTTCAACTCTTTATCATCCTTGAAGTTGTTTCGTACACCCTCACTCTTTACCACAGTTTCAGTCACCTGCTCTAATATCTCCTTAGGTTTCTAAATATCAAATTTTGCTCTGAGTGCTCCAGTGAAGCATTTTGGGACTTTTATTCTGATGAAAGGTACTATTTAAATACAAATTTTGATTTGATTTGATTTATTATTGTCACTTATACTGAGACACAGTAAAAAGTGTTGTATTGTTGCTAACCAGACAAATCATACCTAACCTAAGTACATCAGGGTAATTGGACAGAATGCAGAATAAAATGTTACAGCTACAGAGAAGGTGCAGAGAAAGATCAGCTCTAATATATGAGAGGTCTGTTCTTAAGTCTGATAACAGAAGGGATGAAGCTGTTCTTAAATCTGTTGATAAAAGTAGTTTTGTTTCAAAGGGAAAGTTTGTCGCCTCTTGAGCCATTGTAAGACGGGACAAAATGCGTTACAGCTGGGGTTAAGAAAGAGATCATAAATGAGTTTGGCAGTGATGTTGAAAAGTCTTATAGGTCGAGAAGACTTACATATAATCTGAGTGAATTAAAATGAATCATTAAATTGAGTATTTTTCTTGGTGGAAATCACAGAATAAATTGAACATGAGAAAATACAGTAAAAATAATATGAGAACACATTAAGGAAATTAGCAGAGGAAAAAATAAATTACTTGAAAATTGAATGTTTTTAAAGTGATGTCTTGAAAAATTGTCCAAAAGACTTCCCTTTATTTATAAGCAAATGTTGAAATAAGTAACATAAACCACATCAAAACACAATTGTATCATTTTATCTTTAGAGTGAAGAAAACATACATTTTTTCTGACTCTTCTACTCCTCAAGAAAAAGGAGTTTATCAGAAATGCTTAGTCAAGATTATGCTTTTTCAAACATATGAATTGGGAATGATACAAGAGTCCCAAATAGAAGTTGAATGTTAAAGTCAAAAACGAGGCTTAAATAGCTAAAATAGGTAAGTTGCATTATAAAGAAAAACATACTTATTCAAAGATTTAAGGAAACAAAAATATGAAAATAAAAATGTAAATGTGGTATAAACTTAAAATTATAAGATTATAATGTGTGACAACATTGCTAGCCATTATGTAGAAGTATAGCATATTAATCATGCTATTAATCAAGCAAGTTGGTACATTAAATGGTCAATGTGGAATTGAGCCTTCTGGTTTGTGAGTATCTCAGTTACAATCTGATCGAGCTGATCTCAGATGGATCTACATCTGTGTTTGTCTTCATCTCAAAATCCAGGGGAAATGTTAGCCATGGCCCATACTCACATACTTGGTGACCCTTGCTGGGATATAATATGAATATTTCACAACATAAGGATCAAGCTTAGCTGTTATTTCTTGTAGAGTTGCATCACCTGCTGTGGTTCATCATTCAGCCTTAGATATGAAAAACAGACATATAATAGATATACAGTCGGGTTGCTTCCATTCTTTACCATGTTAATGCTCAGGGAGGTGCGAAGAGAAAATAAAAAATCTCAAAAAGCAAGATGAAAAGTGAGTTAGTGAAGAATTTATTCATTGCTGAGCAGCTATCTCCAAAAATAATCCTGGGATTAGGAATCACCTATGTTGCCTATTTCTGACAATTTTGAACTGTACTAGATCACAAAAGTAAGCACAGATAAGGAAATTAACAGCCTCAACTACTGTAGTTCAGCCAAACACAGAAGTTTATGCTACCCCTTATATTAGGAATGTGCATGGTTTCAGGATTTCTTTCAAATTCACTCATTTGCATTACTACACAACCATTTTAAAATATTCTCATTTTTACCAGGTCTACAGATAAAATGCAAGATTTTAAAAGGCATTCTTAGTCAGATTTTCTGTAGAAAGAATCCATAGGATGCCTACAGTGTGGAAACAGGCCATTTGGCCCAACATGTCCACACCAACTCTCTGAAGAGTATCCCACCCTGTCTCACCCCTCTGTAATCCTTGCAACCCTGCATTTCCCATGGTTAAGCTACACCTAAGCTACACATCCCTGGACACTATGGGTAACTTAGCATGGCCAATCCACCTAACCTGCACATATGTGGACTGCGGAGGAAACACATGTAGACATGGGGAGAATGTGCAAACTCCACACAGGCAGTCACCCGAGGCTGGAATTGAGCCCAGGTTCCTGACACTGTGACGTAGCAGTGCTAACCACTGGGCCACCATGTGTGTTGAGTTTGATCATCAACAACAAAAATATTTGTTAACCTAGCTGATTTCCCAGAATCTTGTCTTCCTTCACAACGCCTTATTGACTGCACATGGAATTAATATAAGCTGCAATCTTCCATTTTCATTTTTTCTCTGGTACACCAGAGAATGAGAATTATGATAAGCACGAAATTGTACTGTGTAATATTAGTGATAAATGTATTTATAGGTTGATAAATAATGTTTCCATTGGCTTTTAAAATGCCTTCATTTGAAGCAACGTACAAAATAACTTCTTGCTCATATCTGAAAATTTTAGTTTTATCACAATGTGATTTCAACTCAAAAATAAATAAGTGCAACTAGTTTTATGAATTATTTTGAAACATTAAATTAAGAAGGAAAAATGAAACAAACCTACCAATATATGCCAGTGACAAGTAAATGGTTCTATTTGACCATTCCGGATTCTTGTCAAGAATGTGTAGCAAATTAAAGAGCTAGATGGTGGAGCAGGTCTTTATATCATTCCAGTTGGTCAAAATGCTTCCAAACTTATATGCAATAAACTACTACATAAGTAGTAATAATCTTCCAAACTACCTGCCATAATGCTACATATAGAAGAATAGTCATGTCATAAACATACTCTGAGAATTCAGTAAAGGAAATATATTTTTTTTATTTGAAATACAGGTGCTTTTAAGCAGTTTAGTGGCATCTGTTGACAACAATGACACTAGCTCAAGTGTGTGCACTGTTTCTTACAGAAGTCATAAACGGAAACTTAAAAACAATACTTTAAAAAGAATGTTAACAGTTGGTTCTCCGGGCTTCAAATGACATTTATTACATTCCTCTATATTACAAGGCAGCAATCTGTTAATAATTATGAGAAAAAAAAGAAAAAAAAGATCCTATTGTCAATTTATACAGAAACCAGAACATGCACAAATGCACATCACATTTGATGAGGAATCTCCAGCACTGTGGCTGAAGACTTCCTTCCCTTAAAATGGAATCAGTTTTCTCAGTATATTTGGCTCTTTTTTAACCCTTAAAGGGCTAATTATGATACTTGTCCTAACCATTTGGAGTTCTAATTTAACATGGTTGGGCAGGGATTAATTATGTCTAATGTTGAATAAACGTAGGCATATCTACACTTTCGGCTTCAACTGTAGTCCTTGAAATGATTAGCAGTCTCCGTGAAGGTCAGGAGTAAGGATTAGAAGTAGGAACCCAGCACTGGATCCATTATACAGTGCACCTCTATAGGTTAGCTTGTTAATACATAGCAGCATCAGAAATCTCAGCAACCAAGTGAGGCTTTTAGTGAACAGTGCTCACTGTTGTGGATATCAGTTTCTTATTCTGCCCTCTTCGTTTCTTGTTTCCAGATTTTTCTTTTCTTACACGTTCTTCTCTGGTGTTTTTATTTTCTTTGCCCCTATTGTTATTTTTAGTTTGTTTTCCTTGCATTGCCTCTTTGTTGCCTTCTTTTCTTGATTTATTTTTCTTGTCGTTGCCCTTATTTCCTAAAATTAAAGAGCGCATATTAATTACCAACAGACAAATTTAATGTTTATGACACAAAAATAAACAAAGAATGAGAAATGTTAAGAAATATATATCAAACTTATTTCTTCATCAGACCACAAAGAATTTGCTTTATCATGAACATTACTCAACATACTTCAGCAATCCCAGGAAGGATGAGGAAAAGCAAATCATTAAAACTTCAGAGTATCCAACATTACAAATCTCAATACAAAATGGTGCAGATAAAAGTAAACCGAAGTTTAAAAAGTACAGAAAATGCTGGAAATATTCAGCAGATTGTGAAAATTCTGCAGAGATGTAAACAGGGTCGATGTTTCAGGATAGCCACCTTCCGCCAGAACAATAAAAGTCACAGAATCCCTACAGTGTGGAAGCAAGCCATTCAGCCCATTGATTCCACACCTACCATCTGAAGGGCAGGCCACCTAGACCCATGCCCTGTAACCCACTATTTCCCATAGCTAATTCACCTAGCCTGTGCATCCTTGGACACGTTAACATGGTCAATCCACCTCACCTTCACCTCTTTGGACTGTGAGCAGAAACCAGAGCACCCAAAGGAAACCCATGCAGACATGGGGAGAATGTGCAAACTGCACACAGACGGTTGCCAGAGGGTGGAATTGAACCCAGGTCCCTGGTGATATGAGGCAGCAGTGCTAACCAGTGAGCCAGTCTATTGTCCCTTTGTTTTTAAAGAGGCAGTGAAGAAAAATAAGGAAATACAGTAAATACTCAACACGTCTCACAGCATCTATCAAAAGAGAAAGTGATAACTTTTCAGGGTAATGACCATTTATCAGGACTGTTTTGAGGGCAGTATTTCAGTTCAATAAAATATTATTTCTGGTAACTTATCATAGAAGCTCTATTCTACAGTTGTTCTTATGATAATAGATATATCTTCCAGTGGGCTGGACTACAGTGCGGGTGGATTTAGATTAAGTTGCCTCCTCCTCATGACCATTTGTGGCTGGGAAGTATACGAGGGAATGATAATAAGTCAAATGCCCCTTTCTCATGTTGGGCATCAAAGTGGCGCACAAAAAGAATATTAAATGTTATTTGTATTTTGAAACAATTGTTTATAAATATACCACAAATTTTGGAGTCCAAAGCAACTTGGATGAACAGCTGTCAGATAATTTTGAAACAAAAGTTGAAAATATACCCACATCTCATGAAGAAAGAACCCAAATACCTTGATGAGTAATCAAGAAGGCTTGAAACTCAGACATAGCCACTGAAATATTGTTTGACATTCTCTTATAATGATGATATTACATTTCACAGCTGCACTACAAAAAGGTAGAAAAAAAAAGTTAAACACAATGAATGACACATCCTGAGGCCCTCGGATGCATTTCAGCATTTCTTAGTCATTGATGATAAAAGGACCCTGAGATCATTGCACTTCTGACTTCTAGTATGTTTTAAACTATTTAGAGCAGTCAAGATAAAGGAGGAGGATTTTTTGTCCTAACCGATATGTCTTTGTCCTCAGTAGGAATCTTATCAGCTGGGGAATGCTTGCTTCCTTTGACTTTTTTATCCACTTTCATTCTGACTACTCAATTGAACTGTATCTCTGTCACAGTCACTGTGAAACAGCTTTGAACTCCTGTAAAGTTTCCATATTGTTTCTTGAACTTAAGGCTTAACATTTACTTTTAGGAAACTACAGTTTTGGATAGTGCTTTGTGAAAGACTTGCAAAAGTACAGTAGCTACAAAGAACTCAACACTGCTGGTTATACAGTAACTGCATAATTTCAGTACACCTAACATTTGAGTATGCCGGGTCTACACCCCTCCTCAAAATTTTTTTCACTCCATTTCGTTCATTTTTTTTGCTCACTAAAACTCACAGAAGGGGCCAATTCCATTGTGCAAACCTCTTTTCTCACACAATACAGTAAAACACAGAACTGCGGATGCTGGAGATCTGAGACAAAAACAGAAATTGCTGGCAAAACTCAGCAGGTCTGGCAGTATCCGTGGGAGAAAGCAGAGTCATTATTCTGTGCCTGAAATGTTAACTGTGCTTCTCCCCACAGATTCTGCCAGACCTGCTGAGTTTCCCCATTAATTTCTATTTTTGTCACTTTCCTCACACATCCTGTCTAGGGAACACTGATTCATCCTTTAGGACAGATAACATTGATAAAGTATCTCTAGAATTAGTCATGCCAGGTTTCTGCTTTTGAGCTGCATGTGATGCCACTGCAGGAGATCTGGATGCAAGTCAGAAATCTCTGATAAACATTTACCTTTATTTACATAACTGGACATAATTCAGGTATGGTCAGATTGTAGACATCAGGAAAACCAGAGAGGACTAGAAAGAGGTCAGCAGATCAGACAGTTAATGGAGGAATGGCAGACATTGAAGAAAACAATTTTTGACTCGCAACAAAGATATATTCCAGTGAGGTATTCCAGGAAGGGGACAAACCAACTATGGTTAACAAAGTAAATTAAGGAGAGCATCAAATTGAAAGAAAAAAAACATACAATGTACAAAGTTAGGAGGAACTGCCGATGCTGGAGAATCTGAGATAACAAGGTGTAGAGCTGGATGAACACAGCAGGCCAAGCAGCATCAGAGGAGCAGGAAAGCTGACGTTTTGGGTCTAGACCCTTGCACCACGAACCATCCCACTCCTTGGACGACATGTCCATCCTGGGCCTCCTGCAGTGCCACAATGATGCCACCCGAAGGTTGCAGGAACAGCAACTCATATTTTGCTTGGGAACCCTGCAGCCCAATGGTATCAATGTGGACTCAACAAGCTTCAAAATCTTCCCTCCCCCGACTGCATCCCAAAACCAGCCCAGCTCACCCCCACCTCCCTAACCTGTCCTTCCTCCCACCTATCCAATCCTCTCACTTCAAGTCCCACCTCCATCTCCTACCTACTAGCCTCATCCTGCCTCCTTGACCTGTCCGTCCTCCATGGACTGACCTATCCCCTCCCTAACTCCCCATCTACACTCACCTTTACTGGCTCCAACCCCGCCTCTTTGACCTGTCTGTCTCCTCTCCACCTATCTTCTCTTTTATCCATCTTCTATCCGCCTCCCCCTCTCTCCCTATTTATTTCAGAATCCCCTTCCCCTCTTCCACTTCTGTGGAAGGGTCTAGACCCAAAACGTCAGCTTTCCAGCTCCTCTGATGCTGCTTGGCCTGCTGTGTTCATCCAGCTCTATACAATGTGCAAAGATCAGTTGTAAACCAAAGGACCGGGAAAGATTTGAAACCCAATAAAAATAAACTAAAAGGAAATAATAGAGGTAAAAAAACTTTGAAGATAAACTAGCAAGTAATATCAAAGCAAACAGCAAGACCTTCTTTAAATATATAAAAGGAAAAGAGACTGAAATGAACATAACACTCTTAGAGAATGAGGTTGGGAAGACAATAATGGGGAAAACGGGAAATGGAGAGCAGAGTTAAATAAACTATTTCCACCAATTTTCATGGTAGAGAACACAAACAGCATCCCAAAAATACTAAACAATCGAGGTGGCATAGGGGAAGAGAAAATGATGCAATAATTATCTCTAGAACAAAATTACTAGGAAATCCAAAAGCTGATAGGTCCCCTGGACCTGACGGGTTGCATCCCAGGATATTAAAGGATGTAGCTACAGAGATAATGGATGCACTAGTTGCGATCTTCCAACAACTCTTAAATTGTGGAAAAGTCCCAGAAGATTGGAAAACTTCCAATGTAACAACATTATTCAAAACAGAAATGAGACAATAAAGGGTAATTGTAGGCCAGTCGGCTCAATGTCTGTTATTGGGAAAATCTTAGAGCCAAATATAAAACATGTGATAGCAGAGCATTGATCAAGCAGTCCGAATGGTTTCGTGAAGGTGAAGTCATTACTGACAAATTTGTTAGAATTCTTTAAGGAGGTAACAAGCAGGATAAATAAAGGGGATTGAGTAGGTGTAATATATTTGAATTTCCAAATACGTTTAAGTAAGACACTGTATGTAAGGCTACTTAGTAAGACAAGGACCCATGTTGTTGGGATTAGTATATTAGAATGGATAGGGGATTGGCTAAATAATAAAAGACAGAAAGTTGGAATACAGTGAACATTTTCAGGATGGGAAACTCTAACTAGTGGAGTGTCACAGTCATCAGCCCTGGTGCCACTACATTTTTAAGGTCCAGCTGAATGAAATGGAAGTACTCTTGCCAAATTTGAGGATCACACATAAATAGGTGGGAAGGCAGATGGTGAGGATGACACAAAGATCTACAGAAGGGTACAGACCAGTTAATTGCATGGCCATAAACTTGACAGATGGAATACAGTAAGAGAACATGAGCTTATGTACTATGGCAGGAAGATAATGCAGCTGAATATTATTTAAATGGAGAAACTACAGAAAGTTGCAGCACAGAGGAAGTTGGGATTCTTGAGCAAAAATGACAAAAAAAGACGAGCAACCAGATTCAGCACTTAATAGGGAAGAAAATGAAATGTTGGCCCTTATTTTAGAGGGAATGGCATGTAAAAATTGGGAATTCTTGCTAGAACAATATAAAGCACTGATCAGACCACACCTGGAATACTGAGAACAGTTTTGGTCCCCTTATTGAAGGAAAAATATGGCATTGGAGGCAGTCTGGAGAAGGTTCATTAAGTTGATCCCAGGTATGGAGCAATTGTTTTATGAGGATTGGCTTTTTACTAATAGATTAGAAGAATGACAGGTGACCTTATTGAAATATATAAGATTCATGAGGGGCTTGACAAAGTAGATTTGGAAAAATTGTGACCCCTTGTGGGAGAATCTAGGGCCAGAAGGCATAATCTCAGAATAATCGGTCACCTGGTTGGGACAGAAATGAGGTGGAACTTCTTCTCTCAGAGGGTAAAATCTGTGGAATTCTTTACTGCTGTGGTCTGTATACAAGGCTGAGATAGACAGATTTTTAATTAGTAAGGGAATCAAGGATTATGGGGAAAAGGCAGAACAGTGGAGTTGAGGATTATCAGATCAGCCATGATCTCATGAATGGAACAGCAGACTAATGGGCTGAGTGGCCTCTGGGTCTTAAGATTTTATAGTCATATGTTTTTCATATGTACAGAGTCAGTCAAGAAAAAAAATCAAGGGGCCAATGTGTGGTAGCTACCTGATGCCCAACTAATACCAGCCTAAAGATCAGGCAGGCAGTGTTTGCTTGAAAACTCTCATTTTGCTCCTGAAAAGCACTGTACATGGGCTTTCTTCCATGGCTCAGTGGTTAGCACTGCTACTTCACAGCACCAGAGACCCAGGTTTGATTCCATCGAGCGACTGTCTGTGTGGAGTTTGCACGTTCTCCCCGTGTCTGTGTGGGTTTCCTCCGGGTGTTCCAGTTTCCTCCCACAGTCCAAAGATGTGCAAGTTAGGTGGATTGGCCATGCTAAATTACCCATAGTCTTCAGGGATGTGTAGGTAAGGTGTGTTAGCCATGGGAATGCAGGGTTACGGGGATATGGTTGGAGGATGGGTCTAGGTAGGATGCATTTTGGAGGGTCAGTGTGGACTCGTTGGGCTGAATGGCCTAGTTCCACTTTATAGAGATTCTAGGAACTGTCTACCTCGCAATGACCTGTGTCTACCTCTATTTCTTGGTGCAGGCTCTGGCTTGAACTTATGGGTCTATACTGGCCGAGATTATGGTAGGGGCATGTTAAAGGTGATGAAATGCTAGCCCACTGCTTTCCTGCACACTCTGACCTAGTTCACATAATATGGTAAATGGGCAGGAGCCAAAATCACCAGTCTACCCATCATTTTGAAAAAAAAAAGACATTAGTGGGGAATTGAATTTATTAAAAAGCCAATTGAGCTGAACTGGCTTTATGCTGACCATAAAGTAGTTGGCATTGGCAAATGGGCAAGAGTGGTGAATCTGATTTTTCACCATCTTGAAAGGAAGAAAGGGGATGTAATCTTTGGGGGTGGGGCTATTGCTTTGAATGCTTCATGGTTACGCACTCACAAAATACCCAAGATGGTATCCCCAAACCTACCTGCTGGCCTCCACAATCCTTCCCCCCTAACCCCACACCCTCCTTGTCCCCTTACACAGAATATCCAAACCCTTTCCACTCTAAAAGCCTGGGACTAACCTTAGCCCAGGATCCATTGCTCTTGTTTCTGGGGACTGGGTAATTGCTGGCTCCTATGTTGTGGTTCTGCTCTGCTGAGACTACTGGCAATGCCAGCCAATCAGACTGACCAGCAGCTCTCGAGGGCAGGACTTCCTTCCACTGAGGAATGGCATCCCCACTCTCTGGTTGATAAGGCCACCAGTATTGTGCATCACCATACGGTAGGTGGCCCTTTTTAAAAGTTGGTTAGTTTGGTGTTGGCTTTCCTAATGGCTACAGCAGGGGCACAATTCAATTCATTGTTACTTGTGGAAAATTACCCCAAGAAGTTTGATTAAAGAAATATGTTAGAGAAATATGTTGACTGAACAGGTACTTTTTATTTCATTCATTCACAAGACGTGGGCATCCCTAGCTCGGCCAGTATGCATGGTCCATCCCTAATTGCCCAGACAGTAGTTAAGAGTCAATCACATTGCTATGTGTTTGCAGTCACATGTAGACCAGACCAGGTAATGTTACTCGTGAACATGGTGAGTTTTTTTCTCCCAATAATCAACAACTATTTCATGGTCATCATTAGACTCTTAATTTCAGATTTTCATTGAATTCAAATTCCACCATCTGCCATGGCAGGCTTCAAACCTGGGTCCCCGACCACTTAATCTGAACTATCAACATCTTTTCTCGCCTAGCACTCCAAACCTACATCACCCCCCTCCACTCCACCCACCCACTACTGCCCCCTACCCCATTTCACTTTAGCTTTGATGACGAGTTGTCTAGATTCAAAATGTTAGCTTGCTCTCTCTCCATGGATGCTGCCTGACTTGCTGTGATCTCCAGCATGTTTTGTTTTCAGTTCAGATTCCAGCATCTGCAGTAATTTGCTCCTACTTTCGCCAGAACATTACCAAGCTCCCTGGATTAATAGTTTAATGATAATACCACAGGCCATCACCTACCCCCACCTTTAAGGCATCCTGCTTTAAGTCTATAGCTGATATTGTGTAGATTAGAATTTCAAACAAGTAATTTGCTACGATGTAAGTTCAATTGAAATACAACGGTTCAAATGACTCTGACCTTCCATGTCACTTCAAGTACAATACTGTCAGAAGGAAAAGTGGAAGTTCCGCATGGTATACTAATTAGTAAAGTTAGATCACATGGGATTTAGGGTGAGCTTGCCAAATGTCTACAAAATTGGCTTTATAGAAGAAGACAGAGGGTGGTGGTGGAGGGTTGTTTTTCACACTACAGGCCTGTGACCAATGGTGTTCTGCAGGGATCAGTATTAGGTCCACTTGTGTTTGTCATTTATATAACTGATTTGGATAAAAGAAAGGAGACATGGTTAGTAAGTTTGCAGATGACACCAAAACTGGCAGTATAATGGACAGTGAAGAAGGTTATTTAAGATTACAAGAGGATCTTGATCAATTGAGTCAATAGGCTGAGGATTGACAGATGGAGTTTAATTTGGATAAATGTGAGGTATTGCATTTTGGTAAAACAAACAAGGTCAGGACTTATACAATTAATGGTAAGGCCCTGGATAGTGTTGCAGAATAGAGAGACTTAAGGGTTCAGGTACATAATTCTTTGAAATTTGTGTCACAGGTAGACGGGGTTGGTTAAGATGGTATTGAGCACCCTTGCCTTCATTCCCGAGATCTTTGAGTACAAGAGTTGGGAAGTCATGTTGAGGTTGTACAGGATGTTGGTGAGACCTCTTCGGGAGTACTGTATGTAGTTCTGGTTGCATTGCTATAGGAAAGATATTATAAAACTGGAGAGGGTTTGGAAAAGATTTACCAGGATATTGCCAGGAATGGAGGGATTGAGGTATAAAAATTGACTGGAAAGACTGGGACATTTTTTCACTGAAGCATAGGAGGTTGAGGGGTGAACTTATTGAAGTTTCTGAAATCATGAGGGGCATAGATAAGGTGAATAGCATGGGTTTTTCTCTAGGGTGGGGGAATTCAAAACTAGGGGGCATATTTTTAAGGTGAGATCAGAAAGTTTTGTAAAGGACACGAGGGGTGAGTTTTTTACCCAGAGAGTGGTTCGTGCGTTGAATGAACTGCCAGAAGTAGTGGATGCAGGTACAGTTACAATGTTTAAAAGACGTTTACATAAGTATATGAATTTGAAAGTTTTGGCTGGATATGGGCCAAATGTAGGCAAGTGGGAGTAGTTTAGTTTGGAAACATGGTCAGCATGGACTAGTTGGACTGAAGGGTCTGTTTCTATGCTATATGACTCCATGACCCTATGAATCTATCAGGATTGTTGATATCATGGGTGGGTTAGGACAGCCATATAGTCCAGACACTGGTGTCTTAATGCCTATCATAAAATTTAGCCTTTTGCTTCCTATATAGCAATAGTTCATCCTGAATTCGATCATTATTCCAGTTTCTATGGGCTCCACTAGATAGCGTGCTTGCAACACGAGAAAATTTATCCTGACCTACAGTCAGAAAAAAATCAAACTCTCTTCACTTAAGCATCTAAAAAACCACCAGGTCTTTACATATTATGAATGGATTTATGCCAGCTCAACTCCCTAATTACCTATGTCTTGCCACACTCAAGTTGCATTTAAAACATAATGATCTCTGTATCTACTATTCAAAGGAAGAACGCACATATTTATGTATAATCACAGCTGAAGTGAAACATAGGCATTTGAAAGAATTATTCATAAATAGTTCTGTGTAAGATTGCTATGTTTTATATTTAGATTTTAGTGAAAAAAAACCTGTTGCATCAGGTTGGAACAAAAGCAGCAGTAGCCTGGTCTGGAAAATCAATTGCATGTCATGTTTAGTAGGTACAACACTTTCTGCAGCCTCAGATTTTACAACGTGACATTGATATTTTCATATTCTGTTGAAGACAAGAAACGAAGAAGTCATGTAAAAGTCTGAGGTCTGAAGAACGGTCACTGGACCTGAAATATCGAATTTGCTTTCTCTCCAAAGATGCTGCCAGACCTGCTGAGTTTCTGTAGCAATTTTTTGTATGTAAAAGATTAGCATCAGTAATTGTGGTTTTGTGAAAACCCATTGGTTCCTTTATTGTGAAAACCCATTGGCTCCTTTAGGGAAAGACACACGCCCCCCCCCGACATGATGTAGCCTACACGTGACTCCAAATCCACAATAATAAAATTGACCCTTAAATGCTTTTTGGAACTACGCCAGCAAAATTCTCAGTTCTATCAAATAACAATAAAAAGATAATAATGAATAATACAAGATGATCAAACCAATATTGACCAAGGCATTAGAAATAAGAAAGGAATACTTTGTCTAGTCAATCTTGCAAATTCCTCCTTAATACATTCAGATTTATCAAACAACAACCTAACATAATTGTACTCATTGAATCATAGCGTTTGACCAATGTCCTATCCTCCTCCATCACTGGCTTTGTACGTCCTGTCAGCACAATCTGTCATTACAATGAGGATAGCCTGCATCATACTGTGCAGGACAGTCATATAGATTTAGAACAAATCCAGCAACTCAAAACCAGCAATCTATGAGATGCTGTGACCATCAGCAGCAGGAGAATTGTGTTCAACCACATCTGTAACCTCATGGCCTGGAATACTCTACCTATATCATCAGGCATAAAGACCAACCCTGGTTCAGTGAAGAACATGTCAAGATAAATACCTTTCATACCCAAAAATGTGAAGTTAGAAAACAGGACGACATACATATATACATGTAAAAGGAATATCCAATAGACAAAACGAAGTGAACTTACAGCCACATATTAGATCTAAGCTCTGCGTTCCTACCACATTCTGTTGACAATGAAATAACTAAGAGGAGGAAGAAGTACCAAAAGTAGCCCCATTCTCAATGGCAAGAGAGTGCAACACATCAGTGTAAAAGGCTGCAGCATTTGCATCCAACTCATCTTCTACCTCAAGTCTCCAGAATCACAGATGTCAGTAAAATTTAAGAAACTGATAAAGACATTAAATATTGCAAAAATTGTGGACTCTGACAACATCTTGGAAAAAGTAATGAAGATTTTTCCTCCAGAACTAACCTTGCCTCTAGCCATGTTATTCCATTATTGTTATAGCTATAACACTGACAGCTACTTGATAATATAAGTCGTTGACCATATCCTGTACACAAAAAGCAAGACAAGCTTGATCTGGTCAATATCATCACTCTCAATCATCGGAAAGGCAATGAAAGATGCTGGAGACAGTGCTGTCAAGCTGCATTCATTCATCAATAGATTCTTTATCAATTCTCACATTAGGTTCCACCAGGGCCATTCACTTCAAATTGCATTTCATCCATGGCCTGAACATAAACATAAAAGTTGAATTCAAAGAAACATCGGACACCAAGGCTCTAAGAAATTTGAAATCATTGGGAATCATAAAGAACACTCTCCACTAGTTTGAACTATACTTAATACAAAGGAAGGTTGTTGTAGTTATCGAAAGCCAATTGTTTCATTTCCAGGTTATCATTGCAGAAAATCCCTCTGGATAGACCAAAAATCAGCTTCTTCAGTGCCTTTCCTCCATAACGAAGTCAGAGATGTGGATGTTTTACTGATGATTACATGAATTAGGTACCATTGACAACTCCCCAGATACAGAAGCAGTTTATATCGACAAGAAAAAGACCAGGACAGCACCCAGGCAAGAGCAGACGTGTGGCATGAATGCAACTTGCCACTATAAAATTCCTAAATCTAAATGAAGGGAATTGGTCTAATCAAATTCTGTTCTAAAAGGGGATGCAATTTAAGGGCAGGTCATCATCCTCAACAGGGACAGCAGCCCCAGCGACAGCCACTTCTCTGAAGCTGCTGCCCTGGAAACTGTGGCTAGCTGAAGGGGAGGATGCAGAAACTACTTATGAGCAGAACATCTTGGGATGTGAGCCTTCAGTTATGTGGGTAGATTCATGACATTGTGGTTGACTCCTCAGAGATTACAAGGTTGAAAGATTTGAGAAAGATGTTGAAAATCATTACAGTCTGAAAGTGTATAAGTCAGAGAAATTGTTCTTGTTGGTAGATGGGTCAAGAACTGGAGTTCATTGATTTAAAGTGATTAGCAAAAAAAAAAAGAGATGACAGAAGGAATAAGCTTTTTGTGCAGAAAATAGTTGCATTCTGGATTCACTGCCTGGAAAAATGGTTGTTAACTTTTATAATGGTTTTTAAAACTGGATAATTACCTGAAGGGAAGATGTTAACAGAACTTGGTTAAAAGGTAAGAGAATGGAAGCAACTGAGTTGCTCTTACATGAACTAGCCCAAATGTGACAGGCTGAATAGCCTCCTTCCATGTTGGAACCATTCTATGATTCTGTACTATAAATACTGTGGCTGCTATGGTGAATCACCTCCACCCTCTCAAAAGTAAATAGGGATGGAGAATAAATGTTGATCATTCCAGCAACATTTACATTCTTTGAAAGGATATAAAAATATTAAATGAAGGATAAAACAAGACTTTATTTATGGTCAATCACACCTTTATTCTACCTGTAACAATTAAATCTGCAATTCATATGATATTGCTGTATGTATTACTTCAATACATTTGTGAATTTGTTTTATTACAAATACTGGTGAGAATAATTTCAATCCTTATGTTTCTAGAATGTGTTAAGAGGTTTTAAACATCCTGGTGTGTTTATCCTCATGCTATCTTCATTCTCATAATTTATGACTAAGAGACAGGGGCTCAGGGATTTCAGCATAGGAATCTTTTCCACATTTTGTGAGCATGGGATGGTTTACCACAAGTGATTATTGAAACTGTAACATACTTTTACAAAAAATTGGATAATTTTTTCAAGAAAAATGCAGAAACACACACATCAATGCACAAAAATCGAAAGACAGCTCTTGTGGAAGAACTAGCAGAATAAAGACACAGTGGGCCAAATGGCCTCTTGCTGTTCTATTGTTTCAAACTATGACATGATTTTAAATGGTGCCTAGAATTTTTCCTACGGTATTTAACAATGTTATGTTTGTTGCCTAACAGCAACAACAGCGTGATGCCCAACGACATCTTGTGAATGGTCATCAAATATGAGAGACTGTCCATATTAAAATATTATCATTCAATATGCATGAAATGTTGTCATTGTAGGAGCTGTAAAATGATGGTATATGGCAGGTCTGAGATTGTTTTTGATCAGGAGTGTATCTCTGCCATTTGCCAGACATGAAATGTTAACAGGATTAAAACTTTGTGAAATGGTATGAAACATCTCGTGAAAAGTACAATTGGGCTCATTTCAACTTTTAGCAATGGTGACGAATAGGTGGTAGCAGATTGGGTATCGGTCATGTTCTGCATCCATTGTACATATACGTGATTCACTTTTCCTTGAAGCTAATGGAATTGAATATCAAACGACGTGTACATAATAGGCGGATGATCAGCTACTGTCTATGTTCTGGCACTGCTAAAAGCTAAAATTAACTTTCTGTTGGCCACGAGACACTGAAATACTGCAAGAGCATTACTGTGAAACACTCAATGACACCAAATGCGAAACCTTTCCAGACTCACACATGAAATTCTGTCAGAAGCTACCTGCAAAGTGCTTGTTAGCCACCACACTAGACATACTGTAGGAGAGTATTCCTGCCATGAGGCACAACATATTTCACTGTTAGTAATTTTTATACTATACAAAAAAGTTGAGATAAAATGGCTTTTAGACCCCTTCAAATATCTTGCAGAAGTGACTGCTTAAGATCCTGACTCACAGTTCAGTAACATTTCACAGGAAAACAACCTATGAAGATGACAAGCTTTAGGTCAGAGCATATGTGCTCTAAGGTACAATTGAATTAAATGCAATCTTATCATATGTGGCTCACATTGTATTATATTGAATAAAAAACTGAAAATATGCAGGAATTGATAATCCTATTTTTGAAGACCCGATTTCACAAATGATGTTCACTTAAAATGCATAAATTTATGACAACTTTGTTTTGCTGATCTCCAAAGAACATATTGAGCTAATAATGTTTGTTGTATCATACTATTTCTGCTGTATTCGCATCAACCATTTAAAGAAAATTTAGGAAAAACTTCACACTATTACACTCACCTCAAATTCTATTTGACAATGCATTTGTAAATATTTTGTAACTTCAAATGGGTACAAATTGAGTGAAAATTAGAACAGACATTAAAAGAACATAAGGGCATCATTCCACCTTCTCTACCCTTTCAACCAGACAATAATACAAAATAGGCACTGAAGTAGACCACTCAACTCCTTGAGCCCGCCCCAACACGCAATAAGATTATGGCGGATATGTTTGTGTTTCTAATTCCACATTCCTATTTAACCCTGATAACTTTTGATTACTTGCCTAATAAGAACCCATCCACCTCTGCTTCAAAAGTGTTCAATGACCCACCTTCACTACCTTCTGAGGCAGACAGTTCGTAAAGTCACATAGCCCTCTAACCAAAAAAACATCCTTCTCATCTATCTCCTAAGAGGGAGACCCCTAATTTTAAAATTTTTAATTGCTTCCTAGATCTGGGCTCACCTAGAAGAGTAAATATCCTTTCTACATGCAATTTGTCCAAACCGTTCAGGATCTTATACACTTCAATCCAGTCACACCTCACTCTTTGAAGCTTCAGTGGAAACAAGCCCACCCTGTTCAAGAACAAAAACAGAAGTTGCTGGAAAAGCTCAGCAGGTCTGGCAACATCTGTGAAGAAAATATCGGAGATAACGTTTCGGGTCCGGTGACCCTTCGTCAGAACAGTTCCTAACAGTTCCACTCTGTTCAACTTATCTTCACAAGACAACCCATTTATTCCAGGAATCAATTCAGTAAACCTCCTCTGAGCTACCTCTAATGTATTTACAGTCTTTCTTGAATAAGGAGAACAATACTGCACACACTATTCAAGATGTAGTCTCACTAATGCCCTGTATAACTGAAGGATACTATATCCTTACCTGTACATTCAATTTCTCTAATAATGATGAACAGCATTAATTAGGATTCCTAATTATCTGCATTAACTGCATTCTAACCTTTTGAAACGAATGCACTCGAACACCTATATCTATGGACTTCAAATTTATACTGTCATTCTCCATTTAAGTAATGCTCAAATAACCAAGTGGAGCAAGTCAAATAAAGTTTATTGTTCTTAGTTTTCCTTTTCTGGTAAGTGTGCAATGGCTGACATTGTCTCTCAGCACGGCTGAGAAGTGATGAACTTACCCAATGGGAACAATTGAGTTTTCTGTCCCCTATAGTTGAAGGTGCTTAATAATGAAAACAATGCAGATTACATCTGAGTTGGCAACTGATACTCAGGTTTGGCAGGAAAGGGGGAAGTTTTGGGATTTTATGGGAATATGGGATTTTATAAAAATGAGTAATGGGTGGAGAGACTTAGTCAAAATTTTGATGGTTCTTTTGTGATGGGTCAAGCCTCACACTGTCTTGTGGCATGATCCTATTTGCATTTCCACAAATTTTCACTGAATGTTTTGCAATGACATCTATCTTCAAGTTGAGAGTGGGAACAATTAGTTTGGTGGCTACAACAGAAAGACAAGTCTCTAGGGTTTAGGGTGGAAGACAGAATCAAAAGCACAGAGATGAGAGGTGGGGGTAACATTCCTCTGAATTACGTGGCTGTGTGTGCACATAGCCGGTCTAAGGTGCCATACAAGGTAATTGGCATTGGCATGTTGATCACAGCATTGACTTTGATTCTGGAAGTTGCTGCCCTGCATGAGCCTCGGTGGCCTGCATAACCAGGAAGAAAATTAGACGCAACACTGGAGCAGGAGCAAGGGGCAGTGCTGGCTTTGAGAGGACAGATGTGACATGGAAGGTGGGAGTAACATTTTATGGGTTGCTCCTGGTTCACATCCTTGGAATGAAGTGTCCCTATTCCTTTTCACTTTTTTCATCTGGGCCACAAAACGAGTCCATGCCTACCCACCGACCCACGCCAATCATGTCATTATCCTAGTCAATAATCTTGCTAAGAGGCTGAATTGACCTCTATTTATTTATTTAAATATGGTTGTCAAGCTGCCAATTACAGAGCCAATCTATCTAGCGTACTATGGAGTATGTCAGCTTGGGGGTCTGTGTGGAGGTGCTAGGTTAGCAACTTGACATATTTTATGTTTCCCTCTGCCCAAAGCTCACCTGTCAGGGGCATTAAAAATCCAGCCTTGCTTTTTCTTCTACTATAATGAAATGTCTGTAACTCCCTACATTGTACCAAAACAATACCTGAACAGTTTACATAATTCACCTACTAGATAAAAGCCAGATTGTAAAACATTTCAGTGATCAACAATTGTGAAAATAGTTTACTTCAGTTCTAGAATTGATCAGTAAGAAGAGGGAGCATTAGTCATCACTCATAATGGAAAATCATTCAAGATTCAAAACATCATTCAAAATGCCGAGAAAATAACTGCATGACATCTCATTGACTGATTTTTGTTAGTTATTTCACACTTAACTGGGGACTGTGCAATAAAACGTTGTGGAGCTGGATGAACACAGCAGACCAAGCAGCATCAGAGGAGCAGGAAAGTTGACGTTTCGGGTCGAGACCCTTCTTCGGAAATGGGGGAGGGGAAGAGGGTTCTGAAATAAATAGGGAGAGAGGGGGAGGCGGATAGAAGATGGATAAAGGAGAAGATAGGTTGAGAGGAGAAAGACAGGTCAAAGAGGCGGGGTTGGAGCCAGTAAAGGTGAATGTAGGTGGGGATTTAGGTGGGGCATAGGTCAGTCCAGGGAGGATGGACAGGTCAAGGGGGCGGGATGAGGTTAGTGTGTAGGAGATGGGGGTGGGGCTTGAGGTGGGAGGAATGGTTAAGGAGGTGGGGACGAGCTGGGCTGGTTTTGGGATGTCGTCGGGGGAGGGGAGATTTTGAAGCTTGTGAAGTCCACATTGATACCCTTGGGTTGCAGGATTCCCAAGAGAAATATGAGATGCTGTTCCTGAAGCTATCGGGTGGCATCATTGTGGCAATGCAGGAGGCCCAGGATGGACATGTCGTCCGAGGAGTGGGGGGGTGAGTTGAAATGGTTCGCGACTGGGAGGTGTAGTTGTTTGTTGCGAACTGAGCGTAGGTGTTCCGCAAAGCGGTCCCCAAGCCTCCGCTTGGTTTCCCCAATGTAGAGGAGGCCACAATGGGTACAGCGGATGCAGTATACCACATTGGCAGATGTGCAGGTGAACATCTGTTTAATGTGGAAGGTCTTCTTGGGGCCTGGGATGCTCCACCGATGACATCCCAAAACCAGCCCAGCTTGTCCCCACCTCCCTAACCATTCCTCCCACCTCAAGCCCCACCCCCATGTCCTACACACTAACCTCATCCCGACCCCTTGACCTGTCCATCCTCCCTGGACTGACCTATCCCCCACCTAAATCCCCACCTACATTCACCTTCACTGGCTCTAACCCCGCCTCTTTGACCTGTCTCCACCTATCTTCTCCTTTATCCATCTTCTATCCGCCTCCCTCCTCTCCCTATTTATTTCAGAATCCCCTTCCCCTCCCCCATTTCTGAAGAAGGGTCTCGACCCGAAACGTCAATGTTCCTGCTCCTCTGATGCTGCTTGGCCTGCTGTGTTCATCCAGCTCCACAACGTTTTATCTCAGATTCTCCAGCATCGGCAGTTCCTACTATCACTGTGCAATAAAAACATGTTTGAGAGGCTCTTGTGATGCATTAATGCAGCCTGGACTCGAAGGGCTGCATTCATATCTCGCCTGCTCCAGATGTGTGTCTGAGCAAGTTGATGTAAAATATCTAAAATCTTGATTTGTTTAACCACCCAAAATACTAATGATATACATGCTGCTGCTCTCTGAAAGTATTTTAGGTTTTGTTTCAACAACTTATTCAGATATGCTATGATACACCTGTGGATTCGGCAGAATCTCTGACTCAGAGGTAGGGACATTACAATTGCACCACAACAGCCCCTTTGGCAAGCACTTTATACTGTTCTACATTAAATCTCATCATAAATAATATGTCTTAGAATGGATGTGGCATTATAGGGAGAAACCTGATATGTCATTATTTATTTGAATTAAATTTCAGTTGGGCAATGAAACAGCTGTAATGTGACATGGAAAGCAGCTTTTAAATAAAATTCAATGAACAATAATTTCAAAGAAACATCTGTAAAGTCTCAGAATTTAAACTGTTTACAATGTGTAAGAGTGCTGTGCAGTTTTTAGCTGATGTATTTACAATGTATTCAAAAGATTGCATTGTTATTTCTATTGGAGATAATGGAGTTTTAATACCAAGTATATGATTTCTGATGAAGGGTTTAGGCCCGAAACGTCAAGTTTTCCTGCTCCTATGATGCTGCTTGACCTGCTGTGTTCATCCAGCCCCATGCTTGTTATCACATGACACTAGAGGTCTTGTTTACCCATACTATTGGAAATACCTGTAAACAGAATTGAGTTCATTCCGCTAAATAAACATACAGCCTCAATTTGGAAGAAAGAAACTATTCTAGGTATTTTTTTCAACCTTAGTGCTTCTTGTATGTGAAGTTCACATGCAAAATTTCCCAGCATCTGCAGTTCTTTCGGTTTTTATTTTTTAAAATGAATTTAGCCTTACTTTCCAATAGTATTGAACAGTCTATTCCTCTTTCCCAAATTTAGTAAAATGTGTGATGTTTGTAATAAATGATGAACTCACCAATCAATGTATCTATATTTAGATTTGGTATGAAAATTCTTATCTCTCCATAAGTGCATTAAAAAACTTCTAGGAAAAGTGAGAGAAGAGGGTAGTTGTTATTAAGTTTATGAAGTTTATTATTTCCACCATTGAAGGTCGGAAGAGATCGTATTTTGACTCCTATTGCTCTGTTCGGCTGCAAACAATGTATCTCAAAATCTAATGGATGGATTTTAACAAAATACAGTACAGAAACAGGACATGGCCTGAGGATATAAACTATTCCAATATTGGCCAAGATGTGGTTAAGATTCTAGAATTTTTTAAAGATTTTGTTAACTTTGGGGGAATAGGGTGAGGTGACCTTTCTTTAGACTGTTGAGGGTTGTTTTGATTTATTAGTTCATTGGATATTTAGAATGATGACAATTGATTCAACTGTTGTGTGTAATTTGTCACGGCTGTCAAAACATGAGCAAATTTTTCGAAGCGGATTATTGGGTATGGATTGGTCTGAAGAATCCTCAGCGAGATAGAAACTCCTAATAAAAAAAAGTTTGTTTCATAGCTTTATGGTTACTGACTACCAACTGGACATGGAAGATCCTCAAGGAGGAGCTGTGTAATTATAATAACGCTGAGTTAACAAAGTGTGGAGGAGTTATACATTGTTTTGAGTATTCTTTCTATTTATCAAATCAATACCACTTTGCACAGTCAAAGCAATACGCCTAGTATCTATGTCAAACCTTCAGCTAAACATTTCAATGAACAGAGCAGTATCAAGCTATGAGTACAATCGTAACAGAACTGAATGCTGCACTTGAGAATTTGTCAGAACAAACGACTGTAGAGACTGTAGGTACAGTGCGACAGAGAACATGGAACTGTAGCTGCCCTAGATATATAAAATACATGACTCTGAACAAAGGCAAGAGCAAGGCCTTGTTAAAGGGCTATTACATGACCCATCAGTGAGATTAGGGGTTTTCTAAATCTGTTTCAGAAAGATACAATGAAGTGTTGGTTTTGATCTATTCATAGCTGAACATAGGCCATGACTTGCACCAACTTTAACACCACTGCAAACTTTCTCTGTAGCCACAAGAAAATACTTTGTTTGACTTTTGGATAATGATTCTTTTGGTAAAGTGATGTTTGATGCGTTTCTACCCAATGAATGTCACAGGCAGTAAAATATGTTAAGAGTGAAGGAATTTTACTGGAAATTGTGAAATATTTCAGCCTAATATATTTTGAAAGTATTTTATCCAGTGTTTCTTTTTCAAGATGTAACAATCTGGAAGTAAAAATGCAAAACCCCTTTCGTGGGTGGGAAATTTAAAATCAAGTATATAAACCTGGAATTAAAATGCTACTAAAAGTAACAGCAATTAACTAGCAAATGTTTATCACACAAACACATCAGATTCACCAATGTTCTTCAATAAAAGTAATCCGTTGTCATCCAAACTGGCCTACACGTGACTTCAAAACCTTAGCAGTAATATGGTTGACATTTATCTTCTTTCGGAAATAGCTGGAAAACCTGTCAGTCATTAAGAAATTGGCTCAGCCACATCATCTCAAAATGATTTGAAAAGGGCAATAAATGTTGGTCTTGCCAATGATGCCTACACTTGATGTATTAATTAGAAAAAAGTGCAAGATTATATACAGAACTGCTGCTTGCACAGGTGCTAGATAAGCTCTCCCAAGCCTTTTCACAGTTGCTATTTTTGAAGAGCATAATGTAATCATTTTCATAGATCTGATGAGAAGAAATGAATCAAATCGTTTGAGGGTAGTTGATTATCTCAGTTGGCCAAATAGCTGGTTTGGTATTCAAACAGGGCAGTTTCAATTCTTGTATGCACTGCATTCACTTTCTCAACCTCACTTTATGTGTAGGTTAGATTAAATTTGCCATCAGTCATTTCCCTCTCTCATTAGAGGGGAGTGTGCAATTTTCACTTCATTTTGAAATATCTCAGAATTCTTTCATCATGGTTGCCTGTAATTTTGTTCTTAGAAATCGAATCAAAGTTGGCATGACTGTATATTAGGAGTTAGGATGTGGAATCATCAATAGCATTACTTGGAACATTTGACTGTAGACACCATTGATGTTACAACATGTTGTATGTTAATTGAACTGAAACATTAACTTTGCTTTTCTCTCCACAAATGCTGCCTGACTTGCTGACTATCTCTGGCATTTTTGGTTATTATTTCAGATTTCAGATCCACAGCATTTTGCTTCTGTACCACTGATATTGCTCTGGGCTTACTGTCAGATGAAAGGGTATCTCACATACGAGGTGGTAGATTGTAGTTTGGCGTCAGAACAAAACCAATTTACAACATAGTGTGCTTGAAGGCAACCAATTTGTTCGCATTGTTCTGCTATTGCATCAGGTAGTATTGGGAAAGTGGAACTCATAATGTCTATGTCCTAACTCAGTGAAAAGCATTCAGTAAGCTCGTTCTCCACCTTGTTCCCCCTTTATCATAACCTACTCATTTTGCTACTCCTTTCCTACCAGATCTCAGTTGTTAACCCCTATGTTTTCTCCTTAAAGTCACTGACTGCTTTTCCAAGTAAGTAAAAGGATACTGTAAATTTGAGACAAGCGCAGAGAATGCTGGAGAGATACTTAGCAGGTACTAGTTCTGAAGATGTCTGATGGACCCAAAATGTTAATGCTGCTTCTCTTTCAACACATGCTGCCAGACCTGCTGAGTTTCTTTGGCATTCTTTGTTCTTGTTAATTGTTTCTCCATAGTTTGTATATTTATGCTGGTTCCTAATTCATGAGGCAGTGCTAATGGTTCATATAATACCAACTAATGCCACTTTACAGTTTAAATTGGAAAGCAATTGGTTTCTTCTTGCTCTTGAAAACAGACATAATGTCATATGTGAGCATTTACACACATATATACAATTCCGTATAATATTATAAATTTTTAGTTGTCGATCCTTGACGCTAACAGTGAAATCCCCAAGTATGTATACATTTATTATAAAAGCAGAAAAACCAACAGTAATTGAGGTACAGTGATTTCCCCAATGGCTGTTCCTCCCTACAGGATATTTCCACCCATCACAGTACGTATAATACCGTTTGTATAAGTGTTATTTTTGCTTTTATTGTACTTTGGGGGCACAGCGGCTCAGTGGTTAGCACTGCTAACTCACAGTGCTCGGGAGCCAAGTTTAATGCTAGCCTTGGGCAACTGGCTGTGTGGAGTTTGCACATTCTCCCTGTGTCTGTGTGGGTTTCCTCTGGGTGCTTCAATTTCCTCCCACAGCTCAAAGACGTGTAGGAAGGGTAGACTGGCCATGCTAAATTGCCCGTACTATTCAGGGATGTGTAGGTTAGCCATGGGAAATGGAGGGTTTACAGGGATTGGGTGGGACGCTTTTTAGAGGCTCGGAGTGGACTTGATGGGCTTCCACACTGTTAGGGAGTCTATGGTTTATTACATCCATGCTAACATTTTTTTTCTGTATAAATGCAACCTCTTTGAATATTTACCCAAACCTCATCTCTGCTGCTTCCTTGTGCTAATATTGATGTTTTGTCTTTGTATCTTTTTTAAAACTTGACATTTCTTCTGCCAGATACTTCGGTCTTTTATCACTCCCATGCTTGTTGCCTTTGCTATTATTTGCTATTTCGCAGCACTAATTGAACCATTTTGTGCATTATGAGTTATATTATGTATTGTTTGGTGCACCTTATTAGTTCCTTTACTTTGGATTACAAGAACTTATGCGTATATTATCACGACTCAGTGGGGTACCACGGTAGAACTCAAGTTCCATTATTCCTGGAGTGAAAATGTGAAAATGTAATGAAACCACCAAATTGCCCCATTCCACCTAGGTGTCTAATTCCACTTAAATAAATATGCAGACCAGATGTTTTTGTTGACAAGAAAATAACTGTCATCATCAAACTGTTCTTAACCAATGGCAAAAAATAGACAAGTTGACTTGCTAATATATAACCATATATGTTAAACTATGCTCTTTAAAAAAAAAATTCCAACAGGCACAAAGAGACAAGACAAGACACAAATACTATAGAGATAGTAAGAACTGCCGATGCTGGAGTCAACAGATAACACAGTGTGGAGCTGGAGGAACACAACAGGCCAGGCAGCATCAGAGCAGCAGGAAAGCTGACGTTTCGGGTCGGGCCCCTTCTAAGTGGGCAAGGGGAAAGAACCTGTCTGAAAAGCACATTTCTGTCACCAGTCCTGAACACAAACATCAACGTAAAGTTTTCCTGGAGATCCTTTTGATTCCTTCTGATTCTGCTGATGAAGAGGTGGTGGATACACCGATACTCTGTCTTTCACTCACTGGTTGAAGATTTGGCCTATCAGTAGCTCTGAGGGTGGTTTTTCTTTTGATTTCAACATGGGATTTTCAGTGAGAGAAGCTCGCAAGGGTGAGGTGATGGGGGGGAAATCTATTTGCTAGGGATTTTCTTTTACTTCTACACACAAGGGAGAGAAAGAGAGATGAATGATTTCTCTTTGCAGGCTAGCTGTTTCTACTGTAGCCACCTACCCAGGAGCCAATCAAGAAACTGTTACCATGCTGAGCCCCCAATACTGGCGCTGAATAAAAAGTCAATGACAAGAGTGTCCCTGGGTAGAACTGCCCTGAGCACACACAGGCACTGTTGATTTATCAGGAATTCCTTCTCGCAGCTTGAATAGGTAACATTGTATACATACAACACACAATGCGTTCCAATAACTTGTTGTCAAAACTGCAAACGCCTTCTTGTGCAGCTTCCTTGGTTTGAAACCGTACGTGTTCCTGTTTTTAGTCCTCAGTCCAAAAATGACCATTACTGCATAGTATCTTAATGTACTAACACACCCCAAGACACTTCACAGAAGCATTGTAAAATAAACTATGCCAATAAGCCTAAGAAACCGATATTGAACAGAACCCTGTGTTCTCTCCTAATACAAGTTTGGTGGCAGTTGGGGCTAGATCACTGTATGGTAGTGGGATTTAAATTCAATTAATAAAGCTGGAATGCTAGTTTTAATGATGGTGACCATGACAATTCTCATCAATTGTTGTTAAAACCCATCTGGTTCACTAATGTCCCTTTACGGAAGGAAATCTATCATCCTTATGTGGTCTGGCCTACATGTGACTCCAGACTTTTACCTGACCTCTGAAAAGGTTGAGCAAGTCACTCAATTAAAGATAACTAGGGTGAACAGGAATGCTGGCTCTCCAAGTAACTCCCACATACCCATGAAAGAGTAAGGGAAAAAGTATCGGGAACACGTTTCCATTGGCTGGCACTACAGAACTTGTTGTCACAGTGTCAGAATAAGGGATCAGCCATTTAGGGCCTGAAATGGAGGTTTAAGGTAAGACAGGAAAGATTGAAAAAGGATCTGAGGCGTAAATTCTTCATACAGAGTGTGGTGCATGTATGGAATGAGCTGCCAGAGGAAGTGGTGGAGGTGGGTACAATTACAACATCTAAAAGGCATCTAGATGGGTATATGACTAGGAAAGGTTTAGAGGGATATGGGCCAACTGCTGGCAAATGGGACTAGGCCGGATTGGGATGTCTGGTCAGCACGGACGAGTTGAGCCGAAAGGTCTGTTTTCATGCTGTATAACTCGATAAGTGCCTCTATCTAAAAGGTTGTGAATCTTTCTGACTTTCTACACCATAAGGCTGTGGACACTCAGTCATTGAGCACATTCAAGACAGAGGTTGATGAATGTTTGGATACTAAGGATTAACAGGATCTGGGAATAGTATGGTGAGGATGAGTTGAGGTAGATGATCAGACATGATCTTTTGAACGGAAGCGAAGGCTTGAAAGACTGAATGGTCTGCTATTGCTGTTTTGCTTTTGTCATTATGTAGCTGAAAACACATACGTCACAAAACTAGCATTTATCCTTTTGCAGCTACAGGAGAAGTAATCCCAATATGTAAGAATGTTCAAGTCCACCAGTAATCTTTATGTCTTATGTATAAAATTAACTGGCCGTTTTTGTTTTGCATCCAAATTAATTATTGTCCATGGTGTATATGGGATCATACAGCTATTTTGCAAATCTCATACGTATAACTTCTTTTCAAGCATGTTTTTTGAAGTTTACAGAAGATAATATGTATGGTGCAACAGAAAACATGTTTTGTCAAATCTTTGTTGAACATCGGTCAAGCAAATTCTAGTTCCCATCCAGCTAAATTTGGTTCAATCATATTTGTATTTGTATCATGCACGTGTAGAAACCACGCAAGTTAATTCAGAGTTGTAAGGGAGTGTTCTGGACATTAGATGTAGAAGGTTCCCACTTTCAGTTAAAGTGTTTTGTTGAGTGAGATTCACAGTGGTCAGTCCACTGTGGTTTGAGTGACTTTCTCATGCACTGTCCGCTCCCCCCTCATTAATCATGCAACTAGGCTCTTCAGTGCTCTTCTCTGGAATCATATGGCAGGAGAGCCAGAAAGTGCACTCTCTTGCTCGGACATCCTGGTGCTAATGCTGCTTGTACCACATTGAAAGCCTATCTGCACACTACTTCAGACGCGGCAAGCCAGGAATTGGCCGTGTTGTGAGCTTTCCCATCATCACAACGGAAGTGACCAAGAAAGGAAAGCTTGCTGCCCCCTGCTGTTTAGACAGTTATTTGGAAGTGCTGGTGGATGTGATGTTGGGTCGGAAGGCTGTCTTTTACTTTGCTGACCATTGCAGAAGGTCACACTGCCAGGTAGAACCAGCCTGGACCTAGACAGCAGCCTGGGTCAGTGCTGTGTCTCAGGTTAAATGGAACACCTAGCAGTGCAGGAAGAGGCCAATGATCTTATGCACTGCACAAGGATAAATGCAATCATTATACACACAAGGTCACCTTTCACTTTAACTCCACTATTGTACACACCTCTCACCAATGCTCACAGAATACAATTCTTACTATTGCATGCATTATGTCCACTCAACAGCTCTTGCACAACTTATCCTCACAAACTTGCCAACACTTTGTGCTCTCTGCACTCCCTATTCATTCACTGGGGATGCCCCACCAATTCTCCTCATACGGTTCTTTCATCTTCTATCATACTTTCATCATACATTTCCATAGGATCCCAACTGACCTACCTGTCATCTCCAGATTGACTGTACCTGGCCTACAGGACTGAACATGTCCTAATCTCCAGACTCCAAGGACATGAATCCATGGACCCCAGTAGGACTAAGCACCTGACTGACTTTGGCTAACACCCTGCAGTGCCTTGAATATGGCAGCATGGCATGACTGACTGCAGTTCCCTTCAATCCCTTTTCCTGATTTTTAATAATGATCAAGATCTTGGTATGTAGGGGACAATTCCCTAGTTTACACATGACACTGAATTGGAAGAATTAGAAACTGTGAGGAGAATAATGTGGAACTCCAAAAGGACATTGAAAAGTTGGTGGAGTGGGACAGGTGGCAGATGCGATTCAATGCAGGGAAGTGTGAAGTAGAACAAGAAATTGATGAGCTGCAATGACCAGCTACTTGCTCTGACTTACATAATAGGAATTTACACTGCCTAGTTTATCTGGGAAGTAGAGGAGAATTAGAAATAGCATACAATAAGCTGGACTGGTTCTATTAATGACATGCCCATGCATGGAAATAAATCAGTTAGCAAGATTCAATAGCAAGATTCTGAAGTCACTATTTAAATCTTAAGAAGATAATCAGAAACTTATTTTACGGAATCAAGATTTTGATGTTTTTGATTTGCGCTTTATTTTCCCTACTTTCTTGCCATTTCCCATGCCACGTCAGAGGGAAAATTCTGCCCATGGGCCATACCAGATCTTCATCCTTTTTCAGTTTTTATTTAATGGTAACCCATAAAGCTGGATCAGACATTTGGAAATACAGCTAGAAGAATCAAAAGCTTGGCAAAAACATACTTCTGTTCCATGATAAATAGAACATTGCAGTGCAGGCAGCCTAACTGCTCTGCTGTCCAATTTAGCGGTGAGTTTAAAACAGTTTACAGTCTGTGTTTCTTTAACTTGTCAACACAATAAGAATCTGTTGAGGAAACTGTTTTCCTGATGAATTAGATAATAATCCAGATGACACTTTATCAAAATACAAACATCCTGTTATGGACAAAGGGCCCTATCTCCTGAAAATACTTCTGCATGCAAGTTAACATTGTACTATGTTTCTTTTTGCCTTTTAACAAACTGTTATCTTCACTATTTTTGAACGTTTGTAAAAATGTCATAAGTTTACCTTAGCAATCAGCCACTATAAAAATGGCTTTTACTTGGAAGCTTGAGGAACTACTGGCATAAAATAAAATTATAATGAATGGGAATGTGCATTCCCTCAACCAAATAAACATCACATTAGAAATGTTGTCATGCTGGGTAAAAAGCTGACATCTTTTATATAAATGTGTGTGGGATGAAATGAATATTTTACTTGCTTCTAATTTTCCTGTAGTGTTTGCTTGAGGAGTTGAACTTAAGTCAGTTTTCCAGCCAAATTGATGTAATTCAAGCAATGTAGACTGACTCACCTAATGACTCAGTAAGTAATCATTGTATGAGGCGACACTGAGGAATTTGTAGTGAAAGGAATTTAGGTTCGATTCTGATCAATCCTGAGTTAGTCATAGGTCAGCAGCAGTTATTGACATATTTTCTTGCCTGTTGTGAGACATATATCCCACTTCTGATTTTCAGATGAAGATTAGGTTCTCAGGTGCATATTAGATTCTGCTGTTACACCCTGGATGGTAAAGTATCCTTGTGAAATGTACTGTTCACAGATGAAGAATGGCCATGAGGCTAAGTTGTCAATGGATTGGTGCAGCTTCAGGAGATGGAGGAGAGCAGGGATGTAAAAATGGAAACTATCAGTGATGATACTGTGAAAGATTTAAAAATTTCCTCAATGTAGAGCTAATGACCTCTTTCTCAACTTCAGTCCATGATTCACCAAATTGTAAGCCAAGTGTGGGATGTGTGTGACTCATCACTCACATCATTGAGAAAGTTCTCTGGATCGAGCTCAAATAGGTTGTTCAGTGCTTCTTGGTCAATCTCAGGTCTCAACAGTGGGGTCCCATCACTCAGAAGCTAGCAGCCAATCAGAGACTGGAAAGCTTCTGGATTGTAAAGAACAACAGTTCCGCCTCGTATTCAATGACAATAACGTCATCTCTTTTTTACTTATCATTGGGTGGAAATGCAGGTACAGGAGACCAAGGGCGGTCATAAGGAAGGGCAGGGGACTAGCTTTCAGTGGGCCATCCCTTGCCACCCATCCTTGCCCCGACTGAACGCATACTAGGGCAAATGCAGCATCCCACCATGCCCCTAATGCAGCAAGCAGATCAGTCTGGTTTCCTAATCCAGTCACTTTCTTGCTTGACGGGAAGGCAGATCATTAAGCTGGTGGCAAGCTGAGACCCTTAAGTGGCAATTAATTGTCTATTTAAGGATCTAACAGCTGACAAATTAAGCTCCCAATGAACTTTCTCACCCCACACTTAATTGCTGAGGTAATGAGAAGGGCAGGTATGTCTCGAGGGCCAACTCATCCAATTGTTTGCCCTCTTCACCATTTCGACTGAGGGGAAAATTTCACCCATAACTTAGGCTTTGAAATTGATATTATTTTAGTGTCAGGGTGAATTGAATTACATAAAAACATAGAAGATAGGAGCAGGAAGAGGCCATTCAGCCCTTCAAGCCTGCTCCACCATACTTCATGATAATAGCTGATTGTCCAACTTAATACCCTAATCCTGCTTTCTCCCCATAACCTTTGATCCCATTCGCCCCAAGTGCTATATCTAGTCACCTTCTGAATACATTCACTGTTTTGGCATCAACTGCTTCCTGTGTTAACTAATTCCACAGGCTCATCACTCTTTGGGTGAAGAAATATCTCCTCATCTCCATCCTAAATGGTCTACCCAGAATCCTCATACTGTGACCTCTGGTTCTTGACACCATTGGGAACATCCTCCCTGTATCTACCCTGTCCAGTCCTATTAGAATTTTATAAGTCTCGATGAGATTCTCCCCTCATTCGTCTGAACTCTAGTGAAAACAGTCCCAATCTAGTCAATCTCTCCTCATACATCAGACCCGCCATCCCCTGAATCAGCCTGGTAAACCTTTGCTGCACTCTCTCGAATTAAATAAATTAGTTAATGTTGATGGAAAAATCTAGGCTGCAGTGTAGGTACCAGACTGAATTATAAACCAGGTTATATGTCCAATTTCTGTGATTAATGTAAAATCTTTGGAATCTTTGGAAATTTAAACAAAGCATCTTATACAATAGAATAACTTTGCTACTGATCCTCTATCCAGCTTCTTTGTAACTTAAGTATCATGTTGGAATATACGTAGAGTCCACAGTTATCACTACGGAATAATTCAAAGATAAATGTCTTTAATATCTGCACAATCCTAGTCTGTGCAATTAGATGTATTTCTGTTGAAGAATTTTGTTCCTTATTCACAGAAACCCTTCCACACTTTTAATCATGACCCCGATATCCTGAAGCCTTGCTTTTTAATCCCAATTGCTTTCACAGTTCAATTTTGATGATATACTGCAGCAAATGTTCTAAATCCTATTAATTACAGTTCTTGGATTATGAGTATTAGCAAGCATTCTTGGTCCTATTACTAGCATCACATCAAGGTAATGTGAAATCTGGATAATTACAAGGTTACTTCATGCACACATAGGCAATGTAAGATTCTCATTTACTTGCATCATATCTTATTATTCAGCAAAGGAGAATTCCAAAGAAAAGAACATTTTTTATAAGTCAGCTAACTGGATTCCATTTCATTTATTTGCCTTTCCAACACCAATTATTCTCATGAAGTATTAGTTTTCTAACTTTTCTAACAATTGATTAAGATACAAGGAATAACAAGACTAAGTGTTGGCTTCATGTTAAAGACTGGAGATAACTGGACTAAGAAACAAAACAAAAATCTCAAGTTAATGCATTCTATCATTATTTTTATGTTTCTGTTATTATTTCCCATGTCAGCATTAATAATGGAAATGGTCTACGTGGCCATACTATAATAGTAGTGACAATGCTACATGACCCTTGGCTTGAGGGCATCATTAAGATTTAAAGTTTGTTGTTACAGGTCACAAATTTAATTCGGCATTATCCATATGCGTTTTAATAATTTAAAAAATTGACAGGTATTGCATCTTGGTTCAAGATATTTTTTAAAAAGTGATTGTAGAAATTTGAATATTTAATTGGCAACCTTAAAATAGTTACTAGATTTTTAAAACACTTCATGGACTGCAAAGTACTTGGGAATTTTCTGGTATTTGTGAGGGCAAGTATATGATTTATCGATATAAAATTCTCATTTTTTATAGAGTTTGGATTTCAAATTAGCAGCATATGGCGTTGCTTTATTTTTGTGAAGGCGTTTAAAAATTATGTAGATTATTCTTTCCTGAACTATGATTTTAGAACGAGTATGGGTTAATGAGCAAGCGACAGCAAGAATCCCTGGAGTGTTAACGGATATTTGTTGTTACTGTGTTTGTTTACGACATGGGAGAGAAAGCATTAAGGCACTAGCCTTAACAGAATCCAAGATAGAAAAGTTTGTTTTTAATTATTTGAAAAACCTCTGAGTTCAGGCTGAAGAAGATTGAATGGGGGAGGGTAGGGGGGTCAGAAGCAAGTATCACCTCTCCTAGAAAATCAGATTGTTCACAGCATTAAACGAGTAAGTCACCTCAGTGAAACAGTTTTGTTTCTGAAACTTCAAAGGTAGAAATGTTAAGTTAAAACTCCGCAGATTATTAAAAGACTGTGAAAATCTACGCTTTCAGTTGTGTGAGTATTTCAGAGAAATGACTACATAGCTCACAGGACAGCAACACAAGAGAAGAAGCAGTTAAATAAAACCTATGGTTAGATTAGGGAGGGAGAATTTTTGAGTAACAGACATAGGGTTTTTGATAATGAATGTGCGGTGATTGTCACAATAGTTAGGGATCACTGGCAATCAACATACTTACAGTGCTCTGAATAAGTCAACTCGTAATGTTGATGGACCCCTTTTATACCTGCATTATAATGTTGGTGATGCTAAGCTTTATACATTGCTGTAACTTTAACTGAACTTTAGATGGTTACTCTGGTCCTAATTACATATGATCTTCCTTTATGTACTTCAGGGGGTGAGAGTGAATGGCTGAGTTCTCTGAAGTCCATGGTCCAGATTTTGTGGTTAGCACAAAGTAAGATACTCACTGTTGACCACAAATACAGCTGTCTACAAAGATGTAGCTATCTATGTGGTGTAGTTTTCTCCTTTTCCGATGGCATTTTAAATCTGGTGCCAAACCTGGGCTGTGTTGATCTCAATAAGTGGGTAAACATACAATCATATTGGAAAAACTCAGACACAGCAAGCCAGGAAATTGAAATCACTGAATTCTCTAATTTTAATTTATATTTTCAGATGGCAAATTTAATTATTTTGATTAATTAAGAAAGAAACTATTTAAAAATATGAAGACTTACTTTAAAAAGAAACAAAATGTGAATATTTTATTATAATAGAGAAAACTAACACTTGAGAAACATAAAATGAGATTTTAAGGGGCAGTGAAGGTAATTATGAAGGTGAATCAGGAAATATGACCTGAGTAAATCACAAAACCTTAGTTACACCTCATTCAGTAGGATGTAACAGCTTGTAGATCCCTTATCTGCACATTCAAAAATGAAAAAGACCTAAAAACTGAAAGTTTTCTCAAAAATGGATCCAACCAGATCTAAACAAACTTGAAGATGCGCTACATTCTGGCCATTTGGAAAAAAACTTTGCTTGGCTCAAATGGACCTGAATAAACCTGAAAGTGAAGCTTTTTTTTCCAAAGGACCGGAATGGACCAATACGTCTTTGGACCCATCTGAAAATATCCTTTACACAAAAAAAAAAGCTGGTCCCAATGTTTTCAGATGAAGGATTCGTGACCTGTGTTAGAATGGAAGTTCTTGTTAATTTATGTTTGTAAAGTAGATTCCAGTTTGTGGGACTTTCTAAGTGCCTCTTTGGAAGGGATGCAAGCTCAATGACATTTCAGAACTTCTGCATTTTGTGTTATTCTGTGCATGTAAGTTCACCACAGTCCAACCAGACCATAGTGCTTCTCTCTCACTACAGAGAGACTGCTGGTCTCAGCTTAGCCTGAGGTCATTACACCTCAGGCAAGGGGAGAGGTTGAAAAGAAGAGCTGAGTTGGTATCATTCCACATTGCAAATCAGCTGTTCAGCTAAGTGACCTAACTGACCGCCAAACATGCATGTGCAAGTTCTTGAACTTGTTATCAGTTTGAACAGAATAGTGATGGTGAACAATCAGTTTTGCCATCACTACCAGCAAAACTTGTGCTTATACGTTCCATACAATTGCATTAGTTTTTAGTTTGCTTTGTTAGCATGTACTGAAAATCTTACTTCACTCGTGGAGGAAATCTAGCTCAGCATCAGGGATTATAATTTAGTCTTCTATCAAAATAAAATGATAGGTTTACTTTTCTGATGTATTAGAGCCTATTACAAAGCCTTGGGATCAAACACAATGAAACTTATATTTCTTATGATTCATGATTTTGTAATATAAGCCAATCTTGATGCATCAGCAGTGATGATCCCTCCTTGTTGTCAAGAAAATCATCAAATGCCTATTGATCTCTTACAAATGCCTAAAACTCACTTATTGTCGCTTTGGTGTTGTTACACTGAGAGAATGGGCGTTTAAGATATACTTGAGATAATGTACTCCAATGCCTTTTGACTGGTTAAACAGACCAAGAGAGAAAGAACTACTTGCATTTATAGAACATTTTAAACAAATTCAGAATGTTTCAAAACACATCATAGCTAATGCGATACCGTGAAGTATAGTTACTATGGTGATAGTTTATTATAGGGGACATGGCAGCCAGTTAACTTACAGCAAGGTCACACAATGTGATAATGACCAGGCAATCTGAGTAATTGGTACTGACAACAGGCAGAACTCCTTTTGTTCTTCTTTGGAATAAGTGTATCCATCTGACAGGTCCAATGTTTCATTTTAAAAAGTCAAAGTAAGAGCACTTCTCCTGAATATTAGCCCATGCCAATTTTCTCAAGAAGCTATCTTCCCCATTCCTACCCTCAGCCTTCGCACCAAGTGACTTCTCATCTGAGATGATTTCAACTCTGCATCAATTAATCATGTTATGTCTCCTCTGAGTTCACGGTCTCTTTCCTCCCTTTATCTCAACCTCCTTGTAAACTCCCAACCTGTTTTCATGGCCATGCCCCACACCATGTCATTTCAAGTGGTCTTTTGGGTCCTATTGAATGGAATGCAGATAAGGCCATCTCTGATCAGTTCCTAGCATCATTAACCACTCACAATCTGTTCCTGTCTCTAAATCCTACTTTATTCTGTATCTCACCTGGAAAATATGCTCCCAATTCACTTGCAACATCACTCTAAAATTCCATCTGTTTAATCTTTGACCTTCTGTTTATTACATTTCTGGAGTGACTAATTTGCTCAATTGCACCCTCATCTTCAGGCTCGATGCTCTAGACACCCAGTAGTACCATTAATCTCTTTCTTTTGCACCCTGGCCTTTGCCACACTATGGCCCTTATCTCCACCCTCTTACATCCAAGGTACTGGCAATTGGTTCAGCACTGGAGCACATAAATCACTATTATGTCCTGCTAAAACTGTCATAACTGTTCTGGTATGCTGGAATGTAAAGGTAACATCTGATTTCTTTTCTGTACTGCAAGCGTCTTCTTAAACCTTTTTGCCTTGTTTTCTCCATCTTCACCCCAATGAAAGGCTCATGGCTTTCTCTGCAATTAAGTTTGAGATTATCCAATCAACTATCTCTTCTACTTTCTCTCCTTCCTTATCCAAACTGATTGAACATCCTCTAAGTCCCCTGTCCCATCACCCCAAGCCAAGGCACTGACAATGTTGGCTTTACTGTATTCCCACGTGCCCTCTTGTATCTCATCTTTTCCATTAGATTCACTTCCTGTTCTCTAAGTCCTACCCCTATTAAACTACTGATTACTACCTTATCTTCTCGGCTCCCATGTTTGTTGATGTTGTTAAATGTTCTATCCCTTCAGGTTCTGTCCTTCAATCTCCTTCAAATCTGTCATAATCATGTCTTCCTTAAAAAAAATTGACAAATCCATCCTTGTAAACTACCACTGTATTACAAACTCCCTTTCCTCTCCAAAGTCTTAAATATGCTACTGCCTCTCAAAATGTTACCATCTTTCCTCGAACTCAAAATTTGAATGTCTACACTGCCAGTGTAGCAAAATGGTTTGTTGCTAAAGTCACAACCCATGTGATTATGATAATGCTAAACTATCCCTCCTCATCCTTCTCAACCTATCTGCAGCCTTTTTCACAGTTACCACGTATTCCTCCTCCACGTTCTCTTCACAATCATCCAACTGATTCTGTTCTTAAATATTATTAGCTTCACTTCCCATTCCCACAGTTATCTCTGGTATCCCTCATGGATATGTCCTAAATATCATCTACATACAGCCTTCAATAACATCAATTTCTACATGTATTACAATGACACCCAGCCTTACCTCAGTACCACCTCTCTCAACACGTCCATTTTCAAATCATCATCTATTCATCTGACATCCAGTACAAGATGAACAGAATTTCCTCCACTTAAATATTGGGAAGACTGAAGCCATTGTGTTTGGTCCCTTTCATATACTTTGCTGCTGCACCAGCAACTTCAATCCCACTGCATGGCAACCATCTCAAGTTGAACCTGACTGTTTACAATCTTAGCACCCTACTTGATCTTGAATTGAGCTTTCAACCACACATTTATGTCACATTAAGACTCACAATTTTCATTTATTCCCATCTCCACCTAAGCTCATCCGCTGCTGAAATTGTCAATCATGGTATTTGTTACCTCCAGATTCGAATATTTTAATGCTCTCATAACTGGTCTTGCACATTTCCCTTCTCCCCCAGCCCACCTGTAAACTTCAGCTCATCAAAAATTTCCTGTCTGTATCTTAGATGGCTGCAAGTTCTCTTCCACGTTACCCTTATGCTCGCTGTCTAAAATTATATCTGGCTAAGTACCAGCATGATCTTAAATTTCTTATCTTTGTTTTCAAATCTTTCCATTGCATCACCCTCCCTAGCTCTATAATCTCTTCTGGCTCTACAATCCTCCAGGATATCTGTACTCCTCTATTTCTCGCCTCTTGAACATCCCTAGTTTTAATTGTTCCACCATTCCTTCAGCTACCAATGTTTTAAGCTCTAGAATTCTCTCTCCAGCTGTCCAGGTCTCTTTCCTTCTCTAAGACACTCCTTAAAAGTTACCTTTTTGATTAAACTTTCATCATCTAATCTAAAATCTCCATTCACACCTCAGTGTTTTTTTTTCAGTTTTGTGATGTCCAAGTGCCATGGGATGCTTTACAACACAAGAGGAACTATGTAAATACAAATTGGCGTTATTCTTGCTGATGTTATATCTTTCAAAAGCTTAATTTCCCCTAATAGTGTGCTACTGAATGTACTAACAAAAAAATTATTTGTGTAAAATTTGAACAATTCTACACACATTTAAAGTAACTGATTAAAACCAATATAAAGGTGGTGCATGAAGAAATATTATACGTTAAAGAATGTATTCCCAGTCAAAATTCAGCTCTTTTAGACAGAGGTTAAGGGTGACTATGACAGAAGCTTTTGAAATCTCCATCTACACGAGGTTTTTTTCTTCATGTAATGACGGTATCACTCACTTACTGTCTATCCCTAGTTGAGAAGGTAATGGTGAGCTACTTTATTGAAGTGCTGCAGCCCTTGGTTTGTGGGCACATTTACACAGCTATTAGCATGGGAGTTCCAGCATTTTGACCTGACGACAATGAAGAAATGATGATGTCATCCCAAGTCAGGATGGTGTGTGGCTTAAAGGGGAACTTCCAGGCCATGGTTTTCCCATGCAGCTGTTGACCTTGTCTTACTAGGTAGCAGAGATTCCAGGTTTGCAAGGCACTAAAGAAGGAGCCTTGGTGAGTTATTGCAGCGCATCTTGTTAGTGGCACATACTGCTGAAGGGAGTGAGTGTTGAAGCTGGTGAATGGGGTGCTAATTGTATGCTGCTTTATCTTGGATGGTATCAAGCTTCTTGTGGATTGTTGGAAATGCACCACCCAGGCAAGTGCAGCTTATTTTCTATCATTTCTAATTCGCGCCTTGTAGATGGTGTACAGGTAATGGGGAGAAAAGACTTGTGTTACTTGATGTGCACTGACTGCTGCAAAAGGGACTGTGGTTTATATGGAGAATCTTCTTCGCTACTGGATTTGAAAAGTCCTGTACAGGTTCATAACTAGAGTCTCTCTGTCCAGAAATGTCCAGCGCGGAAGACATCCAAAGGTCAGTGGGTAATTTTTAACTTTATTAGGGTGGGAAGAAGGGCTTTCGACTCAGATCGAAATATCTGAATCACTGGGGCTGCTCAAGAAAGAAAATGAACTATACTGGACAGATCAGGCAGCATCAGTGGAGATAGAAACAGAGTTAACTTTTCAGACCAATAAGCTTTCATTAGAGCTGGGAGAAGTTAGTGTTAGGTTTTCAGTAAAGGCAGTGAGACAAGGACAAAGGGCAGGAAATGAAGCAAAGAAACAAAATACATGCCAGGAGCAGGTGTGCTGCTGACTGAATGCAAAAAAGACTAAAGAGCAAAAACTGTAAACGGAAAAGGCACAATTTTTATTTCTTCATGTTTTACCCTGCCACATCACTATCCCTGTTGGATAACTCGTCATTCAATCTCTCCTGTTTTCTATCCTATTCACAGCCCTTTATTGGACTTGAAACATTAAGTGTCTATCTCTCTGAGGATGTTGTCTGACCTCCTACTTCCAATACTTTCTCTTTTTACTGCACATTTCCACATGCAGTAATCATTTTAGAAAAAAAATAGGCTGCTAGATGAAGACCTTGTGAAAACTTTACACCTTTGACAGTACAGACCTTTCACAGCACTGTATTGAATTGTCATTGCAGATCATACACAGCAGCACCTGAACTATTAACCTCCTGACTCATAGGTGACAGTGCTGCCACTGAGTCAATGCTAATCAAGTTGTTATTGCTTCTGCTCTAACCACTCCCGTTCCTCCACTGAAAGAAATCCAGCAATTGCTGCTGCATAGTGCACCAGCATAGTGAGACAAAACTCTCTGTACTGCTCTGTGAATGTATTTGTGACCTTTAATTTTGAAATGTTAAATATGCACTTGTCAAGGAGACTTCAATGTGGTGTAATTAAGCATGTGCACCATGATTAGCCTTAACAAGCATGACATGATTTTTCTTAGTTCCTTTCCACTGCCATTTATCTCAGTTGGGAATTCATAGAGAAACATGAAATGTGGTCAAAGTGCTCTCTTTGTAAATTCTGCCACCTTTTATTCATGTGTCCTTTTTCCCTAAAGTCAATGAAGGCAAGAATCGCGGCCCCTCATACTATATATTACGTTATTATCCAGAGAGTTCTTGCTCACAAGTAAGGCTTAGATAGGTATATAAAAAAGGTAATTGCTTGAATTTTTCAATGTATACTGTTTTGCTTCAGGGGTTTTCATTTCTTTGCACTATCCTTTTCAGGAACAAAGTTAAGAAACAAAAATATTAGCATCCTGCCATGTTTGTGAACCCCAGCCCTTGTAAGTATGAAAGAAGCCATTTTAGTCGTGTCTCAACTTCCTTTCTGCTTGGTTTGCCAAGACACAGAAAACCGAAACTTATTGTGTAATGGATAACTTAAGGGACCTCGCAAGTCTTTAACATGGCAAAGGATTAAGAGGCACCGCGCACGATTACGGTTTAGAATATAATGTTAAGAAAAGAGAATTAGTACATTGACCCCTTTCCTTCCCCCGTAAGAAGTATTCTACTAAGAATTGTTCCTAGTGGCTATTCAGATAATTAGATTCAATGCTTAAAACAAAATGTTCCAGACCAAAATTAATAAAGCATATTCCTGACAAAAATAATAGGAGGTAAACAGCAGAACCCTGAGGACATGCTGAGTTTAAATTGTATGCAGTTCACTTTTGGTGAGTTCAAGCTTTGACCCTTCAGCGTATGTGAAATATAAACACTACAGCTCAAAGGATACAGTAATTAGTTTTGAGTTAATTTTAAAAGGCTGCAGCTTGCTGGATAATCATGAGGGAAAGGTCATTAACTACACTGGTGTCCATTACCTTTACTTGCAGCTGCGATACTGCACAGCGCTACCAACATACCCCAACTTCAGCCTGCAAGCACTCTGACCTAGTCATAATTTGACTGGACGAGGGTCTCGCCTGGGAATTCAGATGTTTTTCTTTTATACTGAAGGGAAATTTAAGACAAGAACTGCACTATAGAAAGGTTAAATTACAGACATAAAACACCCTTTAGTATTTTTACAATTCATTGCCAATTACACCATAAAATGTTAAACACTGGGCAATGCAGCTGCAAGATTTATTAACTTTCATTTGCACCTTTGGAAAATAACTCAGATGAACTCTGCCCGTGGCTGTTTTATTTAATTCATAATATTTTAAACCTGTACAATGAAATTGTAATTTCTTTCTATTTTGATTTTCTAGGCTGCTGCATTGTATGAATCCCTTCTTCAATTGAATAGGACCTATCTTAATGTTCAACTTTTGAGATTTGAGAGCTCTTGGCTGATTTCCCTGCCTTTTCCAGCAGTATTTGACATAGCATTAGGAATATAAACCAGGGACCCATTTGTCAAGTCTTATTGTGGCAGCAAGTAATCTGTAATCTTTATCAGAAAGTATTAGATTACTATGCAGCAACTTGGCTATGACCAGGCAAGCCTTGTTCCTTTAGTTTCTTTCGTAAGTTAGAACAAGGAGTATACAGTTTAAAAAAAGGGCATGATTACTTCTATTCGCCTTGTTTATGTCAAGACTTTTATTATAGATTAGTTTTAAGTGTAGAACCAAATGCAATTAAATATGTTTGATGTGAAGTAGATTTAATGCACCCACCTTGGTTTATGTTCATTGTGAAAGTGATTTCTGTTGAGACCCTGCACTTCCAATGAAATTGTGCAGTGGCAGCACACTCATGGCTACCAGACTGTCTCTGCATGTAGTAGACTTGAAATCATTTGAAGGGTTTTAGTTCAAAATCTTTACAGAAGGGCTCAAATAAATCACATAAATTCTGCTGAGATTGCTTGGAGCAAGATTTACCGCAGATTACCAATTTTGGAATTCCAGGAACTAAAATGACTACAGCTTCCTAGTGCAGCTCATCATACACAGAATATTTTAAAAGCATTCAGGCACTGGAAGAAAGACACAGCTGATTCTTTTTCAAGACTTTTAAGATTTATATTCTACAGGAATGCTGGATGGATTTATTTGCTTAGGTTACGCTTCAAACAAATCTGAAGTTTACTTCTCTAAAGTTGTTCAATTCATGACCATGACTAGAATGTATAAACTTCTAAAACAAGTTTCACCTAGGTACATACTGCTGTCAGTCTCCATCAGTGGTGGACAGAGTGAATGTGGAAGATGCTGGCTGAGTTGCTGACCAAGTGGGCTGCTAGGTGTTCAGCTTCTTGAAATTTTTTGGGGTTGCAGTCATCCAGGCTTTGGAGACTTAGGAGGTGAGTAACTTCTCATTGAATTCCCAGCCTCTGATCTGTTTTTGTAGTTTCACTTCAATCTGTAATTGTCTGCTGTTGTTCCACTTCTGGTCAATGACAATCTTCAGGGCATTGATAGTGGGGTTTACAGCAACACTAATGCCACTGAATATCAAAGCAAGAAGGCTAGATGCTCTCTCGTTGGAGGAGGCCATTGCCTGGCAGTTGTGTAGTGACTTGCACCCAAATATCAATCACATCCTGCTCCAGGTGGATATGGGCTGCTTTGGTGCCTTTAAGGAGTCACAAATACAGCTGAACATTGTGAAATCATCAGTGAACATCCCACGTCTGACTTCACAGGGAAGGTCATTGGTGAAGCAGCTGAAGATGGGAAAAGAGCAGACAAGGTGAGGACTGGAAGTAGGCAGTTAGCATCATGGAGAGGAGTGGATGAGGTGAGGTGAGGTGATTGCAGGCAGTCAGCATCACCAGCAAACTGAACCATCTTCCACTTCATCTGGAGGTCTAAGAGAGAGGTCTAAGATTGACTACCCCTGGAGGACCATCAACTTGGTAAAAGACACTCTTTGGTCTGCCTGAAACTTGTTGGTCTTCCACAGCAAGAAATTGACCTTGACCTAATGTGGCAGACAGGCACAGTCTGAGGTCCAGGATTACATCCACTGGACCCAAAACGTTAACTCTGCTTTCTCTCTATGGATGCTGCAAGACCTGCTGAATTTTTCCTGCAATTTCTTTTTCTGTTTTCTGTTCACCCCATCCATACCCCTCCATCAGGACCCCCTCAACTTTCTCTGCTCGAAAAAAAAACCTGAGCGTATCCATTCTCTCTTCATGGCTGAAATGCTCCTTCCTAGGCAATGTCCTGGTGAATCTTGTTTGCACCCCTTCTACTGCAATCACAACCTTCCCATGGTGACCAGAACTGCATACAATACTCCAACTGCAGCCTAACCAAAGCTCTGTATAGCTCCAATATGACTTCCCTGCTCCAATAAGATATGCCATGACTTATAAGCATTCCATTTGCTTTCTTAATTTACCTGCCAGCTTCAGGAAACTGTGGACAAGCACCTCAAGATCATTCTGTTCCTCTGAGCTTCCTAGCGTCTTGCCGTTCATTGAGTACTCCCTTGTCTTGTTCCCCTCTTCCAAAGTGCATCATTTCACATTCATCAGGGTTAAATTCTATCTGCCATTGATCTGCCCATCTGACCAATCCATTTATATCCTCCTGCAATCTAACACCTTCCTCTTCAATGCCAACCACTCAATCAATCTTTATGCTCCACAACCTTACTTACCATCCCTCCCACATTCTCGTTTACATTTATGAATACCACAAACAATGGGTCCGATGTCAAAGCTAAGGACTCCAGGGGCAATTTCCCCTCCACTATATAGCACTGTGCTGCTACCCCTGGTGGGTCTATTTTTCTAGTAGGTCAAGACATACTTAGGGATGGTGATAGTATTACAGTGGGAATTATCTGTGAGGTATGATTTAATGAATATGTCAGGCTGTTCCTTGTCTCGTCTGCATGGCAGCCCTCCACCAGATTTTAGTAAGGATGATTTTGCAGGATCCACTAGGTTGGGTTTGCCATTGTCATTTTCAGTACCTAAGTTGAGTTGTCTGTCTGGTTTCATTCCTTTTTGACTTTCCAATAATTTGACCCAATAGAGCTGCACCATTTCAGAAGGCATTTACCAGTCAACCACATTGCTGTGGGTCTGGAGTCTCACATAGGCCAGACCACATATAGTTGACAGATAATCTCCCTCAAGAACATTAGTGAACGAGTTGAGATTTATGGCTACTGAGACTAACTTTAAATCATGAGACTAGCTTTACTTTCTAGATTTATTAATTGAATTTATTTTCCACCAGTTGCCATGATGTGATATGAGCCCATGTCTCCAGATTATTAGCCTGGGCTGCTGGCAACTTCAGTCTCATAACATTATCATCACACCGTCATCTCCGTCATTTCATTAGAAACTCTCAGTGTAATTGAATACTTAACTGGCAGTTTCTGACAATGTACAATAAAAGAAGAAAGAAAAACTGATACTTATACACCACCTTTTACAAGCTTGTGATCTCCCAAGGTGATTTACATCCAATGAAGAACTTTTCAAGTGTAATGAATTTTGTAATGTAGGAAATATAGCAACTATTTCTCAATCCTTCTGCACATTTGTGCAAACCTTTCAACCTAATCCTAATTAAAAAATCTTGGGTCTATCTCTTCCTAAACTTATTCAATGCCCTGACATCCACCATACCACTAACACGGGCAGTGAATTTCACACATGCATGACTCTTTGAGAAATGTAACTCCTTCTCATCTCTGTTTTAAATCTACTTGCCCTTAGCCGAAAACTATGACCTCTCATTCTAGATTGCCTCACAAAGGAAATATCTGGTCTATGTCTACCTTGTTAATCCCATTCAACATTTTATGAACCTTAATTAGATCTCCTCTCCTTCGTCTACATGCTGGAGAGTATAGGCCTAAATTGCTCAATCTCTCTTTATAAGACAAATTCCTCATCTCTGGAATCAATTTAGTAAACTTCCTCTGAGCTGCCTCCAATGCAACTACATCTGTCCTTAAGTAAGTGGACCAAGACTATTAGTATTCCAGGTGCGGCCTTGTCAATGTCTTATATAGTTGCAGCAATAGTTGCAGTTCCCTCCTTTGATCCTCTATTCTCTTAGCAATAAATGCCAAATTTCCATTTGCCTTCCTTGTTACCTGATATACCTGCATTCTAGTATTTTGTGATTCATGCAGGAGGACAGTCAGATCCCTCTACACTGAAGTACTCTGAAGTTTCTCTCCATTTAGATAATAAGTTGCCTTTCTGTTTTTCTGACCAAAATGATTAACCTGTGATGGTTTAAAATCCGTTGTGCCTTAGGTTTTGCCTTTATGTTACCTTTAACTAATAGCATGCTAGACTCTTTCTTCCTCGTTGGAACATACTAGTTAGGAGGAGTAGAATATCTCCTTAAACATCTGCCACTAGTCATCGGCTGTCCAAACTTCCTGTCCAGTCAACCAAATCTGTCCTTGTGCCTATCTGTGCCTATGTAATTATCTTTGTTTAACTCCAGAACATTTGTATGGAACCCAAGCTTCTCACCTTCAAACTGACTTTGAAATTCCAGCATGCTATGATCTCTTTTCCTGAGAGAATCCTTAACTATGAGATTATTAATTAATCTCATCTCATTACAAAATACCAGATCTAGAACAGTTGGTTCCCTGGTTGGTTCCACGACATATTGTTCCAAGAAACAATCTCTAATATGTTTAATGAGTTTGCCCTTGAGGCTACCCTTGCCAATTTGATTATTTCAAACTATATGCATCTTAAAATCAACCATGGTTTTTGTTGCACCTTTCTTCTAGGCTTGCAGTATTTCCTGGCTTATAGGAGGCCATACTGCTGAACTATTGTTTGGGGACCTATTGATTATTCTCACCAGGAACTTCTTTCCCTTGCTGTTTCTTATTTCTACCCAGACTGATTCTACATCTTGATTTGGAGTGCTTAAATCATTTCTTATTAGAGCACTTATCTCTTCCTTTACTAACAAACTACACCAACCTCCTTTTCCTTCCTGCCTACAACTCTGAAGCACTGAGTGCCCTTGGTTATACAATTGCCCAATTGGTCTCCTTGTAACCAAATCTCAGTAATCACCACCAAATTAGAACCATTTGTCTCTGTTTTGCTGTAAACTCATTAATTTTATTCCAAATGCTTTGTGCATTCAGCTCCAAAGCTTTTAAGGTTACTCCGTCATCAAATTTCTTTACTCTTTTATGATTCTTTGGTGCAATTTGACATTCACATTTTCTGTTCTTTTATTTTGTTTTCTGGTAACAATCAGCCTCATCACAAATCTGCACTCTTATCTTCTCCTTTAACTTTGGTTCCTAATTTTCTATGCAACTGAAGACCCCTGCCCTGCCATACTATCTATTTTAAAGCCATATCCACAGCCTTGGTTATGCAATTAGCCAGGTTCAGGTCTGGTCCCAGAATGATTCAGATGGAGCCCATCCCATCAAAACTGCTTCCTTCTTCCTCAGTATTGGTAACAATCTCCCTTGAATTGTAACCTACTTCTCCTATACCAATCGTTGAGCCTTGCATTTACCTCTTATTGACTGTGCGCCAAATAGTTCATCGCTCAGGTAATAATCTGGTAATAATAAACCTTTTTGTTCTACTTTTCAATTTAGTCCTTAATGATCAATCATTTATCACATCCATTGTCAGAAAATGAATCCAAGTTAGAATAAAGCGGAAGCAGTAGCCTGCATCTACACTTGTCAATATCAGCATATGCATCCTTAGGATAGAAAATCCACTCTTCCCACTGACCATCAAGTGCTGACTACATTGTTAGCCCCATCAGGATCTCGTCTTCAATCTCTGGCCATTTACAGATGGTCAGATTACCTTCACTACTATAACTCTTGAGTTTGAGAATCTGACTAGTTCATGCAATCGAGTTCCTGACATGTTTAGCCATAATACTACCACAGACAGCTTTAGCCACAGCAAAATGAATTGTAACATTGAAGAGGACGTGATAATGTGATTTTACGTGAGTGTGAATCTTATTATGCCAGAGGTGTTGAAGGCAGGATTGCTAATGGACAGCATCCTGCAAAGAGTGAACGAGTAGCTAAAAATTCAATTATCTCACAAAATAGAAGAGTTGTTCCTGTACTCCAGCAGAATATGCAATGAGCTTGCATTGTTTGGTGACACCAATCTTGTACATTCAACTTGAGCATTTATTCCAAAATTTGCTGCAACAACATGTATTGACCATGACGGACATTTGAGTTCATGTTAATGCAAAAACAAGTATCCCATGAAATAGTTTGGTGGCCAGCTATAGAAAGCTGCATACAAGAATTTATTAAAAATTGCTTAGCTTGTACAATCAGCAAAAATTCTTGTCAAACTGGCTGTCGTACTTCTGCAACTGACCCTATGGCCAACAGAACCACAGCAACAACTTCAAGTTCATTATTTTAGAGAAGTGCAAGCAGCCCTTAGAAATCATTTTTTGTTCTTGTTGTTCATGATCTACAGAGCAAAGGTTTGGAAGTCATTACAACAAATTCTATAGGCATCACTTTGGTCATTGATATTCTAGACAAGCTGTTAACAAAATGGTGGCTGTCAGAGATGATTATCACTGACAAAGAACAGCAGTTTGTTTCCAGTTGGTTCATGGAGTTCTGAGCAAGCTACAGAACTCAACATTGTTGCAATACAACCTGCAATTGAATGGTGAAGTTGAATGATTCAACAGAGAGGTAGATGAGAGTCTGAGAGCCAGTATGTCAGAGGGGAAAATATTTGAAGAAACAGTCATAGCCTACTTTGCAAATAACAATCTACCCCATACTCTCTAGTTGGAAATTCATCAGCCAAATGAATGACAGGTTACTGTTTTTGCATGCCGCAAACTATTCTTAAGGTGTCATCACCATTCAACAAAACTGTCAGGGTAGAAGCAGGTGAACTCACAAATCGACAAGGTAAAGCAAAAGTGAACTTTGATAAGAGAGCAGGAGTAAAGGAATCATGATTTGAAGTTGGGTTTGCGTCAAGCAACCAAATCATGACAATAAACTTGCAGCATCTCTGTGTGGGCCAAATCAGATCAAGTGTTTGTCCAGTACCAACGCTTCTCTGTTAAATGACAACATAAAGTGGAATGGAAAAATCTTGATAGCAAACAGATCATGATACTTTGAGTACAATATACTGATTCTGAAGAATCAGTAGAAGGGTCCCGACCCGAAACATCAGCTTTCCTGCTCCTCTGATGTTGCCTGGCCTGCTGTGTTCCTCCAGCTCCACACTGTTATCTCTGACTCCAGCATCTGCAGTTCTTACTATCTCTGATATTTCGAGTACTGTGATTATAAGGATATTATTTCCTTTTCTGATGAGCAACTATGATGTTGATCATTTGTCTCATCAAGTTGATCACACAGAGCCATAAACTGAAATTCGTAGAACCAATGTAATCATTGGAGAATTTTTTTACGTCCTTTCATTTCTGTACTTGAAGAAGATGGACACGTTTATTGATTAAGGTGGTTTAATTGTGTTTTGCAAGGGGAAAAGATGTATTATTTGATTGTTTTGTGGTTCCTTCTGTGTGTCTCTTTATATTGATGCTCACTCTGCTTGAAGATTGGTTAATCCTGAATGTGGACTCAGAGAAACATGAACAAAACTGTACAAGAGCAGGAAGCCAGAGCTAGAGCATAAAATAGATATTTTAAAGCACTGTGAGCAATATGTTTTATACTCCTGGAAATGAGTTTTAACTCTGTAAAGATTTCTGTTATAAAATATTCAACTGGTCTGTTTCTTTTTCGTGATGTTGAATCAAAAATCAATACTGGCCGGAACAGCAGGCATTGATGATGAGCTGGCTCAGGACTGATGCCCTCTTTAAGCTATATCTTTTGTTTTGTTATTTTTAAAACTATTCAAAATGGTACTGGATCATGGCGACAGTGGAAAAGCTTTTCACTGTATTTTACTGTTTTTCTCTCGGTAAAATACACATGAAAATAAAATCATTCATTCATTCAGAAGGAATAACTCGCCTCTTTCTGAAAATAGATCTGTGGGATCTTTACTTCCACCTGAGAAGAAAGTTAGGGCTTTGTTGAACATCTCCACCAAAAGACAGCATTCCAATACTCCATCAGCACTGCACTGGAGCCTTAGATTATGTGAATGTTAAGAAACATAGGCCTCAAATTTTCTCAAGTGATCTGATGGGCTGAGAACATTATGCTTTGGAATGTACCTCAGATCCACTCTCCACTTTTTCACCTCTCTCACGGACAGCAGAGTGTCCAACAGGCGTGGAGCAGTGAACACCAGAGGCATAGGTTAAGTATGCAAACGTGATTCATTCAAATCGAGTGCCCTCCGGATGATGGCACAAACTCATCAGAGCCAACACTAAAGATCATTATTGATCATAACTGTCACGACCTGAGAAATTTTAAAGCCTACATCTCTAAAGCCTCTGCAGTAAGTAGGAACAGACAAGAACATTAGCAGCATCCTGATGTTTTCAGGAAAACTAGAGACATTCAATTGACTTTACTGCAGCAGGTAAATTTGAACAGGCCAGCATGGTCTGAATTCAGGACGATCACTGTTTCATAGAAGAATGAAATCATAGAATTTTTAAACACTGAAGGAGGCCATTTCAGCCTTTCATTGAAATTGACCTGAATCCATCACACTCCTGCCTTTTCCCCATAGCTCTGCAATTTTTTTCACCTCTGATAATAATCCTAGTTTCTTTGGAAATCCACAGTTGAACCTCCCTCCACTTCACTCTCCGGTAGTGTGTTCCAGCTCCCATCACTCCTTGTCTAAAAAACAATTTCCCTTACATAGACATTACCTCTTTTGCCAATCAACTTAAATGTTTGCCTTTTGGTTCTTGATCCTTCCAGCAATGGGAACAGTATATTTCTGTCTACTCTGTTTTGACCACTTCTGATTTTTCATGAGCACTTCTATCAAATGGCCATCAACCTCTTTTCCAAAGAGAACAGTCCCATAAAATTGATTATTTCTCATGCCATAGAAGCAATAAATTTCACAGGATATTTCAAATTGAGAACACAAAATTATTATTTAAACATTGTTTTCTCATTGACAGAAGTTTCATGATTATTTTACAAAGTAAATATTAATATGAGAGGACCAAATGTGTAGGCATATGTATTCCTCAGTTCTTGGAACTAGTAAACCTTTGACACAAATTTAACCCTGACTACAAAGAAATGTATGACTAAATGTTTTTGAATCAATGTTGCTTAGATTGCAAGCTAAAGAAAACCATGCGCACTGATCTGAAATATACAGTAAGTTTCTCATGTTACAGTACGAAAAAACTGTGTTTTCATATTATGCATTTAATTCAGAATATCTAGATTTTTCTCGCTCCTTCCTGAATGTATATATTTAGTAGTCATCAGCTACATACTCAAAAACTCAGCAAGTTCAGCAGCATCTGTGAAGAGATGAACGAAGTTAACCTTTCAAGTCACTTTGACTCTCCTTCTGAACATTTTGTTGCAATTTTCCAGCATTTGCTGTATTTTGCTTTTATAGTTATTTTGTTTATTCTATTATAGTTATTTTAATCAATCTGTTCAGACATATTATGATACACCTCGTGGCCTGTTGAGACTAGACTTCAGACCTTTGGTCCCAGAGATAGGAATCACAAGAACCATTGTTTTGCTCTTATGTACGTGCTCAGACTTCCTTCATTCATATTAACGACATTTACAAGTTAAGAATTCCCTTGCTTTGCCACCTTGGGGACACCTTGCCCACACCTCTGCTTTCATTTTTTATGTGATTCCAGGACAAGATGTGGCTTAATATGGTCTGCATCAAAATCAGCCCTAGCAACCACTATTTAATGCATATAATAAAGCCTTAGTACAAATCCAGTGAATTAGAACTGCACAGATTCTAGTAGTGCACTGCGGGCTATTGTTTGGCTACAGTTCTTAAGAAGGGTCACTGGACCTGAAACATTAACTCTGCTCTCTCCACAGATGCTGCCAGGCCTGTTGAGTTTTTCCAGAAATTTCTGTTTTTATTTCTCATTTCCAGCACCCACAGTTTTTTTTTCATTTACAGGGAAATTTTAAACTACCTTCCTTCTCCCAATAAGACACACGTGTTGGGTACGGTCTGAGCAAGTCACCCTGGATGTTGGTTCAGTGATTGTAATATTCAGATTAGACCTCTATTACTCAGATCTTGAGAACTATTTGGCTTTAGCAGCTGGAGGCTAGATTTCCTGGAGGGTCTGGAAGCCCAGCAGCCAATACAAGGCTGAAGCTGTCAGATCCAGCAAAAAAGTGCTTTATTGGCACTGCCTGTGGGCCAAGAGAAACAGGAGCGCTTACAAAGTCCCCTCAAGAAAACTACTTGCCAAAATCTCTTCCTCAATCTCTGTTCCTACAATTTCTCCCTTTCTTGATATGTCTGGCAATTCATTTCTTACTATGGTCTTTCCACTTCATGATTTCTCCCTCTCCTCAATCACTCCTTCCTCGTGGTCTCTCCCTCCAAGTGATCTCCCCTTCTCCATGGTTCCCTATACCCAAGGTGTTCCTGACAGTCTCTTTCTGCCTGGGATCTTTCTCTCCATGTAATCTTCCCCTCGCAGTGATCTCTCTTTCCCTATGATCTCTCCCATCTTGCAATCCTTTTCTCCCTGTCGTACTACTCTGCCTCCTATCTCCCTCCCTCTGATCTCTCCCATTCATTGAAACATACTAAATTCTTACAGGGCTCCATGGGGTAGATGTGGAAAGATTGTTCGCTGGTTAGATGATCCAAAACCAGGCAAAAATGTCTCAGAACAAGAGGCAAGCTATTTAGGTTATGGAATTCTCTACCCAAAGAGCAGCTTAAGCTGAGTTATCGAGTACCTTCAAGCTAGTGATGAATATATTTCGAGATATTAAAGTTATCAAGTGATATCCTTACCCCTAGCCTCTTCCTCTGACAGTCTCTCTTCCCATGTTCTCTCTCATCACAATCTCTCACTCTCTGTGATCTCTCACTCCTGAAGTTTCTCCTTCCTCCACAATCTACCCATATATCTTTCCTGCACTGTGATCTTTCCCTCCCCTTGGTTTCTCCCTTGCTGCTGTCTCCTTTCCCATAATCTCTTCTTCTCCGCAATCCCTCCCTTCCTGTGATCTCTTGTCACAATCACTCCTCCTTAATGATCTCCTCTCCTGAATTCTCTTCCTTCCTACGAATGCTGATTCCCACCCGGATCTGCCATCCCCTTCCCATCCCATATTCTCCACAGCCCACACCTCTGCTTTCTCTCTCCCTGCTTGTTGCCACAATGTGAGCATCTCCAGCCAACTCCGTGACATTCTCGAATTGTCAGCAACTATTTCCAAGTGCATTCCATCCCAGTAGGCAGCTTTCCAGTCTTACAGATTCTGCTGGGGCAGGAAATGAGATCCCTCCAACAAATTCGACACCAACTCCACTGTCTCAGTAGTTCAAAGTATTCTTGCTGTAGATGTAGCTTCCCATAAACATTGGAGCCATAAATGTAAATAGATTATCAGCATTAAAGGATTATCCAATTGTACAACTTTCTTTAAAACATTTCATACTTAACTACAGTAGCAAAGCTTGCATTACACAGTTTGTTCTGTATCAAAGTAACATAAAAGCTGGTAATATTTTCAATTGTGCAAAGGAATGTATTGCCAGTTTCAGGTCCCCTTTCCGAAACTGTGTTGGCCTGAATGCTGTTGGTGCTGGATCCACTGATCAATATAATCAAGACGACATACTGCTTGATCAGAGGTCCTTGAGATTGCCACCACACTTTTGTAACAATATTTATCTGAATATGGAAATTGGTTTACTCCTCCTAGGGCCTAATCAAGGACAGCACCAACCATGCAATGGCTCAAATCTGAAATTCATTTTGCCAAAGAGCTGCTTGTCTTATGCAAATAATGATATTAGGTGTGCCTCAGATATATCTTCCTGTACACAGATTGTTAGCAAGATGACTTTTCTTTCTTTATTCAATTGTGGGATGAGGGTGTCACTGGCTAGGCAGCATTTGTTGGCCATCTCGAATTTCCCAGAGGGCAGATAAGAGTCAACATTATTGCTGTGCATGTGGAGTCTCATGTAGACCAGACCAGGTGAGAATGGCAGTTTCCTTTCCTAAAGGACATCTGTGAACCAGATGGGTTTTTCTGAAAATTGGCAATGGATTCATGGTCATCATTAGACTCTTAATTTCAGGTTTTTTTAATTAAATTCAAATTCCACTATCTGCTTTGGGATTTCAATCTGGGTTCTCGGAATGTTATCTTGGTCTCTAGGTTAACAGTCTTAGTGATAATACCATTAGGCCATTGCCTCCCCTATATTATAGGCCATTAGCTAATAAAAAAACTTTCCAAATTTTGTAATACCACACCCCAAAAATGGAAGTCAGGTAACAATGTATCTCCTGCTTAGAAAGTATTCTCGGATGTTCCCTTTTGCATCTATTCCCAGAAAACCATCTTTCAATTGCTGGCCCAAGTCTTATTTGCAGAAAAAAAAAGATACAAAATGTAACAACACCACCCTGAATTAACTGAATAAAGCAAAGTAGTTTATGGTTATTCACAGAAGCACAATGTAAGTAGACTGCTTCTGCTAAACAGTTTGTTCCCAGTGCATCGATGTAACATGTGTTGTTGATTGCTAGTAGCTAGCAATTTGTTAGTTGCTACAGCTTTTTATAGTCACTTCAAATCCTGTAAAGACTACTTCTACAGGATCCCTACTTTGAGTAACATTGCACACATGTTTGCCATAACCCTGAGATCATATGGTCTTTCATCAACAAATGTACAGAAAGCATTGTATCAAATTTAAAAGTGTAATAATTGCAAGTTACTCAAATTAAAAAGTGAGGGTTACTTTCCCAGTTAAGTATTAGGTGGTGCTATGTGCAATCCTGACAATAATCACTGCCAATAGCATTGGTACCACGCATCAGCAACTCAATTATTTCAGACATTTGTTTCTAATATATTGTAAGATTATGGAGTTATTTCTATCCCTCTTTGGGAACCATGTAGAGATATTCTTACCTTTTTCTCCTGCTGGGCACCGTTTTCTTTGCACAATACATCGTCTTGTCTCTGTGATTTTTGGACAGGCATTGCCTTGTGCCGAAGGAAACTGCACAATATCTCGCTTCCTTGACTCATTGCCTCTCCGGAAACCACATGTCTTCCCTTGTTTTGTGCACGGACCCCATGCAGTCCACTCACTTACTTCACAGTGCACTGTAAAGGGATAGGTAAAATTGTTCATGATATTTATTACTTTTATTTTTGGAAATCATTTCTTTACCCTTTTTCTCATGTAGGTCCTGATTTATGCTGTGTTGGGGCTTTTGATATAATGGTACCTTCAGTATGAACCAAATTGTCAAATACAGTTGTCAAATACTGCAGTTCCTACTATCTCAGGAATTTTACTGTTCAGTTCTATACTAAACATTGAGTTTACCAACTGAATTATTAGGCACCTCTAGGAGACCAAACTGATGTTCACTTCTGCCTGGGCTTTAATAGGAACAAGGCTTGATTTATCATTTTGCCAGTTATCGATGCTGTTGAACTTTACATGGAATAGGTTTACACTGACCAATATCGTGTAAGTGTAAAGGCAATTGCATTAAGGTTTAATTCTATACAAAACGGAAGTCCTGCCTTGGACAGAAAGCCAAAACTCATGGGTTTTTATGGTCAGCAATTGTACAGCAAGTAATATAACGCTGTAAATATTTGTACAAAATCTGCCAATGGGGAACAGCATGGTGGGCTCATTATTTTGTTTGGGTATGGAAACTGAAGTGAGTTTTGATCACAACTTGTAACCTGTATTATCATGTGTCATAAAATGAAGCAGCAATACCTTCAAAATTGCCTCTCCAAATGCTTGTATTGTTTGCCTCTGTCCAGATTGAGGAAGTACACATGAAAAACACAACAGTGTCAGTCCAGGTTATGATGAAATGTTATTACACCCCTGTGAACTGTGCTGTTGCTTTGAAAGACCTTGTGCAGTTTGAATTGACCCCCCCCCCCGCCGCCTCCAGATAAATAAGATGATTACACATTTTAGGACAGCAACTAAGGCTATTGAACTTAAGGAAGATATTTATGACAGAAAGGTTTTTGTAATGCAAGTGATGTACCTGGTGTGGAAATAATAACTGCTAGGACTTTCCAAATGCTGGAATTTTCCAAAAAAAAAAATGGTTCTATGGCCATTCCCTACTCAGAGGGGAGTAATTGCCTCAGGTCTAGACTCCAGGTAAGGGGGAACTGATGGCACAGTGGTAATGTCACTGGGCTAGTAAGCCATTCAGCCCAAGCTAATGATCTGGGGACATGCGTTCAAATCCATATGGCAGAAAGTAAAGTTGGAATTCAATGAAATCCAGAATTGAAAGCTAATCTATTGGCAACCATGTAACCACTGCTAATTGTAACCACTGCTAAATGTGACATGGTCCTCCCCTGCCTTGGCTAATATAGTGGCAAGATTGAGGTGAGAGACTTAAGGACCAATTGTTGGTGGGCTACCTGATGCCCCAACCCACTCTATAAACTGGGAGAGCCATCAAGGCTAGCAGGCATACAATTCACTTACTCAATTTTATGAGAGCACTCTCCATCCAACTTCAAACTCTCAAGTGGAAGACTGTAAAATTTTCCCTGATGTTATAGTGATATCGAAGGGTTCATGTTTAATGCTTTTATCAAGATATTATTAGAGCTGATTAAGGATCTTCACGGTCATTTTACATTATTGCAGCATGGTAGTTCAGTGGTTTGCACTCCTCTCTCACAGCACCAAGAACCCGGGTTTGATTCCAACCTCAGGCGACTGTCTGTGTGGGGTTTTGTACATTCTCTCCATGTCTGCATGGGTTTGCTCCAGGGGCTCCGGTTTCCCCACACAATCCAAAGATGTGCAGGTTAGGTGGATTGGCCATGCTAAATTGCCCATAGTTTCCAGGGATGTGCAGGCTAGGTGGGTTAGCCATGGGGAATGCAGTGTTACAGGGATAGAGTAGGTCTGGGTGGGATGCTTTTCAGAGGAGCAGTGTGGACTCAATGGGCTAAATGGCCTGCTTCCATTTCATGTAGGGATTCTATGAAGCTATGGTGCTGCAATGGTCCTAAAGGAATGGTGATGAGGGTGCAGTGGAAGAGGCAGACTCAGCTCTTAGCTAATCTTGACTAGTCCCAGAGGTTTTGCATGTAAAAGCTAGCTTTCTGAATTGTTAAACTAAGTCCATGGACACTAACGTGAAAGGAGCCTTACTCTACCTTTTGCACATATAAGATTCTGAGGGGGCTTGACAGGGTAGATGTTGAGAAGATGTTTCCACTCAAACCAGGGGACAAAGTTACAGAATAAAGGAGCATTCATTTAAAACTGAGATCTGAAGGAATTTCTTTGCCCAAAGTGTACAGAATGTCAGGAATTCTCCAGCTCAGAATGTTGTTAAGGATAGATCTCTGAAAGTATTAAAGAGAAGATAATTTTGAAAAGAAATAGATAAGTTGAGGCAATGAGGAGCTGGCATGAAAGAGGATTTGAAGTCTGGGGCAGATGATTTGTGATCTTATTGAGTGACAGGGCAGGCTTGAGGGGCTGAATGGCCTACTCTTCTTATTTCTTATGTTTTTGTGTTCTTATTCAATGACAACACAGTTTGTGAAAAGGAAATCGTGCCCGATTGTGCAGAGCAAACATCCTTCTGTTTCTGGACAGCTATTCCATTTGCTTACCAAGACTGAAATATGGGATATTTTACTTAGACTGAGTCAAAAAGATTTCAACAGTAGAAAAGAATACTCAGCATTAAAAATTTACAGAGGTGGACATGTTCACAAAAATTGAAAGGAAAGCAATTCCTGTTTTAAAAAGTTAATCATGAATTTTGGCATTTAAAGAATTTACTAGAAACTGTTTATTCTAACAGTGCCATATTGTTATTTTGTGTGACATATAACTTCTGTTTCGTGGTAGGTGTAGCATTCTTAGAAAGAAAAAGGTAGCTTTAACTGGTGGTTCCGAAACCTCTCCACAATGGAGTTTTCTGTCTACCATGCAGTGATGCATTATAGTCTAATTGGCAGAGATTGCTTGATTTATGATCAACTCACTTTTACAATGTATTGTGTGATTTCCAGGATGCTAAACCTGACGGGCATGGGTCTTTTTGTAATCTCACAATTTCTATGTTCCATCAGTTTATATTCTGTTCTTTGCTCTAATTGTATTTTCTTTGATTTTATCCTAACTTTTCCACTCTTTTCTTTAATCTGGATACTATCTATCATTGCAGAGATAGTAGGAACTGCAGATGCTGGAGAATCTGACATAACAAGGTGTAGAGCTGGATGAACACAGCAGGCCAAGCAGCATCATAGGAGCAGGAAAGCTTGACGTTTCGGGCCTAGACCCTTCTTCTGAAGAAGGGTCTAGGCCCG
>JAHRHZ010000073.1:15085165-15113785 GCA_024137785.1 Ginglymostoma cirratum | reverse complement strand
GAATATATTTCCATGAATTGAGGATAAATAATTCTGTATTCTATTTCAAGTGAAGCATAATTTGTGGTGCTGTCTTTCAAGTCTCCCTGCTATAGGAAAGCTGATGTTAACTTGAAAGGGTGCAGAAACAATTTACTAGGATGTTGCTGGGATTGGAGGTTTTGAGCTATGGGGAAATGCTGAATAGACTGATGCTATTTTCCATGGAGCGTCAGAGGCTGAGGGGTGACCTTACAGAGAATTATAAAATTATGAGGAGCATGGACAGGGTGAATGGACATGTTCCTTTTTCTGGGGTAGGGGAGTCCAAAACTAGAGGGCATAGGTTTAAGTTGAGAGGGGAAAGATTTTAAAAGGGGCCTAAGGGGCAACTCTTCTCACTCAGAGGGTGGTGCATGTATGGAATGAGGTGCCAGAGGAAGTGGTAGAGGCTGGTACAATTAGAACATTTAAAAGGTATCTGGATTGGAATATGAATAAGAAGGGTTAAGAGGGATATGGGCCAAATGCTGCCAAATTGGGCTAGAATAACTTAGGATATCTGGTCAGTATGGACAAGTTGGATTGAAGTGTCTGTTTCTATGCTGTACAACTCTATGACTCTGAGTTTATACTGAGGCCCTATTTGATCTCTCAAGTAGAAAACAGGGAGGTTACTCAGTGTCCTAGCCAATACTTATTCTGCAACTAACTTTACAAACATAAATTATCTGGTCAGTATTGCACTGCTGTTTGTGGAACCATACTGTACACAAATTGACCGCTGCACTTCATGCAATAGGGATTGCACCTACAAGGTTCTTCATTGGCTGCAGGGCACTTCAAGATATGCTGAGGACATGTAATACACTCGATACAAATCAGTCTTTCTTCTGTGTTTAACTTAAGAAAGCATTCTTACCAGCAGTAGTGCACTCCATTGTTTGATTATTTGGGGTAAACCCTTCAGGACAGATATCAAAACATCTTCCTTTATGCAAATAGAATCCTTGTTTGCATTTTGTACAGAAATTTTTGTTGAAACAGGTGTCACAGTTGTCAGCTCTGCATCCTGAAACAAATTTTTTTAAAAATCAGTAAACAAGGTTTCCATCCTGTGCAATTCATTTAGTGTAAAATTGAACATGAAGTTACACAATCTAATCAGAATAGTCATGTCTGAGGAAGAAATATAATTACATATTAAATTAATTTAACAAATTGCTTTAGCGATAGATGCAGTTAAATGAGTGAATGGCCTGAAAGAATTTAATAGCATGTAAATATATAAAGACAGGATTTTACACTGGCCACTGTGACAGAGTCTGCTGTGCTAATGTGTGGTCTCAGCTTTCTTTACTGTTTGAAACATATTTACTGGCAGCACATTTTAAGAGATCATTTTGTTCCAAAATTTCACAAAGTTTGTGGATAATAAATATTACAATTGGCAATGTACTTTAAACATAACATTTTTATAAATATACAAAGTGACCACAAAGTACACAGTTTTGAGGTTTGAATTAGGTTTTAAATGAACAACCAGCAAGATCCATTTTTTGGAATGTACTAGCTGTTGCATGTAAGTGTCATGTTGCCAGCAACATCTTGAAATGGATGATTCTGGACTTCAAATACAAATTAACGGAATACAAGGGTGGAAAAAAAAAGCACATTCAGGGCTTGCAAATCCTGCAATGATAACATACTTAAATTAGTGTAGTCTTTATAATAACAGTAATGTCTTTTATATATGTGTGTCAATTATAAAATTCGCATTCTTCTTTTCAGATCCCTCTCCTGATAGTCTTATTCCTCCCTATATCTGTCTTTCAACTCTCTTAAGATACCCAGGCTCCTCCAATCTTGGCATCCTGCACATCCCCAGTTTTTACTGAATCACCTTAGATGGCTGTACGTTTAACTGCCTAGAAACTATGTTCCGGAATCCCCCCTTAAACTCTTTACCTTTTTCCTCCATTAGCTCTATGCTTAAAAACATTTCATTGACTAAGCTTTTGGTCATCTGTCTTGATACTACTTAACACAGTTTTGTATTGAATTTTGTCCCATAATGCCTCTGTAAAGTGCATAGGGATGCTTTTATTATGTTAAAATGTGATCTATAAAGGCATATTATTGATGTTATACACTACAACATTATAGTCATGGCTAAACCTCAGAAATTGCCAGAATTTGGAGCAAATTGAGAGCTTGAAAGACATTTTATAAGAACATGTTTTCAGTTAGTCAAAGACAATTTGATAACTAACGTATACTTATAGAATTTCATCAAATGGAAAGTGGAACTGAATTTTCTAGAACTAGATAATAAATTCATGAACTAACATCTGTCTCATTCACTGCCAAAAATTCAAAAACTTCAAATCCTGAGACACATTGGGGCAGAAGCTGAAGGCAAGAAGCCAAGTTCATTGCTTAAACTGGATGACTGCAATAGGGTAAAGTTAGCTTTTGAAGTTATTGTATTCAATTATAAACAATTTTCTTTTCTATGCAGAGCTGTTCACATGAAGATTTGGTTTTGTTGGAAACAAGCTGCTTACATTTCTGGTTACGGTAGTACTATCTAACATGTATAGATTTTAGAAAATCCTGATGATAATTACAGATCATTTCTTGTTAATTTGGTTAATCCACCAGTGTAATTATTATGACAATGTAATCTCCTGACAGTTGCTCCTTGCAAGAATAGTGACATAACTTTATTATGTAGTCACAAAATTGATTCTGAAATTGCAGCTTAATCTTGGAGTTCACAATGTCATTACAAATTGCTTAAGTTTTTTTCTCATTGTTAAATCTGCTACCTGAATGCCAGATTACTAAATTGCAGTTGACCTCAAATGTCTTCTATCTTATCTTCCACTATCTATAACTTGAACTCATAGCATGAACCCGAAAAGCATGTTAACAACATCTGGAAAAAAAAGGTAAAAGTACTCTCACATGCATGCCATTATTTTAAAATAAAGAAATACTTTAGTAAATTTAATTAATATACTGGGACAATATGTGAAATCACACGTATGTACATTAATTGATGGACCTAATGCTTTTATCTTCATTCCCTCAATTTGTCTATTTGTGGTACTATGTCATGCAGTTTACAAATCCTGAGTCCCCAGGTTCTGCTTAAAACGCTTTGGCAGCACATTTAATTAATTATGACGATTTTATTACCATACAATATGGAATGTTTGAAATTGAGAGTGGTGCTAACTAATAAAGCAAATGTGACTGAGAGCAGCAACTAATGAATCGATTAGCTGTAGTTCTCTAGAACTAAGGAGTGGAAATTTAAGTCAAATTTCTTAGTTCAGATTAGTGTCTAATAACCTCTGTGAAAAGAATGCGAAGTGAATATCAGCTGAGGATGAGGTTCAGAACCAATGTTCGGAAAGATGAAACTCAGTAGGTTTCAGGAGAGTAGACTTTGGGCTGTTGGCTGACAAATGTGCAGTATGGGGCCAGCTATATAAACTACGAAATTTCCAGGATTGATCCTGATTTGTTAGCCAATCTCAGCCTGGCCAGATTAGCATCTTTAGGCTAAAGAGGGAAATAAATCAGTCCGGGTTCTCGAACCTGATAACTATCGAATGTTTCTTTTGGAAAATGTAGCTATGAACTTTGGATGAGAACATGATTGAACTTGTCTGTGATTCACCCAGTGTTGTCCTGCTGCCAGTATTCATTCTGCTGGTTCACGTATCCAGAATGGGTCAGTTTAGTGAGTTATAGAAATCTGGTAATACCTGTTGCCACTGCTTTTAACAGAAAATGAAGAAAATTAAGAAAAATAAACTCCAATAACCATTATTAAAATTAAATACATATTTCAATTTGATGCTAATGAAAACCCGCTTTTTAAAGTATAATCCATTACATTGAGGAGGGTTTGTTTTAGCAGTGGCAGTTTTGAACTTGGAAAGTTTATTTTTTTTTTACATGAGCATTATCTTCATAGATATATTCATGGAGTCTAAGGAGTATGACTTGGTATTATCTACTTGTAGAGCATCTCAGCATCTTAACCTGAGGTGTTCTGTCAAGATTTTTAAAGTGTATTTGTTGAGGAATGCTCACGGGAATCGAACAACAATAATGTTAAAATTTTCTTAATATCATTTAGCTTTCAGTAGCAAATAAGCCTTTTGCAGTCTTCTTTGGCTCAAATATCAGTATAAGACCAAGACATTATCCAGTTGGTTTGTTTGAAACGCTTTTACCTGTGAAATGAACCACTAAGTTAACCAACATAACATTAACCCCACGGATTTTGGACACTCACGTGTACATTTGTTCATTTCTGGTGTTCGGACTCCGTAATATCCACTCGGACAGGAGGAGAGACAGACACCAGTCTGTTTCATCCCATTTCTCTCCAGAAAGAAGAAGAGTCTAGGTTTACATGACAGGCATCCATTATATTCAGAACATCGATCACACCCTTTGGGGCAACCTTGGCTCACGCTTGCATTGGCTGGTAGGAAACAGCAATGTTGTTATCAAACAGGCTGTAACACTATATAAAATTAAAAATACACAATACTTCTGACCAAGATTAATCTGTTACACCTGATGTTAGAAATATTCTTTTGGTAATACGATAAGGTGGTTATTTGTAAATGTTTAGTACTGTCACTTTCGTTCTTCTAAAATTTGTTGGTCTAGACTGCTGGCTAGGTCACAAGATTACAAAAGAATTTTAGGTGATGGGGAGGTCATTTGGTCCTTTCTGTTGCATTCATCTAGGAGCAGGTTGTAGGCCCCTTTGTGCGACATCCTGTTATCTCTTAAATTATTAAATGGCTTTTGTCCCTTCACTTGGAAGGCATAGCACTTGTTACCCATTCTTAAAAGCACTTGAAAACGTTTGAAGACTAACATCCTGATAGCATCATGAAATGTATCATTTACCAGTTTGAACCTGTTACCCCCCCATGTTAAACAACAGAGGTTAAAGATTAGTTAGATAGAATCTGTGGCTTTTATTTCTGATCAGAGTTTTGTTACAACTCATACATGCATCTCATAACTCCAAAACATTAATTATTTGTATTTGTCCCTGAAATAACATATAGCCATTACCTGTGCCCTCATTTGATTTGGTCTCAGGCATCACTGTCAGGCACAATTAGATGATTTCACATTTCCCTTCATTTTCTTTTTAAAAAAAATTATTATACAATATGTGGATATATATACAATAATAATGAAAAACAAACAAAACAAAGTTGCAAAATGATAACGTATTGTACAGAAAGATGACATAGTATATTCCCTCAATTTTAGTGTACATCCACATTCCAAAAATTATTTTTCTAATATCTCTAATTGTTCCTTTCTTCATAAAGCAATCCGATAACTGACTGCTGCTATCCAGCCATTTCAATTGTTAGGTTTTTCCATTCTCAGCATCTGTTTCAGAATTGCAGCATTGATTCTCAGTCCTTTTTCATTCATGTGATTTATTGAATATACACTATCCCACAGTGAATTATTATCAATAAAGCACTCAATGGGCATTGCTGAATCCACTTTTTGAATTTCTTCCATAATGCCATATCTACTCTATCAAGGGAATGAGATTTTCTGCCATGGAGATACTTTTTACATCTCTTCTGAACATGTTAGCTACCTAGTCTAAATGGCAACATTTACCTCCATTTCCTCAAAAGAAAAATTAAAATCCTCCTGCACTTGAGAATTCATTGCAGAAATTTATGGAAGAATCATTACTAGTCAGTTTCATACTTCTGGCTTCTCCCAGTGATGGAAATTTCAAAATACAATTCTCTATTTTTAATTTGTTAACATTTTCTTTATCAAAATATTATTTTGAGCTTGGGACTCTTCATAGTTATATTGATCTCCAAGACCACATCTGGCAATAGGCTTTGTTTAGGGGTTCAGCCAATTCAATTGTTCAATTAGATTTCACAATTCCTCCATATCAGATTCGGAAATTGCTGCAGTTTTTGTTAACACTACTTCAACTAACTGCTAACATTTTCTAAAATAAGATTGCTGATCCAAGGCAATACTTGATCCAGCCTTCAATCCAATTCACTTTAGAAACATGACTACAAGTTATGAATTCTGCTCAAGCCCATTTATAACAATAGTTTCAAATTCTTTGATACCACCCCACAAACCTCCATCCGTGCATATCATAAAGAATTCTGAAAGGCACCCCCTCTGGTGCTAGTAGAACATGGCAAGGTCTGTTTACACCTTGAAACAGCCCAATTTTAATCAGGTAGATATTACAGGGAAGCACCAAACACTGGAAGCCTTATTTAGCCTTATTTAATTTCCTGTGACCCCACTGCAAATTATGCCTCTTTTGGAGGGTGAAGAAACATGTTTCTTGTGAGCTGACCACCTTGCACTAGCATAGTTTTAAACCATAAGTCACAAAGTTATAGGAGCAGGGTAGGCTATTCAGCCCTTCATATTCGCTCAGTGGCTGATCCAATAATCCTCAACTCCACTTTTCTACCTTTCTCCCATAATCCTTGATTCCATTAATGATTAAAAATATCTTTATCTTGGCCTTGAATGCATTTAGTAACCCAACCTTGACAGCCTCTGTAGCAAAGAATTCTGAGAGAAAAAAAAATTCTCCTCACCCTCCTCATGGGTGTTCTGTCACTCTGAGATTATATCCTCTGGTCTTAGATTCTTCCACAAGGGCAAACAACCTCACATCATCTACCCTATCAGGTCCTTTACGAATCTTATCTCCTTCAATAAAGTCTCCTCTCATTCTTCTAAACTCCAATGAATACAAGTCCAACCTACTCAACCTCTCCTCATAGGAAAGTCCCTCCATACCTGGAATCAACCAAGTGAACGCTCTCTGAACTTCTTTCAATGCCAGTACATCTTTCCTTAGATAAGGAACTAAAACTGTTCACAGTATTCTAGATGTGGTCTAACTAGTATTTTGTATAGTGGTAGCAAAACCCTCCTATTTTTATATTCCATCCTATTGAAATAAAGATCAACATTCTATTTGCTGTACTTACCTGCTGAACTTGGATGCTAACTTTTTACAATTCATGCACGAAGACCTCCAACTCCCTCTGTACAGCAGCTTGATGTAATCTTTCCCCATTTAAATAATATTCAACTGTACCATTCTTCCTGCCGAAGTGAGTAACCTTTCATTTTCCCACATTATATTCCATCTGCCAAGTTTTCACCCACTCACTCAACTTGTCTATAACTCTTCACAGACTCTTTGTACTATTCTTACTGTTTACCTTCCTATGTATTTTTGTGCCATCTGCAAACCTGGCCATAGTGCATTCACTTCCTTAATCCAAATCATAGTAAATAATATAGCAGCACTCTACTAGTTACAGGTTGCTATCCTTAAAATGCCCTTTTACCCCAACTTTCTGTCTTCAGTTACATAACCAAATCTCTATTCATACTAATATACTATCTCCAACAGCAAGGGCTCTTAACTTATTCAGTAGCCTATGTGCGATATCTGCCTTTTGGAAATCCAAATATATTTCGAAAACTGGTTCCTCTTTATCTATCTTGTTTGTTATCTCCTCAAAGAACTCCAATTGATTTATCAGGCATAACTTCCTCTTCATGAAGTCAATTTAACTCTGCTTAATTATCTTATGTATTTCCAAATGTTCTACTTTATAATGGACTCTAACATTTTTCCATTGAGAGATGTTAATATTAATTGATATACATTCCCAAATCTTTGTTGCTAATAAATCCAAAATTGCTTTTCCTGCCATAGATAAACCCATTCTGATATCTTGATCCCAGGTTGTCTTCATATCCTTATGCCAATAACTTTTATAGACTATCAGGAGATATCTGCTCAATGCATATCCATTTATGTGACAGGGCTTAGTGTCCCCACTCTGGCACCTCTGTGTGCACCGCAAATTCACATCAGCTTTATATTTCTTGCTGTTTGGCAGCTTTCATTAACATATCTTCTAATTTGTTCATTGCTACTAAGACTTGCCAATCACATGGGCTTCTGCTCCTGTTGGCATTCCTGGTCTGTACTATATTCCCTGACCTTGTTAAGATATGCCTTTTTTTTAACTTCATTCATCAGATGAGCCCATCACTGGCTAGGCCAGCATTTATTGCCCATCCCAGAGGGCAGTTAAGAGTCAACCACATTGCAGTGAATCTGGAGTCACAAGTAGACCAGACCAGGTAAGGATGGCAGTTTCCTTTCCTAAAGGATATTAGTGAGCCAAATTTTTTTTTCTAACAATCGACAATAAGTTTTTGGTCATCATTAGACTCTTAATTCCAGAGATTTATTGAATTCAAATTCCACCATCTACCATGGTGTGATTTGAACCTCGATCCCTAGAACATTCCCTGGGTCTCTGGGTTAACAGTCCAGCAATAATACCAATAGGCCGTTGCCTCCCCTTGCTTCTATTTTGCTTTCTATTTCTTTCTAGACTGTTACTGTTTGATCTCCTGCTCTTATTAATAGGATTCCTTTGAAAGGTTTGTGATCTCTTCTGGGAACACGTTTGCTCTCAGACACACTGTCTGAGTGTACACTGCATCTTCTTGCCTCCCATTTTGTATTTCCTGTTCAGAATCCATGGGCCTAACCTTCTGCCCCACATCCTGTAGATTCATCTAGTTGTTGTATTTTCCAGTGTCTTTCTCTGCTCTACCTACATTTCTGCATTGACTACCCGGTTAGGAGAATGTTTGATTTTCAATCTTTGACTTACAGACAACTAACAATCATTTGTTAAGCACCAGAAATTAAAGGTTGGTTAGAAAAGTCCAGGCACGTAGTTTTCTAAGCAAGAGATTTATTTCAACTTACACATCACCAAACTTTAACACACTGATTAACTGGACCCCATAATCAAATTCTCATCCAATTATTCTGCAACATGGAATAATTCCCTAGTTCCATTTGCTCTCAGGCATCCCTGTCAAACCTTTCTTGACGATAACACCTTGTCCTATTTATTTTGACATCTAGACTACCTTTAATATATTAATAAAGTTATCTTTAATATATTCATAACAATCTTGTATACCACCATAAGATGTAGTTCTTACATGCTGAAAAGTCCAAATTCGTTCCTTTTTTTCTCATAACACAAACATCTAACACTGGATTTCAGCATCATGGTTCTTTTCATCATTGCCATCAGTACTTGAAAATTGTTATTTTTTGTGACTAGATTTTTGAAAAAACATATTCATTCATGGAACTTAGGCATGGTAGCCATCTACAGTCCATCACCAACTTCTCATGTGCCACTTGTGTGTTATTTTACATTTATCAGCCCAAACCTGCATGCTGTGTAGGCCTTGTTGCATGCAGGAACACACTGTCAATTATTTGAAAAATTGTAAATTGATCTGAATAATATTCAATCATCAGCAAACAATCCAACTCCTGATCTTCCATCGGAAGGAAAGATATTGACCAAGCAGGTAAACATAATAAGGGCTAAGATAATGCCCTGAGGAGCTCCTTCAGTGAAGGAATGTCCTGACATTGAGATAATTGGCCTTCAAAAACAACACCCATCTTCCTTGGCCCAGGCATAGCTCTAGCCACTGAACAGCTCCATCCATCCCCAACCTTAGTAAAGTGGTTCATAACCAGGCAGCACAGTTTTATGGTAAGGAACAGGAGGTTTAGAGGAGATTTCAGGATTTGTTTCTCAACCAGAGGATTTTGGGTATCTGGAACTCATTGCCTAAAAAGGTTTGTAGAAGCAGGAACCATCAAGATATTTAAGAAGAATTTTGATGAACACTTGAAACACACAGCATATAACACTAGTGCTGGAAAATGGAGTTTAGATGGATGTTTGATGACCAGCATGGACATGATGGGCCAAAGGGTTTCCATCTGTGTTGTTAAAAACTCTACGACTCCTGATTCCCACTGTTTCAATCTTACTGGGTCCTCCTAGATGCCTCACTGGATTAAATGTTGTCTTGACATCAAGGGCAGTCACTCTCACCTCTGGAATTCAGCTCTTCTGTCAATGTTTGAACAAAAGCAACTCTGGCAAACACAAACTGACTACTGGTGACCAATATCTTGGGTCGTTACAATAGATACTAATTCGGTTACTTTGCTAAAGATTGAGAGTAGCCTGATGGGCCAGTAATTTACCAGGTAAATTTGTTAACACTAGCTTGCCTGGATTGGACCAAAGTTGTGGTGTTGATTTTACATTGTATGAGAGCTATTTGCACTGTTGATCAGATGGGTATCAGGAAGATCAGATTGTCGCAGCAGCAGCAGCACCAGTGCCCTTCAATCCTGGGTTGTTGTCACAGATATTCCTACATCTTAACCTTTCTCCATAGCCATCTGGAGAAGACTTCAAGTATGCTACACTTTCTTCAAATGTTAATTGAAAAGAGCTGTCAATTGTGAAAAGCAAATAATGCACTACTTTTCCAGCCTTACGTACTTCAATCATATAAAAAATTTCAATCTTTGCTCCCATAAATTAGTCCTGCACTAGGCACTGTTCCAAGTGTAGTACAGTAACAGTTAATATGGTGCTAAGAAATTGATGCAAAGGAAATTATTTTTAATCAGGAATTATGATAGTTAAATTTTCAATGGCCTAATCAATGTAGGAACTTATGGCAATCAGTTTGGTATATCATACTCCCTTTGGAAAGCCACAGTAAAGCCCTATACTCCTATAGCTAAATGGTTTTGCTGTCCCGTTCTTTGGAGGATTATGTTAGCTGAACTTTAATTAGCCTAATCAACTCAGGTGCATTTTAGTGTATCACACTTCTCTTCAGAGATCTCAAGTAGGACTACTCATCCACATGCGCACACATGTTGTAACTACAGCCGTGATTAGTTCAGAAGCAGAAATGTTGATAACACTACAACTTTGATATTGTTGGAGTTCATAGTGTTTGCTCTATTCAATGCATTCAGCTTCTTCATAATGTTTCATGGAGTGGATTGAATTGGCTGATGACTGGCATGTATATTGGAGTGTATCATGGAAGCAGGCTGACAGAGAGTACCTATTTGTCATTTTTGGCTGAAGATGGTTGCTGTCCTGGCTTTTGCACTCACATGTTGGATTCTATCAACATTGAGATTAGGAACATTCATTGAGCCTTCTCCTTCTGTTGGTCACTTAACTGTCCATGATCATTCATAACTGCATGTGGCAAGATAGCAGAGCTTTGATCTATTTAATTGGTTTTGAGAACAATTATCTGTTCCCAAGGTAATCTGAGTTAAGCTCTATACAAAATGATCATGCCTTGAATTCTACTGTCCTGGTTGCAAAGTTCAACTTCCTGTTGGTGGTGTTGCTAACTGCTTTGCATTGGTTGGGTATATTTACCACTGAATCTAAGATTTCCAAGTCTGTTGCTAATTTTTTCTTCCAATTCTGAAGATAAATGTTTGATTTCACTTTTACATCTAAGCTTCATTTCCAAGCATCCAGTGTGGGACGTCGACAAAAGCGACAATTGTATTAATAGAGATAGCAAGAACTGCAGATGCTGGAGTCAGAGATAACAAAGGTTGGAGCTGGAGGAGCACAGCAGGCCAGGCAGCATCAGAAGGACCCGAAAGCTGACATTTTGGGTCTTTTCTTTTCTGAAGAAGGGTCCCGACCCGAAACATCAGCTCTTCTGTTCCTCTGATGCTGCGTAGCCTGATGTGTTCCTCCAGCTCCACACTTTGTTAGCTGTCCTTACATATCACCTATAATGTAGAAAAATGTACCAAAGTACTTCACAAGAGCAATGTCAAAGATTAACAGTCACCCATATTAGATAATAAAACAGATAATCAGAAGCCTTGTCAAAGAAATATGTTTTACTTAATCAAAGAAATAGGAATCCTGAAAATGAGGAGGGAATTAGACAAAGAGGAAGAATTTCTAGAGTTTAGCACTGTAAAAAGCAGAAATATGGTTACATTGTTATATTATTATGTTGTTCATAAAGAAATATGGACTAGTCGTTATTAGAATTTACATCTGTGGTGCCACATTTTTCCACTGCACCTCAGTGCCAAATAACAACACATCAGTTTATCAGCCTCCAGCCACATGGAAAGATGCAAGAAATATGCCTGATAGTGCTCCAGCAATTTGAACCTAAAGTATAATTACTTCTAAACTATGAGAACCAGAAGACTTTACAGCCACCGAAGATGGAGTAATGAAAGTTAGAGATGTACAAGAGGCTACAATTGGTGGTGTTTGGCAATCTCAGAGGTTTGTAGGAAGTGGTCATAGAGATATTGAGGGGTAAGGCCCGGGGAATGATTCGAAGAGTAAGAATTTTAAAATTGAAGCTTTGGTGAACCAAGAGCCAATGGAGGTCTGCGAGCACAGGGTTGATGGCTTAGCAAGACTTTGTGTGACTTCGAATGTGGACCGATTTTTTCACGATGTCAAATTAATGGAGAGTGCAAGATGAGAGGCTGACCAAGTGAGCATTGTAGTATTCTGTTCTAGAGGCACCAACATGGAAGAGGGATTCAGCAGCAGATGAGTTGAGCTGTGGCAGCAATGAGTTAGGGAGACGGACATTCGGCATTCTTACTGATGAACAGGATATAAAGTCAGAACTCAGGCATCACTATTGATATTGTCTTGAAGTCACTTATTAACTATTAAATATTTATATCTTACACAAGATTCTTTCTTTCCACTTTGACAATATATGAACCATTTAGCCCTCTATATATCCAACATATTTGTGATGGCAATCATAATACTAAATAAAATGCTTATAGTATAAATTTTGAATCTCATTCATCCAAACATTGTGGTTTATGTAAACCTCCGTGGCAGCACTATAAGCTCTCTTGAGTTATTTAAATATATCAGACTATTCTGTGACTGCACATGCCTGTTAAGATGTTCCCACCTCATAAAAAACTGATCTAATCTGTTGAAGTCATACATTGTATTTTGTAGTCTTTAGTGTTTTACATAGTTTTGTTTTAAATGAATTATTTCAAGACCATTATCGAGAACTTTATTTTAATTGAATGAAAAATGTAAAGGCTGTTCCAAAGATGAAGTGGAAATTAAAACCAAGTTAATGTTTTCTCCCCAGAAACTCATAACCCATGAGTTTTACACTGGCTTGAAGTGTCATCTGACAGTTTCAACATTGCACATGGGAGCACAACCAACTCTCCACTTGATTAGCAACTGTTTCAGTATTATAGATTAAGAGAAACCATGGAAATCTACATTAAAGGATGTTAAATAAGGCAGTAATTCAATATTTACTATACTTGTGGCACATGACTGTATTACCACAAAAACCAATGTTTATATTTCAGCTTCATTATCAATTAATACTTAAGATTGAATTTCTGTGGTCCCATGATGGTGGAATTACATATGAGGGAGCCAGGCAATTAAGGGAGATCCTCATCAGGGCAGCTCCTTGATGTGTTTGTGCAACTGGGAATGTTTCCCAGACCAGGCTGGGAATTGGGTTGGCAGCTAACAGAATGAAATCAGGTAGCCAATTACACTGGTTATGATCCCAATTAGGGGGAGACCGATCAGCCTTGCTCATTGAGAGGCTGTCTATATGTATTCAATGCAAGTGGCCTCCCGCAGGGCTGGAGGTTACTTGCCCAATTGATAGGGCAACAATTGCAATCACACCAAAACCAGAGAAAGAATATTCCCTCCATTCTAATGGAGCTGAGGTCTTTCATTTTGTTTATTTTTGCACTGATTTGCAGTCCAGTAAGGGTGTGTCCACAAAGAGTCATTGAGTCATACAGCAAGGAAGCAGGTCTTTTGGTCCAACTCATCCATGCTGACCAAGTTTCCTAAACTGAATTAGTCCTATTTGGCCCACATCCCTCTAAACCCTTTCTAAACATATAGCCTTCCAGTCATTTAAATGTTGTAATTGTACCCACTTCCACCACTTCCTCTGACAGCTCATTTCATATATGCACCACCCTCTGTGTGGAAGTGTTGCCCCTCAACACCTCTCTTAACTCTTTCCCCGCTGACTTTAAACCTGTACCTTCTAGTTTTGGACCCCACTACCCTGGTGAAAAGACCTTGATTATTCACCTATCAGCGCCCCTCAAGATTTTACAAACCTCTATAACGTCACGCTTCAGTCTCCTACCCTCCAGGCAAAAAAGTCTTAGCTTATTGAGACCCCTCTATCTGATCCCTGACCTCACTGAGCTGCTTCAACAGTGCTAACCTCTCTTGTGGAGCTACCAAGACTCCTAAGTTGCCAGCCTGTAGATTCATTTCAATTTGATTTGATTTTGATTTTATTGTCAAGGAGTACAGTGAAAAGTGTATAATGTTGCCACACAAGGCACCATCTTATGTATAAGTACCTAGGTACAGAAGCTTAAGAATAAGGTACAAAGAAAGAACAAAGTTGAAAGGTAAACATTGCAGTAGTTATAGTGTAGTGTAAAGCACATAAAATAAGGTTAAACGTTACACATGCGGATCTTCTTAGTTTTAAGTAGAGAAAAGAAATAAAGCTGCAAGTTCAAACATTACAGTCTTTCTTAAATGATTGGCCACACTGAGACTGCACTTCAAGGAATCACTTAGAGACTAGAAGTCCACGCTGAGGCCACTCTGGGCCAAAAGACCGCCATGTAACCGCTGAAAGACCACCATGCCATGCCAAGAGCCCACCTTGCTGGGCCTAGAGACTGCCATGCCAGAATGGGAGGCCGCTATACCAGGCCTGCAGCGTTGAGACCTCTCCCATCGTTCTTCATAGCAAAGCAAGTGGGAAGCCTGCCTTCTACAGGTTGCAAGACCAAACTCACCATTGATAAATGCAGGCTCAGGATCCCCATTTAATCTCAAAATTGCGGCCAAAGAACCTTCAGCAAAATTCAGCTATTATGTGCCCAAAGTAAACCTTAAAACAGAAAGCATTGGAAAAATTTCAACAGACCTGGTAGCATGTTTGGAGAGAGAAAGATTTCGTGTTTTGAGTCCAGTACGGCTCTTCTTCAGAACTGAAGTAAACCAGTGATGAGTTTTGTGCTGTTGATTGTGAAAGGGGGAGGTAGAACAAAAGAGAATTTTTGGCATAAATTAGAGGGCAAAAGAGAGAAAATAACAAGAGATGTCACGTAAAAAAAGGCAAAGGGATTGATAGTAGTTGTAGTAAAGAAACAAAAGGATAGATACAGCCTTAAGGTTAATGGCAGAACAATGATAAAATCAATGCAAAATCAAAGATATGAAAAAACGGTACAGACTGGCAATTTGCAAAAGTCAAAGAGGACAAATTTCATGGTCTAAAGTTGTTCAACTGAATGTCAAGTTCAAAGGTTGAGAGCTGCCTAATTGGAAAATGAGTTACAACCAGATGAGAAGGGGTGAACGGGCTCTCTTTATTTTAACCTCCTTGGTCAGCTATAACAAAATGTTTTAAATTAGTTTTAGCATACAGCTATGCCTTACCCCAACTAACTTTACCAGAAACAATAAGGAGCCAATTGCAAGATTTCCTTGTGTAAGAGCTAGTTTATTACTTGCCAATCCTGAGAAAAATAAAAATAGAACATCAAAAACATCAACCACACACACACACAGACTCACACACACACACTCAAAATTAAAAGGGGGTTAATGTCAAATACGAAAAGGAAGATAAAAGAATATGGAGTCTAAAATCCTTAGGGTGCTCTTGAGGTGTTGGGTTTCAACCTGAAGCTGTTGTTAGTTAGGGATGTCCTGGACCAACTGCAGACAAGAATATTGCAGATGTCTTTGAATTCTCAAAGTTTGGATATTTCTTCAATTTGTTTTGTCACCAGATCATCCTTCCTGAGACAGCAAAGAGAGAGGGTGAAAGAACCTTCTCCAATTCCAGTCACAAGTTCATTACCCTTGCTCTGCCAAAGGAATTCCTTGAAATACAGATCATTAGTGTATTCCTGTGTCTAGTTTTATTGTCTGTATCTGGATAATTGTGGATGAAATTTAAACAAAATCTCCAACATGTAAAATTTTCATGACAGTATGAATGAATCAAACAAATGATATGTTTCTTCATGAGGCTGGAAGAAAGGTAATATCTGAAACGTTGACTGCTCCTTTCCTCCAGCTGCTGCCAGACTTGCTGTGTTCTTCCAGTGTCCTGTTTATCTACCTTGGATTCCAGCATCTGCAGTTCTTTTGTCTCCAATATGTTTTTACACGCCTGGCTGATTTCAGTCTCTTTTAATAAAAATGTTAATTTCATTTCAGACCGCTTCTGTTTATTGATGGTTTCATGAAGTTTGGCTTGACCTGTGGTCGGGTGATTACAGCAGCCATTTTAAGTCAGTATTTTGCCTTTTTGAAATCATTTCAGTCCGTGATATTAAAATCAAATGGTGGAATCTAAAAATAAATAATTCACATTTTCACTATTGTGATGGTGCTGTTTCAAACTTCCATTGAGATTCACAAGAATACACGATCAAACCAAGGACAGAAATATGAGCATGGCAACAAGATGATGTATTGAAATGGCAAGAAATGGAGAGTTGGAATCACACTTGCAGAGTGAGCAAGGGGTTTTCTGCAAAGTGGTCACCTAGTCTATGTTTAGTCTCCCCATTGTAGAGAAGACTTCATTGTGAACAACAAATCAAGTAGATTACATCGAACGGAGTACCAACAAATAGTTGGTTCACCTGGAAGGAGTCTCTAGCTTTGTACAGTGAGGAGGGAGGAGGTAAACATGCAAATGTTGGGTACTATTGAGGACCATTTAAATCCTCAGTTCAGGAACAATCAGAAGACAAGTCAGAAGCACTGTTGTGGAAGGTAACAAAGGCGTACAAACTGGAAGTATGGAATTCAGATCCTTACGGGAAGCAAGGAGTGATGAAGTGTAGATGAGGTAACAGTAGGAGTCAGTGAGTTTGTAATGAATATTCATATGCAGGTTACCTTGGAAATTGAGACAGAGATGTTGAGGAATGAAGAGAAATGGACTACATGAACGTAAGAAAAGGGTGAAAATTACAAGCAAAATTGACTTCTTTCCCCACTTCTAAGGAAAAGTCATCAATGCATCAGAAAACCAGTTGGGAGAGTGGGGCTGAGTTGGTCTAGAACAAGGAAATGTTCTGCACATGCTATAGAAAGACAGATGTAATCAGGGCCCATCAGGATTCCCCTTAATTTGGAAGAAGTTTGTCAAGTTAAAGGAAACTTTGTTCAGTAAGAGAACAATTCAGCCAGGAAGAGGAGGGGTGACAGACATCAGGGTGGTTTGCACCTCTATTTAAGGAACAAGAAAAGGGCTTTGAAGCTTTGGGGTATGTCAGGGTACAGAGACTGGGCATCCATGGTGAAAACAAGGTGGCTAGGGGCAGAAAACCAGAAATTGTTGAAATGACATGGAGCATTAGAAAAATCTTCAATGTGAGTGTAAAGAAACTCAGTTGAGATGGGTATCAAGCTGTGAGGGCAAAGTAACTACCTGGGGGAATGGAAAGGAAATTAGGAAAAATGTCTCTTCCTAACATGATTGAATGGCCGCTCATAACATTGCTCCAACTGAGATCACAAAGGAGTTTCTGCATATCCAATGCTCCGAATTCTGAACAGCAGTCCAGATAGCTCAGGGACCTGTCAACAGTGAGAGCACAGGGTGGGGAAATAAACGCTATACTATTGTGTTCTTATACTGTGCCCATCGGGAAAGTTCTCTTCTACACACAAACCTCTGCCTTTTAATATGAAGACATTGGATCATTGCTCTCTCGTGCATTGGAAGGACTCCAGCCATCGAACTACGTGAGCACGAATCTTCCAGCTGTCCAGGGTATTCGGCAAACTGCCCGAGCACTTTTTTTTGGTCTGGATTCACAGCAGATTGGAGTTCGTCTTCGCCAAGTGCTCAGCTCAAGCAATATGCACTAGTCTCCTGAAGAGGTCTCACGCTGCTCAGCTTTAGTGGGCTCCAAATTTGGATCGGCCTTGCAGTTACACTGCCACCTTTATATTGAATGAAGCGCTAACGGAGGTGGAATGCCAGAAACGAACGTCCGTTTAGCCAATACAGATGAAAAGATGGGTACTAAGTTTCACTCAGCGTGTCTTCATGAGGTTTAGGCACGTCCCAGGTTGAACAGGAGAGGCGGTTTGCCCTACTATCAGTTGTTTTCGATCGAGTCAATAGTGCATCATCTCAGAATCAACTTTCGCCCCAGACCACAGCCAGCTCTGCAAAGCCTGTGCAGGTTTATCAGTGTGACAACTTACCGTGCATTAAGGAGCAGAATTGGGTGCTGCCATTTCTCACCATTTTCAGTGCAGCATTAAGTGTTAGAAGAGCGCAGAGGCAGTATTCCTTCTGCCGGCTGACACTCCACACATTGAAGTGTCGATCGTTTCGAGCGATGCTAAGAAGAGCGCGGTATCATTGTGGCTTAGTGTCTGTGCAATCACAATAAATACATACCGCCCAGTTCCAAACAAGTGCAGACGCTGTTTAGGAAAGCAGCAGAACTGTTACAACCCGATACACCACGTGCTTTCACTACAAGACCCAAATGTAAACAAAAAGTCATATTTTAAAAACATGTTGCTCATAATCGCCGGTCATTTAAGTGCGCGTTAACTGAGGAAAGCGCTGAGCATCTGTCTTTCCAGACTGCGAGCCGTGGACAGAAACGGCGCTTGATTGAAGGCGATGCCACTGGAGCTAAAATTGAAGATCTGGACATACCTGGGATTCATTTGGGTTCAAGCTATCCGACAGCTTAAAGAACAGGGGATGGGTATGAGTAAGGTTAGAGTACCCTTCTTTAAATCTTTGGAAGCTTGATCTCCAGAATTCAATTTTCTGTGGGTGATGAAAGAGCTACCGTTTTAAGGGTTCATTTTAAAACAGGAGGCAATATGGTTCTTCCACGCACTGCAGTGGTTCAAACAACCAACCATACTTGGATTATTAATGAGGACACGTATTTATCTTCCAACATGTTATGAGGATTTATTGTACCAGAATGAACCTGTAAGTATGAAAATTATCCTCATATTGCCTCTCTTGCACTCTCAAACATTCCGATATTGGTTTCCGTGGGTTCGTCATTGAAAAATATCAAATAAAAGGTTCATCCCTTCTTGTCGATTTAAGCTGCAGAACCAGCAAGGGACACTTAACCTTCCTGCTCCTCTGATGCTGCTTGGCCTGCTGTGTTCATCCAGCTCTACACCTTTTTATATCAGGGACACTATCCTGCTCTGTGCAGAAAAAAATATGTCCAATGTTGTATTTGTAATGGGAGCTGTTGTGTTTGGACCCGGCCGTCTGTGGGGCTCGTAGGGAAACGGAATAAATTACTTTTATCGCCCATAGTGTCACTGGAAGCAGTAAGTGGGTTATAACGCTGCACAAGCAGGCAACAACGCAACGCATTACAACCGTTGGGTTTTGAAAAGACTACCATTTCCCACGCGGGAATTTATTTGGGAAAGGGGAGGGAGAATTGAGTCATAATTTTACTCTGATCCACGAACAGCAATTAATATTTTAATCATTTATGAATTTTTATAATGTCATCTTTTAAACAAAGCTAAACATATTAAATAATGCCACTGCATGCTAAACTAAAAGCAACAGGCCTTTCAACTAAATAAGTCGAACTGCTTTCCATGTTTCTCTAAAATTACCAAACCGGAACTGACATGTAGGTATCCCATAGAATACTGACTGGGACTTTCGACATTGTGACTGTATTTATTAATCTACAGATTCACGATATCCTGACAGCGCTCTTGTTGGCTGTGGGCTGATCACAGTCTTTGTGAATAATTGTGGATTGAACCTTGTAGAATCAAGTAACTTCGGTTCTATTTATTTTTGTTACAGACTTCTATCTCTCTTCTGCCATCAGATCTCAATTGAAAAAGCTAGAATGTGTTCCCAATGTGAACTAGACTCTGGGGAGTGATTCCCAAACATTAGTGCTGTTCGTCATTGCAACTAAAGAACATTAGCGTCACTATGGACATCGGTTAGACAGGCCAAACCACTACATCCGCTACAGAAAAAAAGTGTCAGCTTCTGAAAGATAGTATTACCTTCCTGAGTTTATAAAACGAACTGTTACACCTACGACTATGTGAGCAGTTCTGAAATGCCCCGATTAGCCTTCCTCATACAGCAGTCACCACGCGTCATTATTAATTGGATCATCTCACAAATTGCGACACCAATCCTGACAAATGTTCTAGTTTCAAGAACATAACATTTCAAAAGGTTCTCTGACTGGTTTCGCTTGTCGCTTTTCAATTCGTTCAACATTTACAATCAGCTCCTCCCACACTCTCATCTGACGGTATAGAGAAATCGCTGGCTTTTTTTTAATCGAGTTGTTGGTTTTACTACTGGAGCATACCTTCACGGACTGGGAGCCCTCTGTAACAACGTTTCACTTCCCAGTGCTTTGAAGATAAAGGAATCTCAGCTGCGACGTTAATGTGTCCCCTCATCGTCTCGGTGTCAGGCAAATCCAATGGGATTGGAAAAGATTTCCTCTCATTCGGGGTTTTCAGTCATTGAGGACTTTGTTTTACCCACAGGCTAATCTCTGCTGAATGCCATCATTCAGAAGCCTGTACGGTTATTCTATTCACATTCACTAACGCTTCTGCCAAAACTTAATCTACAACATTCATTATTGTTGCCATGGCCTTGGGGGTATCCTCGTCCAATTCAATTCTCATAAAGTCATTAAATAGCTATGTTAACATCCAAATTGTTGTAACAGCTCGGTCCGTTTGCCGGGTGCTTTGTTTTGGATTAATTTCGTAATTAATCATTTTCTCAAAAAAACCTGCAAACGTCGCCGAGTCTTCAATCGAAACCACCCGAGCGCAGACCTGTTTCTGGTGAGCGATCACCCGCCAGTAAACACACACATGATTAGATGTTGTGATTTGGGAGCACGAATTGTAATAGAGCTAGTCCCCCGCCCTCTCCAGCTGCAGGGATAACAAAGGGAGAAGGTGCCTGGAGCTAACTGCGTTCAAATTGTCTATCACGTTTGTTTTTCAAACCTTGTTTCAATTTGGTTTAGAAAACAAACGCATTTTTAAAAAAAGGGGCGTGAATTCTTTCTTCTGTGTCATTACCTTAATAGCAAGTCCTTCGTCTCTCGGTGATAAAAACCAGCCTGTCTGCTCAGAGCTTTAACGTTACTTATTTTACAAGTGACATTCCCTAATCGTACACAGCAGCACGCAAAACATCACTAGGAAAACACATCCATAAGGGTACCAAGCTACCTGGCAGCAAGAATATGTTAAATCCAACATATGACTCCCAAATCTTTTTTCTTCATAAATTGATGTTCAATTTCAAACTTGGTTTACGCATTCCGTTAAATTGGCTGCAGAATGGTCAAGATACGTTTGCATCTTAAAATTTCTTCAAAATGTTGGCACTGCGGCTAAGCCTTTAATACGATCAATACTTAACTGTGTTGGAAACAAGGCATTATTTTCTCTCCGGCATCTGCAGGCTTTTGCTTTCCTGTTGCCTTTTCCCAAATTGCAATGTCCTGTCAGACCGGATTACACTGGATAATTATAAAATGGTGTAAGCAAAAAATGCAGTCGTTATCATACTGCCGACAACATAATTACCCGCGGTTTGGGATAAACGAATTCCTTTGTAACGCTCCAGCTCGGGAATAGTTACAATTGTGCATGCGGCAGACAATAGGCGCCACTTTTAGCAGTCGCGTTAAGTAGACTTAGAAATAATATTTTACAACACAAGATGTCGCAGTAGGTGTTCGCTTGAAAGGCTTGTGCTAGATACACATATATAAAACGATTCCAAACTGATCAAAAGGGGAGGTCTTCGAACCCGGTTTTTAGTACAACGAATCTGCGGTGTGAGCAGGCAGTAATCGGATATTTTACTCTTTCGCTCGGAATTTCCCCGGAGACCCCCCAGTAGAAGCAGTGATATTGGAAAGCATGTGGGCGGGGAAGACTCGAACTCAGTAAATGCATGTTAAATATGACACGAGAGCCTGGCCCCGTACACCAGTTGCTGATCCCGTTGTGAAACTGGTTACACAATAGCGCAGAAATAAGAGTTTAACTCGCACGGTATTTCCGAGATGTTTGAAGGAATGGCAGAAAACAAAACGCGTCCTTTCACCTCGCAAGCTCCAACCCAAAGTTTCATTGGGGGATTTCGTAAAATGTATATTTAAAAAATCAAGGAAGGCTGAATTCCCAAACGTAGGGAAGTTAAAAAGGTTCTCGACCAAAGTGTCATCTTCTTCAGTGTTCTAAAGAAGGGTCACTGGACCCGAAACGTTAAGTTTGATCTCACTCCATAGATGCTGGCAGACCTGCTAAGCTTTTCCAACAATTTTTGATTTTGTGCCAGATCCGAGCAAGAGTTTAGACTTGTTGCTTGTTCTGAGTCCAATCTCGTTTTGCAACTCACTGATGTTTCACTGCTCAGTGAACATTTCCACTTTGTCTCTGCTCAGAGTTCCAAGTCCCACGCTGAGAGGGCTGCAGTACAACTAGTCATCAAAGCTTCTCTGGCAGCACCTTCCAACCCCACCTTCTATCACCTAAAAGGACAAGGGTAGCAGATATTTAAAAGAACCACCACCCGCACCCCTCATGATTTTATAAACCTTTATAAGGTCACCTCTCAAACTCCTAGGCTCCAGGGAACAAAGCCTAACCAGCCTCTCCTTATGGCTCAAACTCTGTTGTCATTTTCCCACAACAGCGGAACCATCCAAATCCAAACGCCATTTGCCGCTGCCGACCCGCGCTAATTCTGTCTCGAAGCTTGAAAGCTGCTGAATGGCTTTCTGCTCTACTGATCCCCAGGCTTTCAAGCTCCAGCGTTGGAAATGGTGTTAGAAATGCTTTTGGAGCTTCTCTCGGCGCTAAGGCGCCTTGTTTTTCTCAGTTATTCAAACTGAAAATGGTTCACCCGAAAACACAAGGTGTCGAGATGATCTTGCAGCGAATGCCCTGGCGGCTTTGAGAGTTGCTGGAACTCAGAAGCGAGAACTTCACCAGGTTGTTGTCTGCTCGAAGCACTGATTTGCAAACTAAATAGACCCAGTCGCATGGAATCCAGCCATTCAGGGTATAGCCAAAGGATTGCCTTTTTATTTGAAATCAATGTGTAGGTATGGAGCAAGGCTGAATCCTGTTGGTCGCTGCATCCTTTGAGCTCGGATTGTTTTACAATTGCTTTTCCCTGCGTCCGATTTAACACGAGAAAGGTCGCTCGGCTCTTTTTTTCGAGCAAAGTGGGGAGTCAAGATGGGCATAATCACAATGTAGAAGCAAATGACTGCAGATGTATTAAAAACAACGAATGCTGGAGATCACAGCGGGTCAGACAGCATCCATGGAGAAAGAGCAAGCTAACGTTTCGGGTCGAGATGACTCTTATAACAGATCATCATAAGAAGATGGGAAATCTTCATGAGGACGATTCAGACAGGCTTTGATGACAGATGTCAACTGAATTGAGAAGGAAATGGGAAAAAAAACGAAAGAATTGCGGATGCTGTAAGTCAGAGACAAAAACCAGAAGTTGCTGGAAAAGCTCAGCAGGTCTGGCAGCGCCTGTGAAGAGAAATCAGAGTTAGGGTTGAGGGTCCGGCTACGGAGGAAGGGCCGCTGGACCTGAAACATTAACTCTGATTTCTCTTTACAGATGCTGCTGAACCTGCTGAGCTTTTCCAGCAACTTTGTTTTTGTTCCTGATTTGTGAAGGAACCGTCTTTGTCCTTGCACTTTTACCAAGAATTGGTGTGAAAATCTTACACTTGATGCTTTTTGGACATCTACAAACATCAATGACCTGTAAAGACATGCATTCATTTGTAGAGTGTTGTTATTTTAAATGTTTTTCATATATAGATATATTAAATCTTCCTTAACATTCATTAATCATCCCCAAAATTTATTGCATTTTCTTATCTCATTGAACACATATTATGCTTATGTTTAACCAATGCCTTACCGGACTGAGATACTGACACTAGAAAGTGGTGTGCGATGGTTATTTGTCTGAAAGAAAATAAACATACCCAACACTTCCTAGTATCCTTTACGGCAATGCATATGTGATCTCTTATTTCAGTTCCTACATGGCGCTAAGGAGTAGGAGCTGCGAGGAACGTCTGTCAGTAAGTTTCGGGTTACATGTAGTTGACCAAAGAGGCGAAGTACTGAAATACTTCTGCAGTCAAACTGAAGAAGCACATTAGCACCGCGATCTCAGGGCGATAAGCAAAGTGTCAAGTACAAAAGCGCTCTCAGCCGCACAGCTCCATCCGATGGGGGAATATGCACTTATTGACCCCGCGTAGGTGACCTGATTACCCGTACCCTTGACCTACACATTTTTCAAAACACTGGCGGGTGAGAATAGATGTTGATGGCAATATGTGTTGTCCTATCAACCAGAAACGGTCCCCCATGCACAGGTATGCCGGATATCAGTCAGTCCATTCCCTCGCGGAGATCCATAATATCCTGCTCTCTTTATTTAAAAAAACATAAGAAAGCAAACACACGCACGGCACTTCGCCTCCTTCAGTGGTTGAATTTCTGCCAGTCTTTGCGCACTATTTTTAAATCTAAGTTCTTACGAGCAGTGATGAAATAGGCGCTGACCCAGGTTTCACAACGGCACGCTGACTTCCCAGTGTTAAAAGCGACCTGTACTAGACAAGCGGACAGTCGCTGTTTGAAATTATAGCAACAGGCGAACCGCACTCCCCTTCCTCCGGGACAAGGTCTTTTTTTAATTGTTGTAACTCAATTAACTCAGCAAATGTCCAACATTAGAGAGCGGCAACCAGGCACTGAGCCTGTGATTTTGTAGATCACTGTACCTTTTTCGTAAAGACTCATACTACTTTCAATCAGACCCCACTACTTTCAATCATCGGTTTGAACAGCCGACTGACAGAAAAGTTAACTGAAGTGCACTCTCCCTCTCTACACAAGCCCCTTCCCCGCCAACACGAAACACTTTGAGGCAGCGACGTTTAGAATTTACATGACAAGATGTAAAAGGGAACTAGAGATACAGACGAGACAGAAAAAAAAGAGAAAACAAAAGTTGTGCCGGTATTTGGAAATGTAAACAGGTGTAACAGGACATTTTTTTAAAAAATCGAACTTACTTCGTCTGTGCCGCCTTCCTCTTGAGGCGTTTTGGCTGCCAATGTATTCCATACAGTTTAATAAAATTAGAACCACAGAAATCAGTCGAAATTGCATAGTAACCTGCGGGTGATGTCTCCTAAAAGCAGCTACAGCAGTGACTCGGAGTTCACTTGGGAGAAACTCCGGGATATCCTCGGCTCCTTAAAATCAAGTTCTGGCTATCGATGTAAATGCAGCAAAGAAAAAGAACAGTAAAGACAGCCTTTCCAGATCTATAGTGCTACAACGTGCCTGCAGATCTGATGTAGGGCCCCGGAATCACTGGCCCGACTTGTAAGTAACATCTTGCAGCCAAGTGTCTTGGAAGCCTCCTCATAGAACTCGGAGTGCTGGGGTTTCACCTCTTTAAAAAGAAACGCCTTGGATAGCCCCAGACCAGGTCCCGTCAACATCTGCTCTGCTGTCTCCAGTCAATGACTGTCACTTTTAACACCTTCACAGCCATCTACTGCTCAACAATCTGAACAAATGCCAATGTTTTACTCGGGTAATTCTTTCTGAAATAGTTTTCTAGCTATCTGATTGCAGTTCATTCAGATCCTTAAATCAAAATTTTTTAAAAGTGTTAGATGAACAGTCTAACTGAAAGAATATAACGTTATTTTTTAAACGAAAAGCTTAATAAGCCTTTCATTTTTCATATCAGATTTGGTTTAGTGCAATTTCCCTTTACACAAAAAAAATTCAAGATAAAATATCTTCAGACATTTCCCCTGCAGTTCGTATTGCAATCCAAACTCCCTCCAGTATGACTGCGATAGCTGGCCACTTGCGGCAGATTGCTTGCCTTTGCCAGTCTCACGCTGTGGTGCTAAACATCTTCGGAGCTCCGCCAGTTATTGCTGCTAACCGCTCGATAGCTTCAGGTTAATTACAGAGTTGCAGCCTCTTTTCGTCCAACGAGCGGAGGGAGGTGTGAAGCGTCTGTCGAGCTGAGGGCAAACAAGAACGCGAAGTTTTCTCGCAGAGCAGCAGCGCTGAGGTTGTTCGCACTCTTGAGGGCGATATGACTGAGGAGAACAGCACTGAGCAGATCATATGACGTGAGCTGGCGCATACAATCTCCACAAGGCAGCATCGGGCTCTGTCTAATATACTAGTCTTTTTTTTCAGTAAATATGGCCTGGCCTCGCCCCTTCTGCTTGAAGGCTATATAAAGCCATTTCTCTGCCCATTTCGCCTAGCTTTCCCATACAGAGCAAATACTACGTTTCAGAAGACAGTTAACGGGAGCCAGCCTCTTTGAGAGGTTATGTGATAGAATTTTTATCGGATTCCAATTTCATTTAAATCAGTGTCATTTGCCCTTATGCAGTGGGTGCATTATGACCAACAGAGCGAGTCCTCTACCAACTCATGAGCTGACTTAGAAGGAGATAGCGACATGTTAAGAAAACGCTCCAACCTTAAGGCTTACATCATTTTGGGAAATGATGTTTTATTCCATGCGAAGGAATTTCTTTTAGTGAAACAACGATACCGAACTGGGAGATCCAAATGTCAGGAACAGTTGCTCATTCAGGAATAAGGAAGCTAGGGGTAATCCTATTAAAATTGCGATGATGTGGGAAGCACTTTCAATGCAAATTACACGTCCACTGCTTTGAAGTTTGTTTTGTAAAAAAAAATTTTCTCAGATAGTTTTTTTTCTACATTTGCCGGTTAAGAGCGTGTAACAGTAAATCAGTATTTGATTGCAGTTCCACTAAAAGAATACAAATCGGCTGGAATAATGCGGCAACATAGTTCGCCATCACTTAAATTGTCTAAAATTTTACAACGGATTTTTAAAAAAGTTTGTGCAGTCTACGGAACGCACATGAACCCAGTTTGAGGTGCACTCAGAACCGAGCGCACAGGAACAATCTAAGACCAGCGCTGGCCTGTTAACGTCAATGCAGGCTGGATATTATTGTTGTTCATGAGGAAAGGGCGTCCTTTGGTTTGCAGATGCTGCCAGATCGGCTGAGTATTCCTTGCATTTTCTGTGTTTTTTTAAAAATTTCAGTTGCTCAGTATTCATGGTGCCTGAATTTTGCTCTTGTATGATCATTGCTGCTCGTTGATAGTGGCAGCACAACGCCAGCTCGTTATGGATGCAGGGAACACGCTTTTACTCACGTGAATGCAACTGGATTTTGTCAGAATCTGCAGAGTTACATGGTATAAAACGTAAAATACTAAGAAAACTCAGCAGGCCAGATAGCATCTCCGGAGATAGATGCACAGTTAACACTTCAGATTGATAACTTTTCCTCACGGCCTGAAATGTCAAGTTTCTCTCTCCAACGATGCTGCCTGACCTCCTGCAACTGTCTGGCATTTTCTGTTTTCTTTTGACTTAGTTTTCCACCTGTTTGAGGCATGCTTTCTTTTCTTTGAGAAAGGTAACATATTCACATCATAACTTTACTCGTACCTTCATTTTTACAGCAGAGTAATTATCAGTTTCACAATTTAACATCCAAAAGGGTGAGGAGATGACTATCATCATTACCACAAAAATGTTATGTTGGAATAATATAGCTATAAAGTTTCTTCATAGACACAACCAATCATATAAGATTCCCAGTGGTGCACTCTTTAGCTTAGGAATATAGGAATATAGGCCATTCAGTTCCTTGAGTCTGCTCCACCATTCATTCGGATTATGGCTGATATTTATCTTAACTCCATCTATAGCCCCTTCTTCTGAAACTCTTAATGACCTTATGCAATGACAATCTGACAATCTCAATTTTGAAATTTTCAACTGACCAAGACTCAACTCCAACTACATTATTTTAATTTTAAGGTGATGCCACCTCATTCTGGACAACCCCCCTCAGAAGAAAATCTTCACTCTATCCACTAGTCAGGAAACTCTTCTGTTTTCAAGATTTTAGATCAAATGAGTTGTTTGCCCATTTGTTTGTGGATGCATGTTATACACTGAAGCAGAGAATGGTTTAAATTACAAGCAGTCTCTCAAAGCCAGCTGTCTAAAATCTGGAATTGTCTTTTAAATGTTGTAATGGTACCAGCTCCACCACTTCCTCTGGCAGCTCATTCCATACACGCACCACCCTCTGCAAGAAAAAGTTGCCCCATAGGTCCCTTGTAAATCTTACCCCTCTCACATTAAACCTATGCTCTCTAGTTTTGGACTCTCCAACACGGGGGAAAAGACCTTATCTATTAACCCTATCCATGCCCCTCATGATTTAATAAACCTCTATAAGGTCACCCCTCAGCCTCTGATGCTCCAGAGAAAATAGCCCCAGCCTATTCAGCCTCTCTCTGTAGCTCAAACCCTCCAAACCTGGCAACATCCTTGTAAATAACAAGCATGGGGCTGGATGAACACAGCAGGTCAAGCAGC
>JAHRHZ010000073.1:15069130-15084765 GCA_024137785.1 Ginglymostoma cirratum | reverse complement strand
GGAGCAGGAAAACTTGACGTTTCGGGCCTAAACCCTTCATCAGAAAACCCTTCATCATTTTCTGATGAAGGGTTTAGGCCCGAAACGTCAAGTTTTCCTGCTCCTGTGATGCTGCTCGACCTGCTGTGTTCATCCAGCCCCATGCTTGTTATCTCGGATTCTCCAGCATCTGCAGTACCTTTTATCTCTGATACAACATCCTTGTAAATCTTTTCTGAACCCTTTCACATTTCATAAAATCCTTCCTATAATCGGGGCACCAGAACTGCGCACAGTATTCCAGTAGTAGCGTAACCAATGTCCTGTACAGCTGCAACATGACCTCTCAACTGCTGTATTCAATGCACTGACCAACAAAGACAAGCATACCAAACACCTTCTTCACTGTCCTATCTACCTGCGCCTCCACTTTCAATGAACTATGCACTCCAAGATCTCTTTGTTCGACAACACTCCCAGGACCTTATGTTTAAGTATGTAAGTCTTGCCATGATTTGCCTTCCCAAAATGCAGCATCTAACATTTATCTAAATTAAACTCCATCTGCCCTGCTCAGCCCATTGGCCCATCTGATCAAGATCCCATGATACTCTGAGGTAACCTTCTTTGCTGTCTACTACATCTCCAATTTTGGTGTCATCTGCAATCTTACTAAGCATACCTCCTATATTCACATCCAAGTCATTTATATCGATCACAAAAAGCAGTGGACCGAACACTGATCCTTGTGGCACACCGCTGGTCACAGGCCTCTAGTCTGAAAAGCAACACTCCACCATCACCCACTGACTTCTCCCTTTGAGCCAGTTCTGTATCCAAATGGTTAGTTCTCCCTGTATTCCATGTGATCTAACCTTACTAACCAAAGAATACATGGCTAGTAAGGTTACTGCTCATGGTGGAACCATGTCAAATGCCTTACTGCAGTCCATATAGATCACATCTACTGCTCTGCTTTCGTCAATCCTCTTCGTTACTTCTTCAAAAAATCTCAGGTTATTGAGACATGATGTCCCATGCACAAAGCCATGTTAACTATCCCTAATCAATCCTTGCCTTTCCAGATACATGTAAATCCAGTCCCTCAGGATTCCCTCCAACAACTTGCCCACTACTGATGTTAGGCTTACCTGCCTATAGTTCTGTAGGTTTTCCTTATCGCCTTTCTTAAATAGTGGTACAATGTTAGCCAACCTCCAGTCTTCTGGCACCTCCCCCGTGGCCATTGATGATACAAATACCTCAGCAAGGGGCCCAGCAATCACTCCCCTAGCTTCCCATAGAGTTCTAGGGTACACCTGATCAGGTCCTGGTCCAGATTGGGCCAAATTATTCACAATCCTTAGTGCCCAACCCAAAATCCAGCAAAAATCCAAAATTAAGCAAGGCTTTGGTGACAAGGATTCCAGTTTCAGAGAGTACACTTGTATTCTGTCTAAATTTGCTGCTTCTTTCTCATTTAATGCATGAAGACAAATTCATTCAAATTTCATTTTGTTGTTAAACTACATTGTAACAATAATTGCAAGTCAAATTCTAAATTTATCTAACTGTCACCCATATATTTAACTTCCTTGCTGTATTGAAGACTTTTCAGAGTGCCATTTTCATAATTGTATTGTTTAGGCAATAGTGTCTTACTTATTTGCTGAAATCAGCTCCAACTGTAAAATGGGTTAACTTTGTGTCTTCTCCCTCAAAATTCAGAAATATATTAGAATGTTTCAACTTACAATTAAATTGCAGGAAATTGAAATATCAGATTTTCTTTTTACTCCTACTCCTAATTATATCAATATATCCATAATATAGCTGTAGTCTCTTTCAAGATGTCCTTATATTGTCATTTTACTTTTGCCCAAGTACCTTTTCCTTATTGCACTTCTGCTTGTCACTTCCTATATTAGCTATTTATCTTGATCTCAGGTTAAGTGTCAAGAAGACTTGTTTGTATCTTCATTTTAGCTTAAATGTTTTTTTTTAAATGTTAGATCATCATGAATAATTGCAAGTCATCAAAATGAAATTCACATTGGTCTTCATAATGCACCCATTATTTAACTTAACCCATTCATAAGCTAGAATCTTTTTTATTACCCTCATGTTCTAACTTGTACCTGGATAAGAATATTATTGTAATATCATCAGTTTTATTTCTTTATTTCTGAATACCTCACATGTTTACCCATTGATTACAACTCTCCCTAGTCTTCATTTTATGCTTCTCTTAGAAATCTCTCACCCAGTTACTAACTTAAATTTTTTTGAATTGAAATAAATTGGATCTTCAGTTCCCATCATCATGTACATTTAGGCCCATTGCTTCAAAAACATATATAAAGCTTTCATTAAATCTATTCAATGTTAAATCTAAGAAATCTTTCATATTAATAAATTTGTACATAGAGTTATGAGGCCCAGATAATCATAGCTATGAGTGAATCACTGAGCAATAAAGAGGTCTCATTAGAAAGGATAGAAACTTCTGCAGTGGCCTTTTGGAAATTATGACAAAATGAGAACTCAGGCATCTATTAATCTCATGCCAACATTATGTAAAATGATGAAGTCTGTTCACAGCAATTATAACAACAGGTATTTGAGACTGTGAACCAATGGAGATTACTTTTGATGGAAGTATTTGGAGGGCATAAAAATCAGCATAAAAATGCATCCTTTGATGGTTTCAAGAGAGTTGAGGAAAATCAAACACCAGTTAAACTAAGAAGATGTTGATAATGATATAAAGAATGATTGGCTAACAAATGGAAAATAGAGGGTAGAAATAAACAGGCCATTCTTGTTCTGGTAAGCTGTTGTTAGTGGGGCGGGGGGTGCCGGGCGGGGGGGGGGGGGGGGGCACGCAAGAATCAGCACTTGAGCCGCTGTTCACAATCTATATCAATGATTTGGAGTTGGGGATGAAATGTAATGTTTACAAATTTGTAGGTGATATAAAGCTTAGTGGGAATGTATGTTACAAGTAAGTTGTAAATCATCTTCCGGAGGTTTTTGACAGACTTAGTGAATGGACAAGAGCATGGTAGATGTAATATGACGTGCAAAAGTGTGAGGATATCCACTTTGGTAGGAGAAGCACATGTGAAGAGAAATTCTTAACTGCTACCTGAGTAACAATATTATTGTCATAGATGCAGAAATACCAGGTTTGAACTTCAGAAGGCAGGACTGCCTTATGAAGAGAAATTGGGCAAACTGGACCTTTATTCTTTGGAGTTTCAAACAATAAGAGATGATCTCATCGTAACTTACAAAATACTTAAAAGGATAGACAGGTCCATTGTAGCTAAGGTGTTTCCCCTGGTTGGGAGCTTAGAACTTGCGCACAATATAAAAATGAAGAGGCTGCTGAAGTCTGGGCTAATGAGAATTTTTTTTTTACGCAGTGTGTTCTAAACCCTTGGAATCCTCTACCATAGAGGGCTGTGGACACTAATCTTTGAGTATGATTAAGGGAGAGATAGATACATTTCTCATCAATTTGTCCAATTTATTGTTTCTCCTAGTTTGATATTATCTGCAAAAATGTGTTATATCTTGAGTTTCTGCATCCATGTTACTGATGTAAGTTAGAAACAATACTGATCCCAATGACATTGCCTAATAAATCCCACTTAGTAAATTCTTCCATCCTAATGTAACTCTGCTAGCAAGAATCTGTTGCTTTCTAATTTCTGAATTCCCACAACTTTTAGATCCCCTAATAGTCTTATTAGGTCTTGTGACACAGTGGGAAGCAACCCTTCCTTTGAACCAGGGTTCAGGCTTGAGTTCCACTCCAGGATTTGATGGCCATGTAAGCTGTGTTCATAAAGTGGCCAAACAGGTGGATAGTCAACTTTCAAACCCTTCTGATAAGCTTTTATTTGACTGCGTACTGTTACTTAATGAATAAAATGTTTGGTTTGCTTTCTATGTATTATCCTTACAAACTAAGCATTATTATCCATTATAATAGAAATCTTTCATTAATACTTAATTCACAGTTAGAAAACATATCTTTAAATTTGTTTACTGCTTATTTATTTTAATATTCATCCATATAATGCTGACATTGCTCGTTAGACCAGCATTTATTGTCTATCCTTAGTTACCCATGAGTAGGTGATGGTGAGCTGCCTTCTTGAATTGCAGTCTATTTCTTGTACTGTTACCCACTGTACTGTTAGGGAAGGATCTTCATGATTTTGACCTACTGACATGAAAGGAATAGTGATATATTTCCAAGTCAGAGTGGTGAGTAGCTTGGAGGAGAACTTGCAGGTGGTGATATTCCTGTGTATTGGTTGCCTTTGACTTTCTGGATGGTAGTCATTGTGTCTGAAGAAAGTGCTGTCTAAGGAGCTTTGGTGAATTTCTGCAGTGCTTCTAGTACATGGTGGACATTGGATGGAGTCAAGCCTTTTGAGTGTTGTTTGAGCTGCCCTCATCCAAACAAAAGGGAGTATTCCATCAGACTCCTGACTTGCAGATGATGGAAAGGCTTTGGGAGTCAGGGGATGAATTATGGGCTGTGTGATTCCTAGTCTCTGATCCGCCCTTGTAGGTACTTAAATGGCTAGTCCAATTTCATTGCTGGTTGATGAAACCCCAGGATATTGATGCAAGGTGATTCAGCAATGGTGATAGATTAATAACATGAAATATTATGAAACTTGCCGAATCTTTAAACATGAAATATAAATGAAAGCTGAATATTTTTGAAGATTAAGGTGAAATAGCTCGGTTAAGAGTTTATTAAGTTCAATTAACATTTTTATCCATCTTTTAATTACTTTTTTGGTCTTTTGATCAATCTTGTCGTGAATGTCTCTAACAACTGATTTTTGAGAGTTCTAAGTATGAACACGTTCCCTAAAGTTCCAACTTAGCTCTATACATGACATTTTCGTTGCACTTCTTCGAAAACTAAGAAATGTTGCTTATCAGTGTGGAGATCATGTATCAATTTGGGATCCTGGTCTCACAATATAAAGTTAGAGAGTTAATGCTTCTCATAAAACCTGAGAAGTCCTTGAAAGAGCCAACATTTCAAAGTTACAAACATAAGGGAAACACATCAAAGGCTTTGACAATTAAATCATTAGGCTTTCTTCTTTTTGGAAGGAAGTTACTTCTTTTTGATAACTAAATTAATTCTGCAGAAGCCATGTGTTTTAGCTGCTGCTGAAGGATTGGCTGTCAGAGTACTCTGGGTGAATCATCAGATCTATTCCATTTTGCTGTAGAAAGCTACAGACCCAGCTTTAAAGCAGGTTAAGTATCGGGTGGATGGACGAATGAAGGAGTGGGAGGTAAATGACCCTATTACACTGCCCTTATCCGAGTCCAGCACACAGCCTTAGTGATTCGTTGTCCAAGGAAAAACATGAGCACCAGGGGAGGGATTATTTGAATATTACTCGTAATTGCATTCACCTCAGCAAATATTCAGCAAGCTTGACACTTCATATTGCATTCTTAAGTCAAAACTAAAAACCAAAAGAACTGCGGATGCTGTAAATCAGGAGCAAACACAGGAGTTGCTGGAAAAGCTCAGCAGGTCTGGCAGCATCTGTGAAAAAGAAGATCAGAGTTAACATTTTGAATCCAACAATCCTTCCTCAGAACTGTTCTCAGGCCGACAGAGCGTTTCCAGCAACTTCTGTTTTTGTTGCATTCTTAAGTCCATCATCTATTGATATGTTCAGCTTCTCAGTTCCATCTGATCTAGGGATTGCTGTCTCTCCTGTTTTTCCTCTAGGCCCTTCTCAGCATCTGGACAATCCAAAAAAACCTTGGAGGAAGAGACTTCTCTTGAAGATGTGTTGTTATATGTTACATTCCCTCCTAAATCCCAGCACTCTCTTTGGGTTAGGAGATGAGGTAGCAGTAGTAGCATGAAGGAGCAATAGTGTTGATAACAAGAATTATGAAATGTGGAGAGTTTAATGTGAGATCATTTAATGCTTTCATTTACTGAGGTGAACAGTGATGAAGACTTCAGGAGACTAACCTTGAGAAGATAATTATTCTCTTGTACAAGCAATTATTCTAGGTAATGGAAAACCTTATATCACCACCATGACTGAAAGTGACAAGCAATCTCACGTAGAACTGGACCTACCTCCCAGAACGCTGTTGTCAGAAGCTAGTATTTCTGATCTTTGCTGCTATGATAAAAGCTAAAATAGCTGCCATACAGGCCCTGCAATTGACGTTGGAAAGTCAGGTACCCATCTCAGGCATTGATACAAGGAATCCCTCATCCCCTGCCACCTGCTTTTCCAAGCATTGCTGGTAGTGTTGAACTCCAGCACCCTGGGCTGGGAATGACGTGACCACATGTGGTCCTCTCTCAGGATGTCAGTACAGGTATTCCTCAAGCACATCAAGCAATACCTGAGGAACAGGGGCAGGCAGTGATTTAGCAGTAATGTCATTGGACATTGGACTGGGAATCTAGAATCCCAGGCTAAGATTCTGGGAACATGGGCATGAATTCCACTGTGGGAGATTTAAGTTCAAACACATCTAGCCTAGACCATGGAACCATTATTGTCATTCTTGTATTAGAACAACTGGCTCACTAATGTCCTTTAGGGAAGGAAATCTGCAATCCTTTCATGGTCTGGCCTACACTCCAGACCCACAACAATGTAGCTGACGATTAACTGCCCTCTGTGTGATAAAGGATGGGCAATAAATACTGACCTGGCCAGTGATGTCCACATTTGATGACTGAAGGAAAAAACCCTGCATAGTACTGCGAACTTAAAAGTTCAAAGCCACACTTTCTTGGTGGTTGCGGCAATTTGTAGTACAGTGCCAGAACTCATTGGTTATTAGCATCTCAGAGGAATTGATATAACTACAGCAACTATTCACTGGCTTTGTGAGTCTTAGAATTTTTGTAAGACACTAAGCAGTTTTGAGATGAGAAACAATTGGAAAGCAATTAATATGTTGGAAATTAACTCAGTTACTTTTAATCCATTTATATTGCTTCAAACTGTGGACTTCTTTCTCTTTCTGCTGGTTTTAAGGTGGGCTCCCCGGCCTTTGACTAATCTTTGTTGTCCAATGAAATCTGCTATCAGACTTCTACATATTCCAAATTGAACTGCTCTACACGGCAAAAATGTGCAGGATGCAGAAGAGTGCTTTGAGAGAGGACACTATTTATGGACAATTTTGTAGGGAGCCTCCAAGCATACCAGCCATCTGAATGTCAGTTTCACAGCTCGCTAACGTGTATTATACTTGTATTTCATTCTTGTGAGGGGGTTGTGCAAAGGTGTCATGTGCCACGTCAGTGTAGATATTCCTTGTCACCCAACAGCCACTCTGTCAAATTGTTGAAGGGTTGACGACTCGACAGATGGTTGTGGTTTGCAGGATAAATACATCATAACAGCTGGCTGAGTACCTTGCACAAACTTGCATGATTGTGTTTCTGTGATCAGACACTAGCTGATCAGATACCCCTGGTTCTCCACGACCAATACAGCTAAAATAGTTTATCCTCAGGGAAGGAATCTAATCTCATGATTTTTTTACAGGTCTCAAAAATATCCCCTTGAAATCTTTTTCAAATTATAAAATCCTTAAAATTACGTAGCTGTTTTCTGGCCCTTCATCAGTCTGACCCAAAGAAATGAGAGATTAAAAAAAAATATGAAATGTGGCTGGCCAAATCTTTGCCATTAGGAAAGGATTTTGCTCCTTATTTTGTATTTAACTGCCCTTATCCCAATAATCTAAGCAGTTTTATAACAGCCTTGTGGATTTGGTTATAGTCCTTCAATAATTCATGAACGATTATCCCAAGTGCTTCTCCCACTTTGCAGCTTTGAGTTCTCAACATGGTTGGAAATGTGCTTGCCTAACTGTATCATGATGCACTTGTCGATAATGAAAGACATCTGCCCGATTCTGACCCATTCACCCATGGTGTCTGGATCCACCTGCAAACTTTTTTTTATCAAAGATCCTAACTCCCACACATGTGTTTATCTCATTAGAAATGATGTGGATTGTTCACATCAATGCCTTTATCCAGATCATTAATAAAGATAGAAAGAGTAACTAGCTTAATACAAATCTCTGTGGAGCTCCACTCGTGACCTGGAGAGGATTGATTACCTCATGCCTCAGGCAAAAAGGCTCCATTTAGACTCACAAAATTAATTTTTATCTTCCTACCTGGGGGCACCGAAGGTCCAGTACTTGCTGCTGTACTCTAGAAAGTCGGTTTCACCTCCCCACAACCCCCATTTCCTCCCCCACACATCCTCATCCTGACCCCCCACTCAAGCACTCCCAATCATGTAAAGAACCTGTCTCCACAGTGTTTGACAATTCAGGACTAAGTATATGGATTGGTGAATTACTGATAAATTTCATCCACTTTTAGAGACTTAATTTCCGTATTATAGATTAAATTGTGCAATCATATCTTCATTCCAAATTAGAGAAGAGTTCTGGTAGATCAGTCTTGGCTCCTTCTTTGAACAATGTAACTGATCAGAAACAATCCTGACTTTAGCTGGAAGCTCAACTTAGAACACATGGAGTGTTCAAATTAGGCACCATAAGCACAGATTTCACATCAAAATATCTTATACATCAGCTCACTGCATTTATATCTGGAGGGTGACCAAAAGTGAGATTGCTCAGAGAAAAGTAACATTATCATCCAGCTCCTTCAGACCTCTACATAGCTCTTGAAATAATCTAACAACCTAACCAACACTGCTTGACGTTCAATGATTTTACCATCAGTGATCCCCAACTATCAACATCCTGGGGTTACCATCGACCAGAAACTGAACTGAATTAATCTTTTAAAAAAAGTGGCTACAAGACCAGGTCAAATGTTAGGAATACTGCAGAGAGTAACTCATCTCCTGACTTCCCAAAGCCTGTACACCATCCACAAAGCACAAGTCAGGAGTGTGATGGAATACTCCCCAGTTGCCTGGACGACTGAAGCTCCAATAACGTTCAAGAAGCATGACACCATCCGGGAGAAAGCAGCCCACTTAATTGACAGCACATCCACAAATATTGAGTCTGTCCACCACCGACACTCAGTGGCAGCAATGTATACTATCAGCAAGATGTACTGGAGAAATTCACCAAAGATCCTGAGACATTGCCTTCAAAACGCGTGACTACTTTCCTCTTGAAGGAGAAGAGACAGCGGATATTTGAGAACACCACTACCTGCAAGTTCCCCACCAAGACATTCACCAGCTTGCCTTGGAAATGTAACACCTTCTTTCAGTGTTGCTGGTTCAAAATCCTGGAACGCGCTCCGTAAGGGATGGTTCAAGAAGTCAGCTCACCACCTTCTCATCACTTTCTCAAGGGCAATTAGGAATGGGCAATAAATGCCTACCTAGCCAGTGATGCCTATCCACCATGAGTGAATTAAAAAAAAAACATATTTTAAAGGTTTCTAGACCAGCAAGGAGAAATATCAGCCCAGAAATTAAACACATTGTACAGTCTATTAAAACAAACTGATGCAGCAGCAAAAATATAACACCTTTGAGAAATGTATTTGCATAAATATGTGGAACTACTACCATTATTGATATATTGTAATTATTTCCAATATACTAAATTTTCTAGATGTTTATGTTTTGTGCTTTTTTAATACAATCGCAATGATTCTTGCCCCATGTTGGAAATATCCCAAATAAAGACCCTAACCATAACTTTACCTTTGTGCACATTATTGTAGAACATAGTAAAAGGGTAGGTGAACAAATTCATTAAAACTACAATATTGTGCAGACTATCACTTTTATTCCTTATGCTTGAGCTTACAAAGTTTTGGTCATTGAGAAAAAAGGACATTCCTGAAGTAGTGCAGAGCATTGGACAGAAAATGACTACTTCATCTGCACAACAATGAATATGTATATAAGTTAGTAAACTATTTTTGTCTTATGTCCTAAGCAAAATAATTTACCAACCCTTGACCACAGCTGGCATGAAGGGAAGATTTTACTATGAATGATATACTTTGAAATCCTCAAATCATAATTTCTAAATGTGCTCACACCATTTTAAATATGCTATGTGGAGGATATCTTGCCCCATGAAGAATGTAAGCAATTTAAGCGGGTGTAAATAATTGAGGTACTTTAGTTCTATTTTGTTGAGTATCTGTATCTTAAAACTCTTGTAAATGAAATTATGTAATTGATACTGTATAACATAGCTATGCCAGTTAGATGGAAATAGGTGCTCCTTATTTACTTGGATTCCATTCTTCTTAGTTTAATTTGAACTACGAATTAAGTAAAGAGAAAATGGCATGGAAGTGCATGCCACCAACTGGCCTATGAAAAAGATTCCTTTCATTACACTTCTCTCCCATTTTTCTTTGCTCCTGTTTTTGTACCCAAATGGAAAAAGGAAACAGAATGAAAGTAAGTTGAATTGGTTCCTCTCGTGGGGCTGCTAGTTTGGAAATATCAGAATATGACATGAGAGGAATGGCGTAGACTACCACAGATTCAGGTACAGTGCTTATCAATGGTTCTACTGGAGAGATGCAGTTCTTCACAGAAAGGCAATGACTATATAATTCCACTGTGTTTATGGTGGTAAATGAAAACCAAATTTTATGGTTTTCTTTCTGTTGTGACTCCTGTTTGTCATTATAAATGATTTATGAATAGATTCTTTGTCGGAAGATCCCAGCTAAAAAAACTTGTACTGTACACTGTTTGTATTACTTTTATAATGCTTGGTAATTGACTCTAGGAATTAACATAAAGAACTTTAAGTTTATCTTTTGGGATCATAAAACTGTGAGGCGTATTTTGTTATTGGTGAATAAAAACTTATTTTCTGAAATGGATGCATGGTAAACCTGGTGTGTGGGCTGTTGAGGGAGACAGGAAAATAGTGAGAAATGTCCCAGCCTAAATGATCATAGAACAGAGAGGTCAGTTGCAACAAAATGCCACTGCAGGGGTCATAAATATAGATCAAACAATTGGTTCACAGAGGGAAATTGTGGTGGAACAGAATGATAGTGAAATCAGAAAGCAAGGTAGATAGTGGTGTAAGTTGAGGATGAGAAGTAGCTCAGTGAGAGAAGAATGGATGGAGGATGTCTCAATGGGAAACTTGAGTTAGACCATGGGAGAGTGATAGAAAATGAGGAGGTCAATGAGGGCTGGAAGAAGCTCAAAGTAGGAGGAGTAAGAAAATAGTCAAAACTGTGATTTAGCTATAAAGGTCATGTCTCCACAATGAGAGATGAATGGATTATATTTTAGAAAAAGCTGTTAAACAGAGAGACCCATCCATCTTTAACTGCTTCATCAATTACCTTCCTCCATCATAAAGTCAGAGGTGGGCAAGTTTGTTGATGTATGCACACTGTTCAAATTCTGAAGCAACAGCAAAACCATGATGATATTCAGACTTAGGCTAACATGTGACAAATAATATCCATGCCACACAAATGCCAGGAAATGACCACCAGTAACCATTATCCTTTACCATTCAGCAATATTACCATTGCTGAATCCCCCACTTTCAACATCCTGAAGGCTAACATTGACCACAAACTGAACGGGACTTGCCATGTAAATACTATGGTTACAAGAGCAGGTCAGAGGCAAGGAATCGTGCAGCTAGTAACTCATCTCCTCACTCCCCATAGCCTACCCACCATCTACAAGGCACAAATCAGGAGTGTTATGCAATACTCCCCACTTGCCTGAATGGGGGCAGCTCCAACAACACTCAAGAAACATGACATAATCAAGGACAAAGTAGCCCACATCTTGATTGGCACCACATCTTCAAGCATTCATGCCCTCCATCAATGATCCATGGTAGCAGCAGTGTGTATCATGCACAAGATGCATTCCACAAACTCATCGAGGCTCCTTAGATAGAAAATTACAAATTCACGACCACTTCAATCTAGAAGGACAAGAGCAGCAAATATGTAGGAACAGTGCCAACTGCAATTTCCCCTCCAAGTCACTCACCATTTAGACTTGGAAATACATCATTATTCCTTCAGTGTCACTGGATCAAAATCGTTGAAATCCCTCCTCAATGGCGTTGTGGGTCTACCCAAGGCAACTGCTCTGCTATGGTTCAAGAAGGCAGCTCACTACCACCTTTTCTAGTGCACTTAGGGAAAAGCAAGAAGTACTGGCCGTGACTCGAATCCCACATTCCTGAATGAATCAAAGAAAAAAAGATAAGGTATTATCATCATGAAGCTAGGTGCTTTCACAACAAGGATCGCAATGCAATTACTCACAATGAGGTGATGAATGGCAAAAGGCCTGTTAATGAATGAAAGGACATTTTGGATGTGAACACAAAGCAGAGTGATAATTGTTGGTCTTTTGGCAGTGTCCAATGGGGCAAAGTTGAGCTGGCTGAAAGAAACAGGGAAAATGTTGATGACAATAAACCTTAGTGAATACTGAAGAGAGGTAACCTTCACGAAAATGCACATAAAATATCTCAGTAATCATCCATATACAATAGGAAAACCACAGAGTTGCTGCTCATAATGAGGCAGAAATTGATTCTGATGTTGAAATTTTTAGACAGTGGTGAGATTGGAATAGAAATTGCTGCAGTCCTATCCAAAAGTGATGCAAGTTTGGTAAGAGGTGGGAACTGTGAAGAAGATCTCAATAGAAGATGAATCTGCTGGGTCTGGGGGATCAGTGAACATTGTTATGGTAGTGATAAACATAGATTATCAATATTTAACTTCTACTATCTGATTTTAATGCCTGAGATTTTTATAGATTAAAAATAGCTTTAAAAAAGACAAATACTAACCTAAAATAACCATCTTTACCTGATCACAGAGTGAGATAAATGTAGGAAACCTGTATTCATTACAATAAATCAGCTGCACTGCGATGAACATTTCATCACAGGACTGTTAAACAAAACAACTGAGTTAACAAATTTGTATTCTATTTACTTCAAGCTGGCTTGCTAAGTACACATATTGGGAGATAAAAGGTTCCGTATAACGGAAAAACAATAAATGCAGACTCTGGAATATATAAATGGACCCTATTTCAGCAACAATTCTTGAGGGACAAAAGAGAGAGAAGGAAGAATGATTTTGTGACAGGAGCTGCACACTTATTCTCACTTTCTCCCTGTGCCTTACCGACTCGCAAAAGAAACGCCTGTGACAAAACAACTTTGGAAAATAACCATTCACTGAGAACTGGGGATGGTATAAAATTTGCTACTGATGACAAAACAAGACAACAGTTGAACAGTCATTTCACCCTCATAACTCGACTCAAAAAGCTTTAAACTGCACCTGCTTTTATCTTCTTGTTCACACAAGATACCTTCACTGTTTAAAAGTTACTGTTTCCGTTTGTGTGCGTTTTTGATGTTGCACTTTTATAATTTTATTTCAGGGTGGTAGGGTGCTAAAAAGTAGATATAAATATTTGTTAGATTGAACCAAGAAGGAATTAGAAAGAGCGGAGCCAATTCCCCTCCTCCTGTTTGAAACAACATGTGCATGCTAATAAACACAAAGAACATGTCTGTTTCATAAGAAGTACTGTGATTGTAATAGGCGACATGACATCAATTAAAGTTGGAATCTGAGGTCATGTGATGGAATGAAGTTGGAACCTGGATAGGACGGAAGCAGTTTGGAACACAGATGAACCCAAGTCCAGATTTGAGATAACAATGTGTAGAGCTGGATGAACACAGCAGGCCAAGCAGCATCAGAGGAGCAGGAAAGCTGACTTTTCGGGTCTGGGCCCTTCTTCAGAAATGGGGGAGGGGAAGGGGGTTCTGAAATAAATAGGGAGAGAGGGACAGGCGGATAGAAGATGGATAGAGGAGAAGATAGGTGGAGAGGAGACAGACAGGTCAAAAAGGCGGGGTTGGAGCCAGTAACGGTGAGTGTAGATTGGGAGTTAGGGAGGGGATAGGTCAGTTCAGGGAGGACGGACAGGTCAAGAAGGTGGGATGAGGCTGGTAGGTGAGGGTGGCGCTTGAGGTGGGAGGAGTGGATAGGTGGGAGGAAGGACGGACAGGTTAGGGAGGCGGGGATGAGCTGGGCTGGTTTTGGGATGCAGTTGGGGGAGGGGAGATTTTGAAGCTTGTGAAGTCCACGTTGATACCATTGGGCTGCAGGGTTCCCAAGCGAAATATGAGGTGCTGTTCCTGCAACCTCCAGGTGGCATCGTTGTCGCACTGGAGGAAGCCTAGGATGGACATGTTGTCCAAGGAGTGGGAGGGGAAGTTGAAATGGTTCATGACTGGGATCTGCAGTCATTTGTTGTGAACCAAGCAGAGGTGTTCCACAAAGTGGCCCCCAAGCCTCCGCTTGGTTTCCCCGATGTAGAGGAGGTCACATCGGGAACAGCGGATACAGTATACCACACTAGCAGATGTGCAGGTGAGCATCTGTTTGATATGGAAGGTCTTCTTGGGGCCTGGGATGGGGGTGAGGGGGGAGGTGTAGGGGCAGGTGTAGCACTTCCTGCGGTTGCAGGGAAAAGTGCCGGGGGTGGTGGGGCTGGAGGGGAGTGTGGAGCGGGCAAGGCAGTCACGGAGAGAGTGGTCCCTCCGGAAAGCAGATAAGGGTGAGGAGGGAAAATGTCTTTGGTAGTGGGGTCAGATTGCAGATGGCGGAAGTGTCGGAGGATGATGCCTTGAATCCGGAGGTTGGTGGGGTGGTACGTGAGGACAAGGGGAATTCTGTCTTTGTTGTTATTGCGGGGAAGGGGTGTGAAGGATGAGTTTCAGGAGATATGAGAGACACAGTCGAGGGCGTTTTCGACCACTGTGGAGGGGAAGTTGTGGTCCTTGAAAAACAAGTACATCTGGGATGTCTGGGAGTGGAATGCCTCATCCTGGGAGCAGATGTGGTGGAAGCGAAGGAATTGGGAATAGGGGATGGCATTTTTGCAAGAAGGTGAGAGGAGATGTATTCTAGGTCGCTGTGGGAGTCGGTGGACTTGAAATGGATATCGGTTTCCGGGTGGTTGCCAGAGATGGAAACAGAGAGGTCCAGGAAGGAGAGAGAGGGATCAGAGATGTTTGAGGTGAACTTAAGGTTGGGGTGGAAGGTGTTAGTGAAGTGGATGAACTGTTCAAGCTCCTGGTGGGAGAACGAGGCGGCGCCGATACAGTCATCGATGTAATGGAGGAAGAGGTGGGGGATAGGGCCAGTGTAGCTTTGGAAGAGGGATTGTTCCACGTAACCTACAAAGAGGCAGGTATAGCTTGGGCCCATGCTGGTACCCATGGCCACCCCTTTGTCTGTAGGAAGTTGGAGGAATTGAAGGAGAAATTGTTGAGGGTGAGGACGAGTTCAGCTAAGCGGATGAGGGTGTCAGTGGATGGAGACTGGTCGGGCCTGCGGGACAGGCAGAAGCAGAGGGCCTTTAAGCCATCTGCATGGGGAATGCAAGTGTATAGGGACTGGACGTCCATGGTAAATTTGGGGACCAGGGAATCGGAGGTTTTGGAGGAGGTGGAGGACGTGGGTGGTGTTACGGATGTAGGCAGGGAGTTTCTGGACCAAGGGGGAGAAAATGGAGTCGAGATAAGTGGAGATAAGTTCGGTGGGCAGGAGCAGG
>JAHRHZ010000073.1:15027587-15064130 GCA_024137785.1 Ginglymostoma cirratum | reverse complement strand
TGCATCGGCGCCGCCTCGTGCTCCCACGAGGAGCTCGAACAGTTCATCCAATTCACCAACACTTTCCACCCCAACCTGAAGTTCACCTGGACCATCTCTAACACTTCTCTCTCCTTCCTGGACCTCTCTGTCTCCATCTCGGGCAACCACCTAGAGACAGATGTCCATTTCAAGCCCACTGACTCCCACAGCTACCTGGAATACACCTCCTCCCACCCACCCTCCTGCAAAAATGCCATCCCCTATTCCCAATTCCTTCGCCTCCGCCGCATCTGTTCCCAGGATGAGACCTTCCAATCCCGCACATCTCAAATGTCCTCATTCTTCAAGGACCGCAACTTCCCCCCCACAGTGGTCGAGAGCGCCCTCGACCATGTCTCCCGCATTTCCCGGAACACATCCCTCACGCCCCGTCCCCACAACAATAATCAAAAAAGAATCCCCCTCGTCCTCACATACCACCCCACCAACCTCCGGATCCAACGCATCATCCTCCGACACTTCCGCCATCTGCAGTCAGACCCCACCACCAAAGACATCTTTCCCTCCCCACCCTTATCTGCCTTCCGGAGGGACCACTCCCTCCGCGACTCCCTTGTCCGCGCCACACTCCCCTCCAGCCCCACCACACCCGGCACTTTTCCTTGTAACCGCAGGAAGTGCTACACCTGCCCCCACACCTCCTCCCTCACCCCAATCCCAGGCCCCAAGAAGTCATTCCACATCAGGCAGAGGTTCACCTGCATATCTGCCAATGTGGTATACTGCATCCGCTGTACCCGTTGTGGCTTCCTCTACATCGGGGAAACCAAGCGGAGGCTTGGGGACCGCTTTGCAGAACACCTGCGCTCAGTTCGCAACAAACAACTGCACCTCCCAGTCGCGAACCATTTCAACTCCCCCTCCCATTCCTCAGATGACATGTCCATCCTTGGCCTCCTACAATGCCACAGTGATGCCACCCGAAGGCTGCAGGAACAACAAATCATATTCAGCCTGGGAACCCTGCAGCCCAATGGCATCAATGTGGATTTCACAAGCTTCAAAATCTCCCCTCCCCCAACCGCATCCCAAAACCAGCCCAGCTCATCTCCACCTCCCTAACCTGTTTTTCCTCTCACCTCAAGCCACACCCCCATCTCCTATCTACTAACATCCCGCCCCCTTGACCTGTCCGTCCTCCCTGGACTGACCTATCTCCTCCCTACCCCCCTACCTCCACTCACCTTTACTGGCTCCATCCCCGCCTCTTCGACTTGTCTGCCTCCTCTCCACCTATCCGCCTCCCCCTCTCTCCCTATTTATTTCAGAACCCTCTTCCCCTCCCCCATTTCTGATGAAGGGTTTAGGCCCGAAACGTCAAGTTTTCCTGCTCCTATGATGCTGCTTGACCTGCTGTGTTCATCCAGCCCCATGCTTGTTATCTCGGATTCTCCAGCATCTGCAGTACCTTTTATCTCGACCAGGGCAGTCAGGTTTGTGGATTTGAGGATAGGTTTGGAGATGTGGTAAATTCAGGAGCTGCTTGAGGGACAGAGCATCAGTAGGTTTGTTACAAGAGATTATTGAGTGCAAAATTGAAAGCTAAAAAGGTGTGAAAATACTTATACAGTGCCATTTATGACCTCAGGACATCTAAATAACTTTCCAGCGTATTAAATATTTTTGAATCGTAACCACTGTTGCAAAGCAGAAATGGTCACAGTCAATTTGCATGCAGCAAGCTTCCACTCTCAGAATTGTGATAATTATCTAGAAATTTAAGTTTGCGCCATTTATTGAGGGTTAACTGTTGGCCATGACTTTGGGGGAATAATTTCCCCCTTGAAGTACTGCTGCGGAATCTTTCACACTCACCTAAGAAGACAGATGGGCCCTCAGTTTAAGGTTGTATCCAAAAGATGGCACTGTGGACAATGTAGCATATTGCAATATGTTGCATTAGAGTGTCAGCCTTGATTTTTGTGCTTTGGTGTCTGGAAGGGACTTGCACCCCATAACCTTTGACTTCAAAGCCAGGAGGCTACCAGCTAAACTGCGGCTGATGCACAACTAAGCAAAAGTGTCTTTCTGTTCAGCACACAATATAATGACAGACTGCAAAACCAGTGTGCACTGAGGTACAACCCAGGAGCTCAGGTGAGGATATTGCAAGCTGGTAGAGGTTACAGTTAAATTTGAAGAGATTAAGTGTCAGTGTAGTGTCACATGAGCTGTTTCAGACATTGCAGTTTAGCACAGCAACTGCCTGATTAGCAGAATACCAACTGAACTGAAGGAGTCTATTTAACTCACCCTACTTGGGCTGACATTCTGAAGGAGCAATTCATCTTGCACTTTCTTCTGTTTCAGATAATAATTCAATTCCCTTTTGAATTATTCATGTGAACCTGCCTCCACTACATGAGAAGGTAATGCATTCTAGATCCAGTTCCTTGATTCCAGAATGCTGAAGGAGTGAGCAGAGTTCCAATCACAGAAAAGAGCATGTTCTACTTTTATAAAAACAGAAATTGCTGGAAAAACTCAGCAGGCCTAGCAGCATCTGTGGAGAGAGAAAGTAGAGTTAATGTTTTGGGTCCAGAGACCCTGCTGCAGAACGCACGTCTTTGGACCCGAAACATTAACTTTGTTTCGCTGTCCACAGATGCTGTTAGACCTGTTGAGTATTTCCAGCAATTTCTGTTTTTGTTTCAGATTTCCAGCATCTGCAGTTCTTTAGTTCTTTTTAATGATCCACTTTTAGTTCATTGCCAACAAAATTTTCAAGAAAGGACTTTATTGTAACAATTTTATTTGTCAAGCGGAAATTTCGATTAGAGAGACTGGATCAGTTAGAACTATGTTCATTGGTGTTTAGATGAATGAGGGAGAATCTCACTGAAACCTATCATTTCTAACAGGACTAGACAGGGTAAACTTTGGAAGGATATTCCTAAAGACTGGGGAATCCAGAACCAGGGGTCACAGCCTAAGGATATGGGGTAAGCCGTTTAGGATTGCAATGAAGAGAAATTTATTCACCCAGAGAGTGGTGTGCCTACGGAATTCTCTGCCACAGAAAACAGTTGAGGCCAAAGCATTGAATTATATTGAATGGTCAGCAGCCTTGAATAGATGAATGGCTCATACCCGCTCATTTGTGTTTATGTTTCTCTTGGACTGTGTGCACAGCGCTGATAGAATCTGCTAAACGAAATAGCACACTCAACAATAGCAATAAAAATTTGGTACGGGGGGGTGGGTTTGGTGTAGATGGAGGAGGAGACACTAATTAATTTAAACTAAGGACAGCGATAAACATATAAATGTTCAGAATAAATATTTGGACCTAAAGGAAAATGATGGGACAGTTGAGACCCTTTGCCTGCAAGGCCCACCCAATGTAAGAATTTCAAGACACTCTTGTCCCCTGGATAATCGTGTACAATGAAAATGCTCCCAGTTGCTCAAATTGATGCTTCTTGTTCCTGTGATTCCATGATTAATATGTTTAACAGTTGCAATGAAATCAATGCCTATCATAATGTAATAACTATTGAGATAATCTAACTTGGCGCTCTTTCTAAATATGCCATCAAAATGCGCCTTGCGTAGAAAGGAAATCATGAAAATATCTTTCTTTCGAAATCATAAAATTCCTGAATTGCCTCCCCTAAAGAAATACAATCGAGTATATAAAATACAGACCCTGTTGACAAATCATTTATTGTGAGAGGAGATATTTTGGTTCATGTTTCATATTGAGCAGCAGAGGGTGTAACAAAGAATTTTTACATCCAATTGATAGAATAAGTTGGATATATACTGTCCTTCCACCTGACAGTCAGTTATTTTTGCTGCACCGTGGGAAAATGCTGTGTTTTCTTTACCATCAGTTGGGTGAGGAGATAGGCCCTGAGTTTACCTCTGCTGATGTAGTCATTGAACCTTGTGCCGTTTGCCTTAATCTGATCCACATACTGGCTGTTGAGCCAAGAGAGCTACTCAGTTCTTCAGGTTAGGTGCAGGTAATGAGAAATATGGATGAAGATCTCTTATGCTGAAACTCTATCCATTTTGCAGTACTTAGGCTTTTAAGCAGCATCAGATATATCTGCTGGTGAAATCAGGCTTGGCTCAGTTGGTAGTATTTTCACCACTGAATCATGTCTGGATGATATAAAATATGGACTATTAATCTTTGAATTCTATCAGTTGTTTTAGTACCTGAGACTTTCATGGACTGAATCAATTTTTAAAAGGGACCACAACACCGACTTAAAATGGCCACAGAGGCCACCAAACCTACACTGACCTGCTACGTTTCATAAAACAGGTTTAAATTTAAACCAAAGTCAACATGAGCTGAAATTCACATTTTCCTCAAGATCAAAGAAGCTAGTCAGTTAAGACCCCCATGAGATGCATGAAAAAATCTTTATCTTTTATTTGATTTAGATAATTATGTTGAAGGTGAAACATCTGCAATTACCAAGCCTCAAAACCTTAATCTCAGAACACGTGGAAAATGCAAACAGCTGCTATTTTAAGGAGCTGTTTTTGGAAGGCCAAGAAGAGATGGAATTAAGAATGCAGAACTGAATACTGATTGAGAGGGCTTTTTCAGTTCGAAGAAGAGGTGTACCTGGCTGAACAGGAACGAAGTTTCAGAGAACCAAGAGAATAGAGAATAGCAATAATCGCTGGCACCAAGGGCATCTAAGAAATTGACCAACCAAACATGGTCTCAGGTTGAAACCTTGCCCCTCACAGGCATGTAAAGGTTTCCTAATTGTAAGATGGTAAGAACTGCCGATGCTGGAGTCAGAGATAACACAGTGTGGAGCTGGAGGAACACAGCCGGCCAGGCAGCATCAGAGGAGTAGGAAAGTTGACACTTTGGGTTTCTTTTCTAAAGAAGAGTCCCGACCCGAAACGTCAATTTTCCTACCCCTCTGATGCTGCCTGTTCCTTCCTAATTGTGAATTGTATTGTATTCTTCCATTGTATTGGATAGTATCCCCTTTTAACATTGTGTGCATTTTTGAGGTCCTAAGTCACTGCACAGTGATGGTATGCTTGATATCGCATGTTTATTATTTTTCCAGAATTAGCAACTAACAAACTTGCTCTTCGTTTAATTCAAAAAAATCCCTGTGATTGACTGCATCCCAAATACAGTATAAATAGTTGATTGCAGTTTAATTGGAGAGAGTTGCACTGAACGAAGAAGAACTTGAAATTTCTTTGTGAAGAGGTTGAAATAAGGGAGAAATTTCACTCCTCACCTGGGCAAAAAAAAAGATGATTGTAAGTTTACACTTCCTGCCAGTGACTAAGGTAGTATTACAATATTTCAGGGACTATATTTTGGGTGGTACTTTAAACTGTGGCCCAATAATACCCTCTGAATTGGATGTAAAATGTCCCATGGTATTATTTTGAAGATCAGTAGAAGAAGTCTCAAAGAATCCCTACAGTTCAGAAAGAGGCCATTTGGCCGATGGAGTTTGTACCGACCCTCCAAAGAGCATCCTAGCCAGACCCCCGCCCCACACAATCCCCATAACCCTACATGGGGTTTTTACCGTGGCTAACTTACCTAACCTGCACAGTGCTGGGCACTATGGAGCAATTTTAGCATGGCTAACCCACTTAACCTGTGCATCTTTGGACTGTGGGAGGGAACAGGAGCACCTGGAGGAAACCCACATAGACACAGGCAGATTGTGCAAACTCCACACAGACAGTCACCCTAGGCTGGATCCCTGGCACTGTAAGTCAGCAGTTCTAATGACTGTGATTTCCCTGGTATGTATTAGTTAATCTTCAGTTCTCAATCAACGTCACCAAAACAGATAATCTAATCATGTCATATTGCTTTTTGTGGGACATTGCTGTGTACAGATTAGCTTCCCATTTTCTTCATTGTGAAGGTGACTCCAGAAGCATTTAATTGCCTGTCAGACACTTTGGACATGCTAAGATTATGAAAGATGCTATAAAAATGTAAGTTATTAATTAGATAAGAATTAAGTTATACTAATTAGTAATTCTACAATTTCCTGTTGTGTGAGCACAACTGAATCATAAACTCGCCCAGATACAATGGGCGTCTATGCTAGCTCACTCTCTTGCTTTTGTCAGAATTGCAATTAAGGAGGACACTTGCAAGTGGGTTATTGCTATATTTTAATGTTTCCATGTTGCCTCCTCCACCTTCATTAGCTCTATAGGCCATTTTCCAACTGTTTTTAAGTACTCACTTTTTTTTTGACGGTGCCTAACTTATTGGCATACCACATTGGCCCAAGGTAATCCATCTTGACTTTATTTTTTGTCAACAGGTAAGGAAGACACAAACATGAGAGGCAGACTATTCTCTCCCAGGCATACTCTTACATTCACCATTGCATGTATCGGTTTTCCCAACAGAATTGAAAAGAGCAGCTCCACTTGCAGATGCTGTAAATTGCCAGAGACAGAGATACACTTGTAGTTAACATGGTCCATTAGAGGGGCAATACCAGTGCCATTCTTCAGTCCCCATACCATTAACTACTTAGATTTCCCCGAGGTTCAAGAATGGTGGGATTGTTTGTATAAATTTGTCACGCTGTAGTTACACAGTCTGACCATAAGGTGGAATGAATCTCCTCTTCTACTCCAACACCATCTTCATTTTTGCCAGAGCAATTATTCATTAGTTGTTGTTTTACAGGCAAATTTAACTTTCAAATTTAACGTTTTGCTTTCACTTAACTGTGAACCATTACTTGCTGTCGAGGTTTCTGCTGCTTTGCTCAATAAAACTAATTTCTAGCTGTGTTCTTGTTGCAGCTTGGACAAAATGTAAATTTCCTGACTGATTTTGAGACAGGACTACTCCCTTGTCGTTAAAGTTTTAAGTTGTTGCTAACCCTCCTGTCCCCCCAATTTAAAAAAAAACAGTTCATCCATAGGCTCAATCATTGCTGTTTTACATCTTTGGCTTCAGATCTGTTGAAACAATCTGCACTGCAGTCATTGTTAGTTAGCCATGTTATAGATTTCCCACAATCCTCCCACTAGCAGTTACCACCCTTGTTCTGTCTGGTGCCATTCCTCAGCCAACGTGTTAACAGCCTTGGTTTAGCTGTGCAATACTCCATGCACACTCAGTAAGTTTTATGTCTTTCCCAGCATTGTCCCTATTCCAGTGACTACAAAAACAGTGTAATTGCTTAAACAAAACTCAATGGGTAAAAACTCCCCCTCCCCTTTCCACCCTATGCTTCCTCCCTAGCCCCATTTCTGCCCAACTCTCGCCATTCTCCCAATCCCCCTCCTTGCTAATTAAACCCTTGTCTTACAAATTTTATCCTTTGACTTCGCTCACATCACCTCCCAAGTTTTTCCTCGGTCCTGTCACTATCCTAGCCTGCTTGGCCCCTTACTTGTCAAGAAGGCCTCCTTATTTCACTTCTTCCAATTATGGTCACTGACTTCATTCAGGTGAATGTAATAATGAAGGTAGTAGAGATGAAATCCATGAGAATTGCAGTTGATGATTGCATCCTACCAAATTCACGTATTTCATTGGCATTATGGAGCAACATGGAGGAATCTGATCCTGTCCCATGTCAATTATCAATATTATATGCCCTTTCCATTGCAAAACATCCCTACATTGCAATTCACACAAATATTCTGGACAATATCTTTTGATACTTGCAACCTGATGTTGTATATTGTATATTGTTATTCAGTGTGATGTTTCCCAGTGATGGAGTTTTTATGCCAAACTAATGAGTATAAAACAATATAACACCACCACATGGGGCCTTCATGCATCTGTCACAGGGAAAATGTTACAAACTGTGATGTTAGAACAAGGAATACAAGGTGTAGAGCTGGATGAACACAGCAGGCCAAGAACTATCTCTGTTAGAACAAAGAATTTGGATAAGTTCAAGGTAAATCAGGCAGAGCCTACATGGTTTTGTCAAAGAAATCATGTTTTACTAATTTATTGGAGTTCTTTGAAGAAGTAACTTGTACTGTAGGGGAAATGAATGGATGAATTGCATTTAGATTTCCAGAAGGCATTTGGTAAGATGCCAAATTAAAGGTTATTAAAAACTGATGGAGAAGGATGTAACATTGCCATAGATAGAAAATAGGCTTGCTAACAGGAAGCATTGAGTAGGAATAAATGGGTCTTTTGCAAGCTGATTGGATGTCATGAGTGGTGTGCCACAGGGGTCAGTGCTGAGGTTTAAATTCTTTACAATTTATTTCAATGATTTGAATGAAGAAATGAAGGGCATGGTTTCTAAATTTACTGATGACACAAAGATACACAGAAAAGTAAGTTTTAAAGAGGACATAAGTAGGCTACACAGAGGTATAGCTGGGTTATGTAAGTGGGCAAAGATCTGACAAATGGAGTACAATGTGGGAATGTGGGAATTTTTCCATCTTGACAGAAGGAATAAATGGTGAGAAGTTGCGGAACTCTAAGGTGCAGAGTCATCTGGCTCTCCTAGTGCATGAATTACAGAAGGTTAGTATGCAGGTCCAGCAAGCAATCAGGAAACCTAATAGACTGTTACAGTTTGTTGCATGTCCAACTGAGTGCAAGAATAGGGAGGTTATTCTTCCTGAAGAAGGGTCCAGGCCCAAAACATCCGCTTTCCTGCTCCTCTGATGCTGCTTGGCCTGCTGTGTTCATCCAGCTCTACACCTTGTTATCTCAGGTTATTCTTCAGTTATACAGAGCATTGATAAGATTGCATGTGGAGTAGTGTGCACAGTTCTGGTCATGAATTTATGAAAGGACGTAACTAGAAGTAATTGGAAGCAATTCAGAGAAGGTTTATTGGACTAATACCTAGAATGAGCGGATTGCCTTATGATGAAGGCCTAGACAGGCTAGGCCATATTCTCTGGAGCTTAGAAGAGACAGACTGACTTAATTGGAGCATACATGATCCTGAGTGGAATTGACTGGGTGAATGTTGATTTGATGCTTCCATTCGTGGGACAATCTAGAACAAGGAGTCATATTTTAAAAATAAAGGGTTTCCCACTTAAGACAGAACTGAGGAAGCATCCTTTTTTTCTCCCAGAGAGTTGTGAGTCTTTGGAATTCCCTTCCTCAACAGGCATTGAATGCAGAATCTTTAAATATTATTAAGGTAGAGGAAGATAGATTCTTGATTACCAAGGGGATGAAAGATTATTGCGGATTTGCAAGAATGTAGAGTTGAGTTTAAAATCAGATCAGCTATGATCTTATTGTATAGCGATGCAGGCTCAAAGGGTCGAGTGGTCTACTCTTGTTCCTTGTTTGTATGTTCATATCATTATCACAAAATACAAACATATCACTATCAATCATGAAATCTGTCCATAGACCACCTCTCCTAAAATCTCAGTGCACCACAGCACTGCTGTTAATTGCAGAAACACAGTACGATCAGGTATTTACTGCTTAATTTAGAGGTTCATTACAAGCAATTCCTCTGTTCATGTCAAACTGAATCATTTTGAAACAACATACATTTTATCATCAAGAGATCCTTTTGGGTCATAAATTTCAATTCCACATCCTGTGCCATGCCAAAATGCAATGCAGTTATGCATGATTAAAATGGACTGAATATCGACAGGTTTGGTAAACTTCATCAACTTGTTAACAAATTGCTGATATTTTATGTATAATCACTCACAGCATCATATTGAGATTATATCACAATTATATAGCCCTTCTCTTCAGATCTGCATTCCCATATCAAAATATAGTGCACAACAGAAACATAAACGATAAATTTGATGTCAATAAAACACATTTTTGGTGTTTTTGGTACATGGAGCACTTCTCATCAGTGCAACATTAGGTTCCATTTATTTTTTGGGATTTGCAATTTATTTGTTTTGCATTTCACACTGATCCACATACTTAGTTTATCAGTATCAGTTCCGTATCTTTCAATTCTGATACTGCATGCTTTGATCATTTGGCGATGGTCGATGCACATGGGTGGTTGATTTTCCAAGGCCATTTCTAGCTCTTCAGCTGTAAGTTCATTTTTCCAGCGTTTCCATTACAGTGCTGTTGAAGTTACTCTGGATGAATGGGAGAACCCGGGAATGTCTAGATTTAGTGAACCGCATCAAAGTTTCCTAAGATGTATGATTTCTTTGCCATGGAATTCTCCTTTCTGATAGTTAGTTTCAAGTTGGCTTCAAGTCAAGAAGATTTCCAGTAGCATTTCATTAAACAGGGTAAACAGCCAATCACATTGAAGTATTCACCAAGACAGCAAGCCAGGAAGAAAACCAGAAGTAACTTGTCAATTTTGCTTAAAATTTAACAGAAATCAAATAGGAACCAAATAGAAATATAGGTGGGACTAGGGTAGAAACTGAAATTTCATAATCCTGAAAGGATTAACAGAAATCACAAGATAAGACCTATCCATCAGGATATAAAAGACTGATCCTGGAAGGAGCTAACCAATTTCCATCAGTGTGTGCTGCTATGCTTGATGTTAGTGCTTACAACATGTAGCTACAATAGTAATACATATTTACTTCTAAGTTGAACCCGATGTCTGACAATAAACAACCACATACCTTAGATGTAATGTAACCATCTACTGGTAATATGCAATAAACTTTTTTTGTTTAATCAAGTCAGCACCAATCTGCTGCCTAAGCCATTGTGTGAACATCTTTCCTTACACCGTACCAGTAGCCTGACTAATACAGCCAGATGTTTTGGTGGGACCCCTATTTAGGATATCACCAATGGTTCTGAATGAGCCAACAGTTACAAGCACTGTCAGTGCTGGCAAACAACAGTATAATATAATAACAGTGATGGAATTCAAAGACTTTTAATTTGCTGTACTTCTACAATAGGAGTGCCAATTTTGAACAAACTGTATAGCCTAAAAGAAGTTTTACATGTCACGGCCATCCAAGGAGCAGAAACAGGGAAATAACTTGATTCAGAAAATGCTCTGTTCCTATTAAGTGTTCAGTAGCTCAAAAACACACAAACCAAACAAGTCAATTGTTAAAAAAAAACTACAGGAACTGCAGTGGCTCTTGAACTACCTGGATTTATTCAAGACAACTAGAAACTGTTTAAAAATTGAAAATGCTAATTTAAACCAAGGAGAATCTCCCCAAGGCAGCAAAGGGAAACGTTTGAATAGTTATTTGCTGGATACAGTGGCTGATATTAGACATCCAATGTGAGTTAATCCTTTTAGTGGGGGAGAAGTAAAAGGGTATGTGCTGTACTTAAAAGAAGATTTAAGGCTAAGAAGTTAAAATCAGGTTTAACATGATATATTCATCAAATTAATATTGTTATAATTGGTTTAAATATAGAGAAAAGGTGGCAGTAAAATCTTTGTGAAAAGGGGAGCAGTCATTAGGAAAATTCAGAAAAAATATCGACTGATGAAAATGGAAAACTTGAAGGTAGAAGAAGAGTTTATTGAAAGCAGTGTTTGAAGAGGAAAATACTTTTTATTGTTCCACTAGACATATTGCTTTTAAATGTGAGATCAGCACAAATTAACTACTTTCAATGTAAAGTGAATCATCCATAGTACTAAAAAGGGTGCAAAGTTCACAGGGAAGCAAGGCAAAACAGTGTGAAAAAACAAGTTTTCCTCCACTTTGTGCAGAAAAAAATACTTAAAATGTAGTATTTCTCCATTTTAACACAACTCAATGATATTTATATCCGCAAAAATGATTTTTTAGAATAAAACAGGAGGCTATTTCTGGGACATTTAGAAGTTTTCCAACTTTAATGACCAGAAATCACAAAAAAAATCCGAAAAGGAAAACAAGAGAGAATTCAAAAATCTTCATTAAGATAAAGCCCCTGAGAATAAATCTTCATTGGCGAGTCATCTTTATTATCCAGTAATTAAATAAAATAATTTCAAAATGTAAAACAATCTATAAGATTTACTGAAGTGAACTGAACATTCAAAACAATTGAATTGATTTTAAAAAAACACTAAACAGTAAAATCGGTTAAGATGCTACTAATTAAAAATACATCCCTGCAATAAATTTCAAGCAATTATTTATATTAGGGAAACAATAGCAGTTAAATATAATGATAGTGGGGAAAGATATTATGCCTCCAAGCAGATTTATGATTGTAAATCATTCAGACAACTTGATTCAATTGAAATTGCTTCAGTACTACTTAAAAAGCCCAAAGAAGAATAAATGAACACATTTCATAATCTGTATATCTAATTTTAGATAATGTTTTAAAACAACAAAATGTAAGAGGAAAAGATAGATACTTTAGTTAATGTTGACGAACATTTGACAATTACTTTACACAAAGTAACAATAGCATATTGGACAGAACAAGCTTTAACATAAGAATAGAGCTATGTGGAGATTTTAAAACCTTGATCGATGATCTTTACACATTGTCTGAATTTTGTGATCATGGTGACTCACAGCCAGTACTAATTTGAGACAGAATCATTGTCAGAATTTCTGATACATCACTTTCAGGTATGTTATAATCAAAAGAGGATCTCCTACTGGAAGAAGCTCTCCAGATCGTAGTTAGATCTGCAATCTGGAAGCAGAACAAGGCAACAATTGGAACAGAAAATCAGCCTTCCTCAAGAAGGCAATCAGAATACATCAAACTCTCAGCTGTTGATTTTAAGGGTTTCACAATCACAGTTACCTAATAATGCAGTGGACAATTAGTAAGTAATTTTCCGATAGTTTATTGAGCTTGTTAAGAAGCAGCAGATATGATATATTAATAGATAAGATAAACAGTATAAATCCATGGCCAAGCGAAATAGTACGCTGATGCCAAATGACAACAGGCTGTTGACATGGAATGTTTTGATTTCATTATAATGTATGAAGGAGCATCTTGCTCTTAAACTGAGGTGTTAGGGAACTCTTCCCTCAGTCTACCTCCACTTCTTTTGGTCTGCCTTCCATCTGTCTGGTGAGGACTGCTCAATAAATACTGTTCTCTGGGGACCACCTGATGAGAAACATTGCTGACAAGGACTGCTTGATGAGAACCTCCGAAAACAATGACGCAGAACATATAGCCTAATGGTCATCCAGTTAATTTCAGACAAGTCTCTGGGTGATTGTTACTATATTAGCTGAGAAACATCCTTTTTATTGATAGAGGGATTGAGTTTCGGAGCCGTGAGGTCATGTTGCAGCTGTTCAAAACTCTGGTGTGGCTGCACTTGGAGTATTGCGTGCAGTTCTGGTCACCGCATTATAGGAAGGATGTGGAAGCATTGGAAAGGGTGCAGAGTAGATTTACCAGGATGTTGCCTGGTAAATGATGGAGGGAAGGTCTTAAGAGGAATGGCTGAGGGACTTGAGGCTGTTTTCGTTAGAGAGAAGAAGGTTAAGAGGTGACTTAATAGAGACATACAAGATTATCAGAGGATTAGATAGGGTGGACAGTGAGAGCCTTTTTCCTCGGATGGTGACGGCTAGCATGAGGGGACATAGCTTTAAATTGAGGGGTGATAGATATAGGACAGATGTCAGAGGTAGGTTCTTTACCCAGAGAGTAGTAAGGGCGTGGAATGGCCTGCCTGCAACAGTAGTAGACTCGCCAACTTTAAGGGCATTTAAATGGTCATTGGATAAACATATGGATGATAATGGAATAGTGTAGGTTAGATGGGCTTCAGATTGGTTTCACAGGTCGGCGCAACATCGAGGGCCAAAGGGCCTGTACTGCGCTGTAATGTTCTATGTTCTAAATGTAATTGCAACATTATGATTTAGTATTACATGGCGTGTAATTCCACAAAAATAAAGGGATGTAAAAGTGTCTTTGAGGCATGAAATATTATTGCTACAGAAAAGGCATACATAATCAAAAACCAATAGAGTTCATTGCTGAGGATGTTTATTTTGAATCTATTCTGTCAAGTACGGTAGTTCACAAACAGAATGAAGAGTAATTGTGATGAAAAATGGGTAATCTATACATAGGTTTCATTTTTGGAATTTGGATTTCAAAATCAAATTGGTTGGGTGTTGAATGCTTCTGTCAAGGATTTTATGCAAAACAAAACTGGACCAGAAAGTCCATCTGATACGGTATTTTGATGCCAAAGTATTGCCAGGGTGTAGGTTCTATGGACCCCTGTTGTGTTAGTGAGAAAAGACGTTTATACTGTTGGGTTTATGATAGACGTCATAAATTCATAAGGCATAAATATGTGTTTTGGATTTAGTTTAGAAGGATCTAGGATGAGCAGATTTTTAAAAAAAATTCAATTCGGGAGACTCCACTGTTGAGGTTGTTAGCAAGTTTAGTTTCTCTCCTGAAATGGATTCTGGGCAGATTAAGGAACAAGTCATCTCAGGAGAAGGGTTTTCTTCATTAAAATTACAAACCAGGAATGCTTGATTAGAAATTTTCCAGTTATTAGATGTGAGAAAGTTTATTCTAGAAGAATCCCTACAGTGTGGAAACAGGCCCTCTGGCCCAACAAGTCCACACTGAACCTCAGAGCATCCCACCCACACCTGTCCCCCTGTAACCCACTTAATCTACACATCCCTGAACACTATGGGCAATTTAGCATGGCCAATCCACCTAACCTACACATCTTTGAATTGTGGGAGGAAACCAGAGCACCTGGAGGAAACCCATGCAGACACAGGGAGAATGTGTTAAGTCCACACAGACAGTCACCTGAGGCTAGAATTGAACCTGGGTCCCTGGCGCTGTGAGGCAGCAATGCTAACCACTGAGCCACTGTGCAGCCCGATGTTTAGGCTCTCAGATTTATGAAATGTTCATGTCAGCAGATTTGAAAATGAGTTTTTGAATTTTGGCAATTGTCCACAGCAAGGAACTTGTCAAAGGTCAGTGAAGTGGAATCTTAAAGAGTTGAGACAGAGGTGGACTTGATTCTCTATAACGAATACTGCTGGGAAACATGTTGTAACTTACTTCATTGTGTGTTGTGAGATTATTCCAATTGCCTTCTATATTTAGACAGCCTTTTTTTGTTTTATTTCTTCTTTTGTGTAAAAGCTTCACTTCTGTTGTTAAAGAAAATCTGTAGCCTTAGTGTCTAATCTCCAGGGTAACCAATGAAATGTAGTATATACACATACGATCGATAAAGTCAGGCTTCATTCTGGGATCTGACTTGTCCAGTAGTACCACCAGCTGGGATCATGACACTGCTTTCTCAAAATTACGTCATGATCCCAGTTGAACATAATATATTAATGTCAGGTTTCAGTGTGGAATCAGGCTTTATAGAACATAAGTTCCTTTTTCTTGCAATTTGGTTATTGTAGTGGTCAACCACTGAAAATGCTTACAAAAGGCTACTGATGTACTTTTAATAAAATTGTATTAATGTTTATTACACATAAAAAGGATGAGCATAATCTACTTAATGCTTTCCAAGAACTAGTTGAAATTAATATATCATTGGATCCCTCTTCCGCATTCTTCTGTTTCTGAATCTTTCTTATACTGGCATTAAACAATTCAGGACTTGTTTTCTTCTGCGCTGACTGTTCTGGAGACTACTAAATGCACTGCTGCTCTTACAGGCCTGTTCACCTTGAATAACCTGCACTTGCACACTGCATTGCACGGAACTTCTGAATGGTTCTATGTTTTGAAAAGGACTGGTTTCTGTCTCTACCTCCCAGGCTCATAGGATTTTGATTCTAGGCGATATTCAATTTTTTCTCCCTTTTACTCTTATTTTTTAAAGCACTGCATTAATCATTGCAATGGATTTTTAAAAGGCCTTGTTTAAATACTTAAAAACAAATTTTCAGACACCCCAGTACCAGTCACAGAACTCAAAAATGAAACTAAATTCTTTCATTCCCCACTCACACAGTACAGAAATGCAAATTAAACTTAAAGCTATAGATGATTCTGCCCACATTGGAACCAAATTTCCAGATATCATTTGGAATTTGGATTTTAAACTAAAGGTAAAAGAGATTTGCAGTTTCATTTCTGTTGAGATATTTGTTCTTGTTAAGAGGTCAGAAAATCATCTGGAACAGTGAACTTGTTGCATAAGTATGTGATTAAAGTTCAATGCTTTGATAAAACATCTGGGGTGTTAATTGAACTAGTGTTTACAAAGTTGAGCAGGTCATCAGCACTAATAGTTTGAGTTCCGTTCAGAAGAGCAGTTCTATTTCAACATCAGGGTAAGTTAGTTTGTGAATCCTTGAAGACATAAGGATTTGTGTAGAAACTTTCAAGCTGTCAGAACTGAAATAAGGTTTTGGTCATCAGACTAGAAACTAATTCCAGGCTATCAGAACTGGAACAAAGTCTCAAGGCCATTTAAACTGGAAAGAGTCAAATAAATAAGAAATTAAAGCATTAATTTTGGAGTGACACATCACACTGGGATTGAGTATCTGTAAAGGTATGGTGAAGAAAAAGGTTGATACTTCATTTTGCTGTTTACTTGAAGATTTTTCTATGCTGTCTGTTTTCTTTAGCGTTATAAATTTATGCTCTTTTGTTAAACAACATTCACTGTCAAATGAATACATGCAGTGACTAACTACCATGGTAACTAACAGCAAAGAATAAACCTACGTTACACCAAACAGATATTACGCTTGAACCTAACATGTCCAGCATCAGATGGGCCGATAACGAAGTGGGGGGTCTTGGAAGGATCGTGTTTTGTTGAATTTATGTGAACTTTTCAAGAAATGAGCAGCTCGTGGAAATAAAAAAGGAATTTTGTTGTGAAGTTTATATATGGATTAGATTTTCAAAATGGCTTTGAATGTTGCTCAGACTTTTCTGGGAGTAGAAGATATAACAGTGAATCATTTGAAATCTTTTATTGAACTAAGGGTTAGCAGATAAACTGAAGTCACAAAATGAAACTGTTAAAAGTGCAATAGTTAATCCTTAAGAACTTGTCATTGAAGCTTATCAATTCAAATTTAGGACTATTAGACAGAAACCTAATTGGACATCTGTAGAAATTGAAAGAGAAAAATTAATATTAAAAGATCAATTGTTACAGTCACTGAAGTTAGAGAAAACTTTTGGGAACTTAAAGTAAATCAATATTATCGAGGAATTCTGAAATAACATTCCAGTAAACCTTAAGACTTATTTGGAAGAGCATTAAGTATCAAAGATTGAAGAAGCAGCAGTTCTTGCAAATACCTATGGTACCCCATGTAGTGACTTACATGTGGGAAATGGTAATATGGGAATCACTAGGGAAGTTGGAAGAAAAGAAAATCTGCAGATGGAAAATGTATTTGTTTTAGGAAGCAAACAAAAGAGCTCCAGAACAGTAAAGGGGAAAGACTTGAACCTTCAAGTGATAGAAAGGAATTAACATTCTTCTATTGTAGTAAGACTGGGCATTCAATAACCAAATGCCGGAAGTTAAACAGAAGACTAATTGCAGAATTAGGAATGCCTATGGAATCCTCAGCAAAGGGTATGTCAGGAAAGGAGTAGGCATACAGACTTAGAAGTTCAGCATGTTCCCTTAGAACCCTCTACGAAGGGAAAAATAACTCAAGACATTCATGAAAATTCCTGCTTGATTATTGCTAAAGAGAATCAAGACATTGCTAGGTCTGAATATTTTATATCAAAATGAGGGGCATTTTCATATCCTTCTCGTCAAGGAGGTAAATCATCAAAGATATTGGGAAACACCAAAGCATGCTGTAGCAGCCTCCTGGCTGCTAAAACACAGATCACTAACTTGGCCAAACAGCAAGGGATGCTGGCTATATTGACCAAGTAAGGTTCTGAAGTCACAAAGCCCATACACCAGGCACACTACAAGCACAGCAGCCAGGTGCTAATTGTATTAGCATAATGTAAAAGGCAACTGTTATCCTGGACTGACATATCCCTAACAATTTATCTACTAAACAAAGGAAGGTCCAGACAGAAAGGCACCGGGTCCTGCTACACAAGAAACAAACAGCAGCAAACCATCCAAATGATTGACAATGTTTCAAACTATTGTGTGTCTCCCTGATTGGCCAGAACTATAGAAAGTTCCAGAAAACCATCTGAAAATGTATAAAACAGGATTCACTTGCAGAGCAGCCTCTTGAATCTTCTGGAGGGCTTCTGAGGAAACCAGAATGGCAAGAGGCAGAGGCCAGCTGACCATCCAGAGAGAGAGAGGAAGAGCAAAAACTACTCCGCAGATCCAGAGACAAAGTCAGAGTGTAGATCTACAAAAGACTCTGGAAGGATTGTAAGCTAAGGGGCCAAATAGAATTGGAGATGGTATGTTGTTTCCTAATAAAGTTGAGACTGTTTATATTAGTACTGAATTGTGTCCATAGTGATTTGACTGCTTCCATATTGTGGGACATCTGGGCAAATTCATTCATAATATTCTGGTTGGAGTTGTCTAACTTATTTTAAGGAGGAACTAGACAACAACGCCAGTCACTGATGCTGGCTGATGGTAAAATTTTTATTCTAGTGGGTGAAGGTGAAAATATTAATTGGACGCATACATGGAGATTAGAAACCAGTCCCATTATACAGGATGATTAAAGAGTGGAACAAAAACAGAAGCTGCTGGAAAAGCTCAGCAGGTCTGGCAGCATCTGTGAAGGAAAAAACAGAGTTAATATTTTGGGTCCGGTGACCCTTCCTCACAACTCTTTTCCTGCGACTTTGTTTTTGTTCCTGATTTACAGCATTCGCAGCTCTTTCGGTTTTGATTAAAGAGTGACTTGGTAAATGAAGAGTTGTAATTTGGATAGTGTAACAAATCCCAAAAGATGGATTTACTTTTATCTTAGGGATTGATTTGATTGTTTCAAAATATCAGTTTAAAAAATTTTCACTGAGATTTGGAACAACCAGTATAAGGAAAAGCAACTGGGATGCTACAGAGTGAGCAAACAAGCGTGGGGCTAGATGAACACAGCAGGTCAAGCAGCATCATAGGAGCAGGAAAACTTGACGTTTCGGGCCTAAACCCTTCATCAGCTACAGAGATCTGGATTGTTTCCTGAGTGTATTATGACTAGATCTAAGGCCCATAGAATTTGACAGGGAAAGCAGAAGTCCATAAAAAAGGGAGATTACTTGGAAATTAATTAATTTGACACAATTTTTAACAACAATATAACAAAAGGATGAAGGTAAAGACAATGACGCTGATACTTTTGGCTCATTTTCTTCAATAGGATTACAAGAATGGTGAGAAATCAGAGTTAATGTTTCGGGCCGAGTGACTCTTCTTCCAGAAGTTTCTGAAGAAAGGTCACTTGACCTGAAATGTTAACTCTGATTTCTCTTCACAGATGGTGCTGATCTTTTACAGCAATTTCGATTTTTTTTTTCTGATTTACAGCATCCACAGTTTTTCTGGTTTTTACGAGGATGGATACTGGTCTGAAAAGTTATATCAGACAGCATTCTCATGAGTTGAATCAAAAACAAAGCCTGTGTATTATTATTTACAACACAAAGTGTAAATGAGGAAATGGAGATCACATCAAATGCCAGCCAAAGGCAATTGTTTATCAGGTTATGATTCTAACAATTCCAACAATGAATTAACCAGTGCATTCAATTCATGTACCAGCTTTTCAAGATCCTAAATAAAAGGCATGAATGGGAGGTAGTATATTTCAACAATTATGGATGTTTCAATGAGATTTTTTTTAACAGCTTTTGGGAAAATAATGACAAAAAAGATAATGTTAAAAAGTTAGCTCAATTTTTTTTTACAAATATAGATTTATAGAGTCATGCAGCGTGAACCAGACTCTTTGGTCTAACTCGTCCATGCCGACCATGTTCCCAAACTTTTAACCCAAGATATCCTCAAACTCACAGTAAAACTGACACCCTAAGAGCAGAGTTAGTTTCACTTAACTCATCCAGATTCCCTTAACTGTGTAATAGGAGGATTGCAAACTCATCTCAAAAGCACCGGATGTTCAGAATCAAACAATTTGGTGACATCCACTGCAACAGTTAGATGATGGTTTTTAAAATACAAGATGGCCTGCACCTCTATAAAATTATCGATGCTTGAAAGTTCCTGGCGCGAGAAAAGATGTTAGCATATTAGGTATTTATCACATTTCCCTCCTTAAAATCATATTTTCCCAAGGAATTGGCTGAAGGTCTCTATAAAACTGAAGCCATAACTGAGTACCCTTATTTTGTTGCTTACGAATGAGTTTGCTGTCTAACATAATGAACCTGCTTCCTAATTTGTCAAAGTGTTCTTTGGCAAGAGTGGTTATTTTCTATTTTTATTTTCAATTCTCCTCTGTCTGCTGTAAATTTACTGGGAACCATTTGTAGAACGTAATGGCAAAATAACTTTTGTTTTTAAAAGCGATTGTGCTCCATGGGAAGCATTCACTACAGTAAGAATACCCAATGGACTGCAGACACAAGTCCAAGTTTATCAAACCAGAGGGGTGTCATTTTCTTTTGGTCAATGTGTCTCTTTGGTGTTTTGAACAAAGCATTAACTTGGAACAACCAATTCAAATATAACACGCCAGGTTGTAACTGTATTAAACAAATTTGCTTCCCCGTATATTGAATTGTGCCACTTCACTTCAGCAAATATATGGGATATCTTGTATGGAAGTCTACTGAAATACCCTTCAGCTGCTGTTCTCTGAAGAAACAGAGAATAATATTATGAAGCCCAAATAAACATAAACAGTTAAATTTAGTTATTACCTGGGTAGCTAATTAGGCTTGAGCAAATACAAAACATTCAGGCTACTCTTCCAGGATTAGTTATGAATTGATGGAAGTTGTGCACTTCTATAAAAACATGACAATGATATGAATGGAGATTACAACTTTTTTTTTCAATTTTGGGAATTATTCTTATTATTCCATTAATTTCATTAAATTTAATGTTTCTCTATATAGTATCTTTTAAAAATGTGTCTGCAAAGATTTTATCTTTTCTTCATTGGAGCAAAATCATAATTTGTTTCATTTCAAAATCATTTGGAATATGATCATAATTTCAATGGGAGCAATTAACAAGGCAAATTTTCATAAATATGTTTATGAAATGGCTTTGCACACTGAATCTTTCTTAATTAAAAAAGTAAAGTATTGTAAACAAAAAGAAATCCAGTTTCTGCCTTAAGATTCATTAAATTAAAGCTAACACCCTAATACTGGGCCATAATTTGCTGTGGAAGGGCATCTAATGCTATCTGCTATTAGTTAGACTTGACCTTGCACCTTTGGGTTTTTAAAATTTTTGCTCATCAGGATGCTAAAGGCAAGAGCTAATAATGTTGTAACGAGAGAAACTGAACATCTGGCACTTGAATGAACAGAGCAAGTAAGTGCATATCTCTTTTATCTTAATTAGATTGAAGGATTATGAAATTAACAGCACAAGCACAGGGAAGAAATATACATTAGATCGGGTGAGTTCAGTGTCAAATCAGGCACAGAAAGAGAAATAACGCGAATTTTAAAACTATTAACTTGAGAGAGAGAAAAGAAAAGGGAAGGAAACAAAAAGTTTTGTTAATTTAAAATATTGCATTTTACGAAAATCAGTAACAATTAGTGGGCTGAAGTTTGTTGCCAGTGGTGAAGCAAATAATGTTCAATGCTGACCTCAAAGAAAGCTGCACATAAAGACGGAGCAATCTTTGTTGAGTGGACTTTCCCTTTATCCGTTTAAATCTGGTCCCAAGTTAAGGTGATTTCCAGGCACTCAGCACCAATGATAAAATAATGATTAGAAAGCGTCAGTAGGCGATTACATTTGAAGTATTCTCCCAGGCAGCAAAAACCACTGAACACATTCACTTTTATTTTCAAAATTTCACAGTTCATGAAAGAAGTGATGTGGATTAAGGTAAGATGTGAAACATCATAAACAAACTTTAAAAGAATGTAAAATATGTGGAATTTCTTACAATGGAAATATTTGACATTCAACAAATGCAACTATTCTGTATTTAGAAGCAAATAGGCTTAATAAAGATAGACAGCATGGTTTTGTGTGGGGGAGGTCGTACCTCAATAACTTGATCGAGTTTTTTGAGGAGGTGACCAAGATGATTAATGAGTGAAAAGCGGTTGGTGTTGTCTACATGGACTTCAGTGAAGCCTTTGACAAGGTCCCTCATGGCAGACTGACATAAAAGGTGAAGTCACATTGTATCGGGGTGAGCTGGCAAATGGATACGGAACTGGCTTAGTCATAGGAGACAGAGGGTAGTGGAGGAAGGATGCTTTTTGGAGTGGAGGGCTGTGACTAGTGGTGTTCCACAGGGATCTGTGCTGGGACCTCTGCTGTTTGTGATCTATCTAAATGATTTGAGGAAAATGTGGCTGATCTAATCAGTAAGTTTGCTGGTGATATAAAAATTGGTGGAGTTGAATGTAGTGAGGACGATTGTGAGAGCATATGGCAAGATATAGATCAGTTGGAGGCATAAGCAGGAAAACGGCAGATGGAGGTTGACTCAGACAATTGTGAGGTGATGCATTTTGGAAGATCAAGGGTGGAAATTATACAGTGAATGGCAGAGCCCTTAGGAGTATTGCTAAGCAGAGGGATCTGGGTGTGCAGGTCCACAGATGAATGAAGGTCGCAGCACAGATAAATATGGCAATAAAAAAGACCTATGGCATGCTTGCCTTCATTAGAAGGGGCATTGAGTATAAGGATAGACAAGTTATGCTGCAGCTTTATAGAACGTTAGTTAGGCCACACTTGGAATATTGCATACAGTTCTGGTCACCACACTACCAGAATGGTGTGGATGCTTTGGAGAGAGTATAGAAAAGGTTTACCGGGATGTTGCCTGGTATGGGGAATTTTAGCCGTGAAAAAAGATTAAATAGACTGGGTTTGTTTTCACTGGAACACAGGAGGTTGAGGGGCGACTTAACAGATGTTTATAAGATTGAGAAAGAAATGTGTGAGGCAAGGTTTTCACGCAAAGTGTGGTGAGTGCCTGGAACACGTTGCCAGAATACCAGCATTCAAGAAGCACCTGAACGAAAACATAAATGGGAAGTGCACAGTTTTAGTATGGGAGAGCAAAATATGGCAGGGCAGGCTTGGAGGGCCAAAGGGCCTGTGTTGTTGTATTGTTCTTTGTTCTTCTTTATTCCATGTTCTTTGGTGAGGTTATTTGTAGAAGTGATGAAATTAATCAAGTGGATCAGAGTTGTGCCATCATGTTACAAAGAGGATGGCACATGTCAAATGCCAGCATCCGTAGACGTGAGCTGCGAGTGACTTCTGCCTTAAACTGCTGGTGCCAGGTGTCATCCAAGGTGAAGATCTGGAGGAGTGAGCTAAGAACTGAAATTGCCAGGTACCTGTTTTGATTTCCATGTCAAGAATTCTTGATGTCTGGCTTATTTAGTAAGATGGGAAGTTGAACATTACTGAGGTGGGTTGCATTACGAGGTTATGGTTACCCCTTAATCAACTATTTGCCTCTGCCAAGCGAGAAACTTGCCTCACCACTCGGCAAAAGCTTAAAAGATAAAACTACTCACTTTTCATATTGAAAGAGGCTTTGACGGGCTTCTTGTCTGCTTCTACCACTAATCTTGCCAGATCCCAAGTCTCTCAGATCCCAACAGATTCTACCCAAAAAATTTTAACTATTTTCAGTCAACCTCTCTAACACTGAGAAATGGGGAGATCCATGAGATGTGGGGTCAAGTGAGGACTTTCAATGTTAGGACACCTAGTTGCATTGACCAACAGAATTCTGGATGTAAAGATGAGATTCTCACCAGGGAGCAGCCTAATAATGGGAATTTTTGTTTATTGTCAGCTTCATTAACACTGAATCATGCCTCAAGAAAGTGCAGGTTCCTGCTGTATCACGGAACAGATAGAAGCCAGACACTGAGAATACCTAACATGACCACTCAAGTCAGAGCAAGTGCCTGGCAGTTATAAGCTTACTGCTTGCAAAGGGCCTCCATACTGGACATTGGGCATCAACATTGCATTTTGTGTAGACATGAAGATTGGAATTTTGCCATGGTTGTCAGCAGGTCTCAGTCAAATCAAGGGGAGTAGCCTTCACTGGGGGTGGTGGGGGTGGGGGGTGAGGGTGGGGTTGCTGGAACATTAAATGAACCTTCTAACCCCAGGCCAGGGGTATGGGCACAGTCAGTCAGCCACGCGAGGTGGTTAGAGTCAGGTTCCTCCTTATAAGGGGTGGGAAGCTAAATGTTGGAAATCCCACTCCTACCTGCCTGGCAGTTTGTTCACTGCTATGGGCTGTTTTGCTCCTGGAATGAGAGAGAGGTAGGTATAATAGGAGACAAAAGTAGGTGATATATCTGGTACAGTCAGTGCCAGTGGAGAGATGTCGAAGCAAGTAGGTAGACTGTGCAGAGGTCATGCAGAATTGGTGGTATCAGAGGTTGGAGTGGGTGACAGGGAGTGATGGAAGATGCTGCAGGCAATATTGATTGTGGTAGAGCATGCATCTTGGTGGTTGCTGAGTACAGCAGCAGAGATAGTGCAAGGTAATGGTGAGAAGATGGTGGCACTTACATTGGCAGAGTGGAAAAACAATTTCTTTCTACATGTTGGCTATTCCTTCAGATGGCTGAGACTGTACTAACTGGCATCCTAGGTTCAGGCTTAGCATGGTCTGGTTTCTTGGTCATGTTGGTCCTGAGTGAAGATGACATCTCACGTCTGCACCACCCCATCCAGCAGAACCTCTAGGTCCTGTCCACAAAATGAGACATCAATTTCCTCCTCTCTGTCTGCCATTTTGGGTCAAATGTCAGGAAACATGCAGGGCTCACATTTGGCAAAGATTAGGGCCATTGTGTCATTAAAAGATATTTAGGCTGAAGTGAACAAAATTTTGACTTACTTCATTGCATACAGCTAGCAACACGTTTCAATGCACTTCAATAGTGAGTCAGAGCAAAATACCACGTTTGGAATGAGCAACATAACAGTAACAGCAACCTTTGACTAAATAAATTTAACTTTGCATCTTCTTCATGCTTGAAATTGTTGAACCACTTGTGTATAAACAATATGAAGTGCTATTGGGTTTACTATAAATTTGTCAACAATATTAATTGATATTGAAGCTTGGTTAAGGATTTTACTTGGTGAAAATTGATTACTGTACAGAATTATCAGAATTTCCATTAAGGCTTGAGTGGAACAGAAACTCCTACATGGGCTAGTTGAGCAGAAATAACTTGTTTCTGTGCAGCCATAGTCTATGTAATTTGTGTGCTGTTATGGCATTGGAAATAGTCTTTCACATGGCATTACCATAGCTCTTATTATAGGGACACCATACTGAGCTTAAGAACATCTGTTAATCATATGTGAGATATAAATCTAATGAGCGTGTGTGATAATGATGCAAGGCTGAGATGTTGGGAGGATGCATGTGTGGAGTGACTGAACTTACTGACCTCTTGGTTAGCAATATACTATCAGACTATTGGAAAGCTATGCTTTAATTACTCAAAATGTCTTTGATATTAAAAGTTATAGCAAACCACAGGGAAACTGAAAACGGATACTGCAGAGAGAAGTAAACTTTATGGTTTTGTCCATTTGTTAATCCACACGTCAAAGAGATTAGCTAAGTACCTGAACTGTCAGCAACTGAAGGGCAGAGCAGTGTCAATCAGTGCTAGATCGAGTTAAGCTAGAATAAGTAATGGCTGCTCGAGTTCAATCTGATAAAGAGTCTACTATTAGCAACTCTATTTTCAAATTAATGGTTCGAATGCCGTGAATTTGCTCAGGCTTTCTGCTGTTGCTTCACTGTGACTGAGTGCAGCAGCTGCACATGTATTGAGTTATGGCAGTGTACCGGCAGAATGTCTGAGGGATTTTAGTGAGTATTTATAGAATTGGAAAATCTAAATTAAATTAAATTAAAATGAAGTTGACCAATCTATTTTGTTTTAATATAGATTTGTGTGTGTGCGCTCACGTACGCGTGTGTGTGTGCATGTGTATGTGTGCAATTAGGTTTGGAAAATTATGACAATAGGAAGTTATGGTTTGGGTGCACTTCATTTTGCAATTGTTACAAGGCAGTTTCAATCCTCCTTCAGACTTCTGGCAGCGGAGGGTATGAAACGTAGTTTCTAGTTTCTAAGTGGCAATATCAAAGTCTGTATGTACAGCAGAAAGTCAAAGAATTTGCCAGTAACACAACTGGCCAGAGAGTTACATTGTAACTTTTATACTTGTGTACTGATACCATAGTGGTCAGCGTGATTGACAGTTTTGTACGGGTATTGGAACACTAGCTTTTTTTCAAAGAATTCAAAGAGTAGGTGTATTTTTTATTAGCAGTTTCAAACATGCCATTGTTATTGTATACTTCTTTGATTCTGTGCGTAGTATATTCTAGGGTAATATGCAGAGTGAGTGTGAGGGGTCATGTGAGGTGGGTGGAAGGCATGAGTTGACAGTAAGTTTGCCAGGAAGGAGCATGCCACTGGTAAGATCTTTTGAGCTTACCTTTCTAATGGTTCCCAAAGCCAGACCATGTTTCACAACTTCTCTGAGACCCAGGAGTCATGAAGAACTGGCCTGAATTCACAAACACTGCTGGATGGGGGTTTGTGTTAGGAGATGCTTACATCAAAAGCAGAGAGAGCCAGATCAGAAATGCAGGGTGTAGGCTTTCCATGTACACACTTATCTCATGCCAATGAATACCAGGGACACAGGAATGGAGAAAGGAATCCCAGAATCAAATCCAGTCCACTATCTTTAAGTGTGTCCATGATCCTTATAACTCTTAAGAAAATCTGGGCCAGCATATCATAGTAAGAGAAAACTTAGCATCTGCTTTCCATCTGCAGGAAGAGAACATCCTTCCTGATTGTTCCATTAGCTATTTCTACCACCACATTGGAAAATCTTCAAACAGATCTAGATGTCTTGTTATCCACTGTTGCCCGGTCTTTCTGGTCTATGCCCACTCTAAGCTGCTGCTTCAGACATATGAGAAGCAACCACCTGGTAATTGGCAAGCTGGGAATGTGTTTCATTCTGGTAGTTTGCCAGTTGAATTGAAGCTGGGGAAAACATGGATAATGTATTGTGCTTATGCCAACTCCTAAGGATACCCATCAACTTTACCTGCAAACTGGATGACAGCCCATGATCTGTGATAATATACAAGTACATTCAAAGGTCTTGAAATTATACTCTACAAGTACAAATATTTAACATACCCTTATGAAGATTTTGTGTCCACTACTTTACCAAAGTTGTTAACCAATTAAAATAAATGAAAATAGTTATTTTAGTAATAGCTTTGAGTCATTTTTTTCCCAAGTGCAGTGCTTCCCGATAAAAATTATAGAATCAACATATTTCATTTTTGCAAGACAGATACCACCAATATTATTTATAAGAAAGATATTGTATTAGCAGTTATCCTGTTCAGTAGCAAATGTTGTCCATTTCCTATTATGTCACCCATTCAGGACTCCCTCAAAATCGACTATTTCTACTTTTGTTTTTTTAACTGCTCACAGCTGGCTGACAGTCATCAAAACCACATAATTTTATCACCATCTGCAGTGCAGGTCTTCCTCTTTGTGGCTGGATTACACAGCCATATACAGAGGATGCAAGAGGTGCAGGAGGTCCAATATGAAATCCTCCTTGATCTTCTCGCAATTTGTCAACAGATGGTATAATTCCTGAGGCAAATTCTATTTGGGTGCATGGTCATTTGGTTAAGGCTATCATTGCTGCTTCATCTCAAAAACGCAAGCACAAATCATTTATATCTTGACTAACGTTATTCTGACTGAGTCTTTTTTCTCAAGCTGGTCAACAAATCAAAAAGAGATGGATGATCCTTTCCATTCTAACTCTCAAGACAGTCGACATTTATTTTGGCATGAGCTATTAGAGTTATATCTCATTACCATCTCAGAATATATCAATTTATCCAGTACAATATGGCTAAGATAATTATTCTTTTCATTACCACCTTATTGAAAATGTATAATCTGTCTAGATTTATGGAATTCTCATTACGATTCAATTTGCATTTTTTTCTGTGTAGTCATAATGATAATTCAGTTGTAACCGTAAAAATTTATTTTAAAAATGTTATGTACCAATGGTCTGGCACTTTTTCACTACTAGTCATCTGTATATCTGGACCAGTTGTCCAATATGTGCACACTATTAAGTATATATTATTCCACAATTCCAACCTGGATATTACATTCAAAATTTATTTTGTAGCCTATTTCTTGAAACCCTGTTAGATATTTTAACAAGCAATTCAGTTGCAAAACAATCTTATTTATTTAGTAATCTTGCCTATGTGGAAAGTCTTATCTCTTCTTACTGCGCATACTTAGGCCCAGGTTTTTGTCATGACAGAGATCCTCTCCATCATGCGCAAAATAGCCGAACGGCCTCCATTGAAGTAGGATTTTAGTAGCCTTGGAGCGTGAAACATGAAGAATGCAGATTAGACCTGTTAAGAGCAAGCCTGAACTTAAGAAACCATTTGGACTTCAACAGGGTGCCAGTGAACTGAAGCAGACTTTCCAAGCAGCCTGCCTCCACAGCAGGCAGTATCTGTTCATGTCCCAGTGCTATCCAGACTGGCTCCTATGGAGCCCCACCACATGGGAAAAGCAAACACCTCGCCAAGGCACATTTTCCTTGTTTAGGTTTGCAGAGCCAAGAGATGTCCTAACTGGGTGCTCCTGACCCGGGAGTGAAAATCCAGGTCATATTGAAATTGGTACTTCGAATTATAAAATCAATCTGAATGGGTATATGAATAGGAAGGGTTTAGAGGGATATGGGCCAAATGCTGGCAAATGGGACTAAGTCGATTGGGATGTCTGATCTAGTCAGTGCAGGCAAATTGCACCAAAGGTATCTATTTCTGTGCTGTATAACTCTATGACTCTATAATACAGGAGAACAAGAATGGCTATCACTTTGATAGACTGAGGTACATATTAAGCTGACGAACTCATCATATACAGCACTATGGGATTGATTACTGGAATATTAATGTATGACGAGATGTAATCATAACAAAATCCTGCCCTAAAATAAACTTATTTGTTCCAATCTAAATTAATCAAATGATATTAAAAATATCTCTGCCCCATCTGTCATTGTCAGTATCTTCACTGTTTTTTCAAAGCATGTGAAATCATCCAGCGATGGAACAGTGTGGTTGAATTTTGTTGTGCAAAAGCAGGGCATATAGGTCACTCAAAGTGAAAAGGAAGCAGGGGATTATCCATTTTTGTAGGAAGAATGGAAAAACAGAACACTTATTAAAAGATGAGAAACAAGTAAATGCTCAGTTTCAGTGGGAGTTCAGTGTATTTGTAAATAAATCACCGAAAGTTAACATGCTGGCAATTGGTATGTATAGCTTCACATTGAAGGCATTGCTGTGTCAGAGGAAGGGAAGACCATCTGCAAAGAGCTTGAGTGAATCCACACTTGAAGTATCATGCACAATTTTGGTGTTCTTTAGAAAGGAAAGACTTCCATTAGAACAGGAGCAGTGATGACTTATTAGACAGTACAACAGGACTGGCCTATGATGAGAGCTAAAATGGGCCTCTAATCTATTAGCTGAATGAGAGAAAAACTGATTGAAGCATACATTTTTTTAAGAGGTGACAGGGTAGATGCCAAGCGTTGTCCCCCCTGTTAAGAGAGTTTTGAACTCTGGTGTTTAGAAATGAGGAGAAATCTCTTCATTCAGAAGTTATTGGTTCTTTGAAATTCTCAACCTGAGGATTGTATATGCTGTGTCATAATTCAGAACAAATTCGATATTGAGATGAATAGATGTTTGAACAGAAGGGAAATCAAAGGATATGAAGTGAAACTACAAAATTAGATTTGACATGGAATTTCAGCCATGATGTTATTGAATAACCATGCAAATGTAAAGGTCTGAATGGCATATATTCATACTTCTTAGTGTTCTTTTGTGCTAACACACACCTTGGAACAATAATGGACTGTACTATTGGAGATTTGCAAGTTATTATGTACATAAAAAAGTGAGTTTCAATTCAATGCTTTACATATATAACCCTGAACTGAGAATTTTAGAGTGGAAGTGGATTATGCTGTATTTATATGCAGTTCAAGCTGAGTATATCCGTTGGCTTGTCTTGTGGTGAATAATGACTGTGACATTTAAGAGTGAGTCAGACATAACCACAGCTGAAAGAAATAGCTAAACTGTCCAAAAGAAGGAAATGATACTTATGAGGCAATGAAAGAAGATCTCTCTGTCAGACCTCCCTTGGAGGTTTAAACACCCAAATAATTTTATGATTAATTAGAAATGAATAGAAAGAGTGATTTATCAACTTATTTACAAATTCTCTACATCTAGCATACAGACTATTTTTACAATTCGAGTATGATTAAAGAAAGGGAAAAATGATTGTCACACTAAGACACAGATTAAAAGCTCATTTAATAACTGAGAAATTGCCCATGCCTTGATATATTTTCAGCCAGCCTGAAATATATGACTTCATAATTGTGTTTGTGAATTAATTTCGTATTTCCCTAATGTTACCCTGTCATAAGCAAGACAGGTTAAATGGCCTTCTCTGTGCTGTTAAATGTCTATGATTCAATCCTGTTTAAAGCCAAGGTCACATTATTACTAAATTGTCAAAAAATAGTTACATTGTACAAAAAAATCAACAAATAGGAATCATGCATGCTATAAGATTGTCAGGGATGTTCTTTTCTCTTTACTCCTTTTCACCATCTATTATAACTTACAATGCTGAGTAGATACCAACACTCCATTTAAAGTTGTACTTAGATTCCTACATCAGGCTTTGTCTACAGAAAGAAATGTCTGAAAGTATTAAGCCTTACCTGCAGTCCCTGTTACATTTGCAGTGGCACTGTAAATGGTCAGCTTCAATTTTAAATGTGTAATGACAACATTAAATAGAAAAGTGATATTGTGAATCACCATTTATGATTTAGCCTGAACTTCCATGCACAATCGTACCTGAAGCAGATGCAATCACCTCATCCTTCCAATACTATATGCAAGCGACAAAAAAAACTGCAGATGCTGGAATCCAAGGTAAACAAACAGGAGGCTGGAAGAACACAGCAAGCCAGGCAACCTAGGGAGGAAAGGAGCAGTTAATGTTTTGGCTATTACCCTTCTTCAGGACTGGATGCGGGGGTAGGGGGAGCTGCAGATAAGGGGGGAATAGTAGAAAAGTGGTGATACGTGGACACTGGTAGTAGGTATGAGCTGGTTGGTCGATGAGAGGGCCGAATCCGGTTGGGGGCTGGAAGGGAGGGTTAGAAGGTGGAATGGAAGGGAGGAGACGGGGCTGGAAAGGGAGGCGGGGATGGGTGGGAAGGTTATTTGAAATTGAAGAACTCAATGTTAAGTCCTCCATGCTGTGGAGTGCCCAGGCGGAAGATAAGGTGTTATTCTTCAAATTTGCATTGCAAGTCGCTGAGACACTGGAGAAGGTCAAGGACAGACATGTCAGAGGGAGAGTGGTGTTGGGTTGGGGGTAGTTGAAATGGGCAGTGACCAGGAGGTTAGGCTGGCCGTTATGGGCCAGGCAAAGATGCTCAGTGAACCAGTCACCTAGTCTACGTTTGATCTCACCAACGTAAAGAAGACCATATTGTGAGCACCGGTTGCAATATACTGGGTTGGAAGAGATACAGATGTAGCTCTGTCTCACTTAGAAGGGCTGTTTAGGGCCCTGGATGGAGGTGAGGGATGTGGGGTTTGGGCAGATGTTGCATCTTTTGCCGTTACAGGGGATGGTACTGGGTGGTTTAGAGTGGTTGGCATGAACTTAGGAGCAACTAAGGGAATGGTCCTTGCGGAAGGTAGAGAGGGATGAGGAGTGGAAGATGTTCCAGGTGGTGGGGTCTAATTGGAATTGGCAAAAGTGTTTGAGGATGATACATTGGATGCAGAGGGTGGTGAGGTGGAAAGTGAGGACAAGGGAGAACCTATCTTTATTATGTTTGGGGCGGTTGGTTGAGAACTGTCGAGGAGGTGCGGTGGAGGGCTGTCTGGATGACAGAGAGGGGAAAAGAGCCTTGTTTGAAAAAGACAGACATCCGGGATCCTTAGGAGTGGAATGTCTCCTTGTCAGAGCAGATGTGACGGTGACAGAGGAATTTGGAAAACAGTACCTTCCCTGTAACTGTAACCCGACAGTAAAAACCAAGACTAAGGAAGGGTCACCGGACCTGAAACATTAACTTTGATTGCTCTGCAGAGATGCTGCCAGACCTGCTGAGCTTTTCCAGCAACTTCTGTTTTTATGCCCAACCATCCTTCTCCTCATTCCCCTATTTGCCTCTCCTTGGCTGCTGGCCTTCATTTGTCCTCTTCTTATGAATTCCTCTCTCTCAGCCCTCTGCATTCACTCTTCCTTCTCGCTCTCTCCTGACTTCTTGTCCTCCTCTCCCTCTTCTTAATTTTGTCTCATTGTGTTGTTTTGTCAAGCCAAATCTTACATTACAAGTAAATACAAACTCAAGCTCCAACTGCGCAGAAGAAGACAACTTTAGCGTGTACTGGGGTCAAAGTTGATCAAATTAAAAATGCCGATTGCGAAAATACGGGAAAGTCAGTCAAGGTTCATTGCTTGCATTTGCAGACGCCGTTGTTCAGCTGAAGCAATTGGTTCAAAGTTTGGATGGATGAGCCTTTATTTCTGGAAAACAATGTTGTAGAACTCCAAAGATATTTCAACAGAAAATCCATCTGTTGTTCTTGCCCAACAAAACAGGATTCAAAGTTTAGATAATATATTTTACAAAGGGAGAAGGTGATGGACCAAGTACTCATGCTGGTAACTAGAATATCTCTCCTTAAATCTAAGTTCAAAATTTTCCCACGAAATATTGTATCACATGACCTCTCTTTACATCGATTATATATTGTAAAAGACAGCTTATGTTGGTTATAGCTTCCTCTTAGACATCGTGAAAGGAAAGTTTTTTTTGTATGCAGCATTCACTCCTGAATGATCATGCCTTGACCTTGTGAGGTAGGAAGGCATTATTCACATTTCCAGGTGAACCATTGTCTCTGTCACATTTCCAGGTGAACCCAGTCTCCATGATGTGAAATGTGGCTCCACAGCCACTTTAAATCAATGCCTTTGTTTCAGTGAAATGTCTTTTTTAATATGTAAGAGCAGCCAATAACTTATCAGATTAACTTCACACAATAAATCTTTATCATATCGGTTAGAGGTGATGGATGAATCGCTTTGGATAATTTCAAGTTTACAGAGGACAAAATGTGAGACACCAGCTTTGGAATAGCTATGTTCAGAGGTAACAAAGACCACTGTTGTCTGGAAGGAAATGGGTAGCAGATACATGGGAACACTACCTGAAAATTTGTCTCCAAGTCACACACCATCCTGACTTGGAATTATATCGTCATTGCTTCAGTGTCGTTGGATCAAAATTCTGGAATATCCCTCCCTAATGGTATTGTGGATCTACTTACAGCACATGGACTGCAATGGGTCAAGAAAGCAACTCACCAGCACCTTCACAAAAGGCAACTAGGGACAGACAATTAATGCTGGTCCAACCAGTGATGTTCACATCCCATAAGTGAATAAAGAAAAGGCTTGGATGAGGATTTCACCATCAGATAATTGAGGTAGGTTTGGAGTAAAGCTATGCAGTCAACAGTTTGTCTCAGGGTCAAGTTTAATACAAAGGTTGCACATAGCCTGAAAAGGCCTCAGACAGTTACTATGGAGAGGGACAAAATTGTTGGTGATGCAAAAGTTTGTGAAGAAGTTTTCCTGCTCCTATGATGCTGCTTGACCTGCTGTGTTCATCCAGCCCCATGCTTGTTATCTCGGATTCTCCAGCATCTGCAGTACCTTTTATCTCTGATACAATTTCTTCAATCTTCCTGATATTTAACAAGAGAACATTTCTGCTCAGCCAGTACTGGATGTTAGGCAAGTAGATTGATCATTTAGAGACACTGGAGAAGTTGAGTGTTGAGGGGGTAGTCATTGTGGGGTTTTTTTCTCCCTTTATTCATTCACAGGATGAGGGCGTTGCTGGCTAGGAAGCATTTATTGCCCATCCCTAATTGCCCAGAGGGCAGTTAAGAGTCAACCACATTGCTGGGGATCTGGACTCACATGTAGGCCAGACCAGGTAAGGATGGCAGCTTTCTTCCCTAAAGGAAATTAGTGAACCAGCTGGGTTTTTCCCCTGACAATCGACAATGGATTCATGGTCATCATTAGATTCTTAATTCCAGATATTTATTGAATTCAAATTCCACCATCTGCTGTGGTGGGATTCAAACCCACATCCCCAGAATGTTATCCAGGTCTCTGGATTAACAGCCCAGTGATAATACCACTAGGCCGTTGCCTCCCGTAATGCTTTGCACAGCATTTTTGTGGAAATAGATGCCAAGTTTTCAAATGAACATAACATTTCCTGAAGCATTCGGGAAGAAACATTTAGTTGCTGTTTCTTAGGCACAGCTTGCTATGATTGATATCTATTTTTTCTTTTAACAGCTTTAGATCACTAGATTATCCACCCAGCCTCAACTCCCAATTGCTGATAATGGTGAGCATGTGATGTATATTATCCAACATCCCACCTACCTCTTGTATTTAGCGAAATCAACTTACTGCAGGAACTTGCGCACTTCTCTTTTGAATGTTTGCTGTGAATCCATTGCACAAGCCGACATGTTAATCCAATGATCAATGATCCTCTCTGAAAAGAAAAAGCTGTTGACATCTAACCTATTTTTTTGCTTATGCAGCTTGAAAGCATGGTTCTTGATTCTCTCTATTCCATTTAACTCATTATCTGTCCACATGTACAGTCTATTCCATTCTGTTAAATACTTTTAATGATCAAGCATTCATAAACTATCCTCATTTCTGCAGAAAGAAAAGCCCATTAACAATCCTGAGGTTATATGTGAAACCCAAGGACTTTAAAACCCAATTAATCTAAAAATGAAGCAAAGATATGCATTAAGTAATATCTTTTAAGCCATCAGGATGTTCCAATAATATTTTTGTATCATAATCACTGTTTGGCTGCAGATATCTAGTCGTTCTCTTCTGATACTTTTCAATGACATTTTATGGGAGAAATTTAACTTCTAAAAGTTGTTGGGTACATGTAAGTATCTAAAAAATCTGCAATTTCCATTTCAGGTCATCCAATGACTTGTGGTTTTAATGGAAGTGGGATTGGGGCAGTGAAACTAGCTTGTTCACCACATATGACTCAATCATTTATAGATTAAAATGAGGCCAAATGCCTCAAAATTAACTACCACTTTAAATTTAGCTTGGCCTGACTGGGTTTTCATTGCCTTGGAAATAAAGTTGCCTTTACACTTATCTGTTGGAGACATTTTGTCTGCATCACCTATTGTTGCAAATGGATACCTCTCCAAAGGTTATAATCTTCCTATGACTTTTTCAGTTTCTTCGTGATCTTTTCAATCTCCTTATAACTGTACTGATCTTTACTATCATCCTTTCAATCTCACCGCAATTCTTCCGCTCAGCAAAACTCTGATTTCTTCTCCACACTGTTACCAATCTTTTCAGTCGCTCCATGAAGACCCCAATCACCCCCTCACACCCCCACCAACACCTCACATCCAAGGCTTTCTGGCTTCTTCACCACTGACCTTCCAATCTGCCCCTCGGTCCACTGCTCCCTAGTTACAGCCAGATGTCAACTGCTTACCTGCCTGGCAACCAGACAGTAGTGAAAAAAAAGAGTAATTGAATCCTAGAACCCAATAGAAATGCATTCTTCCAGGTTTTCTGATCTCAAACCAACAGCCCCTACACCACTCCTCCTCACCTCAGAGCTAACGTTGGAGCACATATGTCATAGCATGACTTAGGATTGACCATATGAAGAATGAAATTTCCCTTACTTGCTGGCACAAAGCCAATTAATAATGAATTAGCCATGAAGCTTTAATGGAAAATAAATGCACATGACAAAGAGTCTGTTGTTTCTCAATGGTGCCTCGTCAAGGGTTTTGTGCTTTACCACCACTCTTTCTTTTGTTTTTGTCCATCCTACCTCGACATCGTATCACGTATTTGCTTTGTTATAGTTTCCAAGCACTATTTGTGGATAGCTTGAAACTGAATCTAAAACACACAAATCTTTTTCCATCCTAACAAATTTAATTCTTACAGAAGTCGGATTGATAAGACATCATCTACCTTTTTCCATAAACCATGATCTGTATTCTTGTAATAACCTTTTGTCGGTCAAGGTAGTGACAGTGGCAACTGATACAAGATCAATTGTAATTTTTAAAGGTGAGATTGAAAAATGTAGCGATTGGAATGAGGTTGGCCAGCTGGATATCATTGAGTATGTGTTCCCTGATTGGGGCTGTTAGGACCAGTCAGGAAGCCCTAGCTGAGATAAAAGGTACTGCAGATGCTGGAGAATC
>JAHRHZ010000073.1:14998447-15027187 GCA_024137785.1 Ginglymostoma cirratum | reverse complement strand
GAAACGTCAAGTTTTCCTGCTCCTATGATGCTGCTTGACCTGCTGTGTTCATCCAGCCCCATGCTTGTTATCTAGGAAGCCCTAGCTGACAGATATAGACAGTAGTGTCAGGGGTTCTTACTCTAGGGGCTGACTCTGAGCTAGCTGGTCAGTGTCCTTATGCTGTACACATAAAAATACGGGGTGCCTTGGTGATGGGCTGCTCTCCTCAGTGGAGTTATTTCAACAGATTTTTGTGATCCAAGAATAATGGACAAAGTTTGGCACATGGAGATTGATTACAGATAGTTATGATCTCTCTTAATAACAGAACAGACGCAAAGGCCTTTCTCAAAACTATCTCATAACTAGAAGTGTGTTATTGGACCTTTGGTTTCATATATTCTAACATGTTGCCCTTTTAAAAAAAAAACTACATTAGTCATTTTACAGTGATCAGCAGATTATTTCACAATGCCAGCAAAGAAATGAAAATATGAGCAATGGATTTATTTAGTGCAGCTCTCATTTCTTCACATAACCTTAGGTAAATGTTGTCTGGGTCAACAGCTTGATCTAATTTAAGATGATTTACTCTCTTCAAGATCAAATCTTCATTAGCTATATCTCTAACAACTTTAATGTCAACTACACAATGCATTAATAGTAACTGAGAACAGCCTCCAGGAGCAAAGACTGATGCAACATAACTGATTTGAACCACTTAAAACCAGAAACTGTCTTGAAGACTCTCTTCGTAGCCATAAACAGTCCTTTATCACTCTCTGGCTCTTAACATAACTAAAAATAATTTTGCAATTTGCTGCCCTAGTCATCCACAATCTTCTTTTCTAATGACCTTTTGACTGCACTGATAGTAGCTTTCATTCCATTCAGTTAATCGTGGTGCCTAACTGTTCTCTTGAGGCTTGTTTTCTTTTATCCTGTAAAAGTACTTCTGCTTAAGTTCTCGTATACGACCTGTTAGTCACCTTTTACACGGTTTAACTAAGTGTCCTTTTCTGACGTTAGTGTAATAGATGGCTCTCATTTTACTATACAGTAGGTTTCAGAGCTTTTCCCTTTTTCATCTGTGTTATTACTGTCCCAACTGTGTAGGGTTGCTTCAATGATCCTATGTAAGCCCTAAAGCACTTTAGTAAAATTAACCCTTTTGAAATATGGTGCTGGCATTAAATTTTGTAGAATTGTCCAGACTGAATTGAATTACTTTATGGTAACTTTTGCTCACAATGGAGGCCTGGCACCTTGTTGGTCGTGTCCTCATTCAGTGCATTTGGTTAATTCAATTTTCAGCTTACATTTAGGATTCATGACAACTGCAACAAAATATCAGTTTTGTTGATTTCAGTTACATTAATAACAGTCGCTTCTTTTGATGGCATTGGCTAACACTAAGAACAGCTCATTGCTTTATTAAAAAAATGAAAACTTAGCTGTTTTAATGATTTGAGTCAATGTGGCTTAGTGGTTAGCACTGCTGCCTCAGCACCAGGGACCTGGGTTCAATTCACCCTCGGATGACTGTCTGCGTGGGTTTCCTCCGGGTATTCCGGTTTCCTCCCTCAGTCCAAAGATGTGCAGACTGGGTGGATTGGCCATGCTAAATTGCCGATAGTGTCCAGGGATGTGTAGTTTAGGTGGTTATAGGGGGAGTGGTTTGGGTGGGTGCTCTGAGGGTCGGTGTGGACTTGTTGGGCCGAATGGCCTATTTCCACACTGTAGGGATTTTATCATTCTAAGTATCTCATCTTAAATGTATGCTAACATTTGAAAGTACATGATCACCCCAATGAAGTGTCTTGAAATGGATAAAGTCTCATCTCCAACAAGAATGTTGACATTGCTCAAATTTTATTTCAATTCAACCTGAATTCTGAATGAAAGTAAAGTTTCAGTCAAAAATGTACTGTTACTCATGATTGAGGATATTGCTATAATTGTACTTCTATTGAAAAGTAGAGGAAATTAAACTAAAATAATAAAGCTGTTCCAAATTTTTGTTGAAATATCTGCTGCAGGTGTGAAAAATTCTTTCATCACCTGCAATACCTGGGCCTCAAATTGCATTTCATCCACAAGAGCAAAATGTTGAAATCTATCCTAAAACATTCATCACATTTTTCTATGAATAACAATTATATTCCACCTGTATCCATCCTGTAGGGATAAATGTAATGAAATAAACGCTAGGTACACATTAACCACTTATACCCCTATGTCTACAGACAGCTGACACAATGACAAATCACCTTGAAACATGAACTTCGACTCTGTGCTGTGCTGAAATTGGATAAATGCCTTCTTAAAGTAATGGAAAATAATATACTACTGGTGTAAAGTTAGGATTGGTGGTGCTTGCTGTTTGGGTTAAGTATGCGCCCTTGTTATTAGTAAGTGAGTTAAGGTTGGGGTGGGGCTGAATTGAACAGTCACAAAGTTTAATGGAGTAGTCATTAGGTTATGGCATTTGAAAATGTATTCACTGATCTTGACAATTTTTGTAAGCCATTAAGATGACTGCTTCACTACCTTGCATCTTGACTCCTGGAACTGACCTCCTTGGGAATCTACTCTTCCTGCCACCTCTGCAACTTATAGATATCTCTCCTGCTTTCCAGATCCTCCTAAAAGCATCCAGTTCAACATCACAAACTTGGTTGCCTGCACTCTCAAATGCTGTGCCATGTTTCAGTGCTTCACAAGCCAGACTCACTTCCTACATGGCAACCAGAACAGGCTCCAGTTATAATGCACCTTCCCTTTCAGAGAGATGTAGGCTAGCTTTAAACAGTGCTGACTAGCTTTAACTACAGCTACTCATGGCACTGGTCCCCATCTCAAGTGGATCATCAGAATGGTCAGTGCTGGTTCAGTGTTGAAGTCATTCGAAAACACAGGTAGTACAAAGTGAGCTGTGCTGTAATCAAGTCAATAGACATCCTTGACCATGCTTTGCAATCGTCTTGCTGATTGAATTTCACCTCTTAATATCCTAGAAAAGTTCATAATAGTGTATTTACGAATTAATATTATCATAATATTTATTTTGGCTTAAAGCTTTATTTCAAAAAAACGGAAAGTTAAACTATTCATTGCATGTTAATATGGACACAAAAAGATTTGGGTCAATATTTCATAAATGCATTAATGTTGGATTTTCTGCAAAAAATCAAGGTCTTTTGAACTGATGCGACGGTACGTTTCAGGTTTGGCCCTATATTCAGTCTTGTCCTTCCAAGAGATTTGAGAAACACTCGGTCAGACATGGGAAAGTAATCAAAGCTAATGTTCTCAGCCAACACGTTTCTCATTTTTACTCTATACTGATATAATCAATGGAGATGTTTAAGGAAGGAACGGTGTAAGGACAAAATATCTTCAGAGGTATTTCTTATTTATAAATAGACAGGAGGACACAGCAATATTATAATCTTATGTGTTTCTCACCTAACCTTGCTGCTAGCACTAAATGGTCTTGAGGTGCATTGGTAGTTTCCTGGGTTTAAAGTCTAGATTTAATTCCCATGTGCCCTGGAGATGCATCAGAACATGCTCAAATAGGTTGATATAAAAATAATTATATTAACGATCAGAAGATTTTTTTGATTTGTAGTATTTCTTCAATACTGCATTGAAATGGAAGTCTAACTTATAACTGCTTCCTAAACATCACTTCTTTTGTTGTCATGTGAACATAGTAACTTAAATGCACTATATATTTGAAAAGGAAAGGTTTGCAGGGCTAGGGAAATAAAAAGAGGAAAATAGACCCTACTCTTTATGTGATTACAATTTAAAATTATCCTGGACCGTGGAGTCATTTGGGACTTGCTCAGGATACATAAATGCAAGGTATTTCCTTTTTTCCCCTCTGTTCCACACTCTGCTATTCCTTTTCCTTTCCCAAATATGCTTCTGTCTCTCTTAAGTGAAGCAAGTATAGAACTTGAGTATAGTTTCCTTGATAAAATATTTTACAAAAAGGATCTATGTTCTTACATTTTAAAGAATATATTTGGGAAAACAAACTATAAATGATTGTTAAATCATATTAAAAATATATATTGCAAGTTGTTCCATTGATTACCTTATTCTTACTGATCCAAGCTGAGAGATTCCCCACAATATACGTTCTCATTCTATACTATTCTGCAAATTTCAGGCATATGTTATTACTTGTCCTCAGGAGATATAATGAAAGGTCTGGGAATCTGTGAAGAGTATCATCTCAAACTTGAAGACATTCAGCATGGAAAATTGTGCAGGATTTATAAAAGGAATCTAATCTGATTCCAAAATCAGATCAAATTTACACTTCCATAGAAATTCAAAGTTATCTGCTACCTCCATGGTACCTGAAAGTCTTTTGAAACCTTTTGATGAATTTGATTTTTATTGGTAAATTTGCACATTGTTCAAAGCTGGGGAGTTCTATTTAATTGCGTTCTGTGATTACAACGTTGAAAGCAATTAGGTGCAAATGTAGCATAAACTTTAAAGCTTAGAAATGGGATGTACTGAATATACGATTTTTAATGCACCACAATTATTGCATCTACATTTTATCTCATATTGTACAGTAATTGCAATAGATTTCAGATTATGTTCGTACAATTTTCTTTCTTTCCAAGGATTTTCCATGCTGTATTATACAACTCAATACCAGAAGTAATGTTAAACTTTGATTTCTTTGCAATTGTTGAACTCATGTACTGACATGGGCCAGAACTGTTAAAAATATTGGAAGTTAAGTATAGCAAACATTTTAAGACTATCTTTGCATGTCCAATTCAGGATTCAGATAGATGTAATTAAAAAGGAAAAGCTAAAAGAAAGGTTGTTATTAATTAGCAGAATCATGCCAAAACATATTCACTTAACAACAAAGAACTTGCATTCCTGTTATGATTTCATAATTTTATCCCAGTTTCATCAATACAATTCCTGGAACAAATAAAACTAGTGACCTTTATTTAAGGGTGCGGGCTGGTATCTGTTTGCTTCAACCATAACATCATTAATAAATTATGTTACTTTAACATATTATTTCCACATTTTAAAACTTCTATTTTATAATTTTCCACAATTTAGATTTCTTATTGAATTTATGGTAATTTTGTTCTTTTATATCAGTATCTCTTTTTCTGTTTTATTCTGTTGTTCCCATCTTGTATTTTTATCTTTGCTCTCCTTCATTCCCATGTATTTGTTTCATTCTAAAGAGTTTCAGAGCTGGAAGTCTCTCTGTGATCTTGCCCACAATTAAATAGAAATGAACAGGTCACTGCCACTTTCTCAAAAAAGTAATTAAGGATGGGTAATCAATGTTGGCTTAGCCAGCGAGACTCTCATATTCCTGAATGAAAACAAGAAAAAAGCAATAGTGCTGAGAAATTCATGCAGTTAGGCTTACCACTGTCTGACCACAGGACCATGACTCCGGTCCCTATGCTTGCTTCATCCTCCCTCACCATGACTGCTTTTGACCGCGCTTTTCCCCTGTGATAGCATGCTAATGTTAGAGGGGAGAAGGACTTGTCACACAATAGATGATCTTCTCTTCCATACATGTCACTGCTACTTCCTGCAAACATCATGTGTAAGGTAATACAAGGCCTAGAAAGTGACACGAATATTACCAAAGTCCCCAAGTGCATTTAAAGAATTTTGCTGAGTCTTTCCCTCCATCTATTTCACTTCTAGAACATATTGGCAGAATGTTCCTCTTCTAAGACCTTCTTTGGGACATTTTCTTTCCAATGTTGCCATGAATGAGGACCAATCAAATGGGTTGGAGTTGGGTCGAGTGAGGCTTATAGCCTACTTTACCATCAATCTATACCTAAAAGAAAATTGAGATCCAATTCACTGCTGATTAATATTCCAAATTACATTTTTATCCTTTGTTTCAATTTTATATATCTTTTCCCTGTTTATTTTTCTCTTTTTGTTCTCTTTTGTTTTAGTTGATGTTAGTCAGGTAGTTATTCCAATTTCTAACACTTTTCCATTTGATGTCATGTTTTTCCAACCACCTCGTCATTCTAGTCATTTCTAACGATTCTAGTCAATCCAGCCAAGGAATAATACATTTTGATTTTATTTTTTTAATTCACAGAGGTAAAGAAACCTTGAATTTCTCTGAAAATCTTCAATCCTGTGTATTCAAAACTCCTAGTTCAAGAGAACTAAGTCATAGTTGCAGTCAACTTTTCTTTTATTTGTAGAGAGTGACACTATTTGTTGGAGGGGGTGTGCGTGTGTTAGTGGTAAATGCTCATCTTGTCCACATGGATAGCAATCTGGCAGACCAGATTTTACATCCATTAGAAAATCTGCCTAATTTTCATTTCAATGAAATCAGCAGAATGTAAATTGGGTGAGATCCCCTATCAGTGGCATATCTACATGATCAGATTATTAACCTTGTATTTAAGAAGAATTTTATATCCAAGATGTCTTATTTATGACTTTCCATCTGTCTTACTAAGCTTGTTTCTGAGGGTTGGGCTACAAATCTCTCATTGGATTGGTCCATACTAATGGTCAAAGTAGTGCAGTGGTCTGCTACTAACTTCCCAGCATGTTAGCTGAGTAGCAGACTCTCCCAATCTTCCTGCTTGTCACTGGGTATGTTGGAAGGATTTACAGGCTGCTAATCAATCTTTCTCCCCATGTTAAGAATGCACCTTCTATGACCTGACATGGGACACAAGCCAAGAGCTTCTGAGTTAGAGATGGAAGTAACTTAGAGACACTACCACTGCACAACAGGACCTCCATATACTGTTTATGACTACCTGACCAACACTAGTACTGTTTCAGTGAATTTTACCTTTTTTTTTCATTTTACTGAATGCATTTTGTAGTATGAGGGAAAGAACTGGAGCAGACAATATTCACGTTAAGTCATAAGTAATAGATTTTTTCTTCCAATTTATGAATATTATAAAATAGAGTCAGATTGTTTTTATTTAAAAAGTGAGTTCATAATCTAAGACTGGGTGGCCTGTCAGCTCTAAGTTTATTCATTTAGTTATAAGTTGCCATGGAAGTTAGATCAGTTAATGCTGGGTGTGGGGGAGTTGGATTGTGTCACAGCTACCAGTCATAATTATATTGTGGGCACCACTGCCAGCTGGATCGTGTCAGGACTGCCAGCTGGTTTTGGTCTCATGAGTGATGTTGCTGCCAAATCAGCATTCCCTCTAAATCCACTGTTGCTTCCTTTAACCAGTAGGTACCAGATGTTTTCAGAGTCTGAAACAGTCTTAGAAAGACTGTGTGGTAGCCCCATACTATTTCCAATCCCCTTCACAGTGTTTGTATGCCTCTGGTGTGAGTGTTGTTTGAGTACTGTCTGGATGGAAAGCTCGTTAATCTCAGTTACCTTTGTTCCCAAACTAAATTGACCACTGCTGATACACATTATCACTTGCTTGTGTATGACTGCATTGTCATTACCCACCTGGCACTAGATGTGCCAGTCAATCTCCATCTGTCCAATTCTGCAAAGAAGAGACTCGGTCTGTCCTTGAACATTGCTGAGACAAAACTTTCATAACAACCTTCACATGGTCAATTGAAAATTCCATCACGTATATGATTGAATGGGAGATTCTGGACAATTTTGAGCACTTTCCATTCCTTGGAAGCTATGTCTCTCAAATGAATACCATTGATAAAAAGATCTAACAATGGGTTAGCTGTGTCAGCTCAGATGTCTAAAAACTATGGCAGCAGGTGTTTTACAACAAAGACCTGCACAAGTCAACAGAAGTTCAGTTGTGCAGGGCAGTTGTTGCTACCACACTCCTGTAATGGGGTGAAACTTGGACTGTGTATCAGTGATACATGAAGGCTAGAAAAATTCCATCATCAGTGTCTTCACTGCATCTTCAGCATTGAATGGGAGGACAGTCAAACAAACAATTATGCCCTTCTTCAAGCCAGCTTCATAGCAATCAGGCAAAGCTCCTGAAAAATCAATTACAATGGACCGGGCACTGTGTCGAGGTGCCTAGAAATAATCTCCATTCATGCTCTGTTTGCTTAATTCTCAAACGGCCAGCATTTCAGAGGAAGACAAAGAATATGCTTCAAAGACACTCAGACGTGTGGCAGAATTAGCATTAATGACAATTGGCGACAATGACAACAAATTGTCCATTAATTTGCATCACATTTTGAGTTCAAAAGTCTTAATGATGGGGCAGAGCAATAGTATAGAAGGAAATGCAAGGAAGAAATTCTCTGGGTGAAAAATTGTCCTGTCCAGTCACATGAAGACCCATGGTCAAAACCCACGACTCTGAGTAGGCATCATCATTGAGTTGAGGGAGAACCAGTAAAATACCAGCTGTGCTAATACTTCCACATTTATTCTTAGTCTTACGATGAACAAATATTCCAAGTGAACATTCAGAATTTGGTTTTTAGTTGTTGTTTTCCTACGTAAGAATCTTTAGCCAGGATTTTTTTCTAAGCTGCTCCAGTTTTAGCTCTGAATCTTCCCTAAAACTATGATGGAAATCTCACTAAATGTGATCCCTGCCCCTTTAAACTAAGTTAGGAATAACTCCAAAGAAAATCATGGGAAATTATTATGTTGTTACTTTTTTCTTTCAGTCTTCATGATAGGAATGAAACTCAGAGCATTGCAAACACAAACCTTTTGGCTGATTTCCATTCAGTATTGTTCTTGATCACTTGCTCAGTGACAGGCTTTCATCAGGTTTAACAAATAATGCTGTATCAATTAGACCTGAATTTTCACAGGATTGGATGTCTGACACAAACCATAGCAGGTGATGGCCTAGTGGTATTATTGCTGGATTGTTAATTCAAAGACCCAGATAATGTTCTAAGTTTGAATCCTGCCACTCTGCAGATGGTGGAATTTCAGTTCAATAAAAATCTGGAATTAAGGGTTCAATGATGACTGTGAATCCATTGCTTATTGTCAAGGAAAAAACCATCTGCTTGACTAAGGTCCTTTTGGGAAGGAAATTGCTGTCCCTACCTGGTCTGACATACATATGACACCAGGCCTCCTGCAATGTGGCTGCCTCTTAAATGCCCTCTGGGCTATTAAGGAGGGACAATAAATGCTGACCCAGCCAGCGATGCCCTCATCCTGTGCATGAACAAACAAAAACATAAGAGCAAGGAAGGGTGTGGAATTGGAGTGGAATCTTTTGCAATTTGTGAAAACAGCAGCACTTTTAACATTAGAGCTAACTGTAAGCAGAAGTGATTTTCATTATTAGCATTTCCAGAACCAGACTTGTCTCACTTATGACTTTGTGAAAGAAGTTGTTGTGCAGGTCTTTGCAGAGGTCAAGTACCTTTCAGAGAGTGCAGGAAGTTCAACAAGGTCAGCCACTCCAAAGACCAGATGCTTGGGAGCTGGAGAGTGGGAGCCTACTACCGTGGAATGGCATGTCTCTTTGGCCTGTCTCACTTAGCCTTCCAATCTTTGATAGTGCTGAGTATAAGTGGTGTACTGCCATACGGAGGAAATAAGGTGAGGAGTGGGAGGTAGCATAGTATGCACCAGGCAGGAGGAGAAGGAGGACAACAATGTGTTAGGCCACAGTCACTGCAGAGGTCATATTTGGGTATGACAGAAAACCAATGCAGAGTAAGGCCCAGATTAATCTGTGAATTGGCTGTATGTATTTGTGCCATGGTGCAACAAGATCTCACACCACAGCCTGCAGTGACACTAAGGTCCACGTAACCCTGAAATTTATGCTGCCATGGGTCAGTTACAGATCTCACAGCCAGCTATGCGCAAGTGCATCAAGGCAATTACAGATACAAACATATGAGTTAGGAGCAGGAGCTAGTCATTTGGCCTCTTGAGACTGCTTCACCAAACAAATACACTGAATGTAATGGCCTCTTCTAATTAATGGAAAATGGGTCTGAAAAGACAGTGGCATCTACGATTTCCTCTGTATTAAAGGATCATGGTAGATTCTAGCATACCATACACATCCATGCAGGAATACCTGGGTGTGGTCACAAACACCACTACATATTTCAGGAAAAGAAGGATTTCCTGTTAATGAAGGTATACAGCGTGATGCCCTTATAGCAATATGAGTACAGTAGCAGCACCTTGTACCTGAGGGAAACCTGCTATTTCTGCAAACCCCTAGCCCTCTATACCTATCCCGTCATTAATTAGAAGTTGTTAATTTTCAATTGGTCCTGATAAAGGGTTTCAGACCGAAACATTGACTTTTGGGCTCCTCAGATGCTGTCTGACTGGTTGTGCTTCTCCAGCTCCACAATTGTTGACTCTAGTTTCCAGCATTTGCAGTCCTTACTGCCTCCAACCCCTTTAAGCTGATGGCTGATCTGGTGGTTAGGTTCGGGGAGTTGCCTATACAGCCTGAAAGGTAATACAACAACAAACACATGCTGACCCAGAAGACAACCAAGCAGGCTGTCGGCTTCTTGAAAATGCACTTTAGGTGCCTTCGCTGTCCTGGAAGAGCTTGACAGTCCTCCCCTCCAAAAACCACCAGAATAATTATCATATTTTGCATGCTTCACAATAAGGTGCAAATGAAAGGTGAACAAGAGAGGCCTGTATGCATTTTGCAGGGCCATTCCTGGCATTGATGTTGCTATTAATTTTTGTTTTCTTCAGTTTTCCTCAAATTGTGTCAGACAAAATAGTTGTGTTTCTGAAAGAAGTAATCATCTCCCTTTGACATTGTAATGAGGTAAACTCACATTTTATCCTTCGATTATCACTTTTATCCTTTTGGATAACATCATCATTGTTTTATCAGGTTCAATTAAAGGCAGTAAAGATCGCTGTGTCTAATTGGTACTGCTTCACAATAGCTGATTGATTGCATTAAGAGTTAATGACTAAATACTAGTGGTTATGCTGTCAGGAATGTCCAATGATCAGATTTTGAAGATTTGCTTGCAGTTGGAGGGCAAATGAACAATTTTTTTTTGACAAACCTGTGAAATGAGTGATCTCTTACGATCTCTCAGTCATGAAGAGATTTTGACACCCCCATAATTAATCTTGAGTGGTATATATTTTCCCTTAAGTTTGGTGAACATTCTTTTAAGACTTAGGAGCTCCCCCCCCTTGTTGAACTGTATTACATTGATCACTGGTATTTAGCTTTTGAGCTGGTGGAAGTTCTTCAATACACTGTCAAATTTTAAGAACGAAGCATACTTTTCTGCTGAGGAGTGAGAAGTTTTTGATAATGTGCACCAGCTCCACTTTTATGAGCCCTCTCAGCATTTCTCCCAGGACAGGATCGATGAATCTGGAGATTTCGTGCTTCCGTACACTTGCCTCAGGAATGAGAAACCGGACCCTGGTGTTCAAATACTTGTGTGAATTATAGGTAGTTCCTCATAGCAGCGCGTTGTCTGCTTGAAAATAACAATGAAGATTGTGAGCTAGCTTTCATTCTGATTGCTCTTACTGGCAGATGGAAGTTGTTTTTGATACCAGTGAAATGTAGGAAATCACCCAGACAAATATTAATGATAATTTTATATAGGACCAAATTGCCGTAAGCCTCATGGTTGTCGTATGCAGTATTTTTTCATTTTTTCAAGTATTTTCTCTTTGCCCAGTCCATTACTTTTTTACTGAAGTGAGCACAAGGCATAAATCTGTGACTTTACTGAAATAAAGTTATCTCTTTGGTTACTTATTCATTGGTACAAATATAAACTGATAAAGCAAGAAAGTTAGAATCTATTTCCTCCAGACTAGGAATTTCAATGAGAGCTTGTTTCACTGTTGCACTGGCTCCGGTTTCTGAAAAAACTATTACCTCAAGTTCAAAATTTGAAGGGATCCTTTTTGGAAAAAAAAAGCAGACCTGTGACCCATGTGAATGTGTCTTACACAGTGGACCATTATTGCTGCTGGAAAAACTTTCACGATGGGATGGTGTTTCTTCAGAAATTCTTGTTCCCCATATACTGGCGATATCAGATTCCTCAGGTGAAGCTGTCATGTTGTTTCTGAATCAGGAGGTTAAAGTGATCCTTTAATTATTTTTCTGGATGCTCTGGTGTAAAATAAGAAGTTACAATTTAAAGTTGGTGCTAAGCCAGTAGCTGGAGAGTACAGAATCTCTAAAAAGGCTGGAGTCAGCATTTTGAGTCCTGCCTTGTCTTTGTTTCTTCAGTGGTTGCACAATACTAGTAATGTCCATACAAATCAGCTCTGTGCAATTACTGCTGGAGAGATACTGTTCTACTTCTGCTTACGTCCTTGTGTACAGTTAAATTTAGTAAATCGCTTATTTTATGTACAAAAAAACCACTCCAGCCTTTTCTTTACTCTTCCTTAGGGCTAGTGTGTAACAGAACAAACTCACAGACCTGAGGAGATCATGGGATTGATTTACAAACTAGGTCGACGATTGTTTTTGCCCTTTTTACTTTTTTCAAAGGTTTTCTACGTAATTACAATTTTATGACAGTTCAGAGTATTTCAAAATGGCACAAATCATAATGAGGCAGATGTATATCGTATCAAGTTGCCACTAAGCAAAAAGGTTGAGATAGAAGTTATAATTTGTTGAAAGAGTGCAGAGGTCTGTGTTGTTTGGGACTTCACTGTGCAAAAAGGGGCACTAATGGATGCAGGCGGAGGCTGGGCACCTCACATCATCACAACGAGCGACAGTTTTCTGAATGGCATGCGGCAGACAATGCGGCAGTGCTGTTTGTGACTCTGAAACAAGCAAGTGAAGTTGTTAAGGAGGCAATTGAACGCAACTTTATCAGATCGTTTACATTTTTTGGGAAGGGAATGGAGTGTGTGAGTGGTTGGAACTGTTGATCTTGCTGCAATTGATGTCTGTGCAGCAAAGTTTTCCATTTTGTCTTTCAGAAATGATTTGCGGTGAGGTTTTCGAGCTCCTGGATGTTAGTGGTGGACACTGGCTCTTCGATATCGAAGACTTGTTTCTGGATCCTACCTGTTGGAAGTGTTCTTTGGCTCTGAGATGTTGGGGCTCATCTCTGGCTCCTAGATTTTGTTCTGATTGTAGCAAAGAATATGGAGTATTACTGTTCTACTTGCATCAATTGATTCTAAAACCTGAGACTTTGATGGACTAAAGTTACTTTTAGAAGGAACAATACTATTCTGATCGCCTGGCCACAAATTGAGACCAGCTTTGTGAAACCAGTGTAAGATACATAAAACATGTCTGCACTGAAATTACCATTTTATCATAAGCAGGGAAACCAGGCAACAACGTCAGCATCATGAAGTTGCATCCTGTTTAATTCACACTTGTAAGACACTTTCACATACTGGGAGATGAAAAGCTTGCCTGCTGGGTAGCCAGCTTGGAAAAACAATAAGCAGACTCAGGAATGTACAAATGGACCTGCTTGGGGTAGTGAAAGACTGACGAGGAAGAATGGATATGTAAGCAAGAAGTGGAAGACACTTTCTCTCTGCCTGTCTCTTTCAAACTTAAGTACCACTACCCAGTGAAAAAGCAAGTTGGAGCTATAGCCATTCACATAGAACTCAAGACCTACAAACCTCACCACAGCTGAAGAAAAGCTAAACTGTCAGGACTCAAGCTTAAAATCTAAAATCTCAACTACTTTTTAAACTTAGAATCCCTACAGTGTGGAACCAGGCCCTTCAGCCCAACAAGTCCACACCAAACCTTGGAGCATCCTGCCCAGACACATGCCCCTACAACCCACCTAATCTACACCTCCCTGAACACTATGGGCAATTTAGCATGGCCAATCAACCTAACCTGCACATCTTTGGACTGCGGGGGAAACTGGAGCAAACCCATGCAGACACAGGGAGAATGTGCAAACTCCACACAGACAGACACCTGAGGCTGGAATTGAACCTGGGTCTCTGGTGCTGTGAAGCAGCAATGCTAACCACCGTGCCGTGCCGCCCCACTCTAAGAGTTTAGTCTGTAACCGCCTTTACCTTTCTGTCTGCGCGGTCACAGTTCTCCAAACCCTTTCTTTCTAAGCTTATGACTTGTGTCAATGTTTACATTTGATGTTACATTTTTATGAGGGCAGTATGTAATAAATTTCCTCTTTCTTTCACCCTGGGATACTTTGTAATTTGGCCCCTTCATTTTGATTTAGTTAGTTCGATTTTAAATTAAGTATGTTAACTGTGTGCTAGAAAAACACTATATAAATATTCGGTGCAATCGACCAAGAGGGCATTAAAAAGAATGGAGCTGATCACACTGCCTCTTCTGATCATAACAATTTTGAGGGCTTATCACTGATCCCTGGATGTCGAGGAAGCTTCCCTTATCTTGGCATTGTCCTAGCTATTTTTCAGTTGCATTGCACATTTGCAGAACAGCAAGTGGTGACTGAGAACTCAGCTCACAGTGGACACTGTCACCACCTGGCCCTGCCTGATAGCCAAGTGAACTTCCTTCATGCCTCGATCTCCCCATTTTCCTCACCCTACCCTGAGAGCCTATTTCAACCCATTTCCCCCATGTCGAGACTCACCACATTGAACTTTGTCTGTAACTGACATCCTTGTTCTTTGAACCCTGACATTACATCTTAATGATGCCTGCCCTGTTTCTGTGGAAGCCATGATGGTGGTCACTGTCAATAATTCCACTCCGCCTCACAACCTACCGTGGCCTCTGAAGCTATTCAGGATAATTCCATACACCTTGAGTTTTCTTCAGTCACCATCCTTGTTCCCACTTCCACAAAAGCATCTGCTTAACTACCACCACCCAGCCCCACCCCCAAACCTGACTGTCCAACTCCATTTGGCAATGATTCTCCCGCTGCCCCTGTAGGTCCCTCCAGCAACCTCCTTAATGATCGGCATGTGGATCCTTTGCCCCCAGACCAACATTGACAAGCAATTCCCAAGCATCGCTGATCAACTCATTGAACACTATCTTTGTAGCACTTAAATGGATGATACACAGCTCCCCCAGACTGCTGGCCTGAAGGCTGATTGTTGACCACTCACTGAACTACAGTCAGATAGATCTCCTGACAACGAGCAACCTGAGCAGGTGAATGACTGTGACCAAGCTGTGGACTGTACATGGTCTGTTCCTGTGACTGCCACTATAGCGATTCCCCCTCAACTGAACTGAGGACTTTCCGCCACTGTTTCCAAAATGGCCATTTGGTTGAATAAGTATGCAGTCTGTATGCTGCCCAGGCAGCTGGCTCATGTTGTAGGTGTTAATTGGAATCCTTGGTGGAATGTACATCAAAATCCTCCCCCAGTCATGACAAGCAGCTTGCTGTGTGTCTGTGAAAGACAGCACGTCAGTACAGCAGCACTGCTAGCCCTTGGCTCCGGTTAAAAGCACCAATATGCTAACAGGCATGGCAGACAAGTCAAGGACAGGCAATCAATGAATGCTGCAAGGATGTAGGTCGGTGCTAAGTGAGCCAGTAAACAGTCGTGAAATGCAACTCTGGTCCAATCCACGAGCAGGGTGCCTGTCCGACCTTGCAGCAGCCTTTCAATGCTAGTTTCCATGCATCCTGAAAGTCTAAGGTTCCGAAGCAGTGAGCAAGTGTATTGGAGAGGTGACATGATGACTGTGAGGGATTAGCAAATGCCAGATACCAATGTTCAAGGATGAAGGATGAAGTGTGGCTGGTGCCCACGGATTGCGTCATAATGTGCTGAGTAACATCAAGGTTCCTTGCAAACAGCAGCAAGCTGAAGTCACCAGGTACTTGCTCTATCTTCCATGTTCACATTTCTTGACACCTGGCTTGTTTGTTGCATTTGGCAAGATAGGAAGTTGAATGGTAACAATGTGAGTATGGCCATTAAAAGGTATTTAACAAACTGTAATTCCCTTAATTGGATATTTGCCACTGCCTAACAAGAAACTCAGCAAAAGCATAAAAGATGGAGTGAGATGCTCCCAACATCGAGACTGGCCTCAGCGGAGTTCTCATTTGATTCTGCCACAAATCTTGCTGAAGCCTACGTCGCTCAGATTCTATTAAGATTCCATGCTGCCTTAATTCCTCTGCTGTCCTGGTTCACAATCTATGTAGCCTCAAATGTATATCTTAAGACATTTATTAATATCTGGCTATGAATTCAATTTTCTATCTGACTTATGATGCTATACCCATTCCTGCATGTTTTCTATACCTCAAGGCTCCAAAGCATGCATTGTGTCAGGTGAAAAACAGGAGGACTGCCAACTAGCTGCTGCCTGATTCTCCAACCTGCATTCCCAAAAACAGGCCTCCGCCAAAAATGGCACTTCACAAAGTGTGTTCTTCCACCCTGTAGTGTAGTATTTATTTTGAATAATATGATGAAATGTTCATCTTAGATTAGCCATCTTTCCCAATGTTACTTGCAAATGGAAACAGAATCCAGGAGAGGTCTTTAATGGGTAGCCAACTAAAATCATGCATTTACACTGTTGTCTAAAGCCTTTCTACTCTGTCTCCTAGTATTTTAAGCTGCTTGTTAATGTTTTATTTTGAAACAAAAACAGCAATTCCTAGAGAAAATCAACAGGGCTGACAACATTTTCTGGAGACAAAACAGAGTTATTGTTTTGAGGCCAGTGATCCTTCTTCAGAAATGTTTTATTTTAATAGGGTGACTATGATTTCTGTAGCACATATAAGAGTATGATGTGTAAATAAATAATCAAAGAAGTGAATGACATTTTGGCATTTGTATCAAGGGAAATGGAAAAGGCAATGTCCCAGCTGAATCTCTATGTTGGTCTGTTCTATTTGAGACTTGGTTAGAACCTATGGGGAGTAATGTATTCTGTTTCAGGCACTTAACCTCAGGAAGGACATGCTGGACTTGGAAGCAGCAAAGAGCAAATGAGGGAATAGGTGTTAAATTATAAAGTCACATTGCATAAACTTGGCTTTCATTCCCTTGAATTTTGAAAGTTGAGCAGTGGTTTCATTGAAATTCTCTGAAATAACAAAGGCTTTCAAAAAGGTGAATATAGACATGTTACTTCCTCTGATGGGGGAGTCCAGAATAAGATAGCGCCAATAAAATTAGAACCAGGTCTTTTAGGAGTGAAACCAGGAAACAAAGTCCTCCTTGCTAACATATGGGGTCTTCTCCCAAAACTGGGAGAGCTGTCTCTCTCATGAGTTAAGCAATAGTCCACCACCCACTAGCAGGATAGGTGCATCAGAATGGGTGGCGCAGTAGTACACATTCAGGAATGAGTTGCCTCTGAGTCCTCAATATTGACTCCAGGCATCAGGTCAAACATGAGCAAGGAAACCTCTTGCCAATTATCACATACTTCATTCTCCCCCTCTCCTTCAGCAATGAATCAGCCCTCCCCCATGTTGAGCATCACTCAGAGGAAACTTTGAGTGTGGCAGATGTTTGAATGTACTTTAAATGGGGATTCAATGTCTGTGACCAAGTCTGGGCATCCACAGGCCATTGTGGACCTGAAAACTCCCATGTTCTTGCTGCACTTCAAGGTTACAAAGGTAGTTACTAGGAGACAAGGGTTACACACTATGTTGTCTTGCAGTACACTCTGAACAGAATGTAATCCATAATCCTTAGCATACTGTACACTGCAGACCAAGAAGGGCAGTTGTGGGGTCTGAAAAACTGGGAGAGAGTGAGCAGTCTCCCGAGAAAGAAGGTGAGGGTACTGAGCAAGAGGAACATCATCTTCCTCATCATACAAGGCAGCAGTGCTATAAGGCAGACAGAGCCGAATTGACACTCAGTTCTAGTAGATGAGAGATTGGTGCCGTGATAATTCGTTGACTGTAAACTTGATGATGAGGAGGCTAACAGTCCATTTTTGTTGTGAGAGGCAAATACAGGTTATTTGTTTGCTTTTTTGACTGTTGCTGAAAGAAATTTAAGAGGAACAGATGCACCAGCAGCAAGCACCAACGAATATTAGACAGCCCTCCGCAAGATGGGATTGCAGCTTAAAGTCCCTTGAGGATGTAAAGCAGGGCCAGAGCCTTTTGTCCTTAATGTCATTTCCTCTGGGTAAGAAAAGCACAGTGGTACTGAAGGCTGTTGTCGCAGGACCTGTGATCTGAGAAAGTGAGCGGCCATCTTACCCCAGTGGCTGTCAAGGTGACAGCTGTGTTGAACCTTTGTGAAACTGGTCACATGTTAGAAATTAATGATCACTACCATCAAGAAGGACAAGGACAGCAGCTACATAGAAACAGTGATTTAATTGTTGGAAGAAATTGTTCATGAGATTTGAGGGTCATTGGATCAGTCAGTATTTATTGCCCATTCCTAGTTGCCCTGGAGAAGGTAGTGACCTTCCTGAGCCAATGCAGTTCTTGGATGTAAGTACACTCAATGCTGTTAGGAAGGAAGTTCCAGGATTTTGGAGAAATAATGAAGGAATGGCGATATAGTTCCAAATTTGGGGTGAAGTGTGACTTGGAGGGGATCTTGCAGGCGGTAGTGTGAACATGCATCTCCACCCCTTGTTCTCGGTGGAAGAGGTTGTGAGTTTGGAAGGTGCTGTTGAAGAGCCTTGATGAGTTACTGCTGTTCACCTTGTGGATGAAGTACATTGCTATCACTGTGTGTGGGTGGTGAAGGGAATGTTTAAGGTGGTAGTTGGGATGCCAATCAAATGGGCTGCTTTGTCCTGGATGGTGAAGATATCAAATGTAAGTTTAAAAGAATACTTAACTGAAGCAAGGATATTCCTCTATACTCCACAGGAGCTGCAAACATTGCTGCTTTCTCCCTTGATCCTGGCTGCCTCCATTTCCTCTAGTGGGTGACCTGATGGCTGCTGCCAGCAATGCAATGATGTGAAATTTAATTCCACTCTACCTGAGAGGATAGCAGGCATCCGCAACTTGCTGATCTAGTAATTCCTGAGCCACCTGGCAAATGTACATTGTACAAAACCATTCAATGCACCGATCATTCTCTCTGCATAGTTTTTGCCTACAAACTCAGCACTATCCAATTTCACCTTTTTAAAACCTAATGCAGGGCACAGATTCCAAGCCCAATTTGACATGCACTAATTCCAAATTGGAAATCCTGTCTGGTTGCTCAGCTGGTCCATTTAAGTTACTGGACTCATTAAGACCGGGGTCCATCTAACTGACATTAAGCTGGACAATAGTGAGTATACTGCAGTGAGCTAAGAATTCAAATTCTCATCATTGTGTTTTACACGTATCCACTAGGTCGGGTGCTAATGTCACTGGACTAGTCATACAAGGGCGCAGGCTAATGCTGTAAAGACATCATGAGTTCAAATTTCACCATGGCAGCTGGAGAATTTAAAATAAATTAATTTTAAAAATACGTAATTGAGAGTAAGTCTCAGTAAAGATGCCGTGAAATTATCGCCAATTGTCATAAGAACACATCTGGTGCGCTTTAGAGAATGGCCTTTCAGAAAGAAAATCTGCCATTCTTACTTGTTCTGGCTTACACGTTGATTCCAGACACAAAACCACAGCAATGTGGTTGATTCTTAATTAATGGTCCAGTGAGCCTGTTAGTTCAAGGACAATTAGAGATGTGTAACAAATACTGGTGTTGCCAGAAATGCCTATATCCAATAACATAATTTTTTTTGTTAATTGGTCTGCTTTGTGAAACTTGCTACTCTGTGAGGGATTTCAGCAGCTTCGTTTTTTTTGCTGTTTACTAATCCCCTTGGATCATGGATAATTTTTATGATTGTTTTTGATTCATTCACGCATAATCAATTAGACATTTGATATATAACGGATAAATGACAGCCAATTAGAGTTTCCTCCTCAAACATACACAAGGAATTCGAGAGAAGCTCAGCAGGTCTGGCAACATCTGTGGGAGGAGAAAACGCGCAAATGTTTTGAGTCAAGTGTGACTGTCATTCAGAATTCAATTCTTCAGAACTGAGTTGCTGAATTTCTCCAGCATTGTCAACGTGCGGCATACATTTATGATGACATCTACTGGACAGGCATGGGCCTCTTCACCAGCACATAGGAAGCAAAACATGCCCTGATCCACTATGGAAGTGGAACATTCTTGTAGCTATGTGATAGAATGTATTACCGTGGAGAAGTCAGGGCACTGAGAACTGATTGGTTTTCAGCCAAGATCTGATACAACATGTGTAGTGAAGCATGTTGGCATGCAGGACTATTGAACTTTTGTCAATTACATCCACTATAGGACAAAATCATGGATAAAAAAAAAAAATTGCAATTTGTTCTGGTTGGTTGCACAATCAATGAATGGGGGTTTATTTGCTACTTTTTGCGAAATTAGCAAAAATGTCTAAATTCAAATCATTTGGTACTTACTATAACTGTAACAAGATGCAAAATGCTGTGGTATGCAAAACTTTATTTCATAGCATTCAATCTACATTAAAAAGAGAAAGACTCTATCGCACTAATGTTTCAAAAAGATGTGTTGCCAAGATTTAATTTTCATGGTATATGTTACATCCTGAATAGTTTATTTATTAGCAACCAACTGCCAAAAAGTATACATTATTGTATCTAATCATGATTCCTTATACCTTCGGGTCAAACATTTCCATTAGCTTTATTAGCCAATATCATGCTACCTCTGCTGAGAAATTGCGTGTGTTGGCTGCATAAGGTATGGAAAGTAGAAAACAAATGTTATTAAAATGCAAACTATTCAATCTATATTGTTACTAATAGCTGTCAGTGAGTATGAAGCTGTAATTCAACCTTGGGGCTCTGCTGATGATCATAAACCACTCGAGTTTCACTCTCACTGTTTATGATATCGCCAGCACTCATTGATTGAATTACAGCTTTGGAATTAACTGCCAGCTATTTATTAGCCTGTATTTAATTATAGCCTCTGGAAAGGTAACAAAATAATACTTTGTTCTTTAACACTTCCTGAGAGAGAACTCCTTTCAAAAAAAAAGATAAAATTGCATTTTCTGCATAACTTAAAGGACGACACTTCTCAAAACGAACAGGCCAAGGGTTTTCTCACACTATAGAATCGGAGTGATAGTGGGTACAAATAGACCAAGAGGGCAATAGTGGGAGAATTGCTGTGATCTGTTTGTAACCTGAATTCAACTATACTTAGTGTGTAGATTAAGGACGGTAGATATGATAATGTAATCAGACATATCATTTTGCCATTTGAAATTGAAAGAAAGAAAATGAGGCGCAGTTCTTATTGCTCATTTCTCTTTTCCATACAAAAAAAATGTCATGCATGTCCTCATGGAACATTGCCCCTTCTAACCAATTTATCTGTTTTCAAATGTTTGCTGTACCAAGGGTTAATGTGTACGATGAAGCATCTCATCTGAGGAACTCTGTTAACTCAAAACCTCCTCTTGACCCTTCTGTTGTGTTTTCATTTCAAATGTGGTATGTCTATGAATGTCAGCAAAACAGGGCAATTAGAAGCTTAAAAAGGGTTGTAACATAAACCATCATTGCAGTGAAATGGATACCAGCAAGAGCTGCTCAGTGCTCACTTAACATTACATTAAGTTTGAAAGTGCAGATCCCCTCATTCTGCTATGGTGGCCTGCTATTAAACACATTTGTCTATGGCCTGACCCACTATTAAAAAAGACTGTCTGCAATTTGATACAATGATGTAACACAGCATGCAAAATGCCAGCAAATGGTGACCAGTGAAGAACAGACACAAATCAGACTCGGATAAGACCTTAATTGCTGTCTCTGTTTTTGCTTGAAACATGATGCTACTCTTTCATGCTGTGTCTCCAACCCCCAATTTTCCTCTTCTCTCCTCACAGTTTTGGCTCTCTCTGGTATATAGCTCCGTAGGTATCAGCAATTCTCTGATATCTTGCCCAAAATGGCTGTCTCTTCATTTGGGTTATTTGTAAGGTAAATTCACCTTGCAGAAATAACAATCATGCTTGATCCTCTCCTCATCCAACATCCACATACATCAGTTTTCCAGCACTGGGTAGATTAAAATAGGAATCCTGGCTGATTTTGCCTCTCTATCCCAAGGGGCCAATTTTAGGAACCCAACAGCTGTTTTGGGTGAGGTCAGCTAATTCAGCACGAAGCAAGACTCGAACCTAGCACATTTCTGGTCTATATAGTTCAGTACTGACCAGGATAGTGCACTTAACCTTTAAACCAGTAGCAGAACATAAATATCATTCATCGATAGTTGATATTTCTTTTTATAACACTTGCAGTACTATTACTGCAAGCAAGAAAATATAAATGCATGACATTGAGATAAAAAATAAGGTTTTGCAGCACCTCTTTATATTTTGTTTCTAAATTTTGATATTACATTTCATATTATCTCAAATATGCTGTCAAAGTGACAGACTAAATAGTGTCATAGAGCTGTACAGCATGGAAACAGACCTTTCAGTCCAACTCATCCATGCCGATTAGATATCCTAACTTAATCTGATCCCACTTGCCAGCATTTGGCCCATATCTCTCATAACCCTCCCCTATTCATATACCCATCCAGATGCCTTTTAAATTTTGTAATTGTACCAGCCTCCACCACCTCCTCTGGCACCTCATTCCATATACACACCATCCACTGTGTGGAAAAGTTGCTCCTTAGGTCCATTTTGAATCTTTGCCCTCTCACCTTAAACCTATGCCGTCTAGTCTTGGACTCCCCCACCCCAGGGAAAGGACATTGTCTATTTACCCTAACCAAGCCCCTCATGATTTTATAAACCTCTATAAGGTCACCTCTCAACCTCCGATATGCCAAGGAAAAAAGCCCGTCCTTGTAGCACAAACCATCCCACCCTGGCAACATCCTTGTAAATCTTTTCTGAACCCTTTCAAGTTTCACAACATCCTTCCTATAGCAGGGAGATTAGAATTGCATGCAGTATTCCAAAGGTGGCCTAACCAATGTCCTGTACAGCCATAACATAGCCTCACAACTTCTTTACTCAATGCACTGACCAATAAAGGCAAGTGTACCAAACGCTTTCTTACTATTCTGTCTACCTATGACTCCACTTTGAAGGAACTGTGAACCTGCACTCCAAGATCTCTTTGTTCAGCAACACTCCCAGGACCTTACCATTAAGTGTGTAAATCCTCCCCACCACCTGATTTGCCTTTCCAAAATGTAGCATCTCAAATTTATTTAAATTAAACTCTATCTGCCACTCCTCGGCCCATTGACCCATCTGATCAAGATCCCGTTTTGCTCTGAGCTATTACATTACTATTTATAGTGCTTGTAAACTTACTCAAATTTAGAGAAGATGAGTGATTGAGACAAGACTCTGAGCCGTGTCTCCTCTTCATTGAGATTTTTTAGTTACTAAGAATTAAAAAAAGATTCTTCACTACTAGGTACTTACTAAAATCAAACAAAGCTAAACTGTGGATGTGGGAAATCTGAAAAAGGAAGGAAAAAGGCTGGAAAAGCTCAGCAGGTCATTAGACAGCATCTGTGGAGAGAAAACAGAGTTAATGTTTCACGTTAATAATTGTTTCAAAACTGATGATAGGTTATCAACCTGAAACAATATCTTTATTTCTCCCCACAAATGCTGTCTGACCTGCTACGTTTTCCAGCTTTTATTGTTATTAATTAGAATAATGATGGTATAATATCATAACACAAAAGTGGATTGAATCCAATTTGAAGACAACACAAGGCACAGAAACACTGCTTTGTCTGATACTGATACTGCAAGTCTGGATATGTTTCAAACATTTTCACAATATTAATATTGTAGCTAGTACTTGGCTTGCAGTAGTGCATTTACAAAGATTGTGGGTTCAACTGCATTTCAGAGCTATGCACAAAATTTTGGCTAATAGCTCACTGCAATACTTATTGTCCAATTGTTCTCAGATCAAATTTCTAATTAAGATATCATATTTCTTTCTTCTGGATGTCAAAATCCCATATTACCTTTTTGAAGAATGCCAATAATTTCGCGTGATCAAGTCAACACTTATTTATCAAACAACACCACCATGATTAATCATTTCATTACCGCTTTGTAGAATTTGACTGTTAAAATTACCTATACAACAATGGAAACTAGGACCAGGTAGGATGTATAAAATTGTATGGAGTCTGCTGCAAGAAGGTGAGAAGACGGTTGCCATAATAACAGACACAATTATGGGCCATTTTCTGGGATGTTGGCACTTTGATGATGGCTTCCGAATGCATTGTCCAGCTAAACAGACATAAACAAATAAACGCACACACAATGGCAGGCCAGGAGTGGGGTTGAAGAGGGAGCAAGTTTAATGGCCTATGGCTAAATAGGTAAGGTGCAGATAGAAAAGGTGGCATCCAAGAATCGCAATGAGAAGGCTTCCCTTCTGATTCTTGGCCTTCTGAATTTTTTTTGCTTAGTTTTATTTACCTGGACCCCTGCCTTCCGTAGCAGCAACCACATTTCCTGGAGGTACTATTGAGGCTTTGGAGCTGTCAGCCTTTGAACTGAGCCAGCAGCCTGCCTGTCATCTTTATTTGCACAGCATGTCTGTAGCAGTTCAATTTGGAGGCTGCTTGTGGTATAATTGCTGAGCAGGTCTCAACTGCAGGCAAATGTGGGCTTGGGGTTTACTTCTTGCTCCCACATTCGGTTCCCCGTCACCCTCATTAAGTTTAGGCCAACATTCCTAAAGTAGTGAGTCAAAGACATTGTACGACTGAGATACTGTAAGAATGCACAGTGCACAATGCACTTAATAATTTCAATGTTTTCTTTCTTTAATTTCAGATCTGAAAACAGAATTCAAATTGAAGGGTGTCAAATACCTAAGATTTACATATCAGTATGTCTCTGCTTCTCTATTAGCCCAGTGAATAATGCTTAATGAACTGAAAAGTCCATTGGAATACAATATTCCAGGTCAGCTGTTTGATCTCTGCTGAGTTACTGAAAGGGCCAGGTGACCCACTACAACTTGGTTGACTGATTGCTGTTTGGTGACACTGTTGGAGAGCACATGTCTCTGGATATCAAATCGAAGTTGGATATTTCATTCCTGATGCCTCCAAGAATGAATATCTGCCGTGCCCCACTGACCAAACTCACAACTGACCAATATCACAGACAACCAAACTCACAGTTGATCAAACTCGCAATCACCCTCAAAATTGTACAAACCCACAACTGACCAAACCCACAAATGACCAAACTCATGGATGATCAAATTCACAACTGACTCACCTCACCACTGAAGGATAATTCCTTAAAGAAACGATTACATTGCACTTGAATGTATGACTCCAATTCTTGAGATATAAGCAGTGATTGTCCTACTTGGGAATTTTCGACATTGTTAAACTTGTTCAGTCATTGCACCAGCTTCCTCTATGTCATTCCGGGGTGTTACTCTTAACTCTCAAATCATCTGTTGCTCTTTCCATAGGGGATACAGGATTTGGAGTCTAGCAACTTTCCAATTTTCTTTGGCTTTGGAGGACCAGATGCAGACTGCTACTTTGTGGATGGTCCTTAGATTGACCAGTTGTCCACTCTGAGCGCTGAGAGTATAGAATTACAATGACCTTTCATGTCCCCAAAAATATATATATACTTATGTTAACTGAAGCATTCCATACAATGTCAACTGATAAACTTGTACTGAGTATTTCCTCAATTTAATTTGCACTACAGTTGCCCCAATTAAACAAAAAATATTCTGTACAGAGTTATATGAGAAATAGATGCTTATAGAGTTAAGGTCTGGTGTGAGTTAGACACAATAGTGTGTATGTCATTCAATGGTTCGAAGTATGCACCATGACTAAACTGGATCTGTACTTCAATAATTCACTCAAACAGTGTTTTTATTCTACAACACAACAGAGTTACCACAATGTCAAACCCATAGCAGAAACTGCTAATGACCATGAATATTGTCCATGTGCTCTTTTATACCTAGAAAACTATTTTCAACATCATAATCTGTCAGAATAAATGTTGCCTCCAGGCAAAATATTATCTCTACAATTCAAATGTGATTTACATTGCCAAAATTTCTCTTTAGTAGAAGCTGTACTGGATTAGTTCTGGCATGAGTTTGGCAGTATCAAAGAGCTATCAGGCCATTTAGTGCATAATAGGTCAGTTTTCAGTCAGCAATCATTTAATTCAATAAATGTTCACAATAAAATATTATTACTACCAGTGACTAATATCATTGTAAGATTGTATTTTTGAAGCAGCGAATTAACAAGTGAAACATTTGCAGGTAAATCTTTGCTTTCAGACTAAAATTCAAGTGAATGATGTTGTGAAATGCTGCTGACATCATTTATTCTTTTATTATATTAAACCATGCAATATTATAGAACATAATAATGAAACAAGATAAACCATGCAAACTAAACCTGACACAACTTTGTATCTTTATGTTTCAGATTGCTCAACAAGAATGTTAAACTGTCCACAGTGGATCTTTGTAGCTTGCCCTGGACAAACATGTAAGTTGTTTTGACACTACTTGCTCAGGATACTGGCTCTGAAAGTAAGGATTTTGTACAGATGTCACAACTCCAGAGTAAATTGTTTCAAGCTGGCTACTGTGAAGACCCACCTCTTATTTTCTAGTCTGCACAAAGAGCATTCTCTATGGGAAAGGATGAAAAGGTATAAACACTGACTTAAAGATAATTAAAAACTGTTGCATGCTTTGGTCCTATTTATAAGGTAGAGACAACTCAGATTAAAATGAGATTGTACTAAGAGATGCCTTCATCTGATGGGGTCTTCTCTGGAAGGTTTGCTGCCTCCAGCCCCTCTTGTAATACCAGTCGATGGACCTTCCTAGCATTAAATGGTGAAGTATTAACTACCAATGAGTCTTCTGCAGAAGAGACAGGCTACAGGAAGTATTTTGTTACAAACAGGTTATATTGGCTGAAGACTGGTTAATTGCATTATCACTAGGTGAGAAAAGCTGTTGTCTCGTATAAAGATGGAATCTTCCCAGGCTTTGGATTTTGGCAAGTCAGGTGAGAGAGTAGGATGAGGTCAGCAGAAAAAGGATTTTCATCAATGAGAAAAACAGTCTAAGTCTCCAACCAAGCTTAGAACAAGTGAGACGGGAGTATCACCAGTGAGAGACCTATTTACATCTATTTGCATGCATTAGCATATTATTATGACTTAATCTTGTCTCATTGTTATGCAATTTCCTATTCTCCATCTGCAATAATTTACCTGGTTGCCAGGTGACTTCAGTTCACCATCTTCTCCTCCTAGCTTCCATCTTGTTACCACCATCCTCAGGGCACAATCTAGGTCAGTGACTACCTTGCACTCCTGCCAACTGCACTCCCATTGGCTCTCCTTACACAGAGGTTGGCATTGGTTACTCATATCACCTCATGGCATACTATATTTCCAACCCACTTACAATAAACACCTGCATTTTGGAGTGCACCAACACCTTTCATCGGAATGCTGCTATCAGAATACTTTATACGCTGGGACGGGAACCAGTCTCATGGATTCCATTAGGGTGTGCCTCAGAGTTCCTTTCTTATTCTGAGTGCTCACTTCCTTTTCACCTTCTCAGATGTTCCCAGCATTTCTGCTTTGCCTTTTTGTCTTTTTCCTTAAAGACTCACAGTACTTCTGCCTTGCCTTGCCTTTTAACACAAATACAGAACCAGGCATTTTGTCCTGGTTGTCAGCAGTCATTGATCAATGAAGTAGACATCTTGCTGTATGGCACTGTACTAGGTCAATCTCACACTGGCACCGTGTTCCATCAGAGTACACAGCAAACACCCTGCATGTGAATCAGCCAAACAGCCATGTCTCAAAATCTAAGTGGAGTAGTCCTTAATCAACTTAAGGAAGACAGACTTCAGTTAGGGGGTTCCAGTACAGTTGCATCCAATATCAGCTCGAGATTTGGACACAGTCAATCAACTGTTTGGTGCTGTCACAGTCAGAGGTTCAATATTACTACAGTCTCAGGAGCGGGCCACTGTTTGTCTTGAAGATCTAATGCAACCAGTCCAGAGAGTTGCAGTAAGTCATCAAGGAACTGCTTATAGATCAGTTAGGAGTCTGATTGAAGTAAATTGAGTCTGTTTATCCAAGTTGGCCAAAGTGAATTTTGCAATGCACCCACTGAAAATTAAGAGGTTTATCAGGGAACTCAGTTCTGATGATTGGGTGCAGCGTGCTCACATGCAGAGAGGATAATAATTGTGAAGGGAGACAGTTCAACATGTAGGTGTGGGAGAGGACATTCTTGTAGTGCAATGGTAGTGTTCCTACGTCTGAGCTTGGAGGTCCAGGTTCAAGCTCCATCTGCTCCAGAGGTATAACATCCGTGAAATATCATATGTGAACAGATTGATGCGAACTATCTATATGTAAGGGAGATGGGTGAGAAAGACGTAAATACAAGAAAGGGTTACTGATAGTCAGCACCACACTGGCTTCCATTAGGGGGCACAGCTTCACAATGATTGCCATACTGACCTGGGGCTCATGGGTAAAATGGACAAATGAACAGTTGAATAAATGAGAGATAAAAGGTACTGCAGATGCTGGAGAATCCGAGATAACAAGCATGGGGCTGGATGAACACAGCGGGTCAAGCAGCATCATAGGAGCAGGAAAACTTGACGTTTCGGGCCTAAACCCTTCATCAGAAAATGTTTCGGGCCTAAACCCTTCATCAGAAAATGTTTTTCTGATGAAGGGTTTAGGCCCGATACGTCAAGTTTTCCTGCTCCTATGA
>JAHRHZ010000073.1:14969489-14998047 GCA_024137785.1 Ginglymostoma cirratum | reverse complement strand
TCGGGCCTAAACCCTTCATCAGAAAAACATTTTCTGATGAAGGGTTTAGGCCCGAAACATTTTCTGATGAAGGGTTTAGGCCCGAAACGTCAAGTTTTCCTGCTCCTATGATGCTGCTTGACCCGCTGTGTTCATCCAGCCCCATGCTTGTTAAGTTGAATAAATGAGTTGGATGGGAACATGGATCAAAGCTGATGGATTTGACACGGAGATTTGAAAAATGGAGTCATTCAAAACTGAATTTCTGAGCATTTGTTGTATAGCATGACATTTCATTTAACTGCTATTACATCAGTAGCTAACTTGCCAAATTCCTGGCTTATGAAAACACAAGGGAGGAATCACAAGAATCACTGAGGTCATGGTGCTCCATTGAATTGGTGTCAATGGTTTATCTGAAGCCATTTGTACCCTATTATCTATGTATTATTCGGGAAAATAAGTGTTTGTTCTTTCTGGTAAATTAATCCTCAGATGAAAGCAGACAAGGGGACAGCAATCATCCTGGCATCACGAATATCTGTTCATGGCCATTGGCTCAGAGAGGTGATTAACACAACATGGACAGAAATAAAGATTTTGTTTATCCGTTGGTGGGATGTGGGCATCATTGGCTGGGCCAGCATTTATTGCCTGTCCCTAGTTGCCTTGAGAAGGTGGTGGTGATCTGCCTTCTGCAGTCCACCTGCTAAAGATTGACCCATAATGCCTTTAGGGAGTTAATTCCAGGATTTTGACCCAGTGACAGTGAAGTAATGGAAATATATTTTCAAGTCGTGATGGTGAGTACTTTGGAGAGGAACTTGCGGGTGATGGTGTTCCCATGTATTTATTGCCCTTGGTCTTCCAAATGGAAGTCATTATGGGTTTGGAAGATGCTGTCTAAAGATCTTTGGTGAATTACTACTGTGCATCTTGGAGACAGTAAACACTGCTGCTACTGAGTGTCAGTATTGGAGGGAGTAGATGCCTGTAGATGCAGGGCCATTCAATTGGACTGTTTTGTCCTGGATTGTATCAAGCTTCTTGAGTGTTGTTGGAGCTCTACCCACCAGACAAGCGGGGAGCATTCCATCACACTTCTGACTTGAGCCTTGTAAATGATGGACAGGCTTTGGGGAATCAGGTGGTGAGTTACTCGCTGCAGTATTCTAGGCCCTGACCTGCTCTTGTAGCTACTGTGTTTATGTGGTGAGTTCAGTTTCTTGTCAATGGTAACCACATGGATGTTGGTAGTTGGGGATTCAGTGATGGCAACAACATTAAATGTCAAGGGGCTGTGGTTAGATTGTCTCTTATTGGAGATGGTCATTGCCTGGCATTTGTATGGTATGAATGTTACTTTCCACTTATCAGCCCTGGATATTGTCCAGATCTTGTTGCATTTGTACATGGACTGCTTCAGTATATGAGGAGTTGTGAATGGTGCTGAACATCGTGCAAACATCATCATACGTCTGAACTTCTGACCTTATGATGGAGGGTGGATGGTGCCACACATAGATGCTGCCTAACCTGTTGTGATCTCCAGCAATTTTTGTTTTCTGTTCCCCTCATATCTGTCTTTGTCTGGGCTCCATCTTCACCTATCCACTCACTTCTCCCCTCCCTCAACTCCTCCAACCTTGTCTTCAGCATACATCCCACTTTTCCTAGCTGCTCTCAGTTTTGATGAAGAGACACTGTTCTCAAAGTGTCAATTCTGCTTTCTCCCCAGAGATGTGGCCATACCTGTAGCTTGAGTACACAGTAAATTGAGTGAGCATTTATTTTTCTGGCATCATCAAAGCAGTATGTACTGTGAACATTTCTGGCAAATAAGGCTGCAGTGTTGAACAGAGATCTTTTAAAGCTTCATGGCTGACATTAAACCTTCTGGGCATTGATTGGTTAGTTCTTTCTTTTAGTGGGATATAACTCTCATGAACCTCACTGATTACCTTTTTAAATCTTTTTCCGCTGTTGTTTTACTTCTTTGTCAACTTTTCCTCCAGTTCACCTTTCCTATTTCCTTTCGTATCCCCTTAAAAATAGCTTAATTTGAGTCTATTACTTTTGTCTTTATCTTCCTCATGCAGTCTGATAATCTTTTGAGAGACAATGTCATGAGTCAGGCGTAGTGTCATACTAATATTTGCAAGTAAGAAAATTTCCTTCAAGCAAGTTCCACCCTGCTCCTGCAAGTTGACAATGTCAGGCATGGGTAAAACTGAAGGGCAAAACCTTTTGAACTCAAGTTACAACCATGTACTATTAAAGCCAAGAAATGACGTTGTATCATAATCAATCTCAAGGCACATCTTCTAGAAATGACTGAGGTATTATTGCTTTACATAGTAAATACCATCATCATGAACAAAACATATTTGATTTTTAGGCCCGAAACGTCAAGTTTTCCTCCTCCTATGATGCTGCTTGACCTGCTGTGTTCATCCAGCCCCATGCTTGTTATCTCGGATTCTCCAGCATCTGCAGTACCTTTTATCTCTGGTTAACTGATCTGCCGACTTTACATTGTGAAATAGCAGATGGAGCAGTGCAGATTTAGTTCACAAATTGCTGGGAAACCCACTTGAAATAGATCCGTTTGTCAGTTCTGACCAAAATCCAACTGGATGCTTCAGCCATAAATATGTTCTGTGAAACAAGGAAGGACAACCATTCTTGTAAAGCCATGAGAAACTGGGATTAAAATTGTTACAGAGATAGTAGGAACTGCCGATGCTGGAGATCCTGAATAAGGGTCTAGACCCAAAACGTCAGCTTTCCTGCTCCTCTGATGCTGCTTGGCCTGCTGTGTTCATTCAGCTGTACACCTTGTTATCTCAGAGACTGGGATGTTGTGGATTGAATATTGAGGAATGGGTAGGTTAGCATTTCTCATGTCAACTACTGACCAATAATAAAATGATTCTGCTGCTGTAGTTTACCACAGAATATAATTAAGGAATCTGCAGGTACATGTGCCAATGAATGAAATATATGCTGAACATCTCTTCTAGAAGCAGTAGCTCTCACTTTTGCATCTGCAAACAGTTTGCCATATTGCGTTTTGTTTTCTCCTGCCATCAGCATATTTAAAAAGAGAGAAGCAAACTAAAAACCACATCAATTAATTGGGAACAGTAAAGGACTGAAAACATTTTATTCCTCAAAACAAACAAAATCATACATCACATTCAAAGCAATGGAATTGATTCCACTGCCACCAATGGTCACCTTCAGATTCCAGTTGAGATTTTCAACAGACCATTTCACTAGCATTTTTTAAATTCTTTCACAGAACGTGGGGGTCACTGCCAAGGCCAGTATTTATAGCCCATCTTTCGTCTAAAGGGCAGTTAAGAGTCAACCACATTGTTGTGGGTCAAATGTCACATGTAGATCAGACCAGGTCAGGATGGCGGATTTCCCTCCCTAAAAGGAATTAGTGAATTAGATTGTTTTTAAGCAACAATCAGCACTTGGTTGCTATGAGCCTGGCCTTTTTTTTAACTTCCAGATTTTTATTAGACCCCATCATCTTTCATGGTTTGATTTGAACCAGTGTATCCAGGCATTACCCTGAAGTTCAGGGTTACCAGCACTAACACTACCATTGCACCAACACCTCCCCTGGGTTCCTCAAGCAACTGCAAGATACCTTGTGAAGTTCTGCATGACAACAAATGCTTTGCTGAAGGAAGAGCAACAAATATCCTTTCTGCCATAGAATGGGGTTTGATGAAGACCAAAAGGATACACAACTACCCATGTCTCATGAAGTATATACTCTAATATACAGAAATACCACTGATCTAAAGAAACTTGCAATGAATATAATGAAAGATAAAGTTGCCATAGACAGAGACGACTGCTGTCTTTCTGGAGGCTTAACCTGAGGGTCACCATGCCTCAGATGAGGGGAGTGTTTGGGAAGGAGACCCCTTAAATGGTAACCTAGTGTGGGAATTGAACCTATGCTATTGGCTTCACTCTGCATTGCAAGCCAGTTAACTGACCTTCTTCCTTTATTTCAAAAATATACTTTATTCATAAGAAATATCTATATGTTTATATATAGTCACAAGCGCAGTCCGGTTCTGTACAGTAGCATATCAAGGAAGCAAAAGAAATGGGAGTTAAACTCTATCCAAAAAAAACGAAAGCATCTCTTACTTCAGAAAGACTCCATTTACATGCATTTGAGGCACCAGTAGGGTCTGATAAGTGAATGGACCCCAATTTAACTCCAGCAGAAGGACCTCAAACAGAGGCCTTTCCCCACATCGCCTGCTAACTGACCCCTGTGTCATTTGTATATCTTGAACACAGAAAGTTCAAAAGAAGCATGCTTAAAATTCTTTACCACAATTAGCCACTTTTGAATTGTCAGAGCCTGAGCACACTTAGAGGAAATCAGTCTTCTAGGAATATAAGAACTGGAGTAGGGCTATTCGGCCCATAATGTCTTCCCCCTCCATTCAATATGATCATGGCTGATCAAACGCTTTAACACCTTTTACACACCCCATCAGCATAACCCTCTATGCCAGTGGTACTCAATATGTCGATGTCTAATTTAAACATATTCAAAGAGGGAGTCTCCACAGCCTTATACGGTTGAAAACTTCAAAGTCTCACAACCTTCTAAGTAAAATTACTTCTTCTCATCTCAGACCTAAGTAGCAGCCCCCTCATTTTTAAATTGTGGCCGCTGGAATTTAAAACTACTTTTTGATCACTATAATTGCCTGGCACTTGACCAAGGTTGGTACACAAATATTGAGCTAATTAGAATCTGTGTCATGTGACTGGAATAGCTAAACCAAAAGAACCACCATTCAGTCAGCGTCAATATGTCTGACAGGATTGAAACAGTAATCCTCAGCGAATACTACCATAGCCAACCAATGTCCATTAAGTGTTATATCCATAAATCTACAGATAGCATAATTATGTATATTACTATTCACATTTTCTTATTTTGGCAGATATTGCCAAACATAATGGGAGAACATTTTAAAGGGTTTGTTTAAGGATTAATCCTTAGCTCCAGGAAAGGATAAATTGTTTATTTGAGTTTGAAACAACAGTTTAGAAAACAGCTGTAAATTAATGACTTTGATTTCACAAGCAGCAAAGCAATGGTGCTCAGTAGTGACTTTGAAAACTGTCAACAAATATCTAGGAATCTCTGTGGTGGAGATTCCCCTTTCACATAGCAGTACCTCAGTAAAACCAAATTGTTCTTTGGTGTTATTTCGGTGGTATTTCAGATTTTTCTTTAACAGCGCAATTTAAGTGCAAATACACCTGCAAATGCTACAAGAATGGTAAATATTTTGTGAACTAGGGTAGACATGGTGGATGACTTCCAACATAAAATAAATTAAATAAAAACCGAAAGGTCAGCGGATGCTGAAAATTAGACACAAAAACAGAAATTGCTGGAAAAGCTCAGTAGGCCTGGCAGCATCTGTGGGGAGAAATCAGAATTAACGTTTGAGTCCACCGACCCTTCCTCAGAAATAAAATAAGTTAATAGTCAAATTAAGCAACAAACTAAAAATGTACTCAACAGTTGTTGCCAGCCCTACAATTAGTTCACTGGATTGAGGAAACCATGTGCCACAGAGATAGATTTACTTGTTACACATATAAACAATATGTTAAAAAGTGCATGGAAACATTCAAGACTGATTTTCTGCTAATATAGATCCCTGTCGGATAAGAATACAACTGAATTACTGTATATATGTCCTCTCTCTTTGGGAATGGGTGTTGACTAAAAGTATGTCTACCCAACAATGTAACAAAAAAAATCACGTTCCAAATCCAACTGAAATCTGAGATTGTTTTAGACAGGAGGTCAAGAGCTGAGCTGGTCACTTCTGGTCTTAATTATGTCATTGGCAGTAAACATAGGGAAAGAGCTAATGTTAGTACCATTAAGATTAAACCCTGCACTTATACTTTTTGAACCCTGAACTGAAAAAATGCAAATTAAGCATAAATAGAATGTGAATTTTCTTATGTAAGCAACTGACAAAACAGAGAGAAAAAAAACCATGACAAAAAACAAAAGCTGACATTCAAACACAGTGCTAATGGAGGAAAGGAGAAAATTCTAAAAGCGCACAATTCAGTCAGTACCTGCGGACAGAACAGTCAGTTCAGCCCCAATATGTACTGAACTGCATGTTCAAAGCAGTGTGGGGATGAGTTTTGGATGGGGAAATAAGAGTTTCCAGAGTGTTCTGCAGATTGTCTTCAGATTTTCCTCCAATCATCCAGGCTGTTTGACGAGTTAGCTGAAGGTCTGGTAGGAAAGCCAGCAACAGGAGGATGTACTGGAAGAGCAATGAGGTCTACTGCTGGTAATGGAAAAGAGATCTCAAAGGGATAGAGTGTATCAAGGGGCTGAGAATATGGTTCCTGGAAAGTTAGACCTGGGGATGAGACTGTGAGGGAGCTCAGTGACAATGTAGGTTGGGTGTCTAGACAGATAGAATCACAGAATCCCTACAGTGTGGAAGCAGGCCATTTGGCCCATCAAGCCCACACTGCGCCTTTGATGGGCATCCCACCCTCCCTACCCTATCCACCTAGTTTGCACATCCCTGGACACTACAGGCAATTTAGCATGGCCAATCCACCTTGCCTGCACACCTTTAGACTGGAGTAACCTGGTGAAACCAGAGTACCTGGTGGGAACCAACACAGATGTGAGGAGAAAATGCAAACTCTGTACAGACAGTTGCCCAGGGCTGGGTTCAAACCCAGGTCCCTGGTGCTGTAAGATAGCAGTGCTGACCACTGAGCCACTGTACTGCCCTGATATTAATGTAAAATGAAGGGAAAGTCAATAGACTGCAGGTCACAGTCAGACGAGCAATGAGTTTTGAGGAGTTGTAGAGCTGAAGGGTAACACAGAAACAAGAAAGAGTGAGGCCTTGACAGAGTTAAACATGAGAATAATACTTTTAAATTTAAGTGTTGTCAATTAAATAAAAAATGATAAGCAAAATGAATGAGCAAAACTTTGTAAGGGAAAGTGCACATAGGGTAGAGGAAGGGAGACAAGCCAGGAGAATATTTTAAGAGTGATGCATTGCAGAAAATCATCAAAATTAGTTGCTATCCTCCTAGTTCTTCAAACACTAAAAAGAGAATAGAAATATAATAGAACCACTGTCATTTCCCACTTTTGAAGTCGAACACCATCGTTACTTTGACATATGTTGCCATTCCTGCCTTTGTAGCGACATTGATATATTGAAATTCCCTACTTACTACAATTTGGAAACTTAGTCACCATAAAGAATGCAGCAATTTCAAGACAATTAGTTACAAGAAGCAAAATAAACATTGACAACATTTTTCATTACTTGAGAACAAATTGAAAGACACTTATCCCTATTCTGTCAGCCGTTCAATTCCTTTGTAAATCCAACTAGTTTCTTATAATGAACCTTCATTTCCACACACATTGATTTTTAAAAATTTGTTTGCAAGATGTGCGCCCATCATTTATTGACCATTCCTAATTTCCCTGAAGAAGGTGGGGGTAAGCTGCCTTTCTAAATTGCTGCAGTAGGGACATTATAACGTGTTGTTCGGAGGGGAGTTCCAGGATTTTCATCAGCAACAGTGAAGAAACAAAAATATAGTTCTAAGTTAGAATCAAGTGTGCTTCAGAGGGAACCTTGCAGATTGTAGTTCCTATGCCTCTGTTGCCCTTATACTTCTAATAGAGATTGCCATTTTGGAAGGTGTAGTCAAAGAAGCCTTGATCAGTTACTTCAGTGCATCTTCTAGATGACGCAAACTTCTGCCAACTGTGCATCAGTGAAGAAGGGAATGAATGTTAGACGCTATGTTTGCAGACTCAGTCAGATATGTTGCTTTGTGTCAATCTTCAGCGTTGTTAGATTTCATGCATCCAGGCCAGCAAGAGTATTCCACTGCATTTATGACTTCTGCCTTATAGATTGTGGACAAGCTCTGGGAAGGCAAGAAGTGAGTCAACCCCTAGCTTTTGACCTGGTCTTGCAGCCACAGTATTTACGTAGCTGGACCTGTTTAATTTCTGATCAAGGGTAACCCCAAGATGTTGATATTAAGGGATTCAGTGATGACAAGTCAATGAACATCAAGAGGTGATGATTATATCCTTGACTGTTGAGTTTACAATTGCCTGGCATTCGTGTGGCACATTACTTATCACTTTTCAGCCCAAGACTGGATGTTGTCCAGATTTAGATGGACAGACACTGTATCTGAGGAGTCGTGAATGGTGCTGATTAAAATCTTCTACATGATTTTCCAATAACCGTACCCCTTCACTTTGTGCTACACTTATAATTACTCAAGGCCTATTTCCAGCACTTGGATTTTCTGTTGATTTTCTTTGTGCACGTCTCCTTCATTGACAGATTGTTCAATGATCTTAGTTTCATGCTAAAAGGATTGAACATACCAACGGTGGTATGTCACATATCAAAAAGGGAAACCTTTAAATAAATTTATTGAAAGCATTTACATATAAACCCAGATATATTACTCATAGCAATTCAATTATGCTATCCCACAGAATAATTAAGCTCTCACCTCTGTCTATATTACATGTTGCAGACAAGATCTGTTGATAAGACACTACAAACAATCTTGCTAAAGGCAACATGGATGGTGCTGACATATTTGATGAGATAAATATAACAAAAAAATTCACGAGTTGATTTTAACTATTTTAACAGTTGTGTCTGCTATTGTATCTAAGATCGTGCTTCTCAAGAATTTTTGATTTTAAATAGAATACCATTGACTATGCATGGAACAAAATATATTTAGTACTTTTAAATGCAAACTTGCTTGCAGTTTTCCAGCTTAGATCGTAAAACATTTGCCTGCTGGTGTGTTTTCTATGTCTTTGCAGCCATTCTGTTAGGCATGTTTGAGCAGGGTACATTGTAAACTCTATTTTCTACAAGAGTTAGTATGGTTATAGCAGCAATGCAAAGTCTGTCAGAAAGTGAACAAATGTTCTTTTAACTATGCAAAATTGAGACATCAAAATCACCATTTGTTTGAAACTCTAACAATGTATTTTGTCCAAAATTTACCATAGGATCACTGCAGTAACTGTTAAAAACTGTAAGCTTTGTCAGTATTGTAAGTATTATATTGTTTTATCAATATTACAAAATTTAATCACAGTGCTAAAATAATTTGGAAGTTGTATGCTGTATTCATTACAAATTAATTAGTTAGCAATTATTTATTAGTCAACACATTATTAAGATTGCAGGGCAGATAATGTGCTGCGATTGAAGAATGTGGGAACTTTTGGATGCCAGTCTAATCCAGGGTAAATTTTAATTGCTTACAGTTGCAGGAACTTTGGCTCCAAGTTAGCAAACTGAGTTGCTGACGCTGTGCCGTATTAGGGATGGGGAAAGTTAGCTGCACATGGTATTCCAGGGGGTGGTCACATCCCTTTGGACAGGATTTTCTGATTTGGTCAGTGGTCAGGGAGAAAAAGGTGCGATTGTAAGTGGAGCCTCAGCCTTTGCAATTGTCCAACAAGCTTGAGGCTTTCTCAACTTGTTTAGATGAGAGTGGGGGCTGTCAGGTGGATGACAAGCTAACTGGTCATGGCACTGTGGTACAGAAAACAATTCAACAATATGGAGTAAGAAGTTATGCAGTGGGAGGAGACACAATAGTGAGGAGATTGACATTGGTCTCTGTGGCAAAGCGTGTAAGGCCGGACATTAGTGTTGTGGTGCCAGGATTCAGGACATAAGCTCTAGGCTGGCGAAGGAACTGTAGTGGGAAGGAGATGATCCAGGATCTTGTTCCACTTCCATTTCAACAATATAGATACTGATGAATGAGTACGAAAAGTTAGGTGCTAAATTAACTGAACAATGGGAATCTCTGCTTTAGTACCTGATCGGTGTGCTAATTGGCACAGGATGAATAAGTCAAGGGGAGTGAATGTGCGATTTAAAGAGAGATGTAGGAGAATTGTGTTCTGTTTTGTGATGCACTGGGAGAAGTGGGAGATGTAGCATTGGGACAAGAGAGTGCTTTGAACTAAGCAAAGTGGGTGAGGGATCAAGCTTTGGTAAATGCAACAAATCGGGAATAGTTTTGTGGCAGGTCAGCAAAATACTAATGTGGAAAATGAAGGTCAGAGAATGGCAGGAAATGGCACAGAGAATAAAATCTAATCATATACCAGCAGGCAAGACTAGATGCTACAACAAAAAAAACTAAAGACACTGTATCTGATTATTTTTAGCATTCATAACTGCATAGAGAGTGCACATTTAAACAAATAATTATGATCATTGCTGCAGGATGACAAGGATTGGATACTGACTATTGCTGGGTATGTGACATTCAAGAATGGTAGAAAGGTAGAGTAGCAAAGGTGGGCTGATAGCTTTCCTTATTAAAAATGTTATTGGTGCAATAATTAGAAATGAAGATATACAAGGAGATTAGGATATACAATTGGGTTGGGTGTTGATGAAGAACAGAAAGGAAAAGAAATCACTAGTAGGCATGATGTACAATTCTCTGAATAGTAACCAAAATGTGGGATAAAACATGCAAGATGAAATATTTGGTGCTTGTGAGAAAGGGGCTGTGATGATTATGGATGGTTTTGATCAATATATAATCTGGAAAATCAGATTGTTGATAGTCATCTCAATAAGGAAAGTACTTTTGCAATAATTTCTTAGAGGAGCACCTTCTGGAACAGACTATCGCAAATTTGGTATTGTGTAACGCAACATGATTAATTAATGATATCAAAGTATCAGTGATCACAATATGATTGAATTTTACATCCAGTTTGAAAAAGGGAAAAGCATGTCTAAGACTAGCATTTGAAGCATTGATAACGATGCTCTGTGGGCAGAAACCTGAGCTAGCATAAGTGAACTGGGATATAAGGCTTGATAATGGATCAGTAGAAAAGGAATGGCAGGCAATTAAAGGGGTATTTCAGAATACTCGAAATAAATATATTGGTACTATAACAAAAAATTTCAAAAGGAGGACCTACCATCTGTGATTAACTAAAAAAGCTGAGGAGAGCATCAAATTTAAGAAAAAAAATTGTGCAAAAGTGAGTGGAAGGTCAGAAGACTAGTCAGATTTAAAATGAAAAGGTTAAAATGTTAATCATGCCGATCTTAAAGCATGAGAAGATGCTAGCTAGAAATGTGAAACAGAAAGCAAGAGTTTCTATAGGTATCTAAAAATAAAAGATCAAATAAATTGACTGTTGGCATTCTAGAGGGTGAGATTGTGGGGTAAATAGTAAATAATAAAGAAGTAGTGGATATAATGGATAAATATTTTGCACCTATCTTAACTACAGAGGATACAAAAAGAATCAAGTAATAGCTATAAATCAGGATTAAAAGAAGATAGGGACTTGGTGAAATTATAATGAGGAAAATCGTACTGAGCAAACTGATGGATTTGTTAATTGACTAGTCTCCAGGTCCTGATGGATCTTGTCGTGGGATCTTAAACGAGGTTGCTAATGAAGTAATAGGTACATTGGTGCTAATTTTCCAAAATTCATTAGATTACAGAAAGTTTCAATTAGACTGGCATATAGCAAATATAACTCTTCAAGAGATGAGGGAGGTAGAAAACATGAAGCTTTAGCCTAGTTAGATCGGCATCTTGTAGTGGAGAACTGATGGCTGCAATGAAGAGAATATTCACAAGAGCTATCTAAATATCTGACCCCCTCCCCCATCTCTGACCACCATCAATAAATAAGTGCAGAAAGTGGTGGAGAAAGTGCTGCAGAAGGTCTGTTAGCACCTGTTAATTGAGAAACAGGAGCAAACTGATTTCAAGTCTATTAAGAACCATCTGTAGGATTTTGTTTTTATTTGAGTGTCCAACTAATTAGTGTTGGCTTAAGACACATTTATGGTGAAAGAACAAATCAGCTAACTAGCGATTTACATTAATGTTACAAATGCAATAGTTTATGTGTACATAATATGGAACATACTAATAGTGAACAATAGCCTTCAGACCCTTTTATTCACAAATCCTACAGGTATTAACTGGTTGCACATTAAATATTTACTTTTCAAAGCAGCAACATAAGAAAATGTTACTTTCTTCTTCCATGCTACCTTTTAAAACTAATTCGTTTTATAGATTATTTGTTAATTTTAAATGTCATTTAAAATAATATTACTGGATTTCATGTATTTGCAGACTGCAAACTGGAGTCCTCTAATGAGTATGAACTGGAGCGAGCTAGTGATAGGATCTTCAACAAGAATAGAATAGAATCCCTACTGTGTGGGAACAGACCATTTCACCCAACAAGTCCACACTGACCCTCTGAAGATCATCCCATCCAGGCCCAGACCCCCTACCCTATCCCTGTAACCCTACATTTCCCATAGCTAATTCACCAAAGCTACATATCCCTGAACACCATGGGTAATTTAGCATGGCCAATCCACCTAACGTGCACATCTTTGGACCTTGGGAGGAACCTGAAACACTCAGCAGAAACGCACGTGGACAGAAGAATGTGCAAACTCCACATAGACCGTCACCCAAGGGTGGAATAGAACCCAGGTCCCTGGCTCTGTAAGTCAGCTAAGCACTGCTAAACACTCCTAAACAGCTAAACACTGAGCCGCTGTGCTGCCCACAGCTTTAACAAGGCTGAGCAGAAACCAAATCGAAAAACTGAATCAATTTAAACTCAACTCACATAGTTGAGCTAATCTATGGTTAGTAGTTTCATTTGTGCTCATTCAGATTCTCAACATTTTTCCCTGGTGGAAAACATTATCTCAACTAGAGGAAGCATAAAAACTCAATGACACGGGATTCTGCGCTTTTGTCACAGAACATAGTTTGTGATATGTGAAACTTTACATAATATTTCTCAGAGATTGTGGATTCAAATCAATTGTCCAAAGTAAAGTACATGCTATTTTACTTAAAATAACTATGCAATAATGAATGAGTTAAGAAATCACCCCTCAAAAATGGTCATTTGTGATATTTGTGACATGGTTGCTTTCAGTTCAATAAATGACTGCCCTACTGATACAACTACATGAAGTAAAAATCTATAAAACCTATATCGTGGTAAGAAGTGGAAAATAGCTGCTAAGAATTTAAATCCTCACCTTTCTCAAAGTCTTGTTGTAGTTCAACTCTCTGTGTGGGATCATTAGGAGGTCCAAATAGATACCTTGGCAAACCTTGTCTTGCAGAAGAAATCAAGCATGTAACCGGGCTGCTGACAGTTTCCTCACAGTGTGTTAAGTGCTGCACCACTGGTGATGCTTAAAGCTGAGAAGTTACCATTGTAAAGCAATTATGGGTACATTTTGCCTCCAAGGCACCCTTTTAAGTATATCAGTGACATTTTATATAGCAAGGAAACAGTTAACAGTGATTGGATGCAAGGTGTGAAGCAGCAGTCTGCACATTGTTTTCATATTTTCTTTAGCTGTGTACATTCCTGATTCCCAACACTGCCAGTGCAGCTGTTGGACAGACAACAGTAAACCATTGTTGCAGTGTCTTGCTGATGTAAACAACTGTGAGGGCTTTTGAGAAACAAATACTGGTCCATCTTCTTTTCCAAGAATGAAAATGTAAAAGGTGGGGACAAAGGTGAGCAGGAAGCAGTTCTATCTACTGTAGACAATACTTTGAACACAGTTCATGATTCTGACAAATTGTTTTTGAATTTACTTCGTGGAAATACAACATGAGGTCAAATTGAATTGTAAATAGATAAGGAATAAATGTTTTAACAACTGCAGAGTTGATTTGAGGAGTCCTTTTGCTAAGCATTTTTAGGGATCTCAGTTAATTTTGTCAACATTCGCTATAGTTGATCAAACTGAATCTGGTCACTGAAGCCAAACAAGAAACATATTGAACAGCCAGAATTTACAACATTACAATAAACATTGTATGTGTACATTTTCTTTTGGGCTGGCACATGCTTGTAGATTTGCAAAACATCCACACTACTAATTTTCAAGAAATGATATCAACTGACTCAGTCAATACAGCTCCAATTCAGATTTTTAAATCTGAAGACATAATCATAACGTTGAATATTTTGCCCTCTTCTATATTCCATTCATCCTAACAAGGTGGGGAGGAGGTTTGTGAAGGGTAGTGGTCATAGAAATCCAGAGTTACAATTTGAAGGTAATGAATTCCACACCAGATTCCAAGGCCCACATCCTTCCAAAACTTTCTTCTTCATGTACCTATCCAAATGTCTTTTAAATGTTGTAATTGTACCGACATCCACCACTTCCTCAGGAAGTTCATTCCACACGTGAACCACCTTCTGTGTAAGAAATTTGCCCCTCATGTCTTTTTTAAAGCTCTCTCCTCTCACTTAAAAATGTGCCCTCTAATCTTGAAATTCCCCATTCTAGGGAAAAGAAAACTACCATTAACTCTATAACTCTCATTATTTTATAAACTTCTCTAAGGTTGCCTCTCAACCCTCTACACTCCAGTGAAAAAAGTCCCAGTCTATGTAGCCTTTCTTTATAATTCAAACTTTCCACACCCAGCAACATCCCAGTAAACCTCTTTTGAACCCCTGCTAGCTTAATAGTGTCCTTCCTATAATTGGGCAACCAGAACTGGACACATATTCTAGAAGAGGCCTCATCAATGTCCTGTACAATCTCAACATGACTTCCCAACTCCTATAATCAAAGGACTGAACCACAAAGGCAAACGTGCCAAACACCTTTTTATCCATCCTGTCTGTATGTGACACAAACTTCAAAGAATTATGTACCTACACCCCTGAGTCCCTCTGTTCTACAACAATACCGAAGGCCCTGCTATTAATTGTATAAGCCCTATAAACCCTATCCTTGTTTGTTGTACCAAAATGCAATACCTCGCATTAATCCAGTCCTTTGACAGTACTTTCCAAACCCGCAATCTATACCATTCTGAAGGACAAGGACTGCAGACACATGGGAACATCAACAGCTGCTGGTTCCTCTCCAGGCCACTTACCATCCTGACTTGAAAATAAAGTGCTGCTCCATCACTGTCACTGTGTCAAAATTCTGTAACTCCTGCCTAAAACACTTTGGAGTATCTTCTTTTATATTCATTCATTGGGTGTGGGTATCACTGGCTGGGCCAATATTTATTGCCCTTCCAGAAAGCAGTTAGGATTTAACCACATTGCTGTGGGCCTAGAGTCATATGTAGTTCAGGCCAGGCAAAGATGCAGTTACCTTCAAGAAGATGATGCATCACTACCTCCTCAAGGGACGTTTAAGACAGGTAATAAATGCTAAACTTGTCAATGATGCCCAAATCCTGCAGAAGAATATGCTTAAAAAAAGTCATTTCTTGAAAGAGCACACCTCTGACACCATCATTTTATTTTCCAAATTGTCTATCATTATGGCTTCCTTCAATAGTATTTATGAATTAGTGCAAAAATGGACAGCACTGTGCTATTTGCAGAATATTTGGCATGACTGCTCACAGTTCTTCCACTTATTATGCACACGGGGAGTGGGAGGAGGAGACATTCATCTCTTGAGTTCAGACTATAGTTAATACCAAATCTCAGAAGTTCTAATCCATCTTGTTACCAAAGACTCAAATTACAGAAGTATAAAGAATAACAATACCTCAACTGACTTCAATTATATTTGTTATGCTTTCCAAAATGAGAATAGTTGTGGCGGAATGGAGTAGTACTTCCACACTGGTATGGCAAAAGTAAGTTCATGTTCCAAGCATTTCAATACATGATAAAAATTGCATTGGAGCCAGCTATGTGGGCAGGGACCTGGAGATCCTGCTGGATGGATTGGTACGGTGGTACAACTTTCTCTTCCCCCAGGATCAGTAAGCGGAGACCATGACTCCAGACCATGCTAGCCTGCTCCAAGGTGCCCCCAAGGGTGAACAGTTTCAACTCCCTGGATGAATGCACAGCAATGTCGGAAGAAGTTTGATGACCTTCTCCACTGTGTCACCGTCAGTGTTTCTATCTTCTCTCTGATACCTCACACTTGCTCAATCTCTGATACTGCACCCAACTTCCACCCAGGCTCATGCTCTACCACTCTTACTATTGCCTGTAACATTTTGTCTCATTCACTGTCACCAGCCCAACCTTTGACAGGACTGACCCTGTGTGTCATCTTTGCTGCCTACTCTCTCTCTCGGGACACATTCCCTGACTGCACCGAAAGTATCATCTGTGTCATTTACTTTCATCTCCCTTAATACGTGCTTCTCTGTCATTCTGAGAAGAAGCCAGTCCCTAAAAGAGTAGAAAGACTGAAGATAGGTGGTGGGCTGCCTAACATTCAGCTCCTCTCCCATTATGTGGAAAGCACCCTGACTCTGACTACCATGAGTGGCTGACTGTTTCTAAAACCCTGGACTGGTATCAGAGGCTGCTCTTTACCTACTGTGCCAGGACCCCTTGAGCAAAGGTTCAATTCCCCTTGATTTGACTGCGGAATGCAAACAACCTTGGCAAGCTTCCTGGTTTTGTGACTGCACCAAACAGCAAGGTAAGACAGAAATGATAGGAGCCTGGTATCTCTGGCTGTGAGGGAAAATTGCAATGAGCAAGACAAGACAATACAAGGCAGGCCTGGATGCTGTGAACATCTAGGATGGCTTAGAGTGAGCGCGTGCTATGACAGTGAACGAAGAGCTAGGTACACGTCTCTGTGTGCACATTGTCCTTGCTGCAGCTTTACAATGATAATTGCTGGTGCAGCCTAACGTACAGTATTCAAGTGGGGCAGTGTCCTGTAACTGGATCGGAGATACATGAGGGCTCTTAGAAGCTGGCTCATATCAGATGCCAATATCCATGGATGTGGGCTATGCTGGGCAGTTGCCCTGGGAAGTGGCCCTGAGATGTTGGTGCTCGGTATCCAACAGAGAGATTGCAGAGTCATACAATCATGCAGCATGGAAACAGATGCTTTGGTCCAACCAGTCCATTCCAAGCACAATCCAAAACTAAACTAGCCCCACCTGTCTGTTCCTGGCCCATATCCCTCCAAACCTTTCGTATTCAAGTACTTATCTGAGTGTCTTTTAAATATTGTAATTGTGCCCGCATCTACCACTTCCTCAGGAAGTTCATTCCACATGTGAACCACTTTTTGTATAAAAAATTTGCCCCTCATGTCTTTTTTAAATCTCTCTCCTCTCACTTTAAAAACATGCCCTCTAGTCTTGATGTCCCCCATCCTAGGAAAAGGACGCCTACCATTAACCCTATCTTAACCCTTCATGATTTTATAAACCTCTATAAGGTCACCTCTGAGCCTCATATGCTCTAATGAAAAAAGCCTATCCAGCTTTATAACTCAAACCTTCCATACCTGGCAACATCCTTGTAAATCTCTTCTGAACCCTTTCTAATATCCTTCCTATAACAGATTGACCAGAATTGGTCATTCAGAACATGTGACAGGTTGAATTCACCAGGTACCGGCTCTGGTTTCCATGCCGCCTTTTCTTGTTTTGTATGATGTTTGGTGAATTTGGCACAATAGGAAGATGAATATTAATGAGGCGAGTTGTGTCATCAACAAGAACCTAATCCTGTCAATTGGCGACTCACTGCTCCCTTTGAGAATCTCACCATGTTTCTTCTGAAAAGCATAACAGACGGAGTGAAATGATCTTGTTGTTGAGGTAGGCCTTGCTGGACTTCTCATCTAATTCTGCCACAAACCTCGCCCACGCTACTTAGATCTCTATAAGAATGCTTCCGTAGTCTTTACAAATTACTCCCAGCTTGCACTGAGCCAATTCCTCCCCTGTTCACTGAGCTGTGACATCTAGCGTTGGGTGAAAGGATTTCCTCAGTCTTCTGAGAATTCCCTGAACTGGCTTCAGCAGGATAGACTCATTCTGGTGAATTCTTCTTCCGGTGGCATAAGGATGAATCTCCCAGTGTCCTTAAACTTCTGCAGATCTCTTTTATCAATGGACATGCCTCCCATCATCATTCCACCTGGTAGTTAACTGGACAGTCTTTACCTTGCAGCTTACAATGGGTCTTTTTCTCCCTCTATCTCCTGGACACTGCTTGTCCTAGTTTTTTTTTTCAAAATCAGGGTATCCTGCACAAAAGGCTGTCCCACTGGGGCACATTACTCCTATTTAGGCAGCTGCAGCCATTTGAAACAACAAAAACCTTGCCTTCTACCTGGCAGGCTCCATCTTCAGGTCAGTATCTTCCACCTTAGCCATTAGGGCTGCTGATGGATTACAACCCAGAGTTCTGAAGGAGGTAGATGGTGAGATTGTGGAGTTATTGGTGGTGAACTTTCAGGAATCACTGGAGTCAGTGAGGGTCCCAGAGGACTGGAAAATAGCGAAAGTCACACCCCTGTTTAAGAAGAGAAGCGGACAGATGTCAGAAAATTATGACAGCAAGTTCTGAGGAAGCGTCACTGGACCCGAAACTTTAACTCTGTTTTCTCCTCTACAGATGTTGCCAGACCTGCTGAGCTTTTCCAGCAACTTTGTTTTTGTTCCCGATTTACAGCATCCGCAGTTCTTTTGGTTTTTACAGGAAATTATAGGCTGGTTAGCCTGATTTCAATCTATGGTAAGATTGTTAAGTTCATTGTTAAGGATGAAATTGTAGAGTTTTTGGAAGTCCATAGTAAAAGAGGGCTGAGTTATCACATCTTTGTCAAGGAGAGATCATGTATGAAAAATCTCTTAGGATTAGTTGAGGAGGTGAGGAGCAAGTTAAACAAAGGAGAGCTACTAGATGTAACACAATGTGGAGCTGGAGGAAAACTGCAGGCCAGGCAGCATCAGAGGAGCAGGAAAGTTGACGTTTCGGGTCGGGACCCTTCTTCAGAAATGGGAAGGGGGAAGGGAGCTTTGAAATAAATAGAGAGAGGAGGGATGAGACTGGGGAAGGTAGGTGGGATGGTGACAGGTGAGTGCAGGTAGGGAGTGGTGGAGATTGGTCAGTGAGATGGGAGGGGCGGATAGGTGGGAGAGAAGATGGACAGGTTATGTCAGGTCAAGGAGGCGGGGATGTGAGGGAGGGTTGGTCAAGGGATAAGGCCAGGGGTGGGGAGATTTTGAAACTGGTAAAGTCCACATTTAGGCCATTGGGCTGAAGGCTCCTGAGGCGGAATATGAGGTGCTGCTCCTCCAGTTTCTGGGTGGCGTCAACTTTCCTGCTCCTCTGATGCTGCAGTCCCAACCCGAAATGTCAACTTTCCTGTTCCTTTGATGCTGCCTGGCCAGCTGTGTTCCTCCAGCTCCACACTGTGTTATCTCTGACTCCAGCATTAGCAGTTCTTACTATCGCAGAGCTAGTAGATGTGATCTATTTGATTTAACGAAGGCCTTTGACAATGTGTTGCACAGGAGGTTGCTTAACAAGATAAGGGCCCATGGTGTTAGAGGCAAGGTATTGGCGTGGATAGAAGATTGTCTGACAGGCAGCAGGCAGATAGTGGGGATAAAGAGGTATTTTTCAGGATGGCAGCCATTGACTAGTGGAGTTCCACAGAGGTCAGTTTTGTGACTATAACTATTCATGTTATACATTAATGATCTGGAGAAAGCATCTGAGGGCATTGTTGTTAAGTTTGCAGATGACACAAATGTGGGTGGAGGGACAGGTAGAGTTGAGGAAGTGGGAAGCCTACAGAATGACTTGGATAGGCAACGAGAATGGACAAAGAAGCGGCGGATGATATATAACAATGGAAAGTGTGAGGTTATGCATTTTGATAGGTAGAATAGAGGCATAGACAATTTCCTATATGGGGAAAACCTTCAGAAAGCTGAAGCACAATGGGACTTGGGAGTCCTAGTGCAGGATTCTCCTAAGGTTAATGTGTACATTCAGTTGACAGTTAGGAAGGCAAATGAAACATCAGCATTTTTTTCAAAAGGTCAGAAAACAAGAGCAGCTGAGGCTGTATAAGACTCTGATCAGACTGCATTTGGGATATTATGAGCAGATTTGAGCCCCGAATCTAATGAAGATGTGCTGGTATCAGAGGGTGTCCATTGGAGGTTTACAAGAATGATCCCATCATATGAGAAGCAGTTGAGGACTCTGTGTCCCTACCCTATGGAGTTTAGAAGGATGAGGGGCATGTCACTGAAACTTACACAGTACTGAGAACCCTGGACTGAGTGGACCTGGAGAAATGTTTCCACAAGTAGGAGAGACTTGGACCCAAGGGCACAGCCTCAGAGTGAAGGGATGACCCTTTTGAACTGACGTGAGAAGGAATTTCTTCAAGAGAGGGTGGTGAATCTGTGGAATTCATTATCACAGAAGGCTGTGGGAGCCAAATCATTGACTGCCTTTAAGATGGGATTGATAGGCTCCTGATTAATAAGGGAGTCAAGGGTTATGGGGAGAAGGGTGGAGAATGGTGCTGAGAATCATATCAGCTATAATAGAATGGTGGTGTACACTCGATGGGTCAAATGGTCTAATTCTGCTCCTATATCTCATGGCCTTTTGGTCTATGGTATCATTGCCACTCCAATATCACAAGCCACACCACTCCCCACCACCCCCATCTACCACCACTCCACAATTGAATAGTGAAGCCTTGGCCTTACCCATTTGTAAATAGTAGTGGGTGCGTCTAAAACATGTTGTGCAGACTCAGTGAGTGAGAACTACCTGCTGAATGAGAAGTCAGCCCATTTTGTATCAATAAAAGTCTGTGAGATAAATGATGATAAAGAGCAATCAGAGGATGAGAAATAGGAAGACAGCTAATTACGGATTTATTTGCCTGGCAGCATCTGTGAAGGAAAAAAATCAGAGTTAACGTTTCAGGTCCGGTGACCCTTCCTCAGAACTGTTCTGAGGAAGGGTCACTGGACCTGAAAAGTTAACTCTGTTTTTTCCTTCACAGATGCTGCCAGACCTGCTGAGCTTTTCCAGCAACTTCTGTTTTTGTTCTTGATTTACAGCATCCGCAGTTCTTTCGGTTTTTATTATGGATTTATTTGTGTTTTCCAAATTTGTCTCCAAATTGATAATGCAATGGTTTTGCTTAATAGAAACTCTGATACTAATCAATATCCTTACTTTTACACACAGAGCTGCCTTCAATCTACAAACTCCTGGAATTTGTAGTATTTTAATGCTACCTTTAATGTGTACTACTGAAAGAAATATTGGCTTATAAAAGTTATGGAGTTGTAGAGCCATACAGCATGGAAACAGGCCCTTTGGCCCAACTTATCCATGCTGACCAGCTTTTCCAAAGCTACCCATGGCCATCACGATTTTATAAATATCTATAAGGTCACGCCTCAGCCTCCTACACTCCAGGGAAAAAAAAGTCCCAACCTATCCAGACTCTCCTTATAACTCAAACCTTCCAGTCTCAGTAATATCCTTGTAGCTCTTTTCAGCATCCTTTCCTGTTTAATAACATCCATCCTGTAGTAGGGCAACCAGAATGCACATTATGGCAAATGAAAAATCGGGCATTGGGAAAAATATATGCAAAATTCTGGAAATGAACAAGCTGATCTGGACTTGGACATAAAATCAACATTTTATGAGCAATTTTTCACTTAATATTTGTGCTTCTGGAACACTTCAATACCAACTTTGTACCAACAGATAATTTTCTTCCAAGGGATATTTAAATGCACAGTATTTGAAAAAGAGTCAGAAACTCACATCTTCTGTATGCTGTCAGAAGGACTATTTGACATGCAGAATGAGACAGTTTTCCAAATTTGTTGCCAGACCTTGAATAGTCATATATCGAGCACAGCCAGTCAAGACTATAGGTAGATCTGAGTTACACCATTTGATTGACTATTTAGTGCATCAATTTCTTCAAGTCTTGTTGATAGTACCCACTATTTTCTTAGTTGGAAAACTTTCCACAACAATTATCCAACAATTTTGTGGAATGTGTATTTGCATTAATGGAACTAGGTCACAAACCCACAGGAATTCATTAATGTGAGGAGGTCGATAGCTTGTGGAAGTGCTTTTAAAGGGAATATCAGATTGCTGTATTTTGGTGCTATATTCCAGTCTTTTGTTGATTGTTATCCATTTTGACAATTCATTATTCAAGTATTTTCACATTCTCACGTTTGACATGTGCATGCTATTAGCAGTGGGAATCCCTGTATTTAATCTTTTTGAGGAAGTAAAGGAGGAGCAGTAGAGGATTGCCAGGCATTCAGGCTACGCAGAGGTGGCACCAGGACCATATTTCCAGATATACGAACATGCTGCCATTGGTGCCCAGATTAAGAACTAGAGAATGTCAATATAAGATTATTGGCAGAAGAACAATAGCAATATGAGGGAAATTATTTTGTGCAGTTGCGGTGATGATCTGAAATGTGGTTTCTGAATGTGTAGTGGAGGCAGATTCAATTGTGATTTTCAAAAAAACTCTCCTTCCAAACATCCTGCTATACTCTCCTACACAGAAGGGCTCTAAGTTATCAAAATAGCTCTTCTTGTCTCTGTCCCTGAAATATTGTTCCTGGATCTATGTCTGATTTTTCTATTAATGAATTAGGAATTAGGTATTTGCAGACTAAAAGATCAGAATTATATGTGGTAACAGTGCTAGAATACTCCTTGTAATGTGCATTACTTACTACGATGAGGAATGTAGTGATCCTTAAAATGTTTCTTGTTCTGCTATATCTGTGATTCACTCATAATTTACCTGTGTTTACTTAAACATGATCTGGTTTTATACTATGCTTCCATTTAAGATTCATAATTGTTTTAGTCATTATAAATCTTTGCGCAACTCTCCTGATATGCATTTGTATCTTCTATATTTCAACATGCAGTGCTAGCATTACTGGCACCCTGTTATGATGAACAGGAATTTCCATGGAGCTGCTTCTGTGCCACCAGCATTACATCAGCAAAAATTTGGTGGAAACCCAACTGATGCACATGAACTGGATTTGCACGGAACTTCCAGCAAAGTACTCCTGGCAAAGTGGAAGTGGCTGTAAGGAATTTGCTGACAGATGTTCTATATCTGTTTCCTGAAGAAAGCCTCTCAAAGTACACAGCCTAAAAGCTTTGGCCTAGATTTTCGTCTGGACTACCACCCATTTTATGATGGATTTGAGGTGGAGGAAATTAAGTTAAGAGACCGACACCAACTTGCCAAAGCTAAAAGAAAACCTTGTCGGAGATTTCCTCCACCTGCAATAATTCTACCTGCATCACACAAATGATGCTATCTCTTCAACAGCTTATGGGTCACCTAAAATACTCCTGCCTATGTAAGTGAAACAGTGCTGGTTAATGGGTGGCTTCCAGTTGGCTGAAGTTTGTTAAACACAATAATTGAAAGTTGTGTACGGCTAACATCTTTCACAAGAATCTTATCTGGGATTTCCAAATTGCAATAAATGCCAGACAAAGACTTTTTCTGCAAAATAAGGCTCATGGAATCGGGGATAATTTAATAACATGGATAGAGGACTGGCTGTTTGGCTGATCTCCCAAGTTCTTCCATCAGTAAACTTGATGTTATCCAAACCTCTGCTGCCCAAGTCTTATTGGACAATGTGTTCATTGTGACAACAGTGACCAATACCGTTGCTTTTCGATCAACAGATGTCTTCATTTTAAAATTTCATCCTTCTTCTCAAATCCCTACTTCTGTAAACCTGTCCAGCCCCATGGCTCTCAGATATTTATTTTCCACTAATGTAGCCTTTTGAATTTTCCTAATGATAAATGCTGTTCTCTTGATAACTTAACTGTTAATGATCTAGGTCTGAGTGTATCTCACCTCCTCTCAGTCTCACTTTCCTTCTTTAAGGTACTGCTTAATATTTGCCTCTTTGAAAGCAATTTATTCATCTACCTATTAATCAAAACCTTCCTGCTTCTGAATCATAGAAGACTTAATGTATGATGAAAGATGCACACTGGGGTCCTGCAAAAGTCCTGATATGTGGTATTATGTTTAAATTTTAATGGACATTTCCCAGCTGCTGAGGAGTCTTTGCAAATATCTCTGACTCTGAGCTAGAGTAGGACACTTGCGCTGGTCAATTACATGATGGTCACTAGGAAACCTGGTAAATAATCTGGTCCATCACCTGGGTAACCTCTTACAACTGTATGTAAAAAGTTAAAATGCGTTGTAGTTTACCTACTGTTTACAAAATGTCATATTACATTGTGGAAAGAAGGCAAGCAAAGCTTTTAAGAGAGAAAATAAGTGGGTTTTATGCTTTAATGGCTGGACTAACAGTTTTGGAAGCGGGCTATTTAAAAGATTGCTTCGCAACAGCCTCTGGACAGTCTCTGCTTTTACAATATACCTGATGTGTGCCAGTTGAAGAAAGACCTCCAAGATGGAAAAAGCAAGGCCCAGTCTGACCTGAAAAGTAAGCGAAACATTCTGAAGCAGCACTAGCCACAAACATCACTCTGTCTGGTCAGAAATATTGTAGGAACCCGATAATTTTGAAATAAGGATGGCTAGCTAACTTTCATCTAATGTCATCTAATTCTCTGGCTGTCAGCAGTTCGATCTCATCAACAGGAAATCAACTGGACTGTAAGAGGTCTTCCCATTTCATCCTTTGAGTTTGGACTCTTGAACCCACAGAGGTGTTTTGTGGCTTTTATTTATTTTTTAACTCATAATTTCTACTGAGGCCCAAAGATGTGCAGGTTAGGTACAGTGTCCATGCTAAAGTGCTCATAGTATCCAGGGATATGTAGGTTAGGTGGACAATCCATGGGATATGTAGGGTGGGGGATGGATCTGGGAGGGATGTTCTTTGGAGGGTTGGTGTGGACTCAATGGGCCAAATGGCCTGCTTCTACATAGTAGGTATCTATGATTCTATGATTCTATGAGGTGTATTGTGGGTGTCATTGCATTGTAAATGTGTATGCTTGGGATCAACAGGGATACGATTTAATTCGACATAATAGCTTAGTCACTGGACCCACAACACTAACTGTGCTTTCTCTTTACAGATGCTGCCAAATCTGCTGAATTTTCCCAGTAAGTTCTGTTTTTGTTTCTGATTTCCATCATCTGCAGTGCTTTGGGGTTTTTTTGCTCTTGGTGTGGTTGATGGAGTTGTAAGCAATTTAATTACCTGTTTGATTCACATTAGACTTGTAGCAATAGCAACAGTTGTAGTTGTCAAGCCAAAAACAAGTGACAGAACTGTTATGGTGTTGAAGGCCATTCAGTCCATCACCCTACACCAGTTTTATTACTCAGCGCTAATGTCTTGCCTTTCTACATATCCTGGCACAGTATTTCTATCCAAATAATCATTCAAACCTCTATTAAATGCCTCAATTAAACTTGCATCCACCATGTTTCCAGGCTGAGAATTCCATTACTTCTGCTGTTGGGATCTTGGATGTGAGTAAGCATCTAGTTCATCTGAATGCAGGGCATTGTGGGATGTCATATCCATGACCCGTACATAGTTTGCTGCAGTTCAAGCATCCCACTTTTAAATTCTGGATCATTAAGGTCTGGTCCAGAGGATCATGAACTGAGGCTGATGTCTCTCACGTTCTGCCAAATGATAACTGCAGCCGATCTTCCACTTCAGCTCTTGTAGTCACTGTACTCTGTGCATTACCACTTGAAATCTTCTTGACTCAGAATGCACACTATTGAGTGGAGTGCTCTGTTGTTAGAAATGATGGCTTTCAGAGTAAACAATAAGCCAAGATCTCTTTTACCCTCTCATGCGGATACAAAAGGGCGAGCAATAAAAGCTGGCCTTGTCATTGATGCTCATTTCCTGTGAAAGAAGAATTAAAAGAATAAACCCATTTCATAATTGAAAAAGAGCTGGTCAAGCTCCATCAATCAATTAACATCACTAAAACAGTTTATGTGATGATCAATCTCATTGGCCTAGATCTTTCATTACATGGAACTCATCATTGGATTGCTGCTGTGGTCCAACTTTTCTGTGCCTAGACACCATGACATATTTCTTATCTGGATCTTCCAAATCGTGTTTGAATGGAATTTGAATTTTATTAATGTACCTCCTGGTTTGCCAGTCACGTGATGTTCACAATCAGGCATTCACAGCAGGCAATCATCTTAGAATGAGTTCTGATAAAGACAGTATAAGCTGTATCATACCAATTTTCATTCACTCATGGAACGTTGGCGTCGCTATCTGGCCAGCATTTATTGCCCGTTCCTAGTTGCCCTTGGGAAGGTGGTGGTGAGCTGCCTTCCTGAACCACTGCAGTGTATGTGCTATAGGTAGACCCACAATATCCGTAGGGAGGGAATTCCATGAATGCATAACATGTCAGAAGTAGAGCTGAGATTGAGTGTTAAAGAACTGTACTAGCAGTACAGCTATGAAAGGTAGAGCACAAAGATGTTCAGAACTGCTGGAAGCTGCCAAAAATCAATGGAAGGCTGCTGTTAAATTGCTGAATGAGTCACACAAAGACTGTTAACTGTGCTGTCCTGGCTCCAGTTGAAACGAAGGGTGATATGAAACAGAACTAGCAGTTGTTCCATTTGCAACGGTAAATTCATGCAATTGTGATAGACCTAGTTAACAAATTAAAGCAGTTACAAGTAGCAAAAACAATGTTGCTGGAAAAGCTCAGCAGGTCTGGCAGCATCTGTGAAGGGAATAACAGAGTTAACGTTTCAGGTCCGGTGACCCTTCCTCAGAACAGGTAGTTACATTTTTATTATCAATGTGGAGAGCCTGTTTAGGTATGTATTCCATTTTAACACCTTCAGAAGTACAGAGAGAAAGCAAAGTAGACTGTAGAAATTTGAAAGCCTTGAAGGTGTGCTTTGAACTTAAACTGACAGGAATTGTACTAATATGCTTCCTGGCTTTTCCTTGTCATGTAAGAACATAAGAACTAGAATCAGGAAGAAGCAATTCAGCCTGCTCCGGCATTCAATACGATCATGGCTGATCTCATCTTGGCATCTTTACTGTATGTTCCTCCATAACCCTCCAACACATTACTGGTCAAAAATCTCTCTTTCCCCTCCTTAGGTTTACACAATGTCTCAGAATCCCTCACACTCTGGAGCAGTGAATTCCACAGATTAAATAACCTTTGAGAGAAGTAACTTCTCTTCATCTCTGTTTTAAATCTGCTGCTCCTTATCCTAAAATTATGACTTTCCATTTTAGATTGTCTCACAAGAGAAAACATCCTCTCTATGTCTACTTTGTCAATCCCTACTGACATCTTATATACCTCAATATGTCTCTTTGTAGTCTTCTAAACTCTACAGTGTAAGCCTAACCTGCTCAGCCTCTCGACATAAGATAAACCCCTCACCTCTGGAAATTAATTCAGTGATCCTTGTTTGAACTGCCTCCAAAGCAACTATATCCTTCCTCAAGTAAGGGGACTAAAACTGTACACATCAGTTAGGTGTGGTCTCACCAAAGCCTTGTAGATTTGCAGCAACATGTGGTTACTTTTATGTTTTGCTCCTTTACTCTATTCTATTTTCAATTTCATTTTGGTCCATTCACCTAACATCCATATGCAAGTTTCTTATTTCTTTATTGCAACTTACAGTCCCACCTACTTTAGTGTCATTTGCAAATTTGGCTATAGTAATTCCTTTCCCTGCAACTACTTCACTAATATAGATTGTAAATCACTTAGGCCTATGGATCAAACTCTGTGGTACAGCATTAGTTATATTTTGCCAACCACAGAGACACCCATATATCCCAACTCACTGCTTTCTGTTGGTTTGCCAATTGTCTATCAAAGCCAATAAATCACCCCTAACCCCATGTGACCTCTGTCATAAGGCCCGCTTTGCAGGCAGCCATACAAGGAGAAGTTCTAATAAAGACAGGATACGAGCTATATAGTACTCCATGAAAAGGCAGCAAGCCTAGCTTCTGCAGAAATGCACAGAATATAGTCCCACAAAGAGTTCCAGCACAACAACGTAGCCTCAGGGGAACAACAGGTCACAACCCCTTTTACAGCACTATCTGCCATAATGTAAGTTTAACTGTCTGGTGTGAAAATTAGTCGTTATGATCAGGTAAGGAGAGCTCACGTCTCCTCTTTTTTAACATCCACACGGTCAGTTGGAACAAATATATTTTTCTTTGTTTTAGAATGGAGCTATCACACCTTATTTGAACTTAGTCGAGATCAAAAACGAAGGCAAACCAATTCTCTGGCTGACTTAGGTAAAAGAGGGTGGAGTTTTACTACCCCAAAATAATTATTAAATATCACTACAGACAGACATACAAATATGGGTAATTAACTTACAAAGAAGGAGGGTTCATACAGGAAATTAAGAGCAGTTGCACTTGACAGTTTTTTGGAGTCTTTGAGTTGCAAGCGTGAAAACTGAGTTCCAAATGATTAGCTGTAGTTCTGTTTTGTCAGGAATAGAAAAGCTTACAAATATCCCTGGTTTCTTGGTCAACAGATATTTCCCTAATAACAAAAGTGGGGCTGGATGAACACAGTAGGTCAAGC
>JAHRHZ010000073.1:14886634-14954489 GCA_024137785.1 Ginglymostoma cirratum | reverse complement strand
AGGGTGTGTGTGTGTGTGTGTGTGTGAGAGAGGGTGTGTGTGTGTGTATAAGCGTGTGTCTCTGGGGTGAGTTTATAACAGTACTAGATTTTCAGTTTGTAAAGTTATATATTCACAGTTTGTAGTTGTTTACCTGCGGCTGGAATCTATTTATTTGTTATAAATAGTTATTCTGATTAGGTACTGAAACCTGGCCCATGCTTTCTTTTAAACCAGATCTTAAAAGACAGATAAATTGGGGCATTTTGCATACTTTGATAAAATCTTTACTGTTTGTGATGACTTCAATAATAGCTGGGCATGTTTTCCAACACTCTGTCCCAAAGAGGCATAAAAGCGTTATCACAATGTGCAATATATTCAGATTGTAGTTGGGTCTTCCTCCTACCTGTTTCAGCAGAGGGATCATTCCTTGTGTCTAGTTCACTATGGCCTGACAGGATAAACACATTTTTGGCCTAATGTTTCCACGATGCCTGTCTCTTTCTAGTTCGATCAACATCAGATTATGTGAGGTTTCAATGTTTTAGTTAATTGTAATAGTATTATCTCTAAGCACATAGCATTGAAAGCCTATTTTGTTATCTTTGTGTGCATGTCGATATAATTAAATATAAAAAGAAAGTATATCCCAATCAAACTTTCCTTTGTGTATAGGAGATAAAAGTATGTCTTCTTTTTGAAACTTTGATCAAACTTGTAACATACAGAAAATATTGGTGATCCTTACCACTTCACTGTAAATGTCAGTGCCATACATAAAATAAAAATCAATTTGTAATACAGTTAATGTTAATAGCGTTGAATTCTCTACCAGGCACAGACAAAAGCTTCTGCACGTTATAGACTGCAGTCGCAGGTCATAGTGACTGTCTTTAAAAACCGTTCCAAATCTAATGAGGAGCGTGCCAGACACAGGAGAGTCTGTTTATGACCAAATTTGCTGATGTGCCAAACACTCTTTCAATCAAATATTTTGAGTAATGTGAACCACCCAAAATTGTTTTTACTGGGAAATTGTTCACATTGCAGTAATGCCAAGAGTGGAGAAGTGAAAAATATGCACAGTCCATGTGCTGAACAAATGACTAACCAAACAGATGGATTCCTCTAGAATATAGTTGCATTGAGCCCAGAAAATGTTTGAAATCGACTGGATAGAAATGAGACAGATGTTGAAGGAGTGTTTGATGTCACGGTGGAGTTCAATTTGATATCGAAAACGATGCAAGTTAGGAATTTATAGGTTCCACTAATGGAACGAATAGGTAGTACTCTTCACAACAAACAGGCTTTCAGGCTGCATTTCATGCTGTGAGCAAATTTTAATGCCCAGGAACATCATAAACCATTTGTATCAGAAACCATTTGTTATTGACTTCATACATTTCAAGATGGTTTTGATAGCATCTATCAGCAGTCACTCTGGTGCATTGCAAGACAGCACGGCATCGCAGAGCAATCGATGAACATTTGCTTAGCCTCATACCATGACTCCAGTTGTTGCATCAAGGCCAGCATAGGCACCATAGACCGTTCAACATTATTGCAGGAGTACAATAAGGTTGTATACTCCCCCCATTCATATTCCTGTTGGCTATTGATTTCAGTATGAAGAAAGCAATGGTAGTGCAGACTTTGGTATCCCAGTTGATGGGCCTGGATTTTATAGATGACACTGCCTTGCTGGCTGAAGAGTTGCATATTGCCCAAGACAGGACCTTGCATGGAGAGTAGAAGCACCAAAATTGGTCTAAACCTGCGACAACACCAAGACAGGAATAACTGGATGGCAACAAACTCCCTGTGCCTCCACCACCACCACTGTCAACATCAGACAATAGACGTTAAACCCTTTCCTAGGAAGGAATGTCACCAAGGAGAGTAAGGCTGAAATATACATCCACATGAGAATTGGCGAAGCAACATGGGCCTTTCAGCAGCTCCACAGGTTGTGAACATCCAACACCATCAATACTGGCCATGAAGCTGTGGCTTCATATGTCCATTCAAGTACCAACTGCAGTCTGTGCCAGTCTGACATGGACGAGAACAGCAAAGGTGTGGCATGAGTGTCAAATGAGCAGCAGTGTTACCTGCATTGCATTCTGGGCATAGCATGCAAAAACAACAAAGAAGCGCTACTGAGGGCAGGACTCTGCGAGACAGTGTGATAGAGAGACAACCGAGACTAGCAGGACACATATTTTGCCTGCCAGAAATACCCTCTGCCAGAGTGGCCTTATAATCGGTGGCACTGAACAAAAAACAAGACAAGTCTGTCAAAGAAGGCATAAAGATAGCCATTTAAGGTGGGTCTTCAAAACCAGTGAGCTACGTGGGCTGGTGTGAAAAGAGCTGCAAAGGACAGGGGCCGGTGGAGTCTTGTTGCCCATTACCCTACATGAGATGGAAGGAACTGAGTTCATGTAAGTAAGTAATGTTTCAGTGGGTCAGTAAAAATATAACGTGCTTGTGACAGCTCTCCTTGGGCATTAACTGAACATTAAGACATCAGATTAATAGCATACTGTGAATGAATTATGCTAGAACGTAAACACTACCTGCTAATACAACAAACAGTGATTTTTGGACAATAATTTATGAATTTAGTGAAACAATTTATGTTTTACTACCATATGGATTTATAAGCTCTATCTCACTTCTTGCTGATGAAATTAAATCAATAGCAAGAAGTGGTGTAGAGTCAAAAGGCGTAGAATCTGTGTGGGTAGAGTTGAGGAACTGCAAAGGAGAAAAGATTCTGATGGGAGTTGTATACAGGGTCCCTAACAGTAGCTAGGTTGAGGGGAAGAAAATACATCATGAGATAGACAAAGCATGGAAGAAAGGCACTATTGCAATAGCCATGGGAGACTCCAATATGGAAAGTGGCTGGGAAAATTAGGTTTGTACCAGATCTCAAGGAAAGGAATTCATAGAATGTCTACAAGATGTTTTGCTTTGGAGCAATTTGTGGCACAGCCCACTACCAAGCAGGTAATTCTGGATTTGGTGATGTGTAATAAAACAGACTTGATTAGGGATACTAAGGTGAAGGAACTTCTAGGGGCCAGTGATCATGATATGATTGAATTCTCCCTGCAGTTTTAGAGGGAGAAGTTGGAATCATATGTAACAGTGTTACAATTGAGTCAAGGTATCTACAAAGACATGAGGGAGGAGCTTGCCAGAGTTGTTTGGAAGGGGAGCCTAGCAGGCGAGATGGTGGAGCACCAATGGCAGGAGGTAATTCTGGGGGTAATTCGGGAGGCACAGCAGACATTCATCCCATGGAAGGTGAAACATATTAAGGGGAGGGTGAGACAACTATGACTGATATTGGAAATCAGGGACAGCATAAATGCAAAAGAAAAAGCATAGAATGTGGTGAAGATGAGTGGGAAGCCAGAGAATCGGGAAGTCTTTAAAAACCAGCAGGGGATAACTAAAATAGCAATAAAGGGGGAAAGGATGAAATAAGAGATTAAGTTAGCTAGTAATATAAAAGTATACTGCAAAAGTTTTTTTGATATCTAAAAGGCAAGTGAGAAAAGGAAAAGTGGACATTAGACCACTGGAAAATGAGGCTGGAGAAGTACTAACGGGGAACAAAGGAATGGTGGATGAACTAAATAGATACTTTGCATTCGTGTTCACTGTGGGAGATACTAGCTGCATATGAGAACTTCAAGGAAGTTACGAAATAGAGGTGAGTGTAGTGAACATCACTAAGGAGAAAGTGCTGGGGAAGCTGAAAGGTCTAATGGTGGATAAATCAACCAGATCAGATGGACTACACCGCAGAGTTCTGAAAGAGATAACTGAAGAGATTTTAAAGGCATCGGTGGTGATTTATCAGGAATAGCTGAAAATTTACACCCCTGTATGTGATTACTTTTGTACATCTGAGTATTCATAATTCAGACGTTCATAAATTGGGAGCCTCCTGGAGTCAGCTGGATCTCGTGACCTTCGGAAACTGAGCAGCTCCATTCAGAGGGGGGTCTTGACAGATCCAGGAGGTTAAAAGCATCCAATCCTGTCTCCAGCAGGTCTGTGATCTTCCCCAATAAGCTAGAAGTTTTCCTTCCTAAGCTGCCAATGTCCCTATCAAAGTCTCAGATTTTCTCCAACTCCTGGCCTTTGTATTACACAAATCCTACAACTGGCATGCCCTTTCTCAGAAATCACACAGCTTCATCCCACCTGCAGAGATTAATCCTCATTTCTCCTTCCACAGAATTCGTCCTCTGCTCCCCACATGATCACCACAGAATGATCCCTTCCATCTCAGGCAAGGAGCACCAAATTCCCAGGACTAACACACTCCTCCTGACTTCAGAGCACAGGTGAAAGAGGGACTATTGTTCAGTATGTTACTGTTCTAATGCATCTTGCTAAATCCTCTGAAATTAGGCAATTGGAAGATGATCTCATTAGAGATAGTGTTGTCTTAGGCATTAGAGATCCTGCAGTAATAGCATGACTACTCAGACAGTAAAAACCATTGACCAGTCAATTATCAACTGGGCTATATTAACGGGAGTGCAGATGTGGCCTTACTGTGTTGAGAGACATTCCAGGCTAGATGATAACATCAAATTGGGAAAGAGGACAAATTATTTGGAGAACAGCCAGCAGTAAGGTCAAGATCAGGATTCAAATTTGCAGAGGACATCACACAAAAGATAAGAATCATGCCCAGTGCAGGGATATCAGTTCTTCAATTGTAAGAAGTTGAATCATTTTGCAATGCATGAAGTTGTTTAGCTGGAAGAAGCTAAACAAGCCTATAAAGATGTTTTTTGGTGAAATATCAGCTGATGATGCTGATAAATCACTTTACACCACCCAATCTGTTTGCTATATGAGATCTAAAAGTGCTAAATGGATTGTGACTGTTAGAATGATCACAGCAACAGGAGATCATCAAGTGAATGTAAAGTGTAGATAGAGACTGGTGCTTTTTGCAAGATCATGATTTTCACATATTTCTGTAAGGTGAATCAGATTTATGTGAAGACACTCAGAAATAATCCCTTGAAAGTATAGTTGAGGCTATATAATGAATAATATTTATGCCAAGAGGATAAATAAAATGGAGAGCACAATGCAATGGGGCGAATGAAGACCTGGAATTCCAGATGGTAGAAGTTAAACAAAATCAACTCATCTCAGCCGAAACAAATCAAAAATCTGGATTAATGACCCTTAACATGCTAGAAGAGATTTACAACATTTCAAAGATCACTAAGCTAACGACTACTGGACAGATCCTAAAATATTACAATGTTGTTTCTATTAGTCTTGGGTGCCTTCCTGGTGAAGAAAATGTGGAAGTGGATGAGACCGTGAGACCAATTCAACATCTGCAGAGAATATTTTCAGCTGCTCTCAAGTCCAGACTGAAAGACAAGATAGAAGAGCTGGGAAAAAAGGAAGTAATCAAGAATGTGACAAGGCTTAAAGACTGGGTTAACAGCATGGTCAAAGTGAGAAGTTACATGATACTAGGTTATAGTCCATCAGGTTTGTTTGAAATCACGAGCTTTCAGAGCCCTGCTCCTTCATTAGCATCTTAGCAGCATAGTGGCAGTGTAAACGTCTGGAAACTGGCAGTATGCGTAGATCCAAAGGATCTTAATAAAGCATTGGAGCTATTTCACTATCCCACACCAACTACTGAAGAATTTTTTCCACAACTTGCCAAGGCAAATGTCTTTACCACTTTATGAAGAAGGTTACTGACAACTGATCTGGATGAAACCAATTATAATACCCAGAAATGCAATAGGTAAGTCACCTACTGGCAGGAAAAGGACTTCACCCAGATCATTTCAAAGTGAGAGTGTAGCAGAAATGCAATAACTAACAAATGTGAAAACAGTGAAAGAATTTGATTGATTGAACCATAGAATCATAGAGATGTACACTGCGGAAACAAACCCTTCAGTCCAACTCATCCACGCTGAACAGTTATCCTAAATTAATTTAGTCCTATTCGCCAGCATTTGGCCCATATCCCTTTAAACCCTTCCTGTTCATATACCCATCCACATACCTTTTACATATTGTAATTGTACCAGCCTTCATTCCATGTACACGCCACCCTCTGTGTGAAAAAGTTGCCCCTTAGGTCCCTTTTAAATCTTTCCCCTTTCACCTTAAACCTATGCTCTCTAGTTTTGGGCTCCCCTACCCTGGGGAAAAGACCTGGGCTGGTACTTGAACTATTTAGCAAATATCCTGTCTGATTCCTCATCAGTGTGAACTTCCATGCAAGATCACTGCTAAGGATATACATTGGTATTAAGGCACGAAATATGAAGCAGCTTTCAATTAAATTGAGCTAAATTAAATGATAATGCCAGTGCTGGAATCAATGATGAAGTCACCTTGCAGTGTGATAGCAGTGAAACAGGGCTTGTAGAAATTTTTATTCAGCCATGACAATAGTTACACTTGCACCAAGCGCATTAGTGCAAACTGAACATAAGTACACTTCAGTCAAGAAATAACGCCTATTGTCTTTGCTGATGAGCATTTATTTATAATACCTGTTTAGAAGAGACAGAATGACAGTGGACTCCAACCATAAACCACTTCAAAGCATCTTCCTCAAATTGCTTCTATCTGCTCCAAAGCATCTGCAAAATATACCTTGATGAATGACAATGGTCCTCAATTCAAGGGTGAAGAATTCAGCCGTTTCATAAATGTGAAATCCAACACCATACACCATGTCCGCATTATCCCCAGTCAAATGAAAAGGCTGAAGTGGCAGTCAAAAATCATCTAAGCTATCATAAAGAAATCAAGCAAATCTGGCACTGTTTTGTCCAAGGCAAACTGCGCTTGGAGAAACATACTTGCTGAAGGCACAGAAAGTAGACCAGTCCAAAGCCTACTATTACACTTCCCCAAATTACCAAGAGGAAAAACTGAAGCCAGAAGTTGTAATAGGTGCAAGTGACCAAATCAAAAATAAATAACAGAAAGTCAAATTCCAATTGATTAAAAGTGTCAGATCGACGCTGTGTTGAGCACTGGGAACCAGCCAGAGAGCAAATATTCAAAGCTTTCAACAAACATCAATGCAGAAAGCAACTTGTGACCTATGTAGAGCAGTTGTCGCTTTGATTGTGTGCAGCACTTATAAACACCCCAGATATATCATCACAACACAGATACATGCATATAATTGGAAAAACTGTGCCTTCACAATAACAAGAACAGGAAGTTATCCCACCACCTGCACAGAGTACAAAATGATCATCAGTCCCAGTGATCTATTGTTCCCCAGCCACAGAAAAGGATCAACAACAGCAGTTACCATGGCAGCAGTACTCACCATGGGAATGACCAACCTTGTAGAAGGAACACCACCCTAGTAATAAGCATATACCAGAGGAACAGACAATGACAACATCTACACATAGCATTAAATGGCCTGTGTGATTTAAAGATCATAGTTGGAATGCACAGCTAAAGACTGATGAAAATGGAACTGACTAGAGTTAACAAACTATTTCCTAATGAATGGCAACTTTCACATTGGCCATGTCTGTTGGGTAACTTGCATAACTTGTAATTGCAAATGACAATGCATGCATTTTTGAATTTTTTTTTCTGAAAAGGAGGAAGTTTGGAGAAACACAATTGTACTTAATGTCCTGGTTGGCTAGGTGACCTCCACATCTGCTGTAAAATGCCTTTGTGAGCAGTTGGTAGCAGTAAGTAAACATACATCACTTCTAACAGCCAGGTTTCCAGACAGGGAACTGATTTGTGATGTTTCACATAAACACTCCACAGCATGCAGAGGGATTCCTGACTTTCAGCTTTCCCATATTTTTCTAACCCCTGCTCCCCTGGAAGGTCAGGTGAGCAAAAATCTAGTCCTGAAATTCTTTGGATTAAATCTGATTTGATGTTGTGCCAATTTACAAGCAGGCAATCTGCTGTTAAAAAGAAAGATGTTTCTTTGTACTTTTGTAAATTGCACACTAAGTGGCGGGAGTTCAAAATATAATGGCCTAAATAGGATCCATACTCACTTCTCCACGTGAATGTAGCTGTTCGTATATTGTACATCTGTACTTAATATTTAAGAGCTCAAATTTGTTATGATATATATCTATCTTTGCACACGCATTATACATGATATTCATCCAACTTTACTGTTAGATTACAGCTTACAGACTTAATCTTGCAACACGCAAAACTTTTCAAAGAGAAACATGGAATTTATTGCAGCTCACATTATAAATAATCTGATATATTTAACAATGAGGGTGGTCGGTAGTAAGATTGATTTGTGCTTTATGCTGCACTGGAGACAGATTAATAGACTCCTTGGCAGATAAGTCGCCCTGAGAATGTTGTCAAGTGATACCCAAAGTGTTTGCAAGCACTTGTCTGATCTGTGCTGAACAGCAGCACAGGGAGGGGATGTGCAGGGTTGGTGGTAAGAGTTTGACTAGACGTGCAGAAAGGCCATTGAGTATATGTGCCTCTCCCTAAGTTACATATGATACTGTTAATGATCTAGCTATTGTGCTGTGGTGCCTAAAGGCAAGGCTTTGGTAGATTCATACAGGTGTTTCCAACTGCTGCTGGAAAGCTGCTCCTAAATACAAAGTCCTTTTACAGTAAGGCGATGAATCAAAAGCAGATAGCTATGTTTTGAACAAAAGCAATAAACTTTAACAATTTTTTAAAGAATGTTTGGTAGTGCAGTTTCAATTATGTGAGGTTACAATTGCAGTGCATGAGACAAATAATATGCACGCTATTTTCACTCTGTTTTATTAAAACAGTTACTGCAGTTGAAAAATATTCAAAACTGAAACTGAAATTTGATATCTTTAAAAATATTCATGAATATCACAACTCATGGTTAACCCACACCTATTGTTTTACATGCAGACTGCAAACAAGATGCATGTTGCTTGCTGTTTAAATAATTGTAATGTGCAGTCAATGTAAAATGGTTGCTGAGTGGGTGCATGCATAAGCAGGGGGCTAAAGTTGTGAGATGCTGGTACAAGTTCATGCTAGCCAGTAGTATTGAGTCTATCTCTGACTCCTAAAGAGGAGAATCTGAGACACATTCTAAACACAATTTTGTTGTGGGAATGGCAGAGACCAAACGCTGAGATTCTGAGATGGTGCACGGAAGGTTCTGGTGCAAGACCTTGACAGGAGGGAAGGTGTTAGTTTCACAGATGAACCAGCTAGACATCCAGACAACAATTGTGAAGGCTGGGTCCAGCAGATAACCTGAGGACCTGGTTGTAGTGCCAGAAATTCAACATCTCAAGCAAGTGATCAAGATCAGTTATCGTATCTTCAAATGATAAATCCCACCAAATTTACCACTAGGCCTTGACTACTGTTCAGATTACCATGCCTTTGTCAGTCAACTCTCAACAATCTCTACCAAGGCTCATACCAAACAGGCGTATTCTCTATTCCACCTTCATGCACTTAGTGGTACTGCAAACCGAATATCCATACCTCACAGCTCGTACATTGCCAACTACACAAGCATAACAGTTGCACCATCCAAAAATACATTGCAACACTCTCATTGACATGCTTGAGGCAACCACAGCTAATTGATGGAGTGAGGGATAGGCATGGATGTTTTCCCTCATCTCCATGGCCAATACCTAATATCATTGGAATGGGCATGCCTAACACTAGAGACAGAGGTGGAACTGACACCAGTGAAGATAACAGCATGAACATATCTAATCCTCCTTCTCACATCCCACCTTCCCTTCATCACACAATCTCTTCTGGCTCACAAGCTCCAGAAGTTGTAAGCCTGCGCCTATTGCTTTCTCCACACTCCTTTTACTACTATCTTAGCCTTGCATTCTCATTTCAGATGCCTAAACTGTCATTGAGCAAGAATCTACTATTACTTTGATTTTGATTTGATTTATTATTGTTACATGTACTGAGATGTCAAAAGTATTGTATTGCATGCTAACCATGGGGCAGCACCATGGGGCAGCACGGCGGCACAGTGGCACAGTGGTTAGCACTGCTGCCTCACAGCACCAGGGACCCTGGTTCGATTCCAGCCTCGGGCATCTGTCTGTGTGGAGTTTGCACATTCTCCCTGTGTCTGCGTGGGTTTCTTCCGGGTGCTCTGGTTTCTTCCCACAGACCAAAGATGTGCAGGCTAGGTGGATTGGCCATGCTAAATTGTCCATAGTATTCAGGGAGGTGTAGATTAGGTGGGTTATAGGGGGATGGGTCTGGGTGGGATGCTTTGAGGTTTGGTGTGGACTTGTTGGGCCAAAGAGGCCTGTTTCCCCACTGTAGGGATTCTATAACCAGACAAATCATGTGTTACATAAATATGTAAGGATAATAGAACAGAATCCAGAATATGGTAATACAACTACAAAGAAGGTGTAGAGAAAGATCAACTCTAAAATATAAAATGTCCATATATAAGTCTGATAATAGCGGGGAAGAAGCTGTTCTTGAATCTGTTGATATGTGTTTTAACACGTTTGTACCTTCTGCCCAATAGAAGAGGGTAGAAGAGAGTATAACCAGGGTGGGCAGTGTGTTTAATTATGTTGGCACTTTCCTAAGGCAGCGGGAAATGCGGATAGAGGCAATGGAAGTAGGGTTGATTTTCGTGGTGCACTGGGCTGGGCTCACAATTCTCTGTAATTTCTTGCTGTCTTGGACAGAGCAGTTGTCAATCCAAGCAGTGATGCATCTGGACAGGATGCGTTCTTTGTTGCATCTATAAAAATCTATAATTTAGTGGATAACCAGTAGGATCTGCATATGGTTATAGCTAAGAACTAGGGCCCAAGACAAGAGACGAGCACTGGCATCAACTAGTCTTAAGGCATTATTGCACATGAGATCTGCTGCAGTGGAATCAATTGAGAGATCCAATGGGGATGCCTACAGAAAATGGCTGATGTTGAAAAAATCTAGCTTGTGGTTTATGTGTTTTAAGACTTGCAGTTTTAGGCATTAGAGTTTAATTGTAGGAAATTTGGGCATCCGATTTAGAAACTGATAAGCTTCCCTGAAGTAAACATGATTCAAATAAAATTGGTGCTTATTATGTGAAAACATTGGACCATGTCGAATTAAGATGTCAACAGTTCAAAAGGTGCTATCATAAACAGCAAGGAGTTTGTTTTTAATTTGTAACTGTGCCACCAACTCTGGGAAGCAATTTCCTGTGTTCATTACAAATAAGGATTATTCATATGGGTTACAAATCAAAGAGTTATGCTGAAGGTAAAATGATTCATTTGCAGAATCATCCCAAAGCATGATACATTATCGTAGAGATCGTGAGTCAAGGTGGAATCTTGTTGAGAAGATTCTTTTGTTTTATTGATCCATATCTGTTTGCTGGTAGAAGCAGGAACTTCAGTTTGGGAACAGCCAGTGGCAGTTGCAGCTTTGCTCTTCATGCAGTTTGCATTTCACCAAATGGGGAGAGCCAATAGGAGGTGATAGTCAATTAGCTTTACATTTTGAACAGCACAAAAAAACTCAATGTCAAATTGAGTGGAGCACTTGGACTTCATGAGGGAAGGGCACGTAGAAGATTTTCTGCAGTCTACAGCTTTTGGAAGAAATCTACAATGGTTCACAAGAGAGCCTTCTGGCTGAACAAATCAGCTGTGTTAGCTTGGAAAGCTGTGGGAGGGCAATTGGATATCTGCCGACAACCAGAATAAGGAACTGAGGCATCTACAGTTGTGATGTCTGTAGCAGAAACAGTTGAAGGTCACAAAGCGTAAAAGTCAATGGAAGAACTGTAAAATTTTAACTCAGAAGAGTAGTGGGAATATTAGGGAAAATTAAAGTAAATTCTGGAGGGCTGTAGCATACTTCTTGTGTGGTCCCAGAAAAAGTGGATGAATCTTCAAGTGTTCATGAGATATACAAACTCTCGGAGGGACAAAGTAAAAAAGTTTATATAATTAGTCTCTATAGTTTTTAGTTTTCCATTAATAGCGTTTACTTTGTTTAATTTCTTTTCACATGTAGAGTAAAATTTGATTTTGTTTGAAAATATGAAATGCTATCATGATTCCTGCTAAGATTATCAATACTGGCCTGCATGTTATTGACACATAGCAACTGAACATTGAGGAACAGGAATTCCTTTAACTTGCAGACAACTCCAGATTTTATGTGCAATGCTTGCAAAGCAACATGCATATAATCAGTGGCATGAGAGTGCCTACAATCTGTTCTAAGCTGTGTTGGTAAGACCGTATCCATGGAAGAAACGGGAGCAGGAACAGACCATACAGCACACTGAGCCTGCTCCACCATTCAGTATGATCACAGTTGACATTGGGCTTTAATTCCTTTATTGCCTGCTCCCCGTTGCCCTTGATTCCTCGAGAGACCAAAAATATGTCTGTCTCAGTCTTAAATATATTTAGAGACAACATTCTGGGCTAAAGAATTCCAAAGATTCCCAACCTTGGAGTGAAGAAATTTCTCCATATCTCAGCTCACAGTGATCAACCTCTCATGTTGAAAATATGCTCCCTTCTGCTCCCCTATCCTGGGGAATCAATGGCAAATTGATTTAATTTTTGTTCTAAAAGTGGTGGCAGGCGTAAAAATGTGTGGGAATCCCTCCATTGCCTGAACAGAAAAGTCCACCAGATTTTAAGTAGTTAGTTGGTGGCCTTTCCGCAAAGATCACTTTCTAGGACAGCAACATGTACTCTACCTGAAGCTGCAAGTCAATTAGAGGTCAGCGTCGTGAGCCACTGTGGCAGTTTAGATGGCTCTGGCACCAAACGGAAGTTATGTTTTTGTACTTTTGGTGTACATTCTAGTGCTCACACTGATGCCCTTGCGAATGTGTTGCCCAGCGATATTTGTTAAATGTGTGCGCATTCTGCAGTCACTATTTTGGAGACAAAATATCACTCATAACACCTAAAAAAAACCAACCACTTGGGAGCTGAATTTTGTGACTGAGATCTCCCTGTGGACAGACTTTCTGTTCAACTTTGATCAAACTACACCCGTCAAATCTATTGTAATAATTGAAATTTGAAAAAAATACAGAATTTGAGCTAATAAATTAACAACACCTCTATAAACAGAGGTAATGCTTCAATTAATTGCCAAGATTAAGGCTTTATAAATTAACAACTGTCTTTTTTGAGACAGAACCTTCGCTATTCAAGTGAATTCAATTGAAATCCTTCCAGCCAGCATAAGCCCAAGCCATTTGTTGAGATGGTTATTTTGTTTATTTATTGTAGCCGCATGGCTCTCATTTTACAAAGAAACCAAAATTTGGCTTAACTTCTGCTTTATTTTAAAGCTTTGCTTTATTGGACCCTATGGCCATAGCGTCTCTTTTTTTCTCTTCTCATCTCAAAGCATCATGACACCTGTCCTGCTGCGACAATCATTTGGCAAGGGAGGAGCAAAGGCATGAAGCAATTTTAAAGCCATTATATTGCCAACTAATGAAAACCACTCGCTAAATCCTAACATTATAAAGTTGTTTTTACTTGTTCATGTCACAGCTTCAGTGCCATTAGAGTCTAGACTCCCTCTTGTGGAAATGCTATTACATAAATGTGTCTGGAACTTAATTATCTCAAGGCCGAAGACAGTTCGCTATAATGACCACCTTTACTGGATTTGATCTACTAAGGTACAATTGAACACTTACCTGTAGAAGTGATGAGGTTGGCTTCATTCTCAGCTAACTTGATTTTAGCCGACATATCAGGACACCCCGTGCAACAGAATGTAATTGATGTTAGGCCAACAAATAGTGCACCAACAAAAGCTTTATTAACAAATCGAACAATGATAACTGCTTCTTGAATTCAACTGTTGAGTTATTTTCCAGGTGTAAGTTCTCCATATGATTTATTTCTGCCAGGTGGAAGGCTAGCCAATGGATAGCTTGGTGTAGCTCCTGGCTTGCAGCTCTCCAATAGGAGCTGCTTTGTTTTTTGTTGTCCTATTTATGCTGACACCTCTTTCTCCAAAATTACGCTGATCTTTTGTTTTAGTGGTTTGAATAGTTGAGTGTTGAAGGGCAGTATGAAAGAGTGACTTGAGCAAATGATTTTCTTCAGCTTGCTTCCTGCTGAATATGAATAGAAGACATAACCATGAGCAAACTTTAAAAACTCAGTCATACCATTGAATTTGTGAAAGCAAATGGTTATGCTGCAAAATTTATTGTAACCGTCTTAAAGGTTGTTCATAAAAATCCATGCAATTAATAGTCAAGAAAATGCTTGAGTTACAAATTAAATCAAGAAAGTTAAGCATTCACAAGTTTCATGTTTTCAAAATTATTTCATGCATGTGTTCTTAAAGTAGGTATCAGATGCATTTTCAATACTGCTGGCTTGCATGATATCTTTTTTAATTAATTCATTTATGTGATGTGAGCTTCACTGGCAGAGCCAACATTACCGTCCCACCCATAGTTGCCCTTCAGAAAGTAATGGTGAGCTACCTTCTTGAAGGGCTGAGTCCATTTGACATAGCTTGAATGATGGTACTGTAAGGGAAGTTCCAGGATTTGACCCAGTGGCACTGATGGAATGGCAATGTATTGGTAAAAATTACTTTGAAGGAAACTGGAGTTTGGTGGTGTTCCAACATATCCAGTGCTGTTGTCCTTCTAGTGTGGTCATGGGCTTGAAAGGTGCTGTCTGAGGAACCTTGATGAGCTGCTTTGTTTGTGCTGTCACAATTGTGCATTGGTGGTAGAGGGAGTGAAAATGGTGCCAGTCAGGTGGCCTGCTTTATGCTGCATGATGTCAAGCTTCCTGAGTGCTGTTGGAGCTGCACCCATCCTGGTAAGTGGTGAGCATTCCATCACACTCCTGACTTCTGCCTTAGAGATTGTTTGGAGAGCCAGCAGGTGAAACTTTTTCATTGAGAATATAAATCCTAGAACTTTCAAAGGCCTTTTACAACACAGAGCAGGTTTCAAAGTCTTTGTTTCAGCAAATATACTTTACTATTGAATTAAATGTAACGAGGCCTTCTGAGCACCATTTTATAATGACTCGTGATTTTGCTGTCGAGTTAGTGAATAATTTCCTCTGTGTCATCACATTACTTAACTTATCGAACTTCGACAGTGCCCAAATATAATCGTTTTTTTTTGGTTATGCAACAAGGTTAGATAAACATTGCGAATACAAAAGTGAAATGTTAAAGAAAGCAAATGTAGGAGCAAACCATTAAAGGTCACAGAATCTCAGAACTGTTACTGTACAGAAGGATGTCATTTGGCTTATCATATCTGTACTAACAGCAAAACATAGGTGGATTTTTAAAAAAAATCTCATTTACCTTCCAACAGAAGTTTAAAAAATCATTTTTGTTCTGCATTTTTCAATTCAGATACTTTTAAAAAGTTATGAATCAAGTGAAAAATGTAGAATGGCCTTTTCTCCTCCTTTGACTATTCTTAAGTGGACTGTATAATGTGGTCCCAGTCAGATAGACCAGAAAAAATCACATTCCTGCTGATTATGATGGAACAGCTTCATTGGTGAGAATTTCCCCTGTTTGTTGACCATATAATTGAAAAGTGGAAGGGCGGCACGTGGGCTCAGTGGCTAGCACTGCTGCCTCACAGCACCAGGGACCCATGTTCAATTCCACACTCGGGTGGCTGTCGGTGTGCAGTTTGCACATTCTCCCTGTGTCTGCGTAGATTTCCTCCAGGTGTTCTGGTTTCCTCCCAAAGTCCAAAGATGTATCGTCTAGGTGGATTGGCTATGCTAAATTGCCCGTAGTGTTCAGGGATGTATAGATTAGATGGGTTAGACATGGAAAATGCAGCGATAGGGGAATGGGTCTGGCTCTTTGGAGGGGTCGTGTGAACTTGTTGGGCCGAATGGCCTGTTTCCACACTGTAGGGATTCTATAATAAATCCTATGTAAAAGGTCCAATGTAAAAGAAGGTTTGGAGGTCTTGGCTCAGCTCCTAATGGGAACTGATCCACTAAACTGTCTAAATCTAGCACAAAATGGTATCAGAAAATTTACTTTCATCATGCCTCACCTCGATGAGCTGAAAATGCCAAAAACTCTTTCAAAGTCTGTGCTTGATGAAAATTTTGAACAAACGTGGCCAAGCCTACTGCAATAACCAAGTGTGCTGACAATATGCAGCTGGAACCAGACACTAGTTTTTCATCTAAAAGAAATGTCCTGGGTGGGACTGGGGTAATCTAAAAGCAATTCAGATTGAAATCCAATACACCACAAATTTTTTATAAGAAATGATTAAATTTCAATGAGAGAAATCATCTCACCAGAGTATTCTTAAATCAATCTTACCCATGTCAGGTATGCTGCCAACCATGTGCCAGATTGAATCTGACAAGAATACCTTTCCAAACATTATAATCTGGGGAGTCACTACACACTCCCACGTACTCAAAAGATTCTTCAGGAGTGTCGCAATCATTAGGAGACAAGGAAAACAATGAAACTAGATTTTGCTCTTATATTCTGCCTCAGATTTACAAAGGTAACAATGGAAAGATCAGGCAAATAGAATGCCAATGCTTACAATCGCCTTCCCATTTGTATTTAGAGTCAGAGACTCACAGAGGTATAAAGCACGGAAACAGACCCTTCGATCCAACTCATCCATGCCAACCAGATATCCGATATAAATCTAATCCCATTTGCCAGCATTTGGCCATTACCCCTCTAAACCTTTCCTAATCATATACCCATCCAGGTGTCTTTTAAATGTTCTAAATGTACCAGCCTCCACCACTTCTTCTGGCAGCTCATTCCACACACACACCGCCTTCTGTGTGAAAAAGTTACTCCTTAGGTCCCTTTTATCTTTCCCCTCTCACCTTAAACTTATGCCCTCTAGTTTTGGACTCGCCCATTCCAACAAAAATACCTTACCTATTCACCCTTTCCATGCCCCTCATGATTTTATAAACGTCTATAATGCCATCCCTCGGCGTCCGACATTCCAGGGAAAATAGCCCCAGCCTCTTCAGCCTCTCCCTATAACTCAAACCCTCCAACCCTGGCAACATCCTCGTAAATCTTTTCTGAACCTTTCCTAGTTTCACAACATCCTTCCTATAAGAGGGAGACCAGAATTGCATGCAATACTCCAAAAGTGGCCTAACCAATGCCCTGTACAGCTGCAACATGACCTCCCAACACCTCATATTCAATGCACTGACCAATAAAGGCAACTGTACCAAATGCCTTCTTCGCTATCCATCTACCTGCAACTCCACTTTCAAGGAACTATGAACCTGCACTCCAAGGTCTCTTTGTTCAGCAAAACTCTCCAGGACCTTACTATTAAGTATATTAGTCCTGCCCTGATTTGCCTTTCCAAAATGCAGCACCTCACATTTATCCAAATTAAACTCCATCTGCCACTCCTCAGCCCATCTGATCAAGGTCCCATTGTGCTCCGTGGTAGCCTTCTTCGCTGTCCACTGCGCCTCCAATTTTAGTGTCACCTGCAAACTTACTAACCTATGTTCACATCCAAATCATTTATATAATTGGCAAAAAGCAGTGAGCCCAGTACTGATCCTTGAGGCGCATGGCTGGTCATATGTATTTTGGTAGACTATATGACTCTAAGTCTCCTGATGCACCTTGAGAGAAAACCCTCCAGTAGGCCTCATACACTTGCCTTATTTGGATATTGATCCAAACCAGTGCCTGCCTTTTCCCATCTTCGGAACATTTCCACTATAACCTGAGCTGCTTTTACATGTTCTGCATGGCAACACTTTCCTCAGGGGCAGGAGTAGACTCCTGGGTGTTGCTGGGAGCCTGCCCCACATCATTCATGTGCATTGACAAGGAACACGACTAGAGGTCAAGATGAGGATCGGGCAGCAGGCAGAAATCATGCCAAACTCTCTTGGACTAGGGAGAGTGAGGCTCAGGCCAAGGTGACTTAGTTCATTGGGAATTAGTGCCAGCAATGCCTGGACTTCAGTCTTCCTAACCCTGAAGAACTAGAGTGGGCTGAGCCAGTGTCCTAGTTTGAACTTTGTTACTGATTCAAACAACAGGCAGGAATGCTACTTCAAGACAAATTCTGCTGTCACAGCACCCGATCTGAAGGTCAAGTTAAATCCTTAAAGATAAAAGTGGAGTCTGCAACTTTCAACTTTGGGTTAATTAAGGGAAAATGGGAAGGAGGGATTCTTCCTTTTCTAAAAAGGGCATTAGGGTCCTTCTGCAGGAATTCTGAGTAGATGATTCTGGTGGTCCCAGAGAGTGTCGACAGCACAGGTTCAAGGCAGGGGAATGGGTGACTTGCCAGGCTTTGCCTTGTTGCTGTAAGTAGAGCACACCAGGTTAGATAAGGGAGTCCAGTGGTCATCCCAATTGAATTAATGGTAGGTAGTGGGAGGAAGATTCAGGGTGAGCAGAGAGGCAGTGAGAGGCCTGTAATTTTCCAGTATAATTTGAACATTTGGTCAATATTGAAAAAAACTGAACGGAAATAGACTGTTGAAATGACCAAGGCAAACCATGTAACCTTTGGTATTTTGGGATTCAGACAGTCCCAAGCATCCCAGCAAATACCCAATTAAATATGGACGTTCACAGCCTTAAATTAATTCACGTATCCCTTGGCTTAGGGATAGATCATTGCATACCAGCTAACACATCTTTTTTTGCTTCACAGACAAAAGACATATTAAAACTCAAAGGCTGGAGCCTTCAGGTCTCAATTTCCGATGACTTTTCACTGGATTGTGATGATTTTCCCCATCCAAATTAGTCTGGCTTCATCACAAGGTGTCAAGAGACAACACAGGATGTGTTATTAATGTATCATCTTTTGAAGTTGAATAAGTGACATGAAGAAGCTGCCATATTTTGCTTGTTTTTATTGCAGAAATAGAAGCCCAATAGTCAGTTTAACTTTGGTGAGTAATAATGGGATTATAGCAAAATGTGCAACAATTAAGATCTCAGCATGGAATTGCTAATTGTTATTAATTACGTCTAACCACCTTGCTGAGGTTCTTTGAAAAGCTAACAGAATACTGAAGAGGGTAACATTATTGATGTGATGTCCATGGACTTCCAAAAGGTGTTTGAAACCACGCCACATGATAGATTTGTGAGAAGTGATATATCACAGAATAAAAGGAACTGTTGCAATGTAGATACAAAATGATAAGAAACAAAGAGTAATAGTAGGCATTTTTGAAGCTGGCCACAAGTTTGTAGTGAAGTTCCCCAGAGTCTGGTGTGGGACCCTTTTTTTTCCTGATTGTATGTATTAAAATGACCGATATACTGATATGGAGGAGATGTCTTCAGTTTGCAAATAGCGCAAAACTTTGAAGATTTGTAAATTGTGAGGAGGGCAGAACTTCAAGAAGAGATTGACAAGTCAGTTGAGTAGTTGGTTTGGTGGCAGATGAATTTCAATGTGGGAAGTATGAGGTGATGCATTTTGTTGCAAGGATGCAGAGACTCAGTAGATAGTAAAAGGCACTGTTTAAAAGGTATGCAGGACTATAGAGTCATGAGTGGATATGTACAAAAGTAATTAAATGTGTCAATACAGGTAGGGAGGGTTGTTAATAAAGCATACAGTGTTCAAAACATCATGATTAGGGGCATATAGTACAATGTGAGGAGGCTGTGGAGGACATTAGTTAAACCATAGTTGCAGACTTGTGTACAATTCTGGGTGCCAAGCCACAGGAAGAATGTGAAGTCATTGGAGAGACCACAGAAGATGTTTACAAGCATGGTTCCAGGGATGAGAAATTTCCCGTTATGTAGATAGATTGGAGAAGTTAGAACAGATTTCCTTGAAGAGAAGAAGGTTAAGGGGAAATTTGATAGAAGTTTCAAATCATGAGGGATCTGGACAAAATTAGAGAGGGAGAAAATGTTCCCATTTGTAAAGGGATTGAAAACCCGAGGGCAAAGTTTAAAACTGTTCTGCAAAAAGAAGCAATCGCAAGGTGAGAAAAATCTTTCACACAGTAAGTGTTACAGTTTGGAATGCACTACCTGGAAATGTGGTAGGCACAGGTTTTATTGAGACGTTCAAGAGGACATTGGATAATTATTTAAAACAAGATAATGTGCAGTGTTACGTGGAAAAAGCAGGCGGTTGGCACTGAATCAAAATGCTCAGAGAGCCAGAGCAGATGCAATAGGCCTTCTCCACTGTCACATTTCTGTGATTCTGTGAATCTGTTCTGCAGAGACAGAATCCACAAGGAAGCCATTAAATTAGCAGCAAAAAAACATAGCAGCCAAGGTACCTGAAAGTGGGAAAAGGACACTCCCCAGTCTGTTCCATAGGGTACCTTACCTTTCCAAAGAGAAACCCTGAATTTCCAGAAGAATCCATTAAGTTCAGACCTGCTATTGGCTGGTCTAATGTCTACATTCATTATTAAATGCTACAGGGATTTCAAAATCCCGTAACAGTGGAGGATCTGGTGATTTAAATGATCAGACATCTCTGTAAAGTGCACATTGCAAAAACTTGACCTGACTCTACTCCCACCTTCTGATAATTGGAAGTGTCATGTTCAGGTCAAGACTAATACTTTTAGACCACTTCTGTCAGTTATGCCACAATAGAGACCTCTCCATCATGCGGACAGTTTGGGTCTTTGTGTGCGTCCTAGTTGGTACAAGTCAGGTGAGTTAGAGGATTTTTTTTAGGCGTCTATGGCAAATGTGTGATAATAAATTAACTTTCTTTAAAACTCACAAATCAACATGGTATTGGACTATTTAATGTGGGACAACATTTTGCTGGTAAGAAAAAATACAGCCCTCATACACAAAAAACACTGATTGTGCTAAAATGATAATGTATAAATTTTATCTGTGACAGACCTCACAACCCATTTCATCATTTTGTTTTGCTTGCCATTGTCCTATCTGATTTCGAACAGGGGAGTGGAGGTAAATTCAGGCTTTTTTTTAGAGCTAATGTTAAATGAATAAGCAAGTAGGCACCATTTCTTTTTGCATAACTTTGCAAATAGTCTGGTTTGAGGAATGAACTACAGCCTGACCCATTGCTCACGACCCGCAGGCCTGACCTGCCAATCAATATGCCTGCTCCAATAGTAAAGCCAGTATTTCATTTTGATTTAAACTATATTCAGGCAGACGGTAAGACGAGACGCCTCCATTACATGGAGCTTTGGGCTCTTATGTCAATTTAATACTTTCAATATGTTGGTACGTTTGATATCATAAGCCTGGTGCAGCACAATGAAAAAGTCATTTACCTCAGGTAAAATTAAATGCAGGAATACATGCATATCTGTGAAGTACTTTGAAAACTTTTTTCTTAGATCAGAAACAAGTTAAAAGGTACAATCACCAATCACACTCATTCAACAAGGTTATACAGTCAAACGGAAGCATGGGTCAGAGAATTAGGGTTAGAGCATTGCAACCTGCATTCCTGTCAACTGTAAACTCCAGCTTGGGAGTTCTGAGCAGCTTGCCTTTATGTTGCTTGTGCTTGCTATCACTGAGTCAGAAGTTCTACTGTTCATTCATGGGAGGAATGAGGGCTTTTCTCCAAAAGTAACTGACGGAAAATCTGTGACTCTCTTCCAGAGGATTTCACTTTAACTTGGCCAGAACGGACTCCAAGTTATGCTGGATGTGGTTAATGTTTGCTTCTGGCCTTCCCAAGTGGTTTCTGCTGGACATGTTTGGGAGTGAAGCATCCACCTGATCTTAGCAAGGAATGTAGTTATGGACATAGACTATAAGAATGTGAATTTAACAGTCGAACTGACAGGAGAATGACTGATCAAAACTGATGGATAGATGCATCACATGCGACTTAGGACACTGTAGGCAGGATCACAAAGTTTTCATTGCTTTCATGGTGCTCTTTTGCCAGGAATATAATGGGCACACATCTCGATATATTTCCTGGGTGGGGTCCAGGACATGCCCTACATCCAATATAATTTCTTGGATTTTGTTGTTTCTTCTTGTATTGAAATAACACCTTAGCACAGCATCCTGACCAAAAGTGATCCCGACTGTATTTGTATGTGTGCCATTGCTGACTTTTCAAATGAAGTTTCTCTGCAATAACCTCTTTGTTTCCTTAGTATTTTATTGTTTATTGTTTATCGTTTGACTTAGATAATCTGCTCCATCATTTCATTTCTAATTGCTCTCTGGGTTCATTGATTTTTACAAAAATCTGTATATTTTCTTCTCCATTTTCCAATTATACCAATATATTTGCCCACAAATTACCTCACAGTGTTGATGGCTGTACCTGAAATTCTAACAGGTCCATTCTGTCCGAGAAAAAAACGAGCAAGAGTTGACCATTTGGCTCATCGAGCCTGCTCCGCCATTCATTATGACGGCTGATCAGCCAATTCATTAGCCTGTACCACTTTTCCTCCCATGTCCTTTGATCCCTTTAGCCCCAAGTGCTGTGTCCAAATCCTTCTTAAACACACACACACACACACACACCTCCCAACCCATTCGTCTCAACTCCACCTCAGCCTGACATGTTTTCCTTGAATTGTCAGGGTGTTTCTTTCTCCAGGTTTCTTGTATGTGCCACATTTTGCTTCCTGTTTGTGTTAGAATGATAATATTGGTGGCTGAAGGAAAATTTGAGTTAGTACTTTGTTCTTTTTGAATCATACTGTTAGAGCTCTTACATCACTTTAAATAGTTAGATATGACGCTGGTTTGATATTTCATCTTGCATTGTACCACATCTAATTATGTTGCTATGAATTAAAATTGCACTGATATGTCCGCATCTATTGTGCTCCAGTTCTTGAGTTTTTTGATCAGGTAGCGAAGATGATTGATGAGAATCATACAGTTTTTGTAGCATATGTGGACTTTGCACGTCAGCAAAGTTCATGCAATAAAAGGGAGAGCGGCAGCATGCATACAGCATTGACTGAGTAGTAGAAAGCAGAGAGTAGTGAGAACGTCTTATTATGGGATTGGAGGAAGGTATATAGAGGGGTTCCTCAGAGGTGATATTACGCTTTACTTGATCTATATCACTGGTCTTGGCTGTGCAGATCAGATTGGTGCCAACAGCAACAGTGTTCAAATCCTGTTCTAGTCTGGGTGCATTAGTACCTGTCTTGTTGCTGTACTATGGTGGGGGTCAGGATGCTGAGGGTTGGAACTATCATCAGGCAGAGAACTCAGGAAGAACAAGAAGGAGATGAATGACCTAGAATTTGGCACACTGGGCACACTTTCAAAATTTGCAGTTGATATAAAACATGGAAGCAAGGGGAATTATGAGGAAGGTAGACTTCAAAAATGACAGACAATTGGTGAAGAGGTATCAGATGCAATCTAACACAGAAAAATGTGAAGTGAATAATTTTGGTAGGAAAGCAGGGCAAGGCAATATTAAACAAACGATACAATTCGTAAGCGAGTGCAGGAGAAGATGAACTTAGTGGTAGATGTGCTCAAATCATTGGAGGTGGCAGGACAGGTTAAGAACAGTAAAACAGCGAATGGGATCCTGAGCATAATAAATAATAGTGTAGACTGCAAAAGCAAGAAAGTTATTATTGTATACAACCCTGATTTGGCCCCAGTTGGCATAGTGTGTCAAATTCTTGCCACCACAATTTGGGAGAGATGCAATGATTCCAGGGATGAAGAACTTCCGTTATATGGACGGGTTGAAGAAGTTGGAACAGCTTTCCTTGGTGAAGAAAAGATTATCAGGAGATATATTAGAAATTTTCAAGATCACAAGGGATCTAGATAGAATATTAGGGAGAAACTGTTCCCAATAGTGGAAAGATTGAGAACCAGAGAACACAGATTTGCAGGAGTTGGCAAAAGAAGCAACAAGTGACATGAGAAAGAACTTTCTTACACATTGCAAGGTTATGATCTGAATTTGTCTTTCAGAGAGTGTAGTGGAAATAGATTCAATGCAGCATTCCAAACATAATTGGATAATTACCTGAAGCACAAAAGATTGTTGGGCTATGGAAAATAAGCAGGCAAGTGGGACCAATTGAGTTGCTCTTGCAGAGACTGGCAGCAACTCAATGTGCTGAATGAACTCTTTTTGCACTGTAAACGTTCTATGATTCTATGAAGTCCTCAAATGGAGTTGAACTCACAGCTTTCTAATTCAGAAGTAGTCTACTTGAGCCGAGATCTGTGAGGAAGAGGAACATCATGTTAAGAAAAAGGATGTGAGTGAGAAAGTATTAGTATGACCATGAAAGGTTGCAGAAAGCCGGGGGAGGGGAGGGAGTGTGTCAGGTAAGTTAAAATGAGGTAAATAAATGAAATTAAATGAGATTTTTTTTTGAAAATGAAAATGAAAATCTTGATGTCCGGAGGCGAGGTGAGAGAAACAGCCCATGACATTAAGGTCACATTCAACCAAGTTGTGGCATCCAGGAGCCCTTGAAAAACTGGAATCAATATGTATCAAAGGGCAAACTCTCTACTGGCTGGAGTCATACCTGACACAAAAGAACATGGTTAAGGTTGTTGGAGGTCAGTCATCTCAGCTCCAGGACACCTCTGCAGGAGTTCCTCAGGGTATTATCATGTCTTCAGCTGTTTCATCAATGAATTTCCCTCTATCATAAGATCAGAAGTGGGGATGTTTGCCAATGATTGCACAATGCTCAGCACCATTCGAAACTCCTCAGATACTGAAGCTGTTCATGTTCAGTTGCAAAAAGATTTGGACAATATCCAGCTTGGGCTGACAAGTGACAAATAACATTCGCGTCACACAAGTGCCAGACAATGACCATCTCAAACAAGAGACAATCTTACCACGGCTTCTTGACATTCAGTGGTGTTACCATCACCAAATCCCTCACTATCAACATCCTGGTGGTTACTGTTGACCAAAAACTCACTGGACTCACCACATAAATACAGTGGCTGCAAGACCATTTCAGATGCTAGCAATGCTGTACCTTTTGACTCTCCAGAGCCTGTCTACCATCTGCAAGGCACAAGTCGGGAGTGTGATGGAATACTCTTCACTTGCCTGGATGAGTGCAGCCCCAACAGCACTCAAGAAGCTTGACACCATCCAGGACAAGGTAGCCCACCTGATTGGCACTACATCCACAAACATCCACTCCCTCTACCATTGATACTCAGTAGTAGCAGTGTGTACAATCTTCAAGACGCACTGCAGAAATTTACCAAAGATCCTTAGACAGCTTCTTCCAAACCCATGATCACTTCCACCTGGAAAGACAAGGGCAGTAGATACTTGGGAACACCACCACCTGCAAGTTTCCCACCGAGCCACTCACCATTCTGACTTGGAAATATATCATCGTTCCTTCGTTGTCGCTGGGTCAAAATCCTAGAATTCTCTTCCGAAGAGCATTGTGCGTTACCCTACAATACATAGACTGTAGCAGGTCAAGAAGGCAATTCACCACCATCTTCTCAAAGACAACCACAGATGGGCAATAAATGCTAGGCAGCCAGCAACACCCACATCCCACGAGTGAATATTTTCAAAATCAGATGGTTTCAAAATCAGTTTATTATATTATAATTATCCTTGCAACATAATTTGAGATTCAACTCTCTTGTTTAAAATGCATAACCACCCTTTAAAAACAATAGATTTGTCTTGGCCATTTCTTTTATCCTTCACACAACATCACTTTAACAGCTTATCTGATTATTTATTTCCTGACTCTCTGTGGGACTTTGCATGCTCTTTATCCACATTACAACTATGATCATGCTTCAAAAAGTAATTCATTTACTACGAGGTGCATTGGAACAACAATAAAGGTGGTACGTAAAGAACCCTGGCAACTGCGCTAACAATCTGAATAGGGTTGTTCCCATGCTGTCAACAAGCAGTTTTATTTATTTTATTGATGTAAAAGAATGTTCAGGAAGACACCAATCATGCCTCATAATTTCTCCCAATGTGTAATCTCTTTTCCTGTCTACTTGTTTGCTAAGATCCATGAATACAAGAACAATAGTCTGAGCGAGACTAGATTGCTTTATACCCATTGAGTAATGTAACTGGTTTCTATGATTATTTCCTTCACATCATGACACATACCAACATTTCCGTCAAGCTGATGCCCACACATGCAGTTATCGTCATTAACAGATAACAAAATATGCAGCCCAGTGGAATTAAACAGAAACAGGGACAGCCGAGCTGTGAAGACAGCTTTTAAACTGAATTTGAAATTAGCTCTGTCACATACACAAAACAGTTCTGCTAAAATGACTGTACCAAAGAAATGCAATTCTGTTATCTAAAATCATCTGCTGAGTGTATGGAGCTTAGCAAGAGGACACTCATTTACATTTCTCTTCCTCCATTTCATCACTGCAGACATGTACTCCACTGTTTCTCACCTTTCAATTTATGGAAAACCAATGCTGGACTCCAACTTAGATATAAACAAAAGAAAACATAAACTGCTGGAGAAATCGGCAGGTCCAGTAGCATCAGGAACAAAAACAAAATTGCTGGAAAAGCTCAGCAAGTCTGGCAGCATGTGCGAAGGCGAAAACAGAGTTCACGTTTCAGGTCCGGTGACCCTTCCTCAGGGTCCAGCTGCTCCGAGCAGCATCAGGGTTGTTTTTAGTCCAGTGACTCTGAAGAACACTCATGGGCTAACCCACAATGGAAGAAGCTGCCAAAATAAATACTCACAGTTCTTATTATTTGAAATCTTCAAGATCAATCTTTAAATTATTTTATCATCATCATTCATTTTCAGCAGCTTATGCCTGATTGAGCCAGCACTGGTCATATAGAGACAAAAACAGAAGTTGCTGGAAAAGCTCAGCAGGGCTGGCAGCATCTGTGAAGAGAAATCAGAGCTTATGTTTTGGGTCCAGTGACCCTCATTTCTAAGGAAGCGTCACCAGACCCAAAATATTAACTCTGATTTCTCTTCACAGATGCTGCCAGAGCTGCTGGGCTTTTCCAGCAATTTCTGTTTTGTTTCTAGTTTACAGCATCTACAGTTTTTTGCGTTTTTATCTGGTCATATAGAGGTTGTTGGAGTACGGCTTACAGTGTGGGATTGCAAACACAACTAAAGTAGAAACGGAGAAATCTCATTCACAGTCCCCCTTCCTGCAAGCATGAGATTTTGAGATGAACAGGAATCAAGGCAGAGGGAGTGAACACAGATTTGCTTGGGAGTGCCTGTCAAATGGGATGACATGTTGCCCCAATATGTTATCATGTTTAATGCTTATCAACGCCAATCACTAAGTCTCTCTAAGCAACTTGGAGAAGGCTCCACTTTCGGTCCTATAGCAGGCAGATAAGGATCTAACGGTTCACACTGCAAGTAAGAAGACCCCAGTTGCTGAAATAAAAAAAGCAGGAATATATGCCCAGACCACTTTGTAACATTTAAAGATCAAACAAGCATGGCATGCTGCTGTGTTTACCTGCTTTTTAAAATGAGTTTCTAAGTGCTGTGGTGAGGTGTATTAAGACATCACCAGCTACAGTAGAGGCAGGTCCTACTAGTTAGGGTGGATTTTTGATCTAAAGGAGATGATGGTGATGAGAATCAGGCAGGAAAGTGGAGGTAAGGCCGTAAGCAGATCAGCCTTCTTCAGTTTGATCAATTGAACAAGTTCATGAGACCAACTGGTTTAATTCTGCCCTATTTTCTCTGTTCTTATGTTTTCTCATGCCATGTGTGTTTCATGTGGCCAACACCATAGGCCTGTCATCTGCTTGGGCTCAGTATAGATTCTGTCACCAACTGCCCTATCTGAATTTCAGGGCTGTCAGCTGTCACAGCCTCTGTCAGTTCCTCCCCCTTGTCTGGGAGGTGCTCACCAACATGTGAGCCCAGATCAAGTTGAAAACTCATATCCACTGAGGTGAACCATTTTGCCCTGATGGAGGCTATGGGTGAATGATGTGATGCTTCTGTCCTCTGAAGTTTCTGTTCCTTCTTCTTAGAGATAGATTACCCGTAGTGAAATAACCACCCAGCCCTCTGTAGTGGGGGCACATAAATGGAGAAAACAAACAATCAGGACAAAGGCCTTTAACATTCCCACTGCCCATCAATTCCTGACAAGTGCTTCCTTTCCGCCCATCTCAAGCTTCCTTACTCCATGTCTCTAGCAGTGGTGTCCTGGTCTACCTGTTCTCCTGCCAGTTTGACAGCTTCCTCCTCAGCGGAGAATGGGGCTCAGCTGTTCAATACACCAGCGCTCATCATTGCCCTTTTCTTGGTGGTTGCAACCCCTTTTCTCCTGTGAACATTCGGTTTCAACATTATTCAGGAAATTGGGCATGTAATTGAGGCTGACACTTCATGCATATTGTATTGTTGGAGGTGGCACTTTTGAAAACGATTTGTTAAAGTGAAGTCTTTCTCTGACTGCTTGAATGGTTGTAAATGTTCTTACAACACTATTCAAAGAGGAGAAAGTAATCCTAGCCCAAATCTTCCTTTGTCCTACTTTGCTTTCGTTCTAATTTTAAAAAGTAACATTCTAAAAATACTAGAAATCTAGACAGAAAAAAAAATTGGAAATCCCAGGGACACTTGATGGGTTGGACAGGAATTGGGGAGAGAACAGATCAGTTAAAATTACATGAAAAGTTAAAATTACATCAAAATTAAAAGGCCTGAGGTGGACAAGTATATCAGCACAATTAGAAAAAAAGAAAATATATATTTATAAAGACATGTTTACTTTGACAAACGTGGAGAGGAGTTATGAAGGATCTGATAAAGCAGATCATCTCAGTCGAATGTTAAACAAAAGCATTTAAATGTAAAGAAACAATAAGGTACTATAGATAACAGCATTTATAAAGATTTATATTGAGAACAAGCACGCACACCCCCATAAGCGCCCACTGAAGCACCTCCAGCAATTCCGAGGCCATAATAATATCTTATTCTTCCAAATCCTTCCTTTTCTCAAAAAACACAGCAACAGACTTTTAACAGCAGTGAACAAAATGTGCCATCAAAATTCAAGTCAAAGACAAATGAAACAAATAAGGATAAATTCTACAAACAAAAAAATGCTCCTTTAAGAAAACTTTGCTGAATAGCCACATTGTGCCTGAGCTTCATCACAAATGCAGTATAAGCAAACTCATCACATCCCCTATATCTAGTCAGGGACATGTATTACTGCTTATGACATTTTAACATATACGCTCATTATCAAATGAATTAAATTAAATTACACAGCCAACAGGAGATCATGCAGTACTTTAATTTGCCAATCATCCAGTGAAAAGGTTGCCAATTTTCACACTACCATTTGTATGTTCTGTCCTCATGTGACTAATGCCTCTATCGCTCTGGCAGAAAAGTATGCCCTGTAATTTGGTGGCATTAATTAATTGTTCTTATGCCAGAGTATCTGCAGTTCAAATATGATTGCACCTAGGAATCACAGTGGCACCCTTTACAAACTGTTTGGGGCTGGAAAGATAAACAGTGATCTGTTGAGAACTGGAAATTTCTTTCTGATTTAATATGCAGGATGAAACGAAATATCAGCTGCGTGCTGCTCACTCAAGATTCGAATCAAACCAGCAAGTCTGCAGGATGTCACTGTTAGCTTCTTCTTGCTGCGTATAATTTGTCAAGTTATTAAGTCATTGCACTGCCATTTTCTTTTAATTGGAATAGATGCCTTTGCATATCCACTTATTTTAGGAGTGGAACTGTTGCAGAATTCCCATATGTGACTATTATCTGAAATAAAGATTCTTAAGGGTTCAACACTTGACACGAACACAGTCTACAGACCAGTAACGAGTAAAGCATTGATTGACTGCTCCTGTCTCAACAACAATAGTGCATTCTTCAACGCTCTACAACTTCACACCATCCTCAAAAGATTAAGTAGTTTCGAATACACCTAAAAAAAGCCCTTGGAGCAAAATGTCTTTGCCCTTTTGTAGTGCAATTTGTGTCCCTGACACTTACTGGCTGGAATGATCAAAGTGAACAAGTGCTGATGATAGTGTGTAAACAGATGGTACAACACCTTAATGGTATTCAAGCTCTTCCACTCAGTGTGTTTTCATACCCTGGGGCCTATCTTACAGAATTCACCAAAGACTTTCAGCACTTTTATCCCTAACTCTCTTTAACAATTCCTGATGCAACCTATGTTTTAGATCTCTGAGACTACAGAATGTTTCTGTGAAAATGCAAGTGTCTTTTTTCTCACCTTCCTGGAGCTTGAATCATCACTTAAAGAGCTGAAGGTAAACAAACATTATTTTCCTCTTACAATGTTACAGTAAATGAGTTGCTGCTGCACTCAGAGCCCACATGTAGTGTTACAGCAGCAGAGTGAAAGGTCATAGTTGTCATACATCTTAGCTGTTGTTACAAAAAATGAAATACGTTTTTGAATTATGCCAAATCTTAAACAACAGCAATTGAGAATGGATTCATTTTCTCGGTATGGCCAGTCACCACATGATGACATACATGATAAAGGAATTTGTTGAAATGAAAAATAGACAACTGGACAATGTTTTTTCTTTTCATAATTAATTGCAACTGTTGGAATATAACCAAGTCAATGTTTTCTAATGAATCTTTTCACCAGTGTGGTAAGAATTAGTTGATCCCATTGAATGGAGGTTTATAAAGTGGCCCCTAGTTAAAATGATTCCAAACTGCTCTTGTAAAATATTTACATTTCTGGGAAATCTCATGTCTATTTATTGATGAGTATAGAAGCTCTCATTTGGCTCCTTCTTGTTCAGTTTATTCGTATTCTGCGTAGCTTTCTCCAGGGGTCAGTTAGTTCAGTTGGCTGGACAGCTGCTATTTGATGCCAACAATGTGGGTTCAGTTCCTGTACTGGCTGAGATTATCATAAAGGATTCTCCTTCTCAAACCCTTCCCTCACCTGAGGCATGGTGACTTTCAGATCACAACCAGTCTTCTCTGTCTAATGAGAGAGTTTGATCTTGGTAAGACTGTGGCAAGTTTGCCCTTAGTTTTCCAGTTAGCCTCTGATACCTCCCATATAGTTAACGGTAGTGCAGTGTGCCTGGGGGCCCTGGAATCCTACCAATGTGTGTCTTATACCTTGAAGGAAAGGCAGGGCAAAACTGCACAGGAAGCATGATATTAAGTTGTGTTTGGGAATTACCTCAGTTGCTCTCCACAAGGGTACAGTGGAACGTCTGTTGATGTGTGTGAGTAGGTTTCTCTCTGCACTTATAATGAATGTTATCAGATACCACCCTCCTCCCTACTCCCACCCCTTTCTGAGGATTATCCTGGACTAACTCGGCTTGCAGACTGATAATTAATTACCCTGCTGAAATCATTTTCCTGTAATCAATGATAAAGGCGGAAGTTTTCTGAATGTGAAGCAATGAAATTACAGTGTTTGAAGGTTAAAAATTTCTATTTCAGATAGTAGGACCAATTTTACAGCAGATGCTGGAATCTGTACTGAAAACAAAAATGCTAGAATTCACAGTGGGTCAGGCAGGATCCGTGGAAAGAGAGCAAGCTAATGTTTCAAGTCTAGATAACGCTTCATCAGAGCTGCAACAGTACCTGCAGCTCTTTCGGTTTCTACTTCAGATAGAATTCCTATCCCTTCCCCTTCTCATAGGCACACAATTAAGTGTGCTGTTTTCCAGGTCTTTGTCATCTTGCACCAAACCTGACACTAGGAGGTTAATAGGAACATGATACCATCCTCAAACATCAGAACTCAGTACCTTCACTCATTTTGACCACAGCTCCCCCCAACCCATGGCCTCACCACCACTAGCCCCACATTCCCTATGCCATGACAGAGACATTAGTGAAACAAAATCCACTAAATGCCTTCCGTTATGGCAGAAATCAGTTCTATTCATACAATGACCCAACAATGGTGCTCAGTATAAAATCTTCCCTTGCAGGGAAGGCACCAAAAGGTTTGGCAGTTAACAACATGGATCTTAATTGAAATACAGGAAGGATAGAAATGGTTGCAAATGTGTCAAATGAGTAGGATACAACAATCAAAGAAATGTAATTTTCTTGGTGGTCTCACTTCATATAATCGAGAAAGAGAGATTTGATTTTCTTCAATAAACTCCACCAAGAAATGCTGTCTTCTTGTTTTTGAATGGTATCATACATTGGGAATGATGCCATGAGTGACAGCAGTTCTCTGAAATCTCCTTGAAAGGGTTTGAAAGCTTGCAATGTGGATTTTCTGACTTCAGTTCCTCCACAGCCACTGTGTCCCCTCTTAAGTATTTCTAGGTTTTGTTTTTATATTTCGAATGGCCACAGTCTTCTGCTTTGTTTTAATGAGCTACAAAGGGTTGTTCAAGGTGAGAACAAGTTAAATCAGCCAAAGGGGTGTGGTGCTGGAAGGAGACTTATTTGGCTGTTGTTCAAGGAAGATGCAAAGGGTCTGCAGGCCAAGCTAGTGAGAATTGGCAGTGTAGAGGAACTGCACGTTCAGAATGAAAAGACTAGCAACAGATTGTCTGGAATCATTAACGTGGCGGAGGCTAATGTAAGTTATTGTTTTTGTAGCATTGATTGAGTCCCTCTTTAGAATTTTATTCAAATTTGGCACAACATTCAAGAAATTTCTGTCAGTAAAATCAGCACACAGATGTTAAATTCTTAATAAATTTTTCTGTACTTTCATATTTTTGCAGAAATGTTAACCTATTTCAAAATACATAAGGAAGTAAAACCTCTACTAAGGTTCATGTCAAATGAATGAACTGACAATTCAAATGCTGTTATTGGCAATAATAATTTTCTAAAAGTCTGTGCCTTTCACTCTATCTTAGGAATAAACAGCATTGAACTAGAAAACTATCTTGAACTATGAAAGTAAGAGTTGATTTCTTTTTGTGACTTCCACAAGAAAGTGAAGAACAAGCTTTTCTTCCCTATCTCAGCCATTTGGGCAACATTCGGGTGAAACATTGGACATAAAGGAAGGATCTACAGTAATCCTTTGGGTTATCTGCTTTACAAAGAATGTATGTTGTGAGTCAATGACACTGGAAAGGTTTCAGGCACCTCAGAGAATGTGGTATATATACAGAAAAACTATATCTGTTCCAAATTTTATATTTTTTTAAATTTGAAACGTTTTGCCATTGGGCTGTATACCTGACATGGAAAGTATTTTGTAAACATTAAGACAATTTTAATTGTATTGAGTGGATTAATAATTGTTAAAAAATATTTTCCAGCGTGAAATATTTTGCCTTCAGACTATGTGGCTGATATGGAGTGTAAATGGTAAATATCAAGATTATTGCAATCAAAGTGAATACAATATGCAGTTTGGAGACAAACTTGAATTTTATTGCAAATTCTGCATTATTCAAGTTAAACATTTTTGTCATGCATTTTTTGAATTTTATAAATGAAGTATATTTTTTAACAAAGAGATGCCCTTGCAATCAATGTCCCTTTTTGTAAAAGGAAGCAGGCAATTAAATGTAAAACTTATTGATCAGGTCAACCTAAGGCATTTTTGAAGAAGTTCTGAGATTGTCTGAATTTCCTCTTTCATCCTGCTTGTGGCCTTCAATTTGAAAAGACTTTCTCAGATATTTGCTACATTGCTATTTTCTCATTGGTCTTCAATGAAGTCTCAACATCTTCCTGTAACGTTTATTACTGATTCACATCTAACATTTGTGTGAGAGGAGCCTAACCCCAGACCTCTTGATATGTAGATTATTAGCTCACAGGGTTCACACAAATCACTTTACTACTGCATTCTCCTTCACCTTACATCAAATCCAGAAAGACAGCTTGGAGACAAACAAAATAAAACCTTTTGAAATGCATCATCAAGTAACACCTAAGACTCTATGACTGCCTTTCTTCTTCCAAACTTATAAATGTGTCCTCTGCATTTTATTGTTTTTGTTTACGGTGCAATTTAACACATTTTGATTTCTTCCTGTTAACTCTTTGGAAATTTCACATACTACAGTCTCTGAGCAGAATACCAACTCAAGCTGACAACTTGGCCTCTCTCATATTTAACAAATGGAGCCAACTGCAAATTTTTTCATTTTAACTAAAATGAATAATAATCTGCCCAATTTATCCTAGCTCTGGCAGTAATAGAGATTTGCTTCTTTATTCATCATTTGTTCGTCAGTTTTGCTTCCACCTGGTGCTGAATAGAATATTACACGGATCTATCAAGTAATACTGTTCTTCTGCATTGAATATTTTATGTATGTTTTTAATTGTAATATATCAAAGGACAAGCCAGTGTCTGTGTAAAGCACCTCACCACTGGGGTGTGAAGAATTTATGATGAAATACAGTGGGGAGCACACGTTCAAAGACCCAGTGCACTCCCATCAACTGAGACTCTTTTTATCCAGAATGTGCTGTTTTGTGCTACTAGCCATATATGTTATCTTGCTATAACACTCCAAGAAGAAAGAGAAATATTGACTGCAGGTAATGTAGAACCTGTTTCTTTTCCAAAGAGAATTTCACAGCAGTGGAGCAGCAGACATATAAATGCATGGTGCGATGTTTTAAACTGTATCTTTCACAAATTATTGCTAGATCTGACCCAGAGGTCTGTGTAAGTCTGCAAAGTTGATAGTCCGATAATTGTTGACACTGGTTGAATGTTCACCCTGTTTAAGGCCAGAAGAAAATTGGAGCTTTTATCTGTTTCATCAGTTTTTTCTCTGCTGCCTAAATCAAAGGCTGCAATAAATGCATCTCTGCCCAAGTTAGTTAGAGTCTATTTTTCAGAATAAAGCTAGGAAATTCAGAGCTGTAGAGCCATTGGCAATGCTGTTATGATATGTCAAAGAGAGCAGGTAATTCCTGGGAAGGGAAATTGGGTGAGCAATGACACAAAACAAACAGAATTGGGTTCTGTCTGATTTTCCTGCCAATAAAATTTTCCAACATCACTTCCACATCTCAAAGTGCAGAAAATGATATAGGCATTCAGTGATCGAACAGTTGTGTTGGTAAAGAATTAGAAGATTGTAGGACTAACTTTCAGATAATTTCATCACAAATGACTGGAAAAATAAGGCGACAGTGCGACCTCCCATTAAACATGGCTAGCACAAATACCAAGTGATTATTTTGAATGTTTATTAATAGAATCTTTGGCTGCAGTCAAGGAAGCTCGAAATAGGATATATGTCTCTGCTGCTGTAGCTACTATAAAATACTGTTTCCTTCTCAAATTTGTTACTTTCTTCCCCACCTGAAATTTGTAATGCTGGCTTTTAAAGAGTTGCTGCATTCTTTTTAAGATTTAATGCCAAGCCAAGTATTCACTTGCAATCCTATTATATGTAAAGACAATGAAATGGGACTGAAGATCATAACAAAGTACTGCATTCTTTCCTCTGCCTTGGATCTGGAAAATGAATGTTCTCTTGGCACAAACCAACAGAAAATGATGCTTCTCCTTTGTTTGAGTGAGTGAGCATTGAGTTGATGCCAATCCCTTTCAGGCAGAAAAGAGATATCAAAGGCAATCGCCATGATTCACCAAAATGTTGAAGAACAGAGATCCAGCCGTATAGGCAATAAGGTCATTCATGAAACTAACATGATGAAAGTCTTACAGATAATTATGAATAAAGCCACACTTCTCATCATGGTGGATAGTTTGAAAAATGAGTAGCAGTTTCCAATGAGAGAATACCACCAGAAGATAATTTAAAGGAGAATGTAAACTGAGGCCCTGCTATTCATGTGAAGTAGTGAGGAAGTGTGGTTGTGGGGGTAATGTAGAAATTTCAGGAAAGTAGATGTCCTGCAGAATTTGATGTCAGAAGCTCATGATTGTTATTCTATTCAGTTTGTCATCTGATTGTCAACCAGATTGATGAGACTGTGGGAGGAAAAGCCAGTAGTGGGTGCCTGCTGCCAGGAATAATTGGGAATGTTCCCCAGTAATTGAAAAAAGATTTGAGATTTCATGGGAATCTGGAACACAGCAATTCTGTTTCCACGCTGGATGACTCTATGAAACTGTGTTTAGTTTGGGATTATGTTCAGCATGGACTTGTTGGGCTGAAGGGTCTGTTTCTGAGGTGTATGACTCTATGACTCTAAACAGTAGGGAGGGCCGGAGGCAATGCAAAGGGCATTATGGCCATTTGCAGCAGCAAAGAGAGGTAGTCATCAGCAGAAGGACTATTTGAGGTGTTGGGAAGTGCTCCTGCTCCCACAGCAAATAGTCATTACTATAACAATTACCTGACAACATTTAGGCTAATTTCCTCAGTCTTGGGAAACTTAGCTAAATGTGCAGTAAAGTTAAATTGGATTCCCAACTTTTCTGTGAAAACGTGGTTAAAATATGAAATGAAGAGTTTAGCTTTTCAAGAGTGGGACACAGATTCTGCACACATATTACTGCTGCTTGGCAGTTTAGGAATATAAGGCAAAGGAATAGCCATTTAACCTTTTTAGTCCCAGTCACCATTCAGTAAGAACCATGATTAATTGGTCACATCATTCCATATACCCAACTTTGACTCACATCTCTCAGTATCTTTATATAACAATAACCTATTAATCTCAGATGTAAAATTTACAATTGATTCAACATCAACTGGGTTTTCTGAAAGAGAGTTCAAACGTCAGCACCCTTTGTGTGCAGAAATGTTTCCTAATTTCATTTCTGGAAAGTCTGACTTTAATTCTTAGACCTTAGTCCTAAATAACGCTGGGAAAGAAGTTAGTTTTAGAGTTCAGTTTCATCATCAGTTAACAACGACACATAATTTGTAAGACATAGCTTTAGAAAGGATTTATGGAGAGCGGCTCTTGTAAAGAGAGTAAGACAGTAGCTTTTAACAAAAAGGTTATATTTAGAACCTAATTATAAATTTACAAACAGTTTAAGTAGAGATAAAGTTGGCCCATATGCAAATTGTAGAGACAGCAGAGTGATACGCAAATTGATTTGTGGGCTTAACAGGAGGAAAAAGTGAGGTATGGATCTTTAGATGCCAACAAGAGTAATAGTTATTCCACTGGCACGCAGAAGAGAGTCAATGGAGTGAAAACACCAGGAAAGGCAGCAAAACATTCTTGATGACTATTCAATTGGCAGACCTACAGTGCCAAACAAGATGGGACTAATTTAAAAAGCTTGATTTTATGCTGTAAGAGGTAAATGAAAAACAGCAGTCAGAAAATTCAGCAGTAATACAAGTGATACAGATACAGGACACAATTCAGGATTGAATGTGAGAAAAAGATCTAGATGATTAGATGAATTATTAGGGTGATCAGGGATGCAAGCAGATGTTTTGACAATTTATTGACAGTAGCTCAAGATAACAGGGGACTTGGCATTAACTCTGCTCTAGGCAATTGAACAGAAGAATAAGTGCCATTACTGAAGGGTTCAAGACATTTGATTTCAGGAAAGGGAAGTTAGAGTTGGTAGATTTGATTTTACAGTATTTGTTAAAATATTCAAAAAGTTCTAAGCCCTTGACATGAAAGCTACATTTGACCAAGAGTGGCATCAAGGGGCTCTAACAAAACTGGAATCAATGGGAAACAGACCTGGCACAAAGGAAAATGTTTGTTATTGCTGAGATCAGTCATTTCAGCTCCAGAGTATCACTGCAGGAATTCCTCAGGGTAGTATCCTGGGCGTAACCATATTCAACTGCTTTGTCAATGACCACCCCTCCATCATAAAGTCAGAAGTGGTTTTGTTTGCTGATGACTGCACAATATTCAGCACCATTTGTGACTCTTCAAATACTGAAGCAGTCCATATCTAAATGCAACAAGATCTGGACAATATCCATGCTTGGGCTGACAAGTAGCAATTGACATTGCACCATAAAGGCGTGAGGCAGTGATCATCTCCAACAAGAGATCAGGACTAGCCAAATAAATAGTGGCTATATGAGCAGTTCAGAGGCTAAGAATTTGCAGCAGTTAACTCACCTCAGACATCTTTAACCTCTCCTTACTACATTCTGAAGTCTCCACCTGCTTCAAGAAGACCACCATCGTCTCTATGCCAAAGAAAAATCATGCAACGCTCCTCAATGACTACTGCCCAGTGACTCCGACCTCCATAATTATGAAGTGCTTCAAGAGGATAGTCATGGCTCATATCAACACCAGCCTACCAGATTGCCTTAATCCTTTGCAATTTGCCGACTGGCTCAATAGATCCACAGCAGACACCATCTCCCTTGCCCTGCACTCATCCCTGGAACATCTGGCTAACAAGGATATCTACATCAGGATCCTACCTATTGACTACAGTTCCGCCTTCAACGCCATAATTCCAAACAAACTCATCTCTAAACTCCGAGACCTTGGTCTCAGCTCCCTGCTCTGTAATTGGATCCTTGACTTTCTGACCAGTGGACCACAATCAGTAAGAAGAGACGACAACACTTCCTCCACCATAACCCTGAACACCAGTGTCCTACAAGCCCACTACTATACTCCTTACACACTCATGACCACGTGGCCAAATTCCGCCCCAACTCCATTTACAAGTTTGCTGACAACACCACTGCTTTAGGTCGGATCTCAAACATTGATGAGAGAGAATGTAGAAAAGAGATTGAGTGCTAAGCGGCATGGTGCAAAGACAACAATCTCCCCAACAAAATGAAGGAGCTGGACAGGAAGCGGAGATAGATTCAGATGTTGCTGTTGTGCTGTTGACTGCAAATTTGGGGAACAAAAGTGAAAACGTGGGACAAGAAGGTGGGGAGTACGGGCATGGGAGACAGGAGGCTTCCCCTGGCCTCTTCTTCCCCATTTTCCAGCCTCCTCTCCTCCTCCTACTCTTTCCTTCCATCACCCCTCACCCCGCTCACCTGAATATCGGGTCCTATAAGGCAGCGGAGTGGAGGGCACCCCCCTGTCTGCATCAATGGCGCTGAAGTGGAGATGGTTGAGAGCATCAGCTTCCTCGGAGTGATGATCACATACAATCTATCCTGGCCCGACCATGTCGATGCAACGGTCAAGAAAACACAACAACATCTCTACTACCTCAGGAGGCTAAGTAAATTTGGCATGTCCATAAGGACTCCAACCAATTTTTATAATGAACCATAGAAAGCATCTGAACTAGATACATCACTGTATGGTATGGAAACAGGTCTTCCCAAGACCTCAAGGAACTATAGAGAGTTGTCATCACAGCCCAGTCCATTGCTCAAACCAGCCTTCCACCCATTGACTCTTTCTATACTTCCTGCAACCTCGGGAAAGCAACCAACATAATGAAAGACTCAGCCCGCCCTAGTTATACTCTCTTCCACCCTCTTCTGTCACCAGAAGATATAAAATCTTCAATGTATGTATGAACATATTCAAGAACAGCTTCTCCCTCACTGTTATCAGACTCTTGAACGGACCTCTCAAATGTTAATGTGGATCTCTCTCTCTGCACTTTCTCTGTGGCTGTAACACTGTATTCTGCACCCTGTTCAGCTACCCTGATGCACTTTGTATGGTACAATCTGCCCGTAGAGCACGCGAGACAATACCTTTTACTGTGTCTCAGTACATGTAACAACAATCAACCAATCAATTAATCACCTCCTAACTCCCTAAAGCCTATCCACTATCCACGAAGCACAAGTCAGGAATGCAGTGGAATATTCCCCACTTGCTTGGATGAGTACGGCTCCAACAATACTCAAGAAACTTGATAGCATCCAGGACAAAGCAACATGCTTGATTGGCACCACATCCAGTATCATCCATTCCCTCCACCACCAAAGTTCAGTAGCAGCAGGGGGTCGGGGAGGGGGTTGCAAACTGGAAAAGGTGCCTATACCAGGGGGTTATGGGACCCGATAATCAGGTGAGAGGGGCGAGGGGTGATGGGAGGAAAGAGTAGGAAGAGGAGAGGAGGCTGGAAAATGGAGAAGAAGAGGCCAGGGGAAGCCTCCTGTCTCCCATGCCCTTACTCCCCACCTTCTTGTCCCACGTTTTCACTTTTGTCCCCCAAATTCGCAGTCAACAGCATAACAGCAACAGCTGAATCTATCTGCGCTCAAGGAGTCAGTTGCTTGTGAGTGATGAGCAATGCATTACAAACTCCTTGGATTGTCTGAAGAGATAGATCATCTCTCACCTGGCTGTGACTTAATCAGGTCTGACAGTGAAAATGATGATGGAGCAAACTTTTTAAAATTGCAAGCAAGGACACATTTTCAAACGTGCAAGTTTATTTATAATGGGTGGGTGTACGTATGAAATAATTTGCGCACACCAGGCCCTGGCACCATCCCTTACATGGCATTTAGATATACTCTTGTCCACATTTAAAATGCGATGGCTGACTGCAGTCCTCATCGTCAAAGTTCAAGGATCCACGTTGTCTGCTGTTATCTGTAGTCAAGGAATTGGTTGCTTGGAAAAACTGATTACATATTCTTTCAACCTTGGAGTGTATAAAGAGGCAGATCTTCTTTCATATGGGATCAACCTAACCAAGTCCAACTGCAAATATACCTTCCTAATAGACATTTTAAGACTGCAAGTGAGGATATATCTATATCTTAGTAGGACAATAGATCGGCACAACATTGTGGGCCGAAGGGCCTGTACTGTGCTGTACTGTTCTATGATCTATGTTCTATGTTCTATGTTAAAAGTGGAAGATTATTTACAATGATGTTTCCACCATGCCATCTACGTGTTCTCATTATGTTGTTTTTCTTGTTCTCCCTCCCAAAACATCTAAGTATAGTCCTGATTTGCATAAGTGTGGTGAAAGGAGTCTGGTCTGTAGTTGTCCCCATTGCCCTGCATGACTTAAGTGGTTGTTTCCAGGACCATGTGGACCAAGAAAGCCCAAGCCTGCTGAAAATATTTTGGCCAAACAAGGAGGAGATGGCCTAGTGGTATTGTCATTGGACATGTAATCCAAAGACTTGGGTAATGTTCCAGAGACCTACATTCAAATCCTGCCATGGCAGATGGTGCAATTTGATCTTTATAAAAGCCTGGAATTAAGAGTCTAATGGTGACAATGAAACCATTGTCAATTGTTGGCAAAAACCATCTGGTTACCAGTATCCTTAACTGATCTGGCCTATGTGTGACTTAAGACCCATACCAATACAATTGGCTTTTAAGTATTAGCAATAAATGCCAGCTTAGCCAGCAATACCCATGTCCTGTGATTGAATTAAAAAAGAGTGCAAGTTTGTTCCACTCGGTTTGAACTGCTGGCTTTAATATCATAGGCAGGGGAGAGGTGAAGGGATTGTGCTCCTCTGAAGTGTCCTAAGAGGAATCATCCTGTGTGTGTGACTCTTCTCTCTCTCTGGGTGTCCCAGAAGGATGAAGCACATTCCTCGTTCTCATTCTCCTTTCACTCTGCCATAGATGCTGAGCACCTATGGGCAGAGCGAGGGGGGGAAGGAGTACAGTTTAGGTAGACACAGAGACTGCTGCTGTACCTGGTTCTTCATGACATTTGTGAACATCTCCATGGAGACAGGCTGACATTGCCTGCACAGTGCTGAAAATATTGGTGGACTCCTCCATCCTTCAATCCAGCTTACTGCCAGCCTCTGACAAAGCTGCCAGCTATTGATGTGCCTTTTGACAAATTTAGTAATGGCTGAGGCATTGGTGTTCAGTGGCTTTCTCCTCAGTGGTGAAGGTAAAACTGAGATTCTCAAGAGCGGGACTCTACTTGGAGTCAGTTCAGCGGGTGCTGCTAGTAGCTGTACAAGAGAGATCCAACTTGTACGGATTAAGAATTAGATTGTAGCAGTGGTTATGGGAAAGCAGAATCACACAGCACAATAAAGCTTAGTGCATTAGTTTGCCATTTCCCCAACATGAGTGGCCTTGTTTTTCTCTGGTCAGATCAACTATTTTCACCTCAAAAGGAGGTGTGTCTGGTAGTGTAGCCTCCTACGGTGGTCCTCAGGAAAAAGTATGGCTCTCCACTTCACTACCCCATCCACCAGTACCCACAGGTCCTGGACTGTAAAACAGGGAGCTAACGTGCTTTTCTGGGCTATCTCCTAGGTATAACAGTCCAGGAACATGGTGTGAGGGCTAGTTCCTGGCTTGCAACATCAGAAGTGCTATGTGGCTGGGCTTGAAATATAATGTCAACAGTGTGAATGCTGGAAGGTCCTAACAGTGGCAAGCACTTCTACATCTCCCTTACTGCTGATTCCATAAGAGAGGCACCTATGGACCTTTTTGCATAATTAGTGAGAAAATGAGCAGATGATTATGGAAGGAAAATCACGTCAGGCCATGAGGAACCAAATGCCATGAATCTCACTTGGAGTGAACTGGGAAAATTCCACTCCATGACTGGTCAAAAAGTTACCAGATGGAATATAATCTGTGCAAATGTGAGGTGCTCTGCTTTGTCATGAGGCATAGAGAAGTAGAATATTATTTAAATGGAAAGAGACTACAGAATGCTGCAATATAGGGAATGAATCATTAAGGTTCACAAGCATGGATAGAGTGATCTTACTAAGGCAAATGAACTGTTAGCATACATTACATGGGGAATGGAGCGTAAAAGTAGAGAAGGCTTGTTTCAACTGTGCAGGGTATTGGTGATCATTTCGAGAGGCCAAGACAGGCTTATTGCTAAGAGGGTATTTCCACTAATGGAGGAACCTAGAACTAGGGGACACATAAGGGAACCTATTTAAGGTTGAAATGAGAATGAATTTTCTTCTTAGAGAGTCATTAAGCATAAAAATACTTATTCCAGAGATGGTTTATTCTTTCTCCTTTGTCTTATGGTCCAAAGGCTTTATTTAACCTTGGGTGAGAGCCTTGATCAAGAAATGTGAGAGAGTGCTACATTGTCAGAGGTTTGTCTTTCAGATGAGCTGATGAACTGAGGCTCTCTTTGCCCTCTCATGTGGTTGTAAAAGGTCCTATTGCACTGTTTTGCAGAAGAGCCTGGGGAGTTAACCCAGAGACCTAGCCAATATTATTCTCAAACCAAAACCATTGAAACAGTTTATATGGTCCTTTGGACATTACTGTTCATGGAATCTTGTGATTTATCTGTTGAATATCAGGTATTTCATTGACCAGAAAGAGATGCCATGAGGTTTTGTAAGGTATTGTATAAATGCCAGTCTCTCCTTCATGTTTTGATGTACATGAAGGTAGAGATGGTACTCAAGTATCATTATATCATTATATTATTTTTGCTGTCTTGGGCGATCTGACAATTGGGAAGCTATTTGAAACGGACAAAAAAAGGCAGATGGCTCACACTAGACGTTATTATAAAGACCAGATGGAATCCAGAGTATTAAAAGTTGAGAAAATTACAATGGGAGAAGAGTTATGAAAACTTCAAAGGCGCACCAATTGCTGACAGCATAATTGGTATTAGGGCATACTTAACAAATAGCTTTGCCTTCAGTGAGTCATTGCTATGTCTGCCGTATCATATGCCGCTAATGTTTACAACTCAAACTTAGTTCTTTAAATCAAGAAGCAGTTTTGTTAACCCTCAACATCTGAGAAAGATATTCAACCAGCTCCTGGTTTGTTGGGTTAGTATGGCATTTATTCCTGTTTGATACTTATAGTTCTTTGATATTTATAGTTCTATCAGGGTCTCTTCTGATTCATACATGCATCTTTAAATTTTTTTCCATTGCTCTGAAAAAAAGCTCAGGGAGCATGTATTTTTCTGGATTAGTAGAGGAAATGTTCTCGATTAAATGCTTTCTTTTCTGTCAGAGTTCCCTCTGTTGGATATCGTAATTTGCCATTATTTCTACCTTTCTAGGAAAGGTCTCAGGAATTTATTTGATTGGGGGAAATAGGATGAGGTTGGGGTTGGAGGGGAGGATACATACTGGCTTAAACAGACACTTAAATTGCATTTTCTCCAGGCTTCTTTGTCAGTTTTATTCTTTTGTTGCTTGTTACAGATTTACATAGAACACGTGTTCAGATGCAGTGGCTACAATTGCTACCTATTTTTCAGCAGGAATAAAATTTTGTACCTGTTCTAGTGTTTTCCCGATTGTACCATTTTACTAAGTATCACCAATTTCCACCATTCTTACAGCACAAAAAGAGATGATCTGAGACCTGCTGGTGTTTATATTACACACAAGACTCGTCCTAGCATTTTCATCTTACTTCATTACCAATAGGATCATAAGAAATAGGAGCAGGGTGGGCCATCCAGGAGGGGATTGACAACTTCCCAGAGAGCAACCGGTCCAGAAGCAAACATCTTTCCAAATACTGATGAACAAAGTGTCATTGGCCAACCAGTCAAAAGGTAAACAGCTGAAGACTTCATTGAGCTTCATAGATTTATGACAGAACCCAAACAAGGTAGAATCGTGCGAGATCATCTCTATCGCAATAAGAGTGCTTTTCAACATAGGCAAGGGCACAGACTTCACAGGACTGGTGGAAATGTTCTATAATTCTCTGTATTCCAAAACAGACGAGGCAAAGCCAGGAACAGGTATAGTGCTGAGCGAGTAGCTATCATTCAGTAACGCAACTAAGAGTTCAAAAAATTTTACTTCCCCAATCAAACATCCACAATGGGCAATGTAAGATGTCTAACTTGAATAACAATTCAAGAGAGAAAAGCTACCAATTCCAAGGAATCCAGGCCAACATCCACATTTTTTCTGAAGAAGGGTCGAGGCCCGAAACGTCGTCTTCCTGCTCCTCTGATGCTGCTTGGCCTGCTGTGTTCATCTAGCTCTACACCTTGCTATCCCAACATCCACAGATCCTGGAATACATCAAGCAGAAGAAACTACCTGGTTGAACCATTCAGGACACTGTAAAAAAAATTACCTCTTCCATTTAGAAAGAGATTACGTGAAACCGGGAGATGACATGGAAGTAACTATTTGTTTCAATAGAGCAGCTGAATTCCAGGAGGAAAATTCAGAAGATTAAGGTTCTTTCAGGTGGGACCAGCAATAACATCTACACAGAGCAAATTCTCTGCAAAGGGATATATGTGATAAATATCCATCAGAGGAGAAATAATCAGCAGATCAGGAACAAAGTGAACAGTCCTCAAGTGAAAGACCTGCCATTCTACCAAGCCCAAAGACGATGCATTCTGAGCTAATTGGAAAATCTCCAGACTAATGGCAGTTGTGAAGTGGTAAATGTATTGTGACTACATCCATGATTATATGTTTGGTTAGCTATAAAACTTGGGAATAATGACCTATAAGGCAATGGTTCTGAAAGTGTTAATGTTTATGATACATTGTCTCTATCCATTCTGTTGATGTCACATGCAGTCTGTGGGAGGAAATGAAGAGTTTGCTTTACACTTTGGAGGGAATAGAGGTACTTGTACTTGCTCTCTAAGGTCCTTTCCTGACCAAATATAGCTGTACTATTGCTGTCTTGCAATGAATCTCCTTATTATCATTTCTTACCCATTCATAATTGGGCTTTAATTGAGTTGGTAGATTTCAAAAGTTTGGATACTTGAGTGATTGGGGGCCCTATAGTCAGGGCCACAGATAGGCAAGCCTGTGGCTGTGAACGAGACTCCAGGATAGTATGTTGCCTCCCTGGTGCCAGGGTTAAGGATGTCTCTGAGCGGGAACAGGATATTCTGAAAGAGGAGTGTGAGCAGCCAGATGTCATGGTTCACATTTGGAACTAATGACATAGACAGGAAGAGAGATGTGATTTTGAGATGGGAATTTAGGAAGGTAGGAGGGAATTGAAAAGCAGGACCTCTCGGGTTGTTATGTCAGGATTAGTCCCTATGTCGCATGCTGGTGAAGCCAGAAACAGAAGGATAATCACATGAATGTGTGGCTAAAAAGCTGCTATAGGAGGCAGTGCCTCAGATATCTGGATCGTTGGGATGTCTTCCAGAGCAGGAGGAACCTGTACAAGAAGGAAAGGTTGCACTTACACTGGGGCGGCACCGATATCTGGCAGGCAGGTTTGTTAGTGTCCTCAGGAGGGTTTAAGCTAGTGTGGCAGGAAGGTGGGAACCAGAACAATAGGGCAGCATGTAGAGAGATTGAGGAGAAGGTTGACATTGAGTCAAGTAAATTTAATGAGAAGAGTAGACAGAACTGAGATAATGAACATGGTGGGACTGGTGGTCTGAAGTGCATTTATTTTAATGCAAGGAGTATAACAGATAGAGCAGATGAGCTTAGAGCCTTGATTAGTACATGGAACTATGATGTTGTAGTTTCAGGAAAACTAGAGAGGAAGTAAAAGGAGTTGGGGAGTTGCATTGCTGAGTAAGGGTAATGTCACAACTGTACTAAAAGGGAACATCTTGGGTACGTCCAGTGAGGCCTATGGATAGAATTCAGGAATAAGAAAGGTACAATCACTGTGATGGGGACATACTATCAGCGTCTCAATAGCCGGTTAGGGATATGAAAGCAGATCAGAGAAAGAGGTAAAAGCAAGAGCGTTGTTGTATTGTGTGGTTTTAAATTTGCCAGTATTGTCTACGACTCCCTTAATGCCAAGAGTTTAGATGGTGCAGAATTTGTTAAGTGTATCCAGGAGGGTTTCTTGAAATAATATGTAGATAGTTCAATGAGTGAAGGGGCCCTAGCCAACCTTATGTGGAATGATTCTGGCCAGGTGATCAAAGTTTCAGTGGGGGGGGACATTTTCAGAAATGTGACCCTAATTCCATAAGTTTTAAGATAAGGATAAGACTGGTCCTCATGGCATAAGTGCTAAAGTGGGGGAAGACTTATTACATCAGTTTTAGGCTGCAGAATTGAGATTGGGAGCAGCTGTTTGAGGGTAAATACAACATATGGGAATCTTTTAAAGGCCGGTTGAAAGAAGTATTGAAATAAAAGAAAGAACTACAGATGCTGTAAATCTGAAACAAAAACAGAAAATTTCTGGAGAAAGTCAGCATGTCTGGAAGCATCTGTGAGAAGAAGGCACAGCCAACATTTCAAGTCTGGTGAATCTTCAGAGATATTGAAAGTTTTATCAAAAAGGAAAAAGAAGCACACATAAGATTTAGGAAACAGAAATCAAACAAGACCCTCGAGGAATTAAAAGGAAGCAGGAACAAACTTAAGCAAGGAATTTGGAGGGCTAGAACAGGACGTGAGATGTCAGTAAGGATCTTAACAATGAACAAATTTTGAAATGTCACTACTAACTTCTGAGCCCCAATCACTTTTTCTAAATTTGAATGTCCTTGGAAAGTGGGATTGATGAGAATCCCAAGACATTTTATACATTTCTTAGGACCAAGAGGGTATCTAAAGAAAGAGTAGGTCCATTTTAGGATAAAAGGGGAATTTATACACTGAGCCAGAGGAAGTGGGTGATGCCCTTAATGAGTACTTCACATTGGTATTCACGAAGGAAAAGGACATAGATGATGGCAAGGTTAGGGTGGGATATACTGATAATCTGGGGCAAGTCAATAGAACATAGAACATAGAACAATACAGTGCAGAACAGGCCCTTCGGGCCTCGATGTTGCGCCGACCTGTGAACTAATCTAAGCCCATCCCCCTACACTATCCCATCATCATCCATATGCTTATCCAAGGACTGTTTAAATGCCCCTAATGTGGCTGAGTTAACTACATTGGCAGGCAGGGCATTCCACGCCCTTACCACTCTCTGAGTAAAGAACCTGCCTCTGACATCTGTCTTAAATCTATCACCCCTCAATTTGCAGCTATGCCCCCTCGTACTAGCCGACGTCATCATCCTAGGTTGAATATTAAAAAAGGAGGAGCTGTTGAATATCTTGAAAATAATTAAAGTAGATAAGTCCCCAGGGTCTGATGGGATCTATTCCAGGATACTGAAGGCGGCTAGGAGGAGATTGCTAGGGCCTGACAGAGATCTTTGTATCTTCTGTAGCCATAGGTGAGGTCTCAGAAGACTAGAAAATAGCCAATGTTGTTCCTTTATTTAAGAAGGATGAAATGGATAATTCAGGAAATTATCGGCTGGTGAGCCTTGCATGAGTGTAAGGGAATTTATTGGAGAAAACTCTCGGAGACAGGGTTTACTTGGATTTGGAAAAGAATAGAATTATTAGTAATAGTCAGTATGGCTTTATGCGAGGGAGGTTTTGTCTCTCAAACCTGAGGGAATTTTTTGAGGCAGCAACGCAGATGATTTATGTGGGTAATGGATGTTGTCTACAAAGACTTTATTAAAGCATTTGACAAGGTCCCCGTGGTAGGTAAATTGGATACAAATTTGAGTTGGTCATAGAAGACAGAGGATAGTTGTGGAGGGGTAGTTTTCTGACTGGAAGTCTGTGACCAGTAGTACTCTGCAAGGATCGGTGCTGGTACCTCTTTGTTTGTAAGATACATAAGTGATTTGGGTGAAAATGTAGGTAGTCTGATTAGCAGTTTGCAGATGACACAAAAATTGGTGGAGTTGTGGAAAGTGTAGAAGGTTGTCAAAGCATGCAACAAGATACAGATCAGTTGTAATGGTGGGCAGTGAAATTGTAGATGAAGTGTAATCCGGACAAGTTAGGCCACTTTTGGAATACTGAGTGCAATTCTGGTTTCCCTGCTCTAGGAAGGATGTTGTGAGGCTTGAAAGGATTCATGTACGATTTACAAGGATATTGTCAAGTTTGGAGAGTTTGAGCTATAGGGAGAGGCTGAATAGACTGGGGCCATATTCCTTGGAGCCTCAGAGTTTGAGGAGTGACCTTACAGAAGTTTATAAAATCATGAGGGGCATGGATAGGGTAAATAGACAAGGACTTTTCCCTGGGGTGGGGGAGTGCAAAACTAAAGGGCATAGGTTTAAGGTGGGACAGCAAAGATTTAAAAAGGCCCTAAGGTGTAGTTTTTCACACAAAGGGTTCTAGGTCTACAGAATGAGCCGCCAGAGGACACAGTAGAGGCTGGTACAATTACAACACTTAAAACAAATCTGGCTGGGTGTATGATTAGGAAGGGTTTAGAGCGATATGTGCCAAAAGCCGGCAAATGGGACTTGAATTATTTAGGATATCTGATCGGCATGGATTAGCTGGAGTAACAGGTCTGTTTCAATGTTGTATATCTCTATGACTCAAATACTCCAAGTGTGAGGTGATTCATATTGGGACGGCAATTGCAAAAGGAAAGTAAACAGTAAATGGCAAGACCCTTAGGAGTATTGATATACGGAGGGATGTAGGCACGTATGTCCACATTTCCTTGAAAGTGGCAATACAGGTGAATAAGGTGGTAAAGAAGGCACACAGCATGCTTGCCTTCATCAGTCGAGGCATTGAGTGTAAAGTTTTGCAAGTCATGTTGCAGCTATATAAAACTTTACTTAAGCCATATTTGGAGTATTAAGTGCAATTCTTGTTCCTACACTTCTGGAAGAATGTGGAGGCCTTGGAGAGTTTGCAAAAGAGGTTTACCAGGATATTAGAGATAAAACGTTGTGGAGCTGGATGAACACAGCAGGCCGAGCAGCATCAGAGGAGCAGGAAAGCTGACGTTTTGGGTCGAAGAAGAAGGGTCTCGACCCGAAACGTCAGCTTTCCTGCTCCTCTGATGCTGCTCGGCCTGCTGTGTTCATCCAGCTCCACAATGTTTTATCTCAGATTCTCCAGCAGCGGCAGTTCCTACTATCTCTTTACCAAGATATTGCTTGGATTGGAGTGTACAAGCTATAAGGAGAGGTTGGACAAATTTGGATTCTTTTCATTAGAGTGTTGGAAAATGACAGGTATAAGTATATAAAATTATAGGAGCTATGGATAGGGCGGATAGTTGGAAGCTTTTTTTTGAGGGTGGAAATGTCAAACAGTGGGTTTAAGGTGAGACGGTATAAGTCAAAGGGAGTTGTGTGAGTAAACCTTTTTACACAGAATGTAATAGGTGCCTGGAAAGCACTGCCAGGGGAGTGGTAGAAGCACATACGTTACCAAAGTTTAAGAGGAATTTATGCAGACACACGAACAGGCAAGGAATAGAGGATATGGACCAGGTGCATGCAGATGTATTACTTTAGAATAGCATCACGGTCAGCACAGACATGTTGGGCCGAAGAGCTTGTTTCTGTATTGTACTGTTTAATGTCAAGTGTCAGTAACTACACTGTTGTGGGTGCGGAGTCACATGTAGACCAGGCCAGATATGGGCTGCAGATTTCCCTCCCTAATAGACATAAGTTATGAACATAAGGTTTACACAATTGTTATGTTTTGAGACTCCCTTTAATTTTGGGCAAAATGGGGATCGTGACTTGCTCTGAAATCTTCCCGACAACAGGTTTGGGAGAAGATTAAAGGATTATTTTCCTTGAAGGAAGCCGTAAAGTGCTCACAAGTAGAGACAACGGTAGTAGCATATCTGTTTGCATGATTAAAATACTGGTAAATAGTCTCTAAAATCCTTGGAAAGTGTTTAGACTGTCAGGTTGCAAGTAGTTATTTTTCAAACAGACCATTTAATTCCAAATAGAACAGAACTGGTGTAAGGAATAACTAAGCAAAATTTCAGCCTGGCTCAAAGCCGCATGTGATTTGTGTTACCATGGAGATGGGCTTTGAGAGGAGAAGAGTTTCTTAGATATTCCTGAAAAAATCAGACAAAGGCAGTCTGCAAAATCTGGGTGTGGTGATTGGAACCAGTGGAGCTGGTTGACTATGAGATCCTTGGTTAGGGTTGTTAACCTGGGACAATCAGGAAGCCCTGGCTGACCAATAATGGCAGGGAATATAGAATCTCCTAAGTTCAGGGACTGACTCTGACCTGGCTGGCCACAGCAAGTGTACTGTGCTCAAGTAAATAAAGGTTGACTTGATGACAGGATACCAGCCTCTGTGCAGTTATTTCTCTGGGGATAGAAAGCTAAATTCTCTACGCTTCACTGTATAGGATTATGGGTGGGAGCTCTCTTTTTGATTGGAAAGTCCAAAATTTGTGAAGGTATGAAATGAGACTGAAAGATTTTCCTGGCTAGTACTCGAAAAGGAGTCAGCACGAAAAACCCTCACTATGAAAATCAGTTTGGAGTTCAAAGTTGCTGGATTGAGAACAGAAGAATATGGAAGTAAAACAGTAGATGCTGGGAGCAAATTACTGGAATGCTGGAATCTGTATCGAAAACAAAAAATGCTAGAGTTCACAGTAGGTCAAGCAGCATCTGGGAGAGAGAACAAGCTAATGTTTCGAGTCTAGATGCCTCCTTATCAGAAGAGTTGAGCTCTGTCAGAAGAGTCATCTAGACTCAGAATGTTAGCTTGCTTTCTCCATGGATGCTGCCTGGCCTGCTGTGATTTCCAGCATTTTTTGTTTTCAATAGAAGCTGGGAATCACTTTCAACTGGGCCCAGAAAAATTGCATGACTAGAGAGGGGACAGAGGAAAGTATACCTGTGAAGTCGGTTTTCAGTTATACTAAAAGTAAGGGGGAAAGTCCTGTTCTGTATATTAAAGGGTATTTTGCTAAATATAATATGACTTATTCAGGAGTGTTTTTCATCTGTTACAGTAAAAATCTTAAAACATGAAATCTCGTTATGTAATTTTTTAAACTATTAACTAGAAGTTCAATATTTTTTATTTAAGGTAATCTGTATCAGTGGGGATCATAGCAATCTATACATCTTGAAACAAAAACATAAATTGCTGGAAAAATGCAGCAGGTCTTCTTCAGAACTGGTTGTGAAGAAGGGCCACTGGACCTGAAATGTTAACTCTGTTTTCTCTCCACAGATGCTGCCAGATCTGCTGAATTTTTCCAGTAATTTCTGGTTCTGTTTCTGATTTCCACCATCCACAGTTCTCTTGTCTGTTTTTACAAATTTTAAAATTGTATTACCATCTCCTGAGCCTAAATCCTTTTTGTAAATTTGAATAACAATGATTTCACTACCAATCCTGTGAATTATCGTTTGTCAATCTAAGTTACTACCTTAATCTCATACTACCTGTTTTGTCTTTCGAAGCAAACTTTGAATATTCGTTTTAAAATAATTAAACATCTAAAATGCTGTAGAATGTTCCTTTTATTTGAAAAACAAGCCATGCTAAAATCAACAATTATGTGTATCAATTTATTATGAAAAGTAACATTCCAAAGATAGTACACATGTTGTTGGTGCTGTAACTATAATGCTATTTTACAGGGCTAATACAAAGAAAATTGTTTGGACTCTCCAGGCATCAAGTAAAAGAAACATGGCTAGTTTAAAAAAAAGTCACTATGAGAAAGATGTTTAAACTACGAAAGACATTGAAAGAGAAAATCCTTTGGTTAAAATGACATATTTAATTTGTATAATGTATCCCCTTAATTTGCATGGTGGTTACAATACATGAGAATTTAATCAGGTCATTCCTAAATACTGTAGAAATGTAGAATTAGAGATTCAGACTGTTTTATTTCAGAGACTGTTTCAGCCAATTCAAGTATGACATTTTATATTAACATTTTGACAGAAATTCAGTGCATTAACTTTTGCTTTCCATGTATCAATATTTATTTGTTGTTTGTTTCAGTTGTAAGAAAATTTGAATAGATACATGTCACTTACTCTCCATACAAATTGTTGCCTTCCAATATTTAAAAAAAAGAGTCCTGTTAAAATTTTATAATTAGCCATATTTTGCTAACTTGAATTTCGCTCATCTTGAGACAATCACTTCATAATATTTCACAAATTCTTAACAGATATCTGACATTCCACGTGATTTACTTTACCGAGGTGTTACTTTATAGGGTTTAATGTTGAAATATGTTGACTAATTGAAACATTACTTAATGTTGTATTGCAGTCCGTAACAAACTGGTATTCAATGAAATTTTGGTAAAAATACGGAGTGAAATAAAAGTTAGTGAAAATGCTCATCTTTAAATTTGCTTTGTTCTTTAAACATTTATCTTTTGTGCCTTGTGTGCACAAGCCCAGCACCATTTCCAATGTGAAAGTCAGAGTAGGTACCTCGTGTCTCCAGCTTGTGACTTGCTCCTGTGGTGTTTTCAACTTGGATCTCAGTCTCTGGGCACCATTCCTGGGCATGCGTTATAGGCAGCAACCTCATCACAGAGGCCAGACAGATGCAGGTTGAGACCTAATTAGTGTTTCATAAAGGCTCAAAACAACACCTTTGCACTCAATCCCTTAATTAATTAAGAAAAAATTGAAATTTGTTTCTTCAACAGCCTTCTCAACTTGTCTTGCTACTTTCAAAAATTTCTATACAAGCACCCCCAAGCTTCTCCGTTCCTGTATTCCCTCTAAAATGTACCATTAGCACTGGGTCAAAATCCTGGAATTCCCTCCTCGATGGTATTGTGGGCCAACCACAACAGGTGGACTGCAAAGGTTCAAGAAGGCACTCATCATCACCTTCTCAAGGGCAACTATGAACGGGCAATAAATACTGGCCAGCCAGCGATGCCCACATCCCACAAATTAATACATTAAAGAATAATGATCATATTATCTCCCCTTGTCCATTCTTTCAAATTATATCACCTGACATTATTAAATTATACCTACCTCATATCTGCCTATTTCACCAGCCTGTAAATATCTGCCTCATTTCTTCGATACAGTAAATTTTTAAATGAAGTCTTTTGTACACAATCCAGGCTATTATAGAAAAGAACAGCGGCTCTAATTCTGAACTTTGGGAAATATTGCTGTTTACCTCTCACCAGTCTGAAAAATATTCACCACTACTGTCAGCTTTCCAGCTTTCCCTCCCTTAGCCAATTTCATCCAATGTGCTTCAATTTTTCTAACAAGTTTATTTTGTGGTACTTTGTCAGATGCCTTTGAATATCGTTATACAAAAGATCAAATGCATTTCCATCATCAAACATCTCCATTACTTCATCAAATAACTCAACCAAATTAAGAAAACATGATTTGTCTTTAAAAAAATGCATGCTGACTTTCATTTATTCGCCCACATTTTTCCAAATGCCAATTAGTTTTGACTTGTTTTATAGTTTGTTAAAGCTGCCACCACTGGCAAGAGGCTAGGATGTAGTTGCCAAGTTTATTACGCAATAATTTTGGCTTACTTGCAAAGCAGTTTCCATCTATACCTGACAACCTCATTTATTACTTTATCTATCCACCTATTTTAATTAGCTTTATTAAGAAAAATTGATGACAGATGTGTCAATTTATTTCCATATCTTTTGTCACAAATTTCAGTGCCATTTGTGGACTGAAAAGAGGTTTTTACTGAAAAGTTTAAATTAAGGACTGAATTCTCCCCTTCCTGATGAGAAACAGGCAATGACGAATCTTTATATTGAATTAAATTTTTTTGATTTTCCCCTTGTGACTTAAATAGTGGCTTTAAAATCTTGCTATTGAGTAGTGACTACCTTATTTCCATGCAATTGCATCTCATTACTAGGCCAACTCACCTATTTATACAACACTTCCAATTCTCCTCTCTGTCCTTAAAAAACCAGATGGTGGAAATTCCCTTCATTAATGTCGGAGCAGTTACATGGTGGCTGCAGCTCGCTGAATACTTTCTCAGCAATGCCTGGGCATACTCCATGGCCACTATCCTTCTTAATGATTTTCTGAAGAAGTGTCTAGGCCCAAAACATCAGCTTTCCTGCTCCTCTGATGCTGCTTGGCCTGCTGTGTTCATCCAGCTCTGCACCTTGTTATCCCAGCATTACCAATTTATCATGTTTGCTCTCAGATCATCTCTTGCACCAGTTTAGCTCTTTACCACTTAACTTTGAAGCTCAGGAACACCAATGATTTGCTTGCTTCTGTCAGGACACATTGAGTGCAGGGAAACACAGGCATTTTGTGTATTTCCGCAGGATGCACCTTATGGCCCTTACTTTCTTAGTGCTCACTCACTTTGTGCTGACTTTGAGGCAGTCAGTCTCTGTGGCTTGCTTTGTTTGTTAGTGTAGAGGATGAAGGCGGGAACTTGTCATAGTGGAGAGAATTGAATAGTGCAGTGATTGGAACAAGAAGACTGAAAGGTCATTGGCACCACTGGGGCCAGCATTACTGAGGCTTAACCAGCATTTATTATCCTTTCCGAGTTATCCTTTGAGAAGGTGGTCATGAGCTGCATTATGTTTGGTGTAGGTATCCTCACAATGTTGCTATAGAGATAGTTCCAGGATTTTGATCCATTGAGAGTGAAGGAACAGCAATATGTTACCAAGTCAGGATGGAATGTGTGGCTTGGAGAGGAAATTGTAGGTAGTGGCTTGCTAAAACATTTCAGAGGGCAGATAAGAGTCAGCCACATGGCTGTTGGTTTGGAGTCAAAAGCAGGTTAGGCCAGATGAGGATAGCAGATTTCCCTCCCTAAAGGACTTTCATGAACCAGATAGGTGTTTTTTCACAAAAATCTACAATGGCTTCGGTATCATTCAACGTTTAATTCCAGATTTTTGTTTTGAATTCAAGTTCCACTATCTGCCCTGGTGAGAAGTTCATTGACCTTCTTTCTGCCCTGCTGTGTTTTCCATTTAACTTGGGAGAAAGCGCTGACCTGGGCTAGTATATGTCTCGGTTGGTTGAGTCTGGTAAAGCTGCCTCTTCTGGTTGTCTAAAGAAAGAGGGACTGCTCTTTTCTCCACCATCGTGTTTAAGAGTATCTCCAGGTCCCTGCCTGCAAAGCAAGGGCTAACTTGCTTTTTAGGTTCGTTTCCTCATGGATAATTACTGGGCACCTTCGAGTTAGGGGCTGTTCCTGGCTTGCAGCATCTGAAATGCTGGTAGCATGAATGCCAGAAATACCCAGCAGTGGTAAGAACTTCCAATTATCCTGCCACGCGATTCCATGAGAAGTGCACCAAAGTTGGCAGGTACATCCACAACACGATGAATGCTAAAGAATCCATGAGCGGTGCCAGTTTGAGCTGTGACAGATGAAATATCATGAATCTCATTCAAGAAAATACTTCAACTGAAAATGGTATAATCCAGTCCAAGACTTTAAGGAACATTTAACACTCCTTCAGATCTTGTCCAGTTTGGCAAAAATCCTAAATGCTTTGCCAATGTTCATTGATTGCTTGACAACAACTTGCATTGATTCTGCACTTTTAAAGAGCAAAACTTTTAAAGTGATTCACCAAGTCAAAGAGGTAGATATCAGAGGGGTAATCAAAGGCTTGGTCAGATATGTGGGTGTCACTAGTTTTAACAGGAGGGTCGAGAGTCAGACAGTCGCAGCGACTAAATTCAAGGGCTGAAGGATTAGGTGGCTGAAGGTAAAACTCACAATGGTCTCGATAGAGGGAAGTTTGAGGCAGAAGAGACCTGATCACAAAAATGAAGAGAATAAGGTAGACACTTTTAGAATGGAGGAAGTCACAGAGCTAGGTATGGGCAAGATCAGAAAGAGATTTAAGTTGAAAAATATTAAATTAACCACATGGGGCCAGTGAGAACAAAAGTGATGAAATCAATTACATGAGAATCAAAGGGTTCTACAACCCTTGGAGTGACCACATTATTTTGTAAGTGTCATGTGATGAAGAGAAAAATATACCCCATTGTCTAACTTTGTAGGTAATGTCTAATATACTACATTTCTCCTTCTAGCCTTGTCAGTGGCAATATATCATCATGAAAGTCTTCAAAAGATGCTTTTATAGTCTTGTTTTCTTCTCAGAAAATTCACTTGTTGGGAGCATATTTCAGGAATTTGGGATAGATGTCAATGAGTCCCAAATAATTTTCAGTGTAAAACGTAACAAACAGAAAATTCTGAGTCTGCTGATCACAGTGTACGTTCCACTCTAAATTCAAAGAAATCGAACCTGAGTCTTTCAGATGTTTGTTGCCTTCTCCCCTTGAGATCATTCTTTTCCTACTCAGAAATATGTATATTATTAGGCTTGGAAATATATTGCCATTTCTTCACTGTCCCCGGATCAAAATCTTGGAATTGTCTCTCTAAGGGCCTTGTGGATCAAACTACAGCATGTGGACTGCAGCGATTCAAGAAGGCAGCTCACCACCACCTTCTCAGGAGAACCTAGGGACAGGCAATAAATGCTGGCTGGACATCAATGACCATTTCCCACTAGTGAAGTAAAAAAAAAATTAACCTATTGCTAGAATTAAGGTTCTCAGGACTGATTCCTGTTGGACTCAAATGATGCATTATTAATTATGATCCAAAGTTTCACTTCATTGTAGAATTCTAGCTGTTTCGACGTTTCTGAGGAAACACATAATATCATTACAAAAGGTGTCAGCAAAACATCATCTTTTTTAAAGAAATTTATACCAAAACTGTCACCTTATTCATTCATGGCCTCCTTCTTAAATATCACGCAGCACAAGTATTTGCACATTGTGTGACCTCTGATTCTGAACATGAACCATTCTTCCTACATTAATTGGCAACAACTTTCCTAAACAAGTTCTGCCACATGACTAATTAATTCTCTTTAGCATTGTTCATGAACAATCAGAAGATGCAGATTGCAATTTATTTGTACTTCACGTCCTTCTGGAGCTGTTGAAGATGCTGATGTCAACTGCAAATTGACCCAACTGATGGTATCAAACGCTTAGTCATGTGAATTTTTGCTGGATAATCTCAGAAATTTAAATTATTCTTTCATTAAGGAACATTTTAAAAGGATAAGATAATGAGCTTATTTAAATTTATGAATATATTTGTATTCATGAATTGAAAATTTGGAAATCAAATATTAAAGTTATCAAATTAAAAATTAATTGGATTTTGTAAACTAGTTATTAATTATTGGAGACGATTACATCAATAAATACATTTAATAATCATTCTCCATTGTGAGTGGAGTCAATATATATTCATGAATGCACATTTTAAACATTATGGTCCAATGGATAAAACAGATATTGAAGTGAAATGATAATCCATAGGAAAACAACTTGGGGTAAGGCCACCTGGGATCAAGTGAAGGAATAGAGAGATAGCTTTGGCTGTCACAGAAAACAGATGTGGGGTTAGGGTTGGAAGGAATGGAAATCTATTATGAAGCCTTCATATTAATATTTTTTGTGGACTTGTTTATCTACTGTTGTATCTCACAAATTGATCAAGTTGCTATTGAGAAGTTTTTGAGGGCATGTGTCTCAATATTTGCTGAATTTGCATCAGTATCTGTCGCAACAGTATCGTAATTGCAATCTGATGGGACAAATGGAATCGATAAAATTATAACTTGGAGAGACACCAAATGGTAGCTTTTATGTTAATATTCATTGTGGAGAACTTAAATAGATTAAAGGAAAAATTCTAGAAGCTGATGTCAGAGTTTCAAAAAATGATGTAAAAAGGATTAGATTAATTAGCTAAACGGGAACAACTGAAGATAAATTAAAAGAAAACAAAAATGTTTAATGCATATTCAAAATTTACTATTATCCAGGGAATGGTTTGGTTCTGTGCATGAATTATAAGGGTCCCACAAGTAACGATGTTTGGCTGCAGTTCCTGTTAGTGGTGGGAATACAACTGCTATGTGCCTGGAGTTTCATTTCAGCTCATTATTCATTTATTCATGAAAAACCATATCGAGGTGCTCTCTTGAAACGTTCACATTATTATACCTTCCAAAATAGAAGTTCTTGCTATCTAGGGGTAAATACGTCTGAAAAATGGTATAAAACCTATGAACTAATTTAATTATATTGACTCAAGCCCTCTCTTGACCGCCACCACCAAGATTTGCACAGTCCGAGGAAAACTCACACTTACATAGCTTAAGCAGACTTTTCCTCCTGTGAAGTGCATTTGACCTCTTAAGGCACTGTTGACTATATATATGTAAGGGAAGGAGAGGACATGACAAAAATAACTGCATGCTGGACATGATCTTTGGAACATTTATAGCCTCTGAAATGAGGCATGGTCTATTTCTGAAGAAGGGTTCTGACCCGAAACATCAATTTTCCCACTCCTCTGATGCTGCCCGACCTGCTGTGTTCCTCCAGCTCCACACTGTGTTATCTCTGGTTTATTAAAATATTGTTTGTAGATGAATAGGGTACCGAAGGTGAAAACATAAAAACATAAACATGAGCCACTTGGCCCTTTGAACCTGCTCTGCCATTTAAAAAGATCATGGCTGATATGGTTGTGACCTCAGCTTCATTTTACTGTCTTCTCCGTATAATCCATGACTCTGTTGTAGATCAAAATCCTGTCTAACTCAGTTTTGAATATATTCTCTGCAGTGGAGTATTCTAAAGCCTGTTGGAGGAACAAAATCTTTCTCACATCTGTCTTAATTGGGAAACCTCTGAAATTGTGCAGTTTAAGGTTTTTTTAAGGGGCATAAATGCCATCTCAAAATAACGCGAGATACCCAATCCTAGGGTTCCTATCCATATATTCTCAGCATCTCAATTTTCACTGGCTCAAGATTGAGGGGCAGGGTATGAGCTTACATGTTATATTTGTGACCTGGCTGGCTCCTAATTCATTGGTATCTTTTCAGTATTTAGGACACTTTGGAATATTACAATCAATGCATCTATTATGTCTACAGCCACTTTTTTTAACATCCTAGGATGCAGGCCATCAGGTCAATTGGACTTGTTACTATTTAGTCCAATTAGTAGTGATTGGAATTGTTTTAAGTTTCTCCCTCCGTGTTGTTCTCCTATTATTGGGATGTTTGTGGACTTTGCTATTCTGAACTCAAATACTATATTTTTGCACTAAATCTTTACCATTTTCTTATTTGCAATTATTAGCTTCTCAGTTTCATTCTCTAACGGTTTAAATTAGCTATTTTGTTCCTTTTTAGATGCTTGTAGATGCTCTTACTGACACGTTATTTTTTATTTTACTCATATTCAAATTTCTGCCCCTTTGTTATTTTTTAATGTCACCCTTTCACGTTTCCAAACTTTTTCCAGGCTTCTGGCCCACCAATAATCTTCACAGCATTGTATACATTTTCTTTAAAGTTATTACTATCCTTAAATTCCTGAGTTAGCTATGGATAGATTGTCTTTCTGATAGAATTTTTCTTATTCAGCTGAATATATCTTCATTGAGACTAATGGAATATTTTGTTAAATGTTTTCTATTGCTTGTTTAGCCTCTGACTTTTAAAAATACTTCCCAATCTATATTAGAAACTCCATTCTTCATAGCTTTTTAAATGATCTTTATTTAAATTTCATACATCAGTTTCAGACCAAAATTCTTAACCTCAAACTAAATGCAAAATTTTCTCGTATTATGATCGCTTCTCCCTAGAGGATACTTTACAAAGAGATCATTAATCAATCTGTCTCATTACACATTGTCAGCTCCAAAATAAGTTATTACCTGGTTGGCTCCATGATTTATTGTTCTAAGAAACTGACCCAATACACTCTATGATCTCTCCCACAAGGCTACCTTTGCCAATTGATTTGTTTAATCTGTATGAAGATTTAAAGACGCCCACAGTTATTGCAATACCAATATTACAGAGCTATTTAATATAATTTTCCTTTCTTCAAATATCCTGGAACAGTTAGTTCCCAAACTTAGGCACCCTGCAATAAAAACTTTGTCAAAGCTATCACAATATTTTTATTTGTGCAATCAATTCTTCCATCTTGTTATGTATGCTTGTCCATTCGGATGGCTTTTTACAATTTTTCTTATTATGACCCAATTTACTGGAGTTCTTTTATGTTCATACACTCTGCCCTTTCCCATCACACTTTACTCATATCATTACCTTGCAATATCTCCTTAACCATTCCCAGTAGCTATCTAAATTTTCCCTCAGATAGGGCTACCATTTGATTAAAAACTCTCTCTACATCCCTAGTTATTTAATTCACCAGGTCACTAGTTCACTTGAAGACCGTCCCAATGGTACAGTATCATCCCTCTCCAACTTTGCTTCCAGTGCACTATAAGGTGAAAATCACTTCTCCCACATCGATCTTTAAGCCGTCATTCAAATGTATCATATTATGCCAATTTGATCCTGTTTGAGAATCAGGCATTTTGTCCCTCAACAAGGAACAAATCTGATATACTTGACTTAAGAAGTGAGACTGTCTCCATGAATAGAGATTCTTGCTAGCTTTCTCTCTCCCTGATGTATCACAGACTCTGATGCTTGGATTCCAACTTATCTACTCTGAGCTGGAGTTCCTCACAAAGCAGACACTGCAGATGTGGGTAGTGTGGATCATACTGGTGTCCACTAGATGCCAAATGCTATGTACACAATGTGTTACTAGCTTTACTACCTTTATTATATGTTCCTTAAAGAGTTAATGCTTTATTGTTTGAAATATCATTCAAAGCTGATTTGTAGTTATATTAAGTGGTTTAACGAAGCAAACAATATATTTAACACAAATCTGATATCTCCACAGTTGGGGTTTAAACAACTGCGGCACTTTAAAGAAAGAAAACCATAAATCTTGCCAATCACCCACCTACTTACTTAGTTAACGCCTCTGGACCTTAGATCTCATCTATCGTTGTCTCTTACAATATTGTTAGGGCAGCCACATGAGATACACAGGAGGAGGCAGAACCCATTATAATATTTGAAAGAGAAGTGAATGTTGATTTGAAAAAGCACTACAAAGTTATAAGAAGAGGGCAACAGCGAAAATGGTACCGTGCAATCTGGTACCATTGTAAAAACAAACCTTCTCCAAAAATCTGTGACTCTAAAATTTTCTCCCAGAGCAAAGTCTACTGTAAAATATTTCTCTGTACAGCCATAAACTGTATAACACCACAGCCTGGAATCTTCTCAAAGCGGTTTCAGATCCGCTGGGGTAGTTTGAGAGAATTATGCCGCAAATCTCATTTGACTGTGTAAATGACTTACAGCAGACATATGGCACGGAGCAGGGGTAATTCTGAGCAAGTTCTGTACCAATAAGATTCCAAATCTGAGCCTGAGCTTCATGCTATTATGCTAATTAGGAGTACCTCTTCCACTTGGAGTTACTCCAGACATCGATGGGTATGATGACTTCGTTACCTGCATTAATCTCAATGCTATATTAGTGTTGTTATGATTGCTAATGCAGCAACTAAAGTTTTAACTTAGATCTGCTCATGCAATAATGTTCTTTGCTATGGCAACAGCACTGAAATGTTCACAGGGGAGTAGCACAGTGGATCAGTAATCCACTCTGGCCTATTATGATAAATCGAATGTAACAGTTCAGAAACCTCTGTGCATCACAATGCAACAATAAAGCACATGATTGTGATGACTTTGTCTCAATTCTATTTATTTACAAGTGTGAATTTCAAGTCTTTGTATCAACTCTGATGATTAGCCTGCAAGCTCTGTTGAAGTCTAGTGCCATACACAATCCACACACCATAAATACGGCAGCGCTCTTAAAGTTTGGGAGAATCAATATCATCTGCACTGCTGCAGTCATGTTCATGATACAAAATCAGTCATATATGTCCTTGATTAATGGAATTGATCAATAAATGCCTGTTCTCCTCAATTTCTGCGTATTGAGAATATGGGTCTGAACTGTTTAACTGTAAAGTCAAATCACTATAGACCCAGAGGACCAAGGAGTGCTCTACCATTCATGAAAGATAATTGGTAGTGAGTTAACCTCAAATGAGGGGCGTGGTTGAAAAGGTGGGAGCTTTATGGTGACCTCAGCTGGTGTGGGAATTGAAGCAACCTTTGTCAAGTTTGTGCTTCCTTTGGGACCAGGAATTACATACCAGGTAGGCAAATGGTAAATCGAAATGGGAACACTCTATTAACAATGTTCACACTTCCAAAGCCACTTCTAGACTGGTCCCAAGCTCTGCCCTTCAGGTGACCTGACCAGGTCTATTAAAGGGGTAGCCCCCCGACTAAATGAATAACAGACTTGTTGATGTTCTTCTACGTCACAAAGCTGTCATCCACTCAACTGATTGAACCAATACCCCATGCCAATATAACAACAACAGCATGACACTGTACGGCTAGTCCCATAACAAAGAGAAAATGGTGAGGAAAATTTTACCAGAAGTTAGTGTCCTGCTTTAAACCAAAATAATTGGATTTTAAAGGCAGCATGAACATAGGAATAGGTTTGACCAAAGAAAATTGAAAATGCCAATGTCAGTGGAGGGCTTCTCTCAGTGTGAGTTCTAGTGCGTCACCTTACAGAATGCCAATTCTCTATATGCGTGAAGTCTGTATGGTGCTAAGCTCACACTATTGTGGACTCACTAGCAGCGGAGGTATTTGCTACTGTTGAAACATGTCAGGATTTGCGTCACCAGCACCGTGTTTAATGTCCAGCTGTGCCTCGGGTGAATTGCTGCCACCCACAACTTGCCCTCACAGTCCACATTGTAGGAGGGAAATGAGAAAGAAAAGCTTCTGGAACCACATTTGTGGCATGTCTTTGGAAATTGAATATCAAGTTCATAAATGTGTTGCCTCTTTACAGCATCACAATCAGAACAACCGCAAAGTGACTGAAGCTGCAAGAATGAAGCTACTCAGGCTATCTGTCCTTAGCACCGTACCATGTTAGAAGTCTACACTTTTTGTTAAAGCCTGGTGCCATACAACATTCTGTCAAGATACAATGTGGGAGCATCACATGTTTTAAATCCTTTAAATACTTTTATTGAACATAAACTTTTATTGAAAAAAATTGGAAGAAAGCAAAGAAAAACACAAGGTGCAACAAAAATTGCTGGAAAAGCTCAGCTGGTCTGGCAGCATTTGGGGAGAGAAATCGGAGTTAAAGTTTCTGGTCATGACCCTTCCTCAGAACGGATGGTAGCTTGGAAAATGTTGGTTTAGACGCAGAAGATAGAGTTGGGGGAAGAGATAAGGAGTAAATGGGAGGTGTTGATAGAGCACAAAGAGAGAGAACAGTTGTACAGACACAGGAGTGGATAACAATCTGAATAGCTATTAATGGCTGAATAGCTATCAATGGGGACTGCTAGTGGGATACCAATGGGTTGTGTGTAATAGCCAACTATGTATTAACAAGGCTTGATGTTTGGGGGCTGGGATAAGGGCATGGGAGAGCTCAAGCCCTAAAGTTATTGAACTTGATATTGAGTCCAGAAGGCAGCAGGATCCCCAAAAGGAAATGAGGTGCTATTCTTCCAGCTTGCACTGAGCTTTGCTGGGTCACTGCAGCAAGCCTGAGACAGAGCTTATTGCCAGGGAACAGGTGGTGTGTTAAAGTGGCAGGCAACTAGAAGCTCAGGGACAGAGCATAGATGGTCTGTGAAGTGGTCACCCAGTCTATGCTTCATTTCCCTAATGTAGAGGAGACCACATTGTGAGCAGCGAATGCAGTAGGTTAGATTGTGATATGTGCAGGTAGTGTGCTGCTGAAAGGTGTGTTTGGGCCCTTGGATACTAAAAAGGGAAGACGGAAGCAGTCAGGCTTTACATCTTTTGCTGTTGCAGGGAGGGTGCTGTGAGGCTGTTGAGAGTAAAGGAGTGGACCAGGGTGTCCCGGAGGGAACAGTCCCTGTGGAAGGCGGACAAAAGAGGGGAGGGGAATATGTGTCTAGTGGTAGCATCTTACTGGAAGTGGCAGAAGTGGTGGATAATGATCCTCTGGGTGTGGATGCAGGTGGGATGGTAGGTGAGGAAAAGGGGTCCCTTTCACTGATGCAGGAGGGAAGAGAGGGGTAAGGGCCAAAGTGCAGGAGATAGGTCAGACCTGGCTGAGGGCCCTATCAACAACGGTCCTAGGGAATCCTCAGCTGAGGATGAAGGTGGACATTTCGGAGGCTCGCTTTTTGAAGTTGGCATCATCAGAACAGGTGCGATGGAGACGGAGGAACAGCGAGAATAGAATAGAGTCCTTACTGCCCCTAACCCTTCCCCCACCCCACCTTCTGCGCATAAATTGACATTTTCCAAGCCACCATCAGTTCTTGAACTGAAACGTTAACTCTGATTTGTCTCAACAGATGCTGCCAGACACACTGAGCTTTTACAGTAATTTCTGTTTGTGTTTCTGATTTACAGCGTCTGCAGTTTTTTTCGGTTTTAGCAAGAAAGGTGCATTTGTTTCTGGGAGTAAACAGGAATGACTTGTCTTTTGAACAATAACAAATTTACAGACAATGAATGACAACCTTCCAACTTCTATTTAAATGCCAAGGGATGATGGTTAGATTGTCTCTAATTGGAGATGGCCATTGCCTGGCATTTGTGTGGCACAAATGTTACTTGCCAGCCTAAACCTGGATATTGTCCAGATCTTGTTGCACTTGAACATGGACTGCTTCAGTATCTGAGGAGCTCAGATGCGGCAGCAGCAGCAAGAGCAGAGTGAACCTGGAGGCGAAAGGTGGCAGCAGGAGTGAATGTGATAGAGCCTGAGGAGTGAGGCCTGGATCGAGCTCAGTTGGAGCAGCTGTGACAGCGGGAAAGGGACTGAGTCCAGGGCCAGAGCTCCAGAGGAAACATCATGACTGAAAAAGTGACGTAGGATTGGCTGCTTGGAAACCAAGTCAAGAGACTGAGTGAGTAGTAACTAGAGGGAAATAAAGTCCTTATCTTTACAGTTTGTAGTTACATTAAGAATAGAGAGCAGGAATGAGAAATCTGATTTGGTGAGTAGTGGGTAATTGGTTCTTAGCTTATTGTTTGTAACTGGTAAGACTCACAATGGCAGGAGAACTCAGCTCCATGGAATGTTACTGTTGCAATATACAGGAAATCAGGGACACTTCCACTGTTATCATTATATAGAAAATGTGTTGGAGCATCTGGAGCTGTGCATGGACTCACCATGGAGCAGCCATGAGGCTGAGAATGTCGTGGATAGCACATTTAGCACTTTGATCACAGCACTAGTCAGGGCCAATTAGAAGAGAAGAGTTGGGTGACCACCAGGAAGATGAGTAAGTGTGGGCAGGCAGTGCAGAAGTTCCATGTATCCTTTCCCCTCTCAGACGTACTGTATTGGATATTGTTGCTGTGGGTAGTCTTTCAGGGGAAAGCAACAGCAGCAGTGGCACCACAACTGGCTCTATTGTACAGCAGGGATAGTCAAAGTGTTAGGCAAGTGGTAGTTGCAGAGGACGATATAGATAGGCGTTTCTGTGGCCTCAAGTGGGTCTCTAGGAAGGCATATTGCCAGGGTACCAGAGTCAAAGATATATTTGGGAGGGCATAGGAAATTCTGAAAGCAGAATATGTTAGCATGTGGAGCAATTGAGGAGCAAGTTAGCACTAAGTTAAGGAAGTTTAATAGGAAGAACAGGCAAGACCAGGTAAATGAACATCCGAAGTGCATTTATTTTAATGCAAGGAGTATAACAGGTAAAGCAGGTAAGCTTAGAACCTAGAATGGTACGTGGAACTAAGAAGTTGTAGCCATTACAGAAACTTAGCTGAGAAAAGAGAAGGACTTGCAGTTCAATGTTCCAGGGTTTAGATTTTTCAGGCAAGGTAGAGAGGGATGTAAAAGGAGTGGGGGAGTTGCATTGTTGATTGAGGAGAATGTCACAGCTGTACTAAGAGAACATGTTTGAATGGCACATCCAATGAAGATATATGGGTAGAATACAGGAATAAGGTAGGTGTAGAAGTAACAGGGTTGCTGTGATGAGTGATTTTAACTTCCCCAATATTTACTGGGACTTCCTAAATGCCAGTGAATTAAATGGGGCAGAATTTGTTAGTTGCATCCAGGAGGGTTTATTGAAATAATATGTAGATAGATTCATCTCCTACACTTTGGCCCTCACCTCCTTTTCCCTCCTGAAACAGTGATAGAGATCCCTTGTCCTTAGCCACTTTCCCAACAGTATCCACATCCAGAGGATCATTAGTTGCCATTTCCGCTACTTCAAGCGAGATCTGCCACCAGACACATATTCACCTCCCCTCCCTTGTCTGCCATCTGCAGGGACTGTTCCCCCCGGGACACCCTGGACCAATCTTCCTTCACTCCCAGCAACATCCCACAGCCTCTCAGCACCTTCCCCTGCAACTGCAAAAGGTGTAACACCTGTTCATTTCTTTCTTCCCTCCTCAGTATCCAAGGGCCCAAACATACCCTCCTGGTGAAGCAGCACTTTACCTGCACCTTACACAATCTCGTCTGCTGTATTTGCTGCTCACAACGTGGTCTCCTCTACATTGTGGAAACAAAGCATTTTCTGGGTGACTGCTTTGCAGAACATCTACATTCTGCCAGCAAAAAAGACCCTGAGCTACCTGTTGCTTGCCACTTCAACACCCTACCCTGTTCCCTGGCCAACATCTCTGTCTCAGGTTTGCTGCAGTGTTCCAGCGAAGCTCAGTGCAAGCCGGAAGAATAGCACCTCATTTTCCACTTGGGAACGTGACAGCCTTCTGGACTCAATATTGAATTCAACAGTTTTAGGGCTTGAGCTCTCCCACGTCCTTACCCCAACACTTACCTTCCAGGTCTTATTATCACATAGTCTGCCATTACACACAACCTATTGTTAGTCACTAACAGTCCCCATTAACAGCTATTCACCCTCCCAGCTGGATTGTTATCAACTCCTTTGTCTGTTCAACTGTTCTTCTCTCTTTGCGCTCTATTTCCATCTATCATTTATTCCTTACCCCTTCCCCCACCCTATCTTCCACACGTAAACTGAAATTTTCCTAGCTGCCATCAGTTCTGAGGAAGGTTCACCACCCAAAATATTAACTCTGATTTCTCTCCACAGTTGCTGCCAGACCTGCTGAGCTTTTTCAGCAGAGATAAAAGGTACTGCAGATGCTGGAGAATCCGAGATAACAAGCATGGGGCTGGATGAACACAGCAGATCAAGCAGCATCATAGGAGCAGGAAAACTTGACGTTTCGGGCCTAAACCCTTCATCAGAAAGGGTTTAGGCC
>JAHRHZ010000073.1:14806500-14881634 GCA_024137785.1 Ginglymostoma cirratum | reverse complement strand
TCTGATGAAGGGTCTAGGCCCGAAACGTCAAGCTTTCCTGCTCCTATGATGCTGCTTGGCCTGCTGTGTTCATCCAGCCCCACACTTTGTTATGTTGAGTACTTGAGTCTGATGTTGCGGTTGACAATCCAGTGGCAGCACTTCCTGGTTTCACTGCTGACAAGACCGTTCCGAATCTTTGCCTTTCTGAGGGGCATTTATTTGTATTGGCTGTAAAACATTAATTTGCTCTACATAATGCTCTCTCATAATGCGTGCAATGTTAACTGTATACAATGACAATTATCACTCTGTGTTGCATTTTAGAGAATCTTCTGCCACTGAAAACTAAGAATTTCACGAACAATGCCATTATTTTTAAGAAGTGCCTGCTTCTGGATAACAACCTGTTAAATGTAATATGTTCAGAATTTGTACATCAGTATGTTTACAAATGATTCATTGCTATCCAAGATGTTTTCTAAGATTGGGCTGATTGTGGCGTCTGGGATGCATGAGGATTAAAACCTGGTAACTCAAAGGAAGAAAGCCAATGCTTATCAAAGGAAAGGTAGGAACGCAGTTGTCCAGTCTATTAACTTTAACAAAACCCTCAGTGTCTGCTTGCTTGCCATTTTAATTGTACAACTTGCTCTTGCACTGATATCTCTGTCCTTAGCTTTCAGTGAAGCACAACAGAAATTCAACCAGCAATAACTTAATCAGGCAGTTTACAGCCTCCAGAGACAACATTGACTTCAACAATTCCAGACCTTAATGTATGTCCACTCCAACTTTCCCTAACTTTGTCTCGTTTTCTTTGCAGGTTTCTACCTGAATTATTTTCTTGCTTTTGCTTTCAGACAGCAGCTGTTCATTACACTCTGCCATTTATCCTTCCTCTGAACTCAACTTTTGTTTCTTTTTTGTCTCATAGTTGCATTAGTTTCATTCTTGTCCCTTTGGCTCTGCTCCACCTGCACTTTTGTCATTTAATGCCTTCCATCTTCTGCCTTATCTTCCCTCTTGTTTTTACCCATCCTATCTCATTTCATCCCCTTGGAAGTTATTACATTTCTAACTTTATCTGGCACCTGTGTACTGTGGCAGACCACAGGCTTCATGCTAGGTCCTCTGCTGATAGTAGTGTTAATAACTTAGACATGAATGTAGGAGGTATGATTGGTACGTTCATAGGTGACATGAGAATTGGTGGCATGGTAAATAGCAGGAAGGAAAGCCTTAGGCTACAGGACAATATAGACTGATTAGACATATGTGTTGAAAAGTGGCAAGTGGAACTTAAGCTGGAAAAGTGTAGTTGAAGCACTTTGGGAGCACTAACAAAGCAAGAAAGTACACATTGAATGGTATGGCCATAGGAAATACGGAAGAGCAAGTACAAGTCCTTAGGTCCTTAAAAGCAGTCGGACAAGTCGACAAGTTGACAAAAAAGGCATATGGCATACTACCCTTTATTAGTCAAAGCACTGAATACAAGAGCACTGAAGTCAAGAATACATTATGATGGAACTGTGTATAAAGTGGCCACAGCTGGAGCACTGCATGCAGTTCAGGTTGCTATGTAATAGGAAGGATGTGATTGCACTAAAGAGGTTGCAGAAGAGATTCATCAGGATGTTGCCTGGACTGGAACAATTCAACTTTGAAGAGAGACTAGATTGGTGAAGTTATTTTCCTTAGAGCAGAGGAGCTGATGGGGAGGGGTGTGGGGGGGGGGAGGTGGTAGTTGGGGTGGGCAGACTGTCGTGTTCAAAGTTATAACAGGCTTAGTTGGGGAGAAACTTTTCCCTTAGAAGATGGTCAACAACCAGGGGCGTAGTTTTAGGATAAAGAGCAGAATGTTTAGAAGGGTTTTAAGGAAAGACATTTTTCACTCGGAGGATTGTAGATATCTGGAACGCATTGCCAAACGAGTGAGAGAGGCAGAACCCTCAAGACATTTAAGAAGTATTTAGATGAGCACTTGAAATGCCATGGTATACAAGACTACAGGCCAAGTGCTGAAAAAAATGGGATTAAAATAAATGGATGTTTAATTAAGAGTGGTCTGAAGGCCCTGTTTCTGTCTTGTCAAACTCTGTGATTCTACAAAGATCATGGCTTGAAATTTTAAATCTATTTCTCTCTGTATTAGTCCAATTTATATAAATGATTTGGATGTGAACCTAAGAGGTATGGTTAGCAAGTTTGGAAGTGTACCGGACAGCAAAGCAGGTTACCTCAACGTACAAGGGGATCTTGATCAGATGGGCCAATGGGCCGAGGAATGGCAGATAGAGTTGAATTTAGATAAACGTGAGGTGCTGTATTTTGGAAAGGCAAATCAGGGCAGGACTGATACACTTAATGGTAAGGTCCTGGGGAGTGTTGCTGAACAAAGAGAACTTGAAGTGCAGGTTCATAGTTCTTTGAAAATGGAGTTGCAGATAGACAGGATAGTGAAGAAGGCGTTTGGTATGCTTCCATTTATTGGTCAGTGCATTGAGTATAGGAGTCGGGAGATCATGTTGTGGCTGTACAGGACATTAGTTAGGCCACTTTTGGAATACTGTGTGCAATTCTGGTCTCCCTGCTATAGGAAGGATATTGTGAAACTAGAAAGCGTTCAGAAAAGATTTACGAGGATGTTGCCAGGGTTGGAGGATTTGAGTCAAAGGGAGACGCTGAATAGGTTGGGGGTATTTTCCTTGGAGTATCAGAGGCTGAGAGGTGACATTATAGAGGTTTATAAAATCATGAGAGTCATGGATAGGGTGAATGGACAAGGTCTTTGCCCTGGGTAGGGGGAATCCAAAAATAGAGGGTGTAAGTTTAAGGTGAGAGGGGAAAGATTTAAAAGAGGCTTAAGGAGCAATGTTTTCATGCAGTGGGTGGTGCACATATGGAATGAGTTGCCAGAGGAAGTGGTGGAGACTGGTACAGTTAAACATTTACAAGTCATCTAGATAGTACATGAATAGGAAGGGTTTAGAGGGATATTGGCCAAATGCTGGCAAATGGGACTAGATTAATTTAGGATATCTGCATGGATGAGTTGGACCGAAAAATCTCTTTACATAGATCTCTATGACTCTCTGACTCTACCAAGACTGCTGATATTTTCAGTATTTTCTGTTTTATATTTTAAAAAGAAGCATGCTGTGAGATAGACTAGTGTTATGGAGATTTGATCCTATGTAATAAGGTGGGAAGTTGTGAACAGAGGTAGATTGGCATTTCAGCTGGAAAGGGAAAGCCAGCAGGGAATGTCATCTCTAGACTTTCTAGGTTGAGCAATGCTGCAGGTATCTGGGACCATGTTTCTTGCCAATCTACTTGACTGCAGTATGATCTGGTATTTCCAGGGTGAAAATGAAAGAGAACTTTCTATACGTATCTTTGTTATGTGTGTTTGTGTGTGACAGTTTGCCCTAAATTCTTCCAGATTAAAACATCATATTTTGTGATGATGTTTTCAAATGAGTTACAATTTTGTAATGTTAGATTCTGAGTGTTTTTTTGTTTGTTTTTAAGCACTCCCCACGCCACAAGAATTTATTAATGTTATCATTTTCTGATTAGTTTCAATGTAGAATGGTTCATTATCCATTAAAGTCATTGGCTTGATTCTTCCCTGTGCACATCTAAAATGTAATGTAATGTCTAAACATCCTCAACATGTACCACTGGGAGTTTTGAAATAGAGATTGAATGCAAATGGCTGTGTTGTTAAGACTGAACAGTTGAGGCAAGCTTTGGTTGAGCCCCAGGTGACCACCTAATGAAAATAAGTCATGCTTTTACCAAAACAAGAGCAATCTCTAATGCTGAAATTGTATCTGGTCTGCACTGTAAGACCTTGGGAATGCAGTAGGCTCAGTAGGAGTCTGTGTGTACCTGACCCTAGGACAGAAAATCCAAAATAAGTCTTTCCCTGCCTGACTTTACATTTTTGTGAAGCAGTACTAATAGAATTTAAGAAAAATGTCAAGTCTCGTTCTCCAGAGCGTAAATTAAGTAAACTGTGTACGAAACGTTGAGGCCAATTTCACCCAACTAGTGTCTTAGAAAGCGACTGCAGTACCTTCTCCAGAAATAAATCTACTTTAATTACTAATTTTGATACCAACTTGTGTTTATTTTGTTTGTGCGCAGGCAGGTAGCAGTTTCATTTTAAATGCTCAAATAGGATTTACTTTAATTACGCAAAATTTAAAGGTGATCTCAGTTAAGTTGAGTTGATAGTGATTACTGCATTGCTCAGTCAGTAAAAAAGTTCTGTAAACATTGATCAATGAAAGTGACAATTCAGAATCTAAACAAATGCGCACAGAAACATTTTGGTCTGAAGTTTCTCCCATCTTCCCTTCCCTTCTCTTTAGAAGAAAACAATAGATCAATATAAAACTGCCACCCAACAATGTTGCCTGGGTCAATAAACACAATTAGGCTGGTAAAGGAAGTCATTACTGGTGGATTTTCAAGCACTTTATTCCTGATAACTGAACAAGCAAACTGAAGGAACTGCTGTTCTAATTAAGACACCACAATTCCCTTCCACTCTTACAATTTTCTTTACCCTTGCAACTGGACACCGAGTGAGAACAGATTTACGTGAAAGATAAATAGTGAAATGTTGATGGCAAAGATAGTACCCAGTTTTTAATTAAACCTACTGCAATGAGTAGGTATTATTTAAGATGATCTTTAGAGGTGGAACAAAAGCATTACGTATGAAATCAGTAACATTTAAAATTACATTAGCAAGTATTTGTAAAAAAGGATTATGATTAAGATCTATGATGAGATAAATATGGAGAAGCACAGAAAGAGATTTCTTAGTTTCAAACAATTTAAAAAAAACAGATTAAAACCAGTAAAGCTATTAGAAATCTTAAAACCAATGGTTTGGCTCAGAGTTTTAAGGTCTCCATTTGTCTATCAGTTGAACTTAGTGGGGCCATTTAATTTTGAAATTAAATGGGGTAGAAAATCAGACAAAAATCAGGGGGAGAAAGGCAGCAATTTAATTAGTTTGGGAGGTTTGTCTGTTTTAATTTCCATGCAAGCCCTAATTTAAGTGACTAGTGTTCCGACCAAAAATAGGTTGGGTTCTAATTACAATATTTAAACAGGTCTCAACTCATGTTCTCAGGATAACAAATGTCAATTTCATGTCAATCATCACTGACACCATTACTTTCTTAACCCATCCACAAACTATTAGAGCACAGCTTAGGAGGGAGCCAGTAATGTAATAGTTTCCCACTAAAATCACTACAGGTTTCTTTGCTGCAAAACACTGCAAAGTCAGCTGGTAGATTAATGAGGCTTTTGACTTAGATGATATTACAAAATGTCAGTAGCATCTCTATGCACTTTAGGAATCTTAAAAGCGCTGCTGGCTTTAAATGGAGACCTTTAGAGTCATTCCTTTCTGAATAGAGGAATATCACAAAGAGGAGTAGCAGCAGTCACAGAGTGATGCACCAAATGGATCTACAGGTATGAAAGCTAATCATAGGATAACATACAGAAATTCTTATCATTACAACATATTTTGTAGGCTCAGGACCATGAACTTACACTAGGGTAAGTTTTGGCTTCATTGGCCTCTGAAGGATGAAGCAATTACGATATTGATTTAAAGAAATATGTGACATGCTCATAATATTTTGATGGTAAGATCACATTAGTCTTTGAAATATTTTCTCCTGTGAACAGGAAGCTCATTATTACATTTCTCAGGAAATATCACTCTCTTGCTGCTGGGGGATATCTCTGCATTTTACTCTTTGTTTGCAGCATTAAACATTTCTGGCCAATATTTATCTCCCCATCAATAGCTGTAAAATCAAAACAGACAGTCTGGTTGGTATCATCTTGTTGTTTCCAAAATTTAAAGTTTACAGGGATGTCATCTTTCCTACATTAGAATAGCGAAAACACTTCAAATTGCTTCCTTGGCTTTCAAGCACTTTGGGAAATCCTGAAGTCGTGAAAGGCACTAAATAAATGCTGAAATGCCATTAGGTAGGTATCAATTTGGTTGTTACTTTCATAACTTGTATTTCCTTCTGCATTATGGCAACCAGCATCATATTGGTCAGCTGTGTCATACCAGTCTGTATAAATTCAAAATCATTTTGGGATGTCCTAAGGTCAAGAAAGGCACTAAATAAATGCAAATTTTTTTTTGCTTCCCCATGACATCATGATGCCTCAAACAGATTCACGCTCTGCTAATACACACATAAGTTACTATTCAGCAGCAAACATTGGAACACACTGCTCATGAAGGAATGCAATCCATTCCCATTTAGTTACGCAATAATTCCATGAGTTAAGACGTCTTGGAGATTGGGCACAAGTCTTACTCAGAACACTGAAAATAGAGGATGTCGAATCCAGAAAATGGGCATGGTATAAATGTTCACAGGCATTTCAGCTGTGAACATGTGTTTAAGAGACTGGATCGCAATCTTTAACAAAAGAACATACAAACATACAAAATAAGAGCAGAAACCATTTGGGCCCTGGAGCCTGCATCACCATAAAAGAAAATTTTGGCTGATTTGTTTGTGTTTTGAATTCCTCTTTTCCATCTAACCCAGATATCCCTTGACTACCCTGCCTAGTAAGAATCTATCACCCTCAATCTTAAAAGTATTCAATGATTCTACCTTCACTCTCTTGTAGATAGACTTCCAAAGTTTCACAACCTTCTGAAAGAAAATGTTCTCCTTATATTTCAGAAAAGTCTATCACTGGTTCTGCACTGATCAATAAGAGGGAACATCTTTTCCGAGTCCATCTTGTCAAGACCCATCAGACTGTTATACTCTTCAATCTAATCATCTCTCACTCTTCTAAACTTGAGCGAAAACAAACCCGTCCAGTCCAACCTATCCTCATAAGATTCCTGCTCATTTCAGGTACCAATCCAGTAAATCTCCCCTGAACTATCCCAAATGTATTTACATTCTTCATTAAACAAAGAGACCAAGGCCGCACAGTATGTTTGGACTGTGGCCTCATCAGAGCCTTGTATAATTGAAACATAACATCCTAGTTCATACGTTCATTTCTCTTGCAATATAGGGTTCCATTCGTTTTCTTGATACTAACTTTTTTTGACTCATGTGACTTCTCAGGTTCTGAAACAGTCCATGTGGAATCAAAAACAATCTGAAATTAAGACTCTAATGATGACCATGAAACCATTATCGACAGTCAGGGAAAACCCAGCTGGTTCACTAATGCCGTTTAGGGAAGGAAACTGCCATTCTCATCTGGTCTGGGCTACATGTGATTCCAGTCCCACAGCAATGTGGTTGACTCTTAACTACTGATCGGCTGACCTAGAATTCTGACATGATTTATCTTACAGCTGTATAGGGTGATGGTGGAGCCATACCTGGAGTACTGTGTGCAGTTTTGGTCTCCTTACTTGAGAAAGGATGTACTGGCAGTGGAGGGGGTACAGAGGAGATTCATGAGGTTCATTCCAGAGTTGAAAAGGGTTGGCTTATGAGGAGAGACTGAGTAAACTGCGTTTACATTCATTGGAGTTTAGAAGAATGAGGGGGATCTTATAGAAACATAGAAAATTATGAAGGGAATGGATAAGATAGAAGCAGGGAGGATGCTTCCACTGGTGGGTGAAACTAGAACAAGAGGGCATAGCCTCCTTATATCTCAGAAAAGTCTATCACTAGGTCTGCACTCATCAATAAGAGGGAACATCTTTTCTGAGTCCATCTTGTCAAGACCCTTCAGACTGTTATACTCTTCAATCTAATCATCTCTCACTCTTCTAAACTTGAGCGAAAACAAGCCCATCCTGTCCAACCTATCCTCATAAGATTCCTGCTCATTTCAGGTACCAATCCAGTAAATCTCCCCTGAACTATCCCAAAAGTATTTACATTCTTCATTAAACAAAGAGACCCAATACAGGCATAAGCAGCAAAATTCGTCACCTCTGATGTGCCAGCTCAATGTGGGGAAGAAAAGAAATTACCAGGCCATGGTTTACTGAGCAGCAGTGATTTCTGCATCCCTATATACTTTGGTTATTTGGGTGGCAAGATTTATGACTGAATAGAGGAGGAACTTCTTCAACCAAAGGGTTATGAATCTGTGGAATTCCCTGCCCAGTGAAGTAGTTGAGGCTTCCTCATTGAATGTTTTTAAAGCGAAGATAGATAATTTTTTGAACAGTAAATAATTAAGGATTATGATAGTGGGTGGGTAGTGGAGCTGAAGCCACAAAAAAAAACAGCCATGACCATATTGAGTGGCAGAGCAGGCTCAAAAGGCGAGATGGCCTACTCCTGCTCCTGATGCTTATGTTCTAAAGATTAGAAGAATGCAGATGCAGAGAGATTAGATACCAAAAGTCTGGAATGGAGTACCGCGTAAGAATCATATGGCAAGATATTTAGGAACAGATAAAACAAAGGCAGTATGTGATACTGATACTTCATTCCCACCTTCCTCAACAAAACATTGCACCGCACCCTAGAAAGTTACCCACAGGGGTGGAGAGAGTTTACAGAACAGAACTGTTCAACCTATGCTGCCTTCAATCCAAAACCAAAAACCACTCCAAGCTTAGTCATAGAGCTTCGGTCTGTCAACGAAGCATGTGTGTGTGCTCATTCAGAAACTGAAGTCAACTTCTTCTATGAGGCATATGAGCAAATAAGGCTTTCATTTATTGTTCATTAAACAATAGATCCTCTTCTAATCACAGCTAAATTTCCACCATTAATTATGATCAAAGGCATATTGTTTAAAATAATGGACGGTTTTCCATATCTTCTCTCAATGAATACAGGCATACGCAGCAAAATTCGTCCCCTCTGATGTGCCAGCTCAATGTGGGGAAGAAAAGAGATTACCAGGCCATGGTTTACTGAGCAGCAGTGATTTCTGAATCCCTATATACTTTGGTTATTTGGACAATCTACAGCAGATACCTCAAAGCATAAAGAATAAGTAAGAACAGCGGTCCTTCTTTGAGGTTCTCCAAATCTGGTGGCAAGAATGGCAATCCAATTGCAGCATCCTCTTCTAAGTGAATACACTCAGCATTCAAAACCAGCACTGCTGGGTAGAACATGTTGCTCATATTCCTGACACCAGAATCTTGAAGCAAATTCTTTACTCGGAACTCAGTCATGTAAGAGAATCCCAGGAGGACAGCGGAAGTGCTTTAGGCATTTCCTCTAAACATCCCTGAAGATGTCAAAGTATCTGGTAACTCATGGAATTCCTTGTGAAAGACCAAAGAGGAGCAGGCACATTCTAGAAAGCATCAAACAAATCAAGAGACTTCACTCGGACCACACGGAGTTGGAGTCAAGGCATTGAAGAGTCCATGCAGACAGTTAATCTATGCAGTCCTTTGAACACGTGATAAGGTATTGCAGATCAGACTTCTTCATCAACTCAAAGTTTATCATCCGAGAGTGGAAGCAGGTCATTCTCAATCCCACAGGATTGCTTAAGAAGAGACTTTAATCCCTGCTGCCATTCTGTTTTAATAGACTCTGTTGAAGTAATTCTCCATTAAGTTCTTAAAGAAAGATTGACTTTCTTCCACAGAATACAAATTGTGCCTATGGTATGTGTGAAGCAGAAAGTTAAGTAGAAAAATATGTCTCCCCTTGTAATAATGTCTCACCTGTTGGCTTGATTTCAGAAAGAGATGCCTGGTTGAAAATTGTTAATTAGTCTGTTATTTATGTATCTAGTTTTTTTGAGACAGTTGGCATTGCCTATCTAGTGCATGTAAAACATAGTTCACATTTATCAAGGATTTACTGCATATAGCCTATGCCACAGACCATCTTTAAAAATACATGCAGGAAATTATTAACGTCAATTGCAGGTACTTTAACGTCATTGGCTTAGTTGGAACTTAAATCTGAAGAATCTCATCACCGATCTGAGATTTTGTCAAAGTGCACAGCTCTCCAGATTGTCCAACTTGCATAGTTGAATAATGATCCTGCTAATTGCAAGACAATGGTTTTTCTGTCTAAATGGCACAACCACAAGATTATAGAACTTCAGTTTTCATCACTCAAGTTTTGGAATTGCAGTCATATGTGAAAAAAAAACATGACACTGCAAGGAGCACTCAAGGCAAGCATAAGACATGAAATACCAGACATACTTCAGTGATGTGTTGAAGGTGGAATGATACCTCTGACTAGGTGTCAGTTACAACTGGTAGGTGATCTCTGCTAACCATCAGCCCTTATTTGCACCTGCGAGCTAAACACTGTCTCACTGTTCCAAAATATATCTCCCAATCTCTCAGATGCAGCAATCAAGGAATGAAAGGAACGAAAAGAAAGACAATAAAGCTAGGACAGTGTATTACAATGGCCGCAAATAAACAACACAAAACAATTGGATAATGAAACAATTAATTGGTAAAGAACACATGGTATTAAAACAAGACTGCAATAAAATGCTAGTATATTGGGGAAAAAGTAATTAAAACTTAAATTATGCAACAAGCCTACAGAGTACTTGCAACTCAACAATCCGATGTGACGTAAATGCAATCCACACAAGAACAACAACAAACAAGTCAAAAAGCCTATACAATATACAAAATGACATGCTCATGCAATAAGAGATAACAAGGTGTAGAGCTGGATGAACACAGCAGGCCCAGCAGCATCAGAGGAGCAGGAAAGCTGACATTTCGGGTCTGGACCCTTCTTCAGAAATCATGCTCATGCAATACTGGCTAAGAAAGCAGTTAGTTTGCCCAATAAGTTAGCTCAATTATTTGCTGGAGGGCAGATAGCCTAACAATGTAGTTAAAGCTTGAAGCTAACATTCTTGCTAACAGCAATTTTGTCTGTGAATTCTTTTTTGGTGGTGTATTGTACATTGCCTCTTGATAATGGGAATGGGGAGAAAAGCTTCACAGTGACAGCAAAATTTGTTTCTTCCTATTAACGTCATTAAAAAATCACATGTATCATATATCACACGCACACATCAGTAAAGTGGTGTATGGATATCTGACTCAGCAAACAAACAGTGGAAGCCATTCAAGAAGTCATAGGGTTTGATTTTTTGCAGAGAGCAGAGGTCCCACAGCCAGAGCCAAAAGCAGGAAATTACCTACCTGAGTTGAAGGTGGAACCCAGAAATGCATATTCTTGGTAGATGCAAATTAAGTAGCCGCTTCCAGAGACAGTCCCAGTTAAGGATGGCAATCTGCCCCCAAGATCAGGAACACAACACCACCACAGTCTCCATCAATAAGCCTGGAGCTGCAAGGAAAAGATGTCTCAATGTCTGAGTGCTCCCAAAGAGGAAAATGCAGTGTTGGGAGATACCAGGTCCCAGTCATCAAGAGAAAGGGATTTCAGCACACAGGTACCATCACTGACACAAGGGTAGCCATTGCCCCTGGATGACCCGTTCATGGGCCATAGTGTATCTGAAAAGGAAAGCAGCCGTTCCTAGGCAAAGCCAGGTTTTGCCGGGCGGAAATTGACCCTCAATAGGCCTCTGGTTCTTGGCAGGCAACCAACCTGCCACATTCTTTCTGCTGGCAAATTGGCATGTTACTGAGAAGGTATCATGCACTTCCCTCCATCCCACCCCAGCCCTCTGTGCATACCTGCATCACCTTGTCAGGCTTCTTACTGCCCAGCCAATAGTGAAAGGATTATTTTAAAATTTTGGCAATATAGTCATATGGCACAGAAGGAAGACAGTTGGTCCACAAAGGTTCCACCACTTTCCACCTTCAATTCTTGCCTACAACCTGTGTTCCTGATCCCTTGTACTGCATGCTAATGTTAACAGTTTTATTTGCATCCCCTATCTAAACCTATCATAATTTTGTATGTCTCTATCAAATGTCCCCTCAATTTGCTTTGCACCAAGGAGATTAACTTTGGCTTCACCGACCTAACCATGTAGTTGAAATCCCTCATCCCTGAAACCGTTCTGATAAGTCTCCTCTTCACCACCTCAAGGTCACTCATATTCTTCTTAAAATGTTATGACCAGAACTAGATATGACACTTTTATCGTATAAGCAAAGTTTTATAATTGTTCAATATAACTGCACTGCTTTTCTACATATATCTAAATATTTTCTAAATATCTGTATTTATATACACCAAGTTCTCATTGCTTAACTCTGTCCTCTGTCAATATGTCTTTCCATTTTTAAAGATCTCTGCATATGAAGCCCAGATCCCTCTTCAGAGCAGTACCGTTAAGATTATATCACCCCGTCCTATCCATTTTGCCAAAATTGCATCACCTCAAATGTTTCTGTATTAACTTCCCTTCTGGCACTTGTTAAGATCTCAGCTGATGGTGATCCTGGACAAATCAGATCCCCGAATGAAAGCTGACTTGATAGATCATATGTTTAAGTTTTGCAGTTGGTCACCATGGCAGTTAGTCATTCTCACATGGGGCTAAAGAAGGCCTTTAACTAAAGTATTAAAGCTTATTATGCAAAAGAAGAAAGAGGAAGCTATTTTTAAAAAATTGTTCATGGGATGTGGGCAGCGCTGTCAGGGCTAGCATTTGTTTCCCATCTGCTGCTGCCTAGAAGACATTTAGAAAGATTTTTAACACAATCATCAAAACAAAGTTTCAAACTGTTTCCATTACAGCAAACAGTTTCTGTTACAGTGACTCAATCTTGGAGAAACATCACTCCTATTTCAGGTTTTTTAAAATCTGTTCTTAACTGACTTTCTTCAGCTTCTTTTTCTTGGACTGCTGAGACAATCTTACAATTCATTTTTGCATCTGCTGGCAAGAAGCTTTCACAATTCTGACAGCCTAAACCTTCCCGGTTGTATTAACTTGATGATTTCTATCCAAGCTCTCCCAACTTAGAAACTCTATAGACTAGAATTGACTTCTGATGTAACTGCTTACCCTGAATTGAAAGACATATTGTCCTACTAGGAGAAAAGCTATTCTCTTCCAAACTGAAAACTTAAACTTTTAATTCTGTAGTTAAAATGAAACAAGTTGTCCTAATGGGTACACTCTGTTATAAACTAAACTCAACTAATCATTTGATCTATTAACGCCACAGTAAGTTCTGCCAGACAGTTGAATATCGTCATTTACCATTTTAGAAATGTTGGAGTTAGGTCATTGTCACCATGACTTTTACACCTTTTTCTAAAAAAAAATTCACAGAACTGACTGAAATCCACCTGCCTCTATTTTAAATCTAAATCTCCAAAATAAAATCTATGTTCTATATATGTTTGTCACACAGTTTGTCTGCCAATTCTGCTCGCTACTATCATATAGTTTTTCAACAATGGTGTATTTAATTTGCTGTCCACATGATCTTCTGACCTTCTACAAAACAAGACTACATAGGAGAGGCCAAGATCCACTGGCCTCAATTTTAAATCCAAATTCCCCCAGTTATAATATAAATTACACATGTTTATCTGCCCATTTTATGAGCTCTTCTCCGTTTTGTTGCAGTTACTTGCTATTACCCTCGCTGTCTGCCTCACTTCCAAGTTTAATATCATCAGCAAATTTTGAAATTTTACTCTGCATTCCACTAATTTATTTCATATCTTCTTCACATTTTTTTCCCTTTAGGGAATAGTCAAGAAGTGTTGGAAGGATTAGCAAGCTAACTATCAAACTGTTGAAGCAAGTCATGAATGTTCTTTCCATGATTGATAAGCTCTGGAGTGGGATTTGAACCGAGAGCTTTCATCTTAGAGACAAGAGCACAACCTATTGAGATCCAAGACCACCGGCATCCAATATCGAAGTGATTTATACATTTATTGAAAGCTTGTGGTCCAAACACAAACCTTTAAGGGAACACCAATGTCTACTATCCACAGGTATAAGAAACAGCCATTTACAATAACTAGCTGGTTACTGTTAGCCCTGAGCCAAATTTTTGCCCAAGGTGACACGAATTCTTCTGTTCCATGAGCTTTGTTTTTGTTAATCAGCCTTTCATGCAACACTTCATTGAACCTTCCTTATCTCAGCGACACAAAATGCATACCAATTAACTGAAATACAAATCAGCAAAAATCCCACAGCAGCTGGGAAATAGACAAATGCAAAAAACCTGCATTTTCAAAACATTACATCATTTAATTTACGCTTTCAAAGTTGTTCCTTCTGTCATTTTCTTTGTGACCCAACTGAATCTGTTAGAATCCCTACAGTGTGGAAGCAGGCTATTTGGCCCATTGAGTCCACACCAACCCTCTGAAGACCACCCCACCCAGACCCAAACCCCTGCCCTATCCCTGTACTTCTCATGGCTCAACCACCTAGCCTGCATATCCCTGGACACCATGGGCAATTTAGCATGGCCAATCCACCTAACCTGCACATCTTTTGACTGCGGTAGGAAACTGGAGAACTCAGATGAAACCCACACAGAGACAGAGACCACGTGCAAACTCTACACAGACAGTCACCTGAGAATGGAACCGAACCTGGGTCCCTGGTGCTGTGAGGCATGCAGTACTAACCACTGTGCCACCATGCCACTGTTACTGTATGAATAACAATTATAACACAGCAGGCAAATGAAAGTCACATAACAAGTTATTTAGTTATCCATATTTACAATTAGCTACATGAATAATAACCTATATTCCTTTGTTATTATTAAAGCAGCTTACATCACTGATGGCTGCCTGTGATATTTCACATTGCCTGTAGATTAATTCTTTTCCCTTGGCTTTATTTCTCACTGTCTTGTCACATAAAGTGTCCATTTTTGATCAATTGGAAAGTATAGCATACAGGGACCAACAAGGGAGTGTTTAGAGAAATTAGGTGTGACTTTCCATTTGAATACTTGAGGATAAAGAATTGGAGAGGGAAACGTTGGACATGGAGGTCTACACATCCAGAATGGAGTGAATCTGATATTTTATCACCACATTTCTTTTAAAAAAGCAGAATGTAGGCACACATTGCTACCCATTTAATTTTCCTCAATGCATGAGTTGAAATGCATGGTCCATTAATGGGCTTATTTGGCAGAAATCTGAGTTCAGTGCCAAGGAGTACGGAGCAGTCCAGCACCAGTTTAGCACAAGGTTTATGTGGAGTTTGAAGATTAACCTTTCCAGCATGCAAGTGGTGGCCAACTCCATTCGCACACTTGTCCACTCAATCACAATACGGAATCTGATGGCCAATATCAGTACTTCCACTGTGCACATACAGCAACCATGCTAGTGGTTGCAACAAAAACAGAAGTTGCTGGAAAAGCTCATCAGGTCTGGCAGCATCTGTGAAGAAAAAAATCAGAGTTAATGCTCCTGGTCCAGTGACCCTTCCTCAGAACTGACCTGAAACATTACCTTTGATTTTTTTTCTTCACAGATGCTGTCAGACCTGCTGAGCTTTTCCAGCAACTTCTGTTTTTGTTCCTGATTTACTGCATCCGCAGTTGTTTCAGTTTTTATTCAGCTTATTGCAATATGGATTACTGTGTGTAATGGCGGATGTAGAGTCTCACAATATTCCAGCAATTGAACCTCTGGTATATTATTAGGATTTCTAATGCTGCTTTTCTGCCCATACCTTTCCAACAGCCTCCCAACTTGTCAGCCCATACTAATAGCACCAAACCTGAGCTGGTGCGGCTTGAAATTTCTATGCCCAGAGCTGCTCAATTGATGGTCATTTAGCAAAGGTCATCTGCTGTCTCTCTGTCTGGAAACCAGCAGAATTCTGCCAGCCGTGCTGTAGCCATTGACACAGCACTGAACAAGAACATCAGGTCAGGCAAAGAGATACAGAAATCAGGCACTAACGTTTACATTCAAGGTTAATTAGTTGGCTTTCCAATGCACCTCAGATTAATATAAGTTATATCTTTTGTTTGTTAATTTTGTCGTGGCTTTTATTTTTGGTCAAATGGTTGCTGTGAAGATCTGGGACAGATGCAAGGTAAGGTGTGGGACTGTTAATGAATGCAGAATGGGAATTGCAGTTAATGGCACTAATCTAAGATGTGATCTTCTGGTCTAGTCCATGCAGGAAGGGGCCCTCTCAGTTACCTCCTACCTTTCTCTTCTTCCTCATTCTACTCATGGTCCTACAGTTCCTCAGTTGCTCAGTGAGTAACTGGTGGCAATTGCAGGGGTGGCTAGAAAAACTCTGGTTATTTTCTCTGATGTGGCAGAGGCTGAGGGGAGACTTGATAGAAGTTTATGGAGTCTGGAACGTGCTGCCGGGGGTGGGTGGTAGAGACAGATGTGATAGGGGCGTTTAGTGGACTTTTAGATAAACACATGAATATGCAAGGAACGGAGAGATGAGGACCAAGAGCAGGCAGGAGGGATTAATTTAATTTATACTCATGTTCGCTGCAACACTGTGGGCTGAAGGGCCCATTACTGCGCTGGACTGTTCTATGTTCACAATAGTCAGTAATAAAGTGTGCAGAGAACCATCACAAATCTTAACACCTGTTTTGCTGAGCACTGCAGTTTTCCTCCAGATGGGGTAGTCCAGGTAGAGGAAGGCTGTTTCAGCCCAGTAATGGTTGAGCTGATTTTATTTTGCGACGTCGCAGGACTTCAATTGCATGAATGCTGCACATGTGCCTGCGTTTGAAACTTTAGGGGCACTCATAGTACTTGAACATTGAGAACTGAAGAGTTCAATTTCTCACCCTTACATTTTTGAAAATTAAGAAGGAATGTTCTTTAATTAATCAGGTAACCTGACATATTTATTAAACCTGAATTTTTAACATTTTTTTTGCATACAATGAAGAAAATGCCAAAATAATTATTTTAACAAAACTCTGCTTACAGGTCAAATATTTCATAATAAAACTGAAAACAGATGGCTAAGAAGCTTCAGCCATTGAAAACAGCTGAAACAACTTCTAAAGTCAGTAAAATAACTCTGGATATAACTTTCTCCATGTTCTTTACTATTATTTATCCTTACCCTCTTATTGACTGAAGTTTTAGTTCCCACTGAACAATTTGAAGGAAGCCAATTTATGTAGAAAAAGACAAATGACAGTATTTTGTCAGGCATTGCAAGGAAACTCATCTCTGACTCGTGAACTCTGGAATCTATAGACAATGGGGTGATATTAATGCTGAGACTTTCAAGCACCTATTCGGAACAACTCTGTCTCCGTTATTCATAAAATTGTCACTCTGTAAATCAGACTTGGAAACAATTTGCCTTTGCAACCATGAACATGACTAGAAAGCAGGAATCTGACTGTGCTGAATATGCTATTCCCTCTAATGGAAAGTAGCAGTTGGATTTAGCCAATTCCTGGAACCAACTTATCAAAACATCATTGTAACTATGAGCTTTATTAAATTTTCATGCTGTTTCCTTTGCAGTGTTTTCCATATTATACTTGCAGGACAAGATATAAATTTTCAAGGTTACATAATAAGCAAAACAAAGTAATTCAACTGGATGTAAGTGGACGTATTCGAAGAGTGTGTCTTGTGGGGTGGAGGGGAGGTATGGATGGGAGTGGGCTTGGATTAGAGTGAATATCAGTTAATGATTTTATTTCCCTAACATTGTATGATTTCCAGAGTCAATAGCCCCTTGTCATTTGCAATAGATGCATAACAGCACTATATACCAATAGATTACTTACTTCTAGTGCTTTGTAGCTAGCTCTAATAGCTCATAGTAAAGGCTTGTTTTATTAGTAATTGAGAATAGTTTTCCATATTACTTGATCATAATTTGCTTTAATAGTAGTTTTTCTATATTAGCTAATGATTATAACTTACTACTTAAGTTTCTGAGATAGCAGGAACTGCAGATGCTGGAGAATCTGAGATAACAAGGTGCAGAGCTGAATGAACACAGCAGGCCAAGCAGCATCAGAGGAGCAGGAAGGCTGACGTTTCAGGGCTAGACCATTCTTCAGTTTCTACCTGGTTTTATTAGTGGTTAAAGTTTGCTACGTTGTGCATTCACTGTATTAACTAGTAGTCATTGTTTACGACGCTTTTTAGTAGCATTCTACATTGTTGTAGTCAGAAAATTCAAATAAAGCATATTTTTAACAAGGTAAAATCTCGTTTTTCAATTTTAGAAGGATCATTAAGATTTCACCAAAATTCTTGTATATTTTACTGAGGGTAAATGATTAGAATCAAAACTGGACTGGACCCATATTTTCCCAGTTATCTCCCCATTCACATTACATTCCTTTTAAACATGGAAACATTTTTAGTTCGGGTTTTCCAGTCTTTTCAGACATCTGCAAAACCTGTCATTTCTTTCCTCTAATCCCAGTTTGCATTAAAAATTGTTTCCATGATATCCCAAGGCTGCAACTGCTGTTTTACCACAGGCATTTGTAAATGGGGTTAAGTCAGTGTTACATCTTTCTAAGGAAATAGGATAACTAGTAAGTACAAAAAAACCTGCTTTATTATCTCTGTAGTACTGTACACCACCATCTGTTTTGTATAAAACTGTTGATTCCCAAATCTGTTCATGGCTTAAAGAACATTGTTCACTAAGAATTAAAATCTTTCTTTAAAATAAACATGGAGAGTACCTATTTAATTAGGCCTTAAGTAAAACCAGACCAAGGACTGTTGCAGTTCATAATTGGGCCTCACAACTACTGCATTCCAAATTTTGCCTGGAATGGTGCCAGACATGACTTTCTATTTTCAAACGTCCTGGAAAAAAACAGGTTGACAGACTACTGTACACTACTCAGCTGGTCAGATGAAACTTTCTATTTGCAGGAAAACCTGTTTGCTTTACCAATAAAAACAACTGATGCTGTAATTAAACCACACTCTACACATGCCCTAGGTAGGCTAATACTCTAAAGTGAAGCAGAACCATTGTTTCATGTTAAGAATATGCATCACTCAAAGCTCGGTTGCATTAGGATTTATTGAGAAATAGTTCTTTAGGTTTGGATGCCGCTCCAAAAAAAATGTAAAATGTGGCACATTGGCGGATAGATCTGATAATTTAATATGCTGTTGGCAGAAAAAAAGTTCAATGATCCTTAATAGTTTAAGATCACTTACATGGCCAGACCATGTTGACAGGACACTAAATATGTCACACACACCCCAACTTGGACACTCATTTCTATGTCATAAATATCAGACGGACCTGCTACTGTATTTTTAATGAATAAATATCAACAATAATGTTACTAAAGTGTTCACCTTACTGCTTGTTTCAACAAATGATGCTTCCTTAGGTATTACAGCCACTAAAGCAAAAGGAATAATAGAAAAGGCATGTGGCCTTAATTTTTCTAAAAGAATATTTGGTACATCTCATTAGTCTATTTCAACTACCTGATGATTTGTGTGTATCTCTTTACTCTCCATTAACAGCAATTTGGAGGCCCTTTGATATGATTGGTTAGTCAGTAAGTTGCTGCGATAAATTTATGTCAAATGTTACATCTGAAAAACAATCCCACAGATGGACTGTCTTAAGAGTGAGTGGAGTTTTCCAACAAAAATTGCTTAACAAGATTGCTTCTATCTGGAATTCTACCTACAATTGTTACTGAATGATCCAAGATGTTGCACTGCACCTTGACATAACTGGTTTATAGTCAAAGAAAGACTTGAAATAGGGTCAAACATCATCAGCAGTTTTATCAGACTGGGAACAAGTGGTGAAGAAATATGGAACTGCGATATCCCTACTTTATACTTGAGATTTTTTAACACTACAATTGGAAAATTCTCACTATTGCAACTATTCTCAAAAATAGGACCAGTAGATGCTTAAAGATCAAATAGTGCTTTTGAATTTTAAACTGCACTTTTGCAACAAACAGTGCAGATTCAAATGGAAATATCTTCATGTAAAAGTGTTTGGTGAGTCGTTTTTAATGTGTTTAGAAATGCCAGAAAATGCATTATCATGTCACTTTTGACTTACTTCATTGTGTCAAGCATGATGTATCACCTTATTCCTGTCAGTTTCTTAAGCAAATACCATGTAGAGGTAGGCATCTTTAACTTTCTTTGTCAGGTCAGCTTCCATTTTTTTGTCTAAATGTGTATGCCATTAATTATACCACAATGTGTGATCCACGGGAGCCATAATGTTACCCAAATGCTGGCATGTTTTTAACAATTCCTACTGTTAAATGTTCTTTGTTTTTTCACATTTTTTCTGAGGCTATTTCAGAGTTGTTGCTTTTCCTAAAGTGAGTGCAGTCAAGAGACAACATGTGGATGTGATGAATAAACAAAAGCAATAGTGAAAAGAGCAAAAAAGAAGACAAGCTAGAAACCAGAAAGGCAGATCGAAACAGGTTTTGGGCTTACTGTAGGAAACCTGCAGGTTAAATACCACTTGCCTCTCCTCTAAATCGTCCCTGTCTCCCTTATGAATAGATTACCTTCACATCCCAATATTTAGAAGTATACTTGCATTTCATGCAATTGCAAAAATTAGATACTTTCATATATGAATCCGTAATCTTTCTTAAAGCCCAATTCTTTGATTGTCTGAAAGACAGACTGGTTAACATTATAATCAGTCTTGACTGAATAAAGAATCATTTAGTCTGCTTCATTTTAAGACTTTAAGGTGTAAAAGCTGAAGTAGGCCATTCAGCCCATTGAGTGTACTCCACCATTCAATGACATCATTGCTGATTTGCTCATCCTCAAATCCTCTTTCCTGCCTTTTTCTCAGAACTCTTTATTCCTTTACTAATTAAAAACCTGTCTCTTTCAGCCTTGAATATTCTTCCCATTACAGCCCCTACAGTGTTCTGCAGTAAAGAATTCCACAGATGCATTACCCTCCGACAGAAGAAATCCCTCTTCATCTCTGTCTTAAATGGCCGACTCCTTACTCTGAGATTACACATATTGATCCTAGATTCTTCCATAAGGGGAAGTCTCCCTGTCTCTACCCCATCAAGACTTGAAGAATCTTATATGTTTCCATAAAGTCATCTCTCATTCTTCAATATTCCAGCAAGTACAGGCACAACATATTCAGCCTCTCATAAGACAGTCCTTCTATACCTGGTATCACTCTAGTGAAGCCTCTCTGGAATGCCTCTAAACCAGTATATCTTACCTTAGATTAGGGGCAGAAAACTGTTCAAATTATCTCAGCTGTAGTCTCACTAGTGTCTTGTATAATTATAGCAAAACCTCCCTACTTTTATACTCTAATGCCTTTGAAACAAAGGTCCATATTCTATTTGCTTTCCCTATTACCCTCTGAATTTGTGTTCTATATGTTCATGATTGATGGACAAGGATTCCCAAATACCCATTTACAGTAGCTTTCTGCAGTCCTTTCCCATTTAGAGTTGGACAGCCAATTCTGTATCCAGACAGCCTAATTTCCCTGAATCCCATGCCTCTTAACTTTCTGAATGAGCCTACCACGGGGAACCTTATCAAAAGCCTTGCTAAAATCCATATATACCACATCCACTGCTCGACCTTCATCGAAGTGTTTTGTCACATCCTTGAAGAATTCAGTAAGGCTTGTGAGGCATGACTATTTCTAATCAAACAGTGCTTTTCCAAATAATCATAAGTACTATCTCTCAGAATCCTACCCAGTAATTTGCCTATCACAGAAGTAAGACTGACTGGTCTGTAATTCCCAGGATTATCCTTATTCCCTTTCTTTTACAAGGGAATAACATTAACTACACTCTAATCATCTGGTACTACTCCAGTGGACAGTGAGTATGCAAAGATCATCACCAAAGGCGCAGCAATCTCTTTCCTCGCTTCCTGTAAAACCTTGGGTATATCCCATCTGGCCCAGGGGACTTATCTACCCCCATGCTTTTCAAAATTTCTCACATATCCTCCTTCCTATCAACAACCTGTTCGAGCATATCAGCCTGTTTCACGCTGCCCTCACAAACGTCAAGGTCCCTCTCACTAGTGAATACTGAAACAAAGCATTCATTAAGGACCTCTCCTACCTCCTCCAACTCCATGCACAAGTTCCCTCCACTATCCCTGATTGGCCCTACCCTCACTCTGACCATCCTCTTGTTCCTTGCATAAGTATAGAATACCTTGGAGTTTTCCTTAATCCTACCCACCAAGGCTTTTTCATACCCCCTTCTCACTCTCCTAAGTCCATTCTTCAGTTCCTTCCTGGCCACCTTGTAGCTCTCTAGAGCCCTGTCCAATCCTTGATTTGACAAAATTATGGTCACTATTTCCTACGGGATCTTTTACTCTGAGACCACTTTATTTACTTCTACTATACTATACATTACCAAACCCAAAATAGCCTTATTCCCAATTGGATCCACAACATATTTTTCAAGGAAACTATCCTGAATGCAGTCTATGAATTCAACACAAGGATGCAGGAACAGCAGGTGGTGAAGAAGGCAAATAATATGTTGTCCTTTGCAGTGAGAAGATTTGTGTACATGAGCAGGGATATCTTTCTGCAATTGTACAGGGCCTTGGCTGGACCATACCTGGAGAACATGTGCAGTTTTGTCTTCTTGCCTGAGGAAGGATATTATGGCTATGGAGGGAGTGCAATGAAGTTTTACAAACTGATTCCTAGGACGGCAGGATTGACATGTGAAAAGAGATTAGATTGTTTAGGAATCTGTTCACTGGAGTTTTGAGGAGTTATGGTTGATCTCATAGAAATGTATAAAATTCTAACAGGACGAGACAGGTAAAAGCAGGAAGAATGTTCTCAATGACCAGAGAACCCAATACCAAGGTCACAGACTTCGAATATTGAGTGGACCATTAAGATCTGATATAAGGAGAAATTTCTTCACCCAGAGAGTGGTGAGTCTGTGGAATTTTCTCCCACAGAAAGTGGTTCAGGGCAAGACATTGAATGTTTTCAAGAAAGAGGTAGATGTAGTTCTTAGGGCAAAGGGAATCAAAGGGTATGGGGCAAAAACAAGAACAGAATACTGAATAGGATGATCAACCATGATCCTATTGAATGGCAGAGCAGATTTGACAGGCTGGATGGCCTAATCCTGTTCCAATTTTCCATGTTTCTATTCTTGATCATGGCTACCTCTGCCAATCCCACTATCTCAATCTACATGAAGTCACTTATGATTAATATCCTGTCTTTGTTACATGCCCTCATTATTTCCTGTCTTTTCTCTGTCTCACCATTTAGCTGCTATTTTAGGACGTAAAGACTATTTTCAATAAATAAGTTTTCATGCTATATGTGTTTTTTATGCAAAGGAAAATTACATCACTTTTATTAAATGTAGCGCATTTTATTTTGCTGAAGAATGTAATGTTCTCAAATGTAAGAAAAACTAACTAAATTGTTTAAATTTAATAAAAAAATTAAACTTTTTGTATTCTACTTCCTGATTTGGTCTTAACATGTTTCATTGGGGATTCTTCAGTCTGATTAGGTCACAGACACCAGAAGTCCTCTATAGATCAGAAACAGGATTGGCGCAAATTTGCACTCTGACATCCGCCAAAAGATTTTTGCAGGTACCTGTCAGCGAGGTGAATGAAAACTGACATTGGCTGCAAAATTTGGGCCAAATAGTTCTTAAACAAAATCAAGCAGGTAAAATTGCTAATGGTTTCATTCTTGAAAATGTGCCTAAAAGAAAGGTTGTATCTTATCAGAAAGCTTGGTCAAGCAAAATCTCACAAAACTATGTCCTTGGTTTAATAACTGCTGCACAGTTTCATTGTTATGATTATGGAATCTCTGCAGTGCAGATAGAGGCAATTCAGTGTATCAAGTCTGCACTGACCCTTCAAAAAACATCCCAACCTATCTCCTAACTCTACATTTTACCGTGACTAACCCATCCAAACTGCATATCCCTGCACAATGTGGGGCAATTTAGCATGGCAATCTACCTAACCTGCACACCTTTGGACTGTGGCAGGAAATTCACACAGGCATGGGGAGAATGTGGCAAACCCCGCACAGACAGCCACCCAAGGGTGGAATGAAACCCAGGTCCCTGGTGGTGTGAGGCAGCAATGCTAACCACTGAACAACCATGCCACCATATCATTACCCATAGTTTTCTGCTCTCCCTTATCAAAGTTTAACATGAGGTTTCTGACCCAGACAGCATTGTGTGACATACAGCATTGTGTGACATACAGCATCAATCTTGTCCATTTACTAGGACAATTATAAGACATGTCTTTCTCCATCCTCAACAGATTCAGAGGCTTTCTTTAATATGCTAAATATTGTCTCATGACGGTTATTGCTTATACACACGCAGTAATGCATCTAATCCCTTCTAGATTACAGGGATTGTAAAGAGTTAGCTGAAGCTATGGTTTCACTGTGTAACCCATATTTTTGAGGAGACTGCTTTCCATAATTGTCCTCCTTCAAACAGAATATATTTGTTACTCTACCCCTAGGGATGATTGCTTGATGTGCATCATTGCAGTGGTTGCAGGCAGTTTCATGGTGAATTCTAATTTAAGCCTGCCACAGGTCTCTTAGTGAACACATCAATGGTCAAATGAATACATTGAATGACATCTTTTGTCTCAGGAAAGCAAAGTGGTAAAACTGCAGCTGCCTTTTTGCACGGGATATATCTGGATGATTTTTCACATTGTCAGGTAGCTGCTGAACTTGCACATGGACTGTAAGTATTTCACAACATGCTCTTATTGTATAGCTGACTTTCATGTTTGGGTGTAGAATTGGAGAAAAAGGGGTAATTGATCCTACCACAGTTACAATTTCCTATTATACATGCGTGGGGGCTTGTACAACATAAATCTGAATAAGGGCTATACAATTAAATGTATCAACTTATGGAGGCCTCTGTGTAGATGCTCTGTGCCTTCTTTTTGGAGACCTCCATGTACAGTAGTATTGTATGTAGGTTCATGTATGACAAAATAAGACGTCTGTTACTTCATTCATGAAGTAGTGGATGAAAGAGTAACTGCCTCTTGTGAAATTGGCTGTGACTGCCTAGCAGGACATAATGGGCAGAATGTTTCCAAACTTTCAGAGAGTATCATGAAGGTTTTCTCTCCATAAGTTCTAGCAAGTTTTTCTTGTGCATTTTTACACTTTCTTACACTACTTTTGGGCTCAGCAGCAGCAGAAGAGCTTGCTCCTGCCAGAATCCTCTGGCATTCACACCATGGTGCCATATTTAAAGCCCAGCTGCACACCAGTTCAAAAGTACAAGATGGGAATGGTCCTTCACAGTCCTAGTGTGTGAAGAACTCCAAGAGGAAGCCATGGCACCAGACCTTACCAGTTTTGTTTGAAGTTGTCATTCAGATCAGTGCTGTTTCTGTGAAGCAGAGGAAAATCCAACAGTCCAGGAAGAAGATCTGTTTTAGAGTCCCTACAGTGTGGAAACAGGCTATTCAGCCTGACAAGACCCTTCAAAGAGCATCCAACCCAGACCCATACCCTATCCCTGTAATCCTGCATTTCCCATGGCATACTGCAAGGAACCATCTAATCTGTCCAAACATGCGACCTTCACCATCATGAGGGCCATTGTCTCACCTAAGATGATCCTGATGGAAGAATCTGTTGCATTGTATCTACACTTGACCTCAGTCAGGGGTTGTGTACAGAATCATCGTCCATGTTTGGAGACGGTCGACCTTGTCTCCCAGCAGCTTTTCTTGTAAGTCATAGGTATCACGGAAACTTCAAGGGTACCTGTCACAGATTTCTAAAGTATGTTTCCAATAATCACAGCTAACTTGAACATTGAATGGAAGGCATTTCTATTAATGAAGTTAGCCGGACCATGATACAGTACTCTCACAAGTATGTGTGTGCAGTCTATAGCACCCTGCAGTTGGACTGGTCCAGCAGATGACACAGTTCTGTCACTATGTTCTGGGACAATCTCTATCGTCTGTGGCATTGCATCTTGCTCACCTGGAGGAGACTCCATCAAAGACAAAGGATTGTGGGCCTCTTGTGCTTTCTCTGCATCCTGAGGGACCTTTTGCATTTGTATGTTGTTTGGTATCCACTGGAGTTTGCTGCTGGTCCTGGGCTTGCAAATGCATGTGTTCTTCATCAACTTCTTTGGCGATTCATTGTGGCATGACCACGGAGAAAAGAACAGCTGCTAGGCCTGGATCCAGTTATGACCCTGTGCGGGGAATATCAGAAAAAAAGCAGCTCCTTAGCAATGAGAACAGTCAGCAGTTGCAGCACAGTTTCACATGGTGCTCCATGTACACGGAGGTCTCCAAAAAGAAGGCACAGAGCATCTACATGGAGACCTCCATAAGTTGATACATTTAATTGTATAGCCCTTATTCAGATTTATGCTGTACAAGCCCCCACGCATGTATAATAGGAAATTGTAACTGTGGTAGGATCAATTACCCCTTTTACTCCAATTCTACACCCAAACATGAAAGTCAGCTATACAATAAGAGCATGTTGTGAAATACTTACAGTCCATATGCAAGTTCAGCAAGTCCAGGTCTACCTGACAATGTGAAAAATCATCCAGATATGTCCTGTGCACAAAAAGCAGGACGAGTCCAATTCAGCCAATTATTATCCTATCAGTCCATTTTCGATCACCAGCAAAATAACAGAATAGGTCAATATGGCCATTAAACAGCACTTGCAAAAGAATCACCAGCTTGTAGCTGCTCATTTGGTTTCCACCAGGAACACCTCTGTTACTGAGCTCATTACAAACATGGTCCAAACAAGAATAAAACAGCTGAATACCAGAGCTAAAGTGACAGTCACTGTCCTTGACATCGAGGCCGCATTTGATTGACTGTGGCATCCACGGGCCCTACCAAACTTGGTGCCAGTGGAAATTATGAAGGAACATTCACTGCTGGTTGGAATCATACCTGGCATAAAGGAAGAGTATTATGGTAATTGGAGGTTAGTCATCTCTGCTGGAGCACTTTAGCTATGAAGAGAGGCTGGATATGCTTACGTTGATTTCTTTGAAGCAGAGAAGATAGAGGGAGGACCTGAAGCATGGAAGCATGGAAGATAGGAGCAGGAGGAGGCCATTCAGCCTTTCAAACCTGCTCTGCCATTTATCATGACCATGGCTGATCGTCCAACTCAATAGCCTAATCCTACTTTCTCCCCATAATATTTGATCCCATTCACCCCAAGTGCTATATCTAGCTGCCTCTTGAATACATTCAATGTTTTGGCATCAATTACTTCCTGTGGTAATGAATTCCACAGGCTCACCACTCTTTGGATGGAGAAACATCGCCTCATCTCCACCCTAAATGATCTATCCCGAATCCTCAGACCCAAGAAGTGTATATAATTATGATGGACATGGACAAGATGAATAGAAAGCAATTATTTCCCTTAGTTGAAGGGTCAATAACAACTGGGACTAATAATAAGGTGAAAGGCAGGAGGCTCAGAGGAGATTTGAAGAAAATATGTTGTACTCAGAGGGTGGTGGGAGAGTAGTTGAAGTGGAAAACCTCACAGCCTTTAAGAAGTACTTGGAAGAGCACCTGAAATGTCATAACATTCAAGGCTATGAGCCTAGTGCTGGAAAGTGCGACTAGTGTAGCTTTGTTGGTACAAACCCGACGGGCCAAAGGACCTCTTCAGTTCTGTGTAATTCTATGAGTTCCTCAGGATAGTGTCCTAGGCCCAAATGTTTCATCAATGGCATTCCTTCCATCATAAGGTTAGAAGGGAGGATACTTGCAGATGATTACTCAATGTTCAGCACTGCTCATGACTCCTCAGATACTGAAGCAGTCTGTCTCTATATGCAACAAGACATGGATAATATTCTGGCTTGAGCTAATAAGTGGCAAGTAACATTAACCCCGTACACATAGCGGACAATTACTATGTTCAACAAGAGAGAATCTAACCGTTGCCCTCTGACATTCAATGACATTGAATTAACTCAGCAACCACATCCTGGGGATTACCATTGACCAGAAGCTGATCTGGACCAGCCATATAAATACAATGGGTACAAATGCAGGTCAAATACGAAGAATTCTGTGGTGTGTAATACACTTCCTATTTCTCCAAAGCCTGTCCAATATCCAAAAGGCATAAGTCAGGGGTGTGATGGAAAGCTTCACTTACCTGGATTGCTGCAGCTCCAACAACATTTTAGAAGCTTGACACCATCCAGGACAAAGCAGCCTACTTGACTGGTAAACCATCTTCCACCATTAACTTTCAGTCTCTTCACCATTGATGCACAGTAGCAGCAGTGTGTATTGTGTACAAGATGCATTGCAGAAACTCATCAAAGCTCCTTCAGCAGCACTTTCCAAACCAGGACAACAGGCACTGGATGCCACCATCAGCAGGTTTCCATCTGAGCCACACACCATCCTAATTTGAAACCATATGCTATTCCTTTAGAGTCACTGAGCCAAAATTCTGGCACTTCCTTTTTAACAGCATTTTGGGTGTACCTACACCCCCTAAGGACAGCAGCAATTCAAGAAGGCAGCTCACCACCAACTTCTCAAGTTCAATAAGGGATGGGCAAAAAATGTTGGCCTGGTCAGTGATCTTCCACATTCCATGATTTTTTTAAAATTATGAGGCAGAACTGAACTCTCTCCCAAGTTCGTCCATTTTTTGGACAATTTGTCTACCTTTCACCCTCTTCGCTGATTAGAATTTCAGGATTACATTAGCATGCTTGAGGAGAATGATGTAAACATTTTGCTTGTTTTCAAAAGCTTTGTTTTAAAATTTTTGTTTCTTGACGTGAATTTTGCTGTGGTAGTAAAAATATTTGTCATCATTTCTCCACTGAAGCTGACATTAACTTCAAGAATCTTTGTATGTATAGGATAATGGAGAAATTCAGAAGTTTCAGTGAGGAAATCTACGTTGCTCCAAAGGGTGCACTGTTGAGGTCCTCCCAAAGAACAATTCAAGCCCTAAGTACTTAGTAAATGGATGAAATCTTCCATTTTTATGTAGTTAATCTTGCTGTAAGATTCATAGGTATGTAACACCTCATTGAATAGGATGGAACTGGACTTCTAATGCCATACTAACTTCACATTTAGCACTAAACATGCTCAGTGACCCCCAACAGATTGTGTGGAATATTAAATTTCACAATTCAGGAATAAAGATTGCACATACATTCTTATTTTAATGCAAATGCTTAAGCCTGGAGATATAATTAGACAGCAAAGTACTGCAGATGATAGAAATCAGAAATATAAACAGAAAATCCTGGAAATACTTAGCAGGCCAGGCAGTGTCTGTGAATAGTAAAACAGATTCAATGCTTCCAGCCCATTATGTGCACTAGTTCTGACAGAGAGTCACTGACCTCTGTCTTTTCCCTGCACCGAAGTAAACAGACTTGCTGAGCATTTTCGGTACTTCCTGTTTCTATTGCGCAAAGATAATACCTTCTGTTCTGAGGAAGGGTCACCGGTCCCGAAACGTCAACTCTGTTTTTTTCCTTCACAGATGCTGCCAGACCTGCTGAGCTTCTCCAGCAACTTTGTTTTTGTTCTCACTCCCTTCACCTAATCTCTCTCTTTCTCACTGTCCTCTTACATACCATATCGTTAAGATTCAGGTACTGGAGGAGGTTAGTAGAGTGAAATTGCCATCATAATAGACTTCATTAGGAGGAGAGGAATGAAGGAGGGACAAGTCAGATTAGAAAGCGAGGTTTGGGAGTGTGGGGAATGGACAACAGAAGAGGTGAAGGAATCATCAGTCATCATGGAATCCCATCAAGAGAGAGGGAGGATTGGAGGAGGATAGAATTGTCATATCGATGATGATAGTCTATTAACACCATGGGTTAGTTTATTTAAAACACTAAGACACACTGCAAGTTGTGAAGTACACACTACAACAAATCAACTGATTTCTGTGTGTGTATCTTGCTGATGCATAGCAGGCTAACTGCTAAGCAGAGTTCTGACATGATATACACACAGTACATGGAGTCTTCAGAGGTGAAATTCAAAGTACGATAACAAGTGAGCCTATGAGTCTCTGTAATTTATAAGTCATTTGTGGATATATCAGGGTCTCATTGATAGTGGCTTTGTCAGGGGAGGGTGTTTGTTTGCCACATCATTAGTAATATTGTCAGGGCTTTCCTATTTGTACTGTCAAGATTTTCTTTCATGGATTTCAATTGCTGTTCCAGAATTTGCTTACCTATTCATCTATTCAATGAGCAGATGATAGAGATTGCTTCCTTTCTTTCTCTTTTACCTCTTCATTCATATTAATGAGCTGATTGGAGAAATCACCTAAGGACCTTGTTATCTCTGAGATTGCATCTTCAGATTTAGATTCACCTTGAGCTAATAGTTCAGCCTTTTCCTCTTGAAATTTCATTTTTTCACTCCACAGCAAAGCGTTGAGACATGAGCTCCACTAATTCAGAATAGAGTGAGGTGTTCCATTTTCCTTTTTACTTAGTTGGGCTTTAGTTTGCTCAGTTGACTGGCTGGCCAGTTTTTGATGCAGAGTGATGCCAGCAGTGTGGTCTCAATTCCCACACCAGCTCAGGTTACCACAAAGGATTATCCTTCTCAAACTCTCCCCTTGCCTGAGGCATGGTGACCCTCAGATTAAGCCAGAACCAGTCATTTCTCTGTAATGACAGAGCAGCCCTCTGGTCTGTTGAGAGTATGGCAACTTCACCTTTTTACCATGTTGAGTTCTGCAAATGTTTATTAAATAGTCTACTGCAGCTTCTGCTGCTTCTCTAATCTTTGACTGATCCCAGAAATTATGACTAGTGTGAGGTCATGACATGCTGATATGTTTCCAATTACTGGTACAGCCATGTATATGATGTAGTACATTTGTGACCGCCAAATGGATAGATTGCCATCTTAGTGCAGCACTGTTGATCCTGCACATGAAGTTGATGAACTGAACTGGTCTGCTGAAAGTTTTACATTTGTAGACTGTCATGTCTTCCCATGTCTGCGGATACATTTGTTTTTAGAATTTGTAGGCATCATATGTTGGCATTTGCTCCTGTGTCCATCTTACCAATAACAGGCATTCACCAATTTTCTAAGATAATTTAAATTTTTGCAAACAATTTAGCCAATGTAATGAGATTGACAGTGTGATACGTGTTCATCATTCTTTGCCTTATTATGTACATCATTAGATACTGGTTTGTCAATCACTTCATACATTTGCCTCCGGTGAGACACCAGATGGTCTTTATTGCAGCCTGAAGTTATGCCTAATGTATTGTGCATGGGACAATGATTGGCTGTTTGTGGCTGCATTAGCCTTTCCTGTAGCAAACTGCTTCTGCCAATGGCTTTTTTAAACACATGCGTTGCAAAACTGATTGCAAGTTGAGCATTTGCTTGATACATGCAAAAGGCCACATCTTCTATGTCTTGCTATGTTTGTGTTCTTGTAATTGTGTCAATTATCAAGTTTGTACATAGAACCTGTAAGGTTTGTTAAATTGTGAAGATCGCTTTGTACATACATTCATCCTTCAGCAGCTCTTTGACTCCATAAGCCTTTGATTTGTCCAACAAATTTTTTTGGAAAGTTTCCATGGGGGTGGATGTAATCACCAATTCAACAATTCTGTTTGCTAGCCTTCGATTTGAAATATCTCATAATGAGCCCATTTATCGGCATCTGCTTATGTTGTTGTCTGTGGCTTCTGTAGGGTTCTTTCTAAAGGATATGAATTCTAGGTAATGAAAGTGGAAGTTTAATCTGAACCTGAATTAGCCTTCTAATGTGGTCCCTATCTTTTGGAGATCTTTTAGCTCTTTGGCTCCTGACATGTTAAGTCTATGTTGACCTCTTTAGCCAATTGTGGAACAATCGTAATGGGTTATTTTTTTGTTTTGGGCACACATGAATTTAGAAACCATAGCTCTGAATATTGCTTAAATGTTTAAACTTCTGTTAGTAAGAGTACTGAGTCCCAATTCACATGAGAGAATTTAGTTGACATCCTGAGAACATGATTTTAATCTTCCCCCGCTTGTTATTTATCCAGCAGACCCCTATCAATTGCATTTCTCAAGTGAGTTAAACTGGTTACTCAATTGAAATTTGCCTGCTCACCAGCACGTTGCATTTAAACACTCTTTGCAGCAGCAAATGTAGACATTGAGGACTGTCTTGTGTGCTTTAGTATGATTTACCACTGCCAACCATGTGTTTCACCTGTAGATTAACTTGGCTGTTGACTGTTCAAACACAATAAGCCTCATCAGTATGACGTTTGCACTGGTATTCACTATGTTATGCTAATGATATTGGTTTAATAATCAATCTCTCGACAGGGATTGATTAACTCCGTGCGTTAGTTTTTTAAAACAGTAAAACACATTACAATTTAAAAGCAGAAATTGGAGCAGACCAGCAGATCTATGTGTGTGCAGTTTGCAGATCCCCAGAGCAATAACTTCCAAGCTGAGCCAGAGCTTTATATACACACAGAATGTAGAGTCTTTAAGAGCCAACTCTCTGAAAGGCAAGGTACACGTACAAAAGGGATGACAGGTTGAAACAATCCAGGGCAGGGCCACTTACCCCATCAAGATCAAAAGGAACATTGTATGTTGGATTGAGGCTCTAAGCTCTTTAGTTTACCTCAACTTGCATTCCTGTAGCCTCCTGCCGTGTCCAGCCAAATTCTAATATGACACTGGAAAGGACACTTGTAAGACCTGCAGAACCTGGCACATTCTACTTGGCCAATGATGACAGTTGCCCAGGATGACAGCCAACATTGGCTGTTTTGCCTGTCATTCGAGATGGACCATGCACCTGATTGGCTGCTTTGTGCACTAAGCACCTGGATTGTACAGAAGGTCACAGAGTCCAGGACCCCTTAGAAGAATGGGCCCCAAATATCATCATTGTATGCATTATCCTTAGCTAGGTCCGAAGCAGGAGTGTTTTCTCCATGCTCAACATTATAATGAATGATATAGAACTTCTTTCATTTTCATAATCACCTGTTTCATGACAATAGGAAGGAGTAAAGTATACGCAGTAGATGCTCACCTGCTTTCTGACTTTGGCATTGGGATCCTGGGACAGACATTTAGCCTTGATTATCATATTCAAGAAGCCTAAGACCTTGTGTTTGAAAATCTCAATTTCTGTAAATACTGTGGACTCTACACATCAAGGGTGCTCAAGAAGTTGCTTTGGAATTCTGTTTTGCCCCAATATGCATTTTGTGCACAGAAACTGCTTAGTCATTTGTATGGGTTCAAATATTATTTAGTTGCCTAATATACTGCTTCTTGAGTTCACTTTCTCTCTGTAAGAATTCTTCATTAGCTTCAAATATGCATACAGTCACTCCAGATCCTGTTTGAGCTTCTGCTTGCTACCAGTACACTCTAAATAATCATGCAACACAGATATCATCATCACATCATTACTGATGCTCAGCATCACAACTTCTACTTATATCACAATACTGTCCATAAAAATAGCCCAAGAGTGAGTATATCTCTGAGTTACTGGAGGAATTAAGATTCTAATACATTTTTCTGAGGTAGATTTTAAGACTGCTACTTAGAAATAAACATCTGCAGTTGAGTGTGGCTTTAATTTTATGTCAAAAAGCTCTATTTTCAGCATACTTCCACTTTTATTCTAAATATGAATGGTCATTCAAGTGTGTGTGTGTTTGTTTGGATGCGGTGGTGGGGTTCAGCAGAGGGACTTAAAAACAATTACTGTTTCCAGAAAATCTACATAGCTCACCTAAACTCAAAAGAGTTATGATGCAGCTGTTTGCAATAAAATCCCATTACATCACTTTCCAAAGCTAAAAAAGTTCTTTTATGGAGATTTCTGGACATCTTAAGTTGGCTTTTGTCCAGCGCTATAATTAAGGAAAGGTTTTGTTTTGGCTGCACATCACGTATTTTGTAGTGTCTAGGCATGTAAAAATTGCAATATAGCATACAAGAAGGGAGAAACACCAGGGATGATAGTATAAAAGCAGCTTATTTGACACCCGGTTCCAATTTTCAAGGCTATTTCAGGCATTTAAGCTTTACAAAATCCTAACTGATCCTTTGCAAGTGTGTCATTAAAACAGCTGTTGTTCAGTCGAACAATGGTCGAACAGTAAAGACTTAGTGGGAGGACACTAATTATCATGACAAGTATCGTAATTACAAAGCTTCCTTTTGCCTTTTATGATTTAGAGAGATGGGTCCATTTTGTAGTTATTCACTAAGACACAAAGTAAAATGTTATCTTGCAACTATTATTTCTAAAGTTATGTCCAAGTGATAGAATTTCCTAAACAAAATAGGGTGGGAAGGGTACAAATTAAGCTAATTATTTGAATTAAAATTATTTCATGCACTTCAAACAGCGATGCTGACAAGTTTGGAAATTGCAAGGTCTGTAGCATTAGTTGTATAATCGTGTAGGGAGAGCAGAGAAGGTCCAAACTCTCCCCTCAGCAAAACCTCAAGATCCAAAGACAATCTCCATGTCCCAGTGCATTTTTAGAATGTGTGGTTATTAGAATGGCTATTTCCCAACAAAATTCCAGTCTTTAAATATGTCAAATATGTTAAGAGAAAGTGAAAATTTTGTATATTCAGCACTTGACAAGGATATGTAACCGTGGGTGGGATTTTGTAAGCGAAATGGGAGGTAAGTGAATTTAATTGGCAATTTAAAAGGCATAGTATCAAATTCTTCCTATTGAGATGGACTTCAGCAATTAGGTTCTACTGCTGTAAGTGGTGAATCATGTATGTCATCAGGAGTTGGTGATAAGCCTATCTGTATGTATTTACATCTCATTAATACCATAACTTGATGAAACTACCTTCTTCCTAATGAATTTCTGATCAATGAAGAAACTCAACCTGTCAGATATCCAACAGCCAAAAGCAAGTGTGTACCTAGCAAAGTGCACTTCTATATCCTTGGGGTAAGTCTTTGCTTCTTTGTCCTTATAATAATACAACTTTAAATGATGCTTACAGTCACTTATGCTGTTGCTACTCTAAAACAGTTGATGAGGCCCAGTGTACAAGGCACATTGTCTCTCTGGGGCATCTCCATGCACCCATGGCAAACAGGGAACCATGAAAGTGATATTCAGGGATTGGCAGTGTCTGAACTGAATGGAACTGCAAATGCAGGAAATAGGGACTGGCATTGTCTGAGTGGCATGCAACCTCGAGAGCAGTGAAGGGGTGGAAGGATAGGTTGGACAAGGGTGTGCTCCAGTCAGGCCTGGGGGTGTCTACTCATGTCAGTCCATTTCAAGTGTCCTACTCTATTTGGGGGCTGGGATCCAGTGTATCTAGGGGTTGCAGTCAGTTCAGGCTGATGAAGAGTCTGTCTGACTTCACTAGTCACAATCTACCCTCATAAGCATCCAGTATCAGGAAGTGCACAAATGAAATGGAGAACCCTTTGGCTCCAACATTCCTGTCGATGCCATTTACCTCTTTGCATGACATCCATGAATGGCCTGTGTGGCATTTACTATGTGGTTGTCAAGGGCCAATACCCTGCTGCTGAATGAGTGGGACAAAGCGTGTGTGTCCCTGAACACTTCTTCTGCAGTTGACTGCTCTGTCCAAATTCAGGGGCCATGGTTTGTTGGAGATAGTGTAATCACACACATTGCTGATGCAGTGAGACATTCAAAGATGTCCTGAGAGAAGGGCAGTGTCTCTTTATGATGAGGGAGGATGGTGCTGTGCTTTCACTTCAGCCTAGCAGAGAAATGAGACTACTGCAAATATTAGAACAATGAAAGTGAAGGTACATTTATATTTGTATGATTCCCTATACATTAGTGAAAATTAGTGTCGCTGAGAAGCCTTCAGAAGTATTTTTTCTTCCCATACCTACCACCATGTCAAGGTGTGGGCCCAACATAACACTGGGTAGAGAGAGATAATAGGTACTGCAGATGCTGGAGACACCTTGCTGACTGGTACCCCTGGTGACTGTGAAGATTTGACTGGAATCCTTTGTGAGCTTAAGGGGTTGGAGGGCCCTGGACTATTCTGAGTCTCCAGCATCGATGCAGATGAACATCTTTGGCTAGATCTGCCACAGACAAAAGGGTCACTGGCAGAGAGGAGGTGAAGGAGTCCATGGACTGTCCTACATTGGAGCTCCCGAGGTGCCTGCGTGCAGCTGCCCCTCCTGTGAATGCCTGCAGGCTACACCCTGTCTCCTTGAGAAGCAGGGGCACTTGCATTGAATTTGAGGTTACTTGTCCCCTTCTCACTTTGCCATTGATGCCAAGCACCCCTGGTTAGTGCCATGGCATATCTGGCAACCATTGAGCGTTCAGTTGGACATGGGTCTCCTAAGCAGCTGCCAATCCTCTCCATGGACTACCATGGTGGGCACTCCTCTCTCTTTTGCTTCAGTCTAATGAAGGCCCTTTGGAATCCCTGCCTGATGTTGCCCTGCTTGTCTCTGTAGCTTATGCACATACAGAAGCACCTTTCCTGCTTGATCTCGGGAAGTCCTTTGAGTATCAGAAACATCGAGTGAAACTTCCTCCCCGGCTGCACGTGCCAATGATATGCTCACAAGATTGTGCCCCTGAGTCGAATCCAGCCAGGGTATGTATGAAGGTGACAGTTTTTGTGCTGGTGGAGGGTACGGGGAACAATTTACCCCTGCCCATTCCACTTCCTTAGACGGGTCACAGGCACCACCCTTGGACGTTTTGATGCTAGGCGGTCTGAGTGGTTTCTGGGGTTTTGCTATCTGTTGACCGCTCATTCCTGTGGAAGAGAAGAAAGACCATTAGTTGGTGAAGAAGCACAAACCCTTGTGTAGAAGAAGTGTGAGTGTGGCGGCACATCTGAGGAGAGCAAACCATAATACCATGCCAATCTCTCCATTGGCACAGGACTTGACTTGATCCTCACCGAGTGGCTGGACTGCATCTTCATAAGAGGGATTGAGGATGCGGAGGAGAGAAATCACTTTGCTAGTCTGGGTCCTCTCTTTTTAATTTTATACCAGCATGTCTTATAATGACAGAAAGAGAAGTGTTGAGTTTGATGGCATTATGTACATGAGCACTTGAACAGCATACATCATCCTGCCGATTGTGCCCCTCTCAGTAAGTGAGTAGGAAGCATAGTGTCTGGGAAACATTAAAAGATTGTCTGTATAAGGTGGGTGTGAGCTCTTCAGCGCACATTGAGTATGATGGGTGAGCTCAACATGTCCACCTGTACACTAGCAGAGTTAGCCTGAGTGATAGCCCTATGGGTACGAAATTGCACTGTAGAGATGACGGAACTTAACTTCCAAAGTGAAGGAGCTCATTCATCCTCTTGCTACACCTTCTTCCTGTCTGACCTTGAAATTCAAACTGTAGTAATTTACTAGAAGGTAAGTCCATTCGGAATAGTCAACAGCTATAACTAAAGTATGACTCAATCTTAAACTTACTCAAAGCAGGTTTGAAATTTGCAAAGAACGCATTTATTTAATGAAACATAACAGGGAATTCAACCTTTTCCTCTTTTACAAGTGCATTATTAGCATAAACCAATGAGTATTCCATGCAATAGTGAACGGTGTTATTTCATAAACATAAAAGAGTCATAGCACAGAAGAAGACCATTCAGCCAGTGGTCATTTTGGTGCTGTACAACAGCACCTCAGTTCCATTCCTGACCCTTTCCCTGCAAGCTTGCAAGTCTTTCTTTCTTTAGATATTTATCAGATTGCCTTTTCAATGCCATAATTGAATCTGCCTCCAGTAACCTTTCAGGAAGTGCATTCCAGATCCTAACTGGACACCACATAAAACTACACAACACATAAAGCTACACACCACATTGCTTTTAGTTCTTTTACTAGTCACCTTAAACCTGTGTCCTCTGGTTCCACCAAAGGCAACACTATCTTCCCGTCTGCTCTGTCCAGACCCTTCATTATGTAAGTATTAACTGGCAGTACTATTATAAGTCATTCAGCACTGTTTTTGCAGAACAATGTTTTTGCAGAAGTTTTGGAAAATAATAAAAATAATTACGGTAAAAAATGGAAATGTATTAATGAACTGATACAATCCAAATTTAACGGCATGTTAATATGTAACTGTTTTGTAGGACTCAGAAAAAAGCCTCATGGCACAGTTTCACGGACATTTGAAGATATGATTGTCTGAGACGCTGCAGAAAAGATTCACCAGGGATGCTAATTTAGGTGTACAAAGCTTATCAGAGGCATTGATAGGGAGTAACATTTCCTCACGATAAAGGGGCCAATATCTAAATTTCACTTTAAAGGGAAGGTGCAGGAGATTTGAGGGAATCGCCTTGGAATTGAAGGAATTCTTTTTCACCCAGAGGCTGGTGGGCATTTGGAAATTATTGGCTAATAGGGTGGCAGAGGCGGGAACCCTCGAGACTTTTAAGAAAGTTTTAGATTAGCACTTGAAATGCCATAGCGTACAAGTCTACAGGCCAAGGGATTAGAATAGGTAGATTCTTGTTGACTGGCACAGATACAGTGGGCCGACTGGCCTTTTTCCATACTGTAGTAACTGTGACTCTATGATCCACTCCAACAAGCATATTCTAAATTACTACCGCAGATTGGGATTTGTTCATTTTAGTCATAAATCAAAGGAAAATTATAATGATCAGAAAACAGGCACAGAATAAGAAAAAAGTAATGCATTCACAGAATTGTTACATTCAGGTATTCAGCCCATCATGCCTTCAATGGCTGTTCAAATGAGTATCATTTCCTAGTACGAAGCTCTCGTTTTTTCCTCACGCCCTTGCACATGTTTCAATCCAATTACCTATGTTTTAAGCCAAAAGTAAAATCTGAAGACTTTGGATTCAAAATGACACACATAGAAATCAGAATAATTTTCAATTGTACAAAAATAGTGAGTAAACAAGTACCATGAAGAAGATAATGTATAACAGCTGGAAGTAAGATTGCAAGACCATACATTATTTGTTGTCTATGGTTCACCTAAAGATAAAATGGGTATCATTCAGACTGCCACAGAATAATGCCCCAGTCTTCACCTCAAAATGTTTTTCAATTCATTTTGACTGACAATATCCTAACATGTTAATGGTAGATCAATGGTGTGTGTGCAGCTCATTGATTATGAGATGATATGCTGCAAATCTGTTCCATAATACTACAAGTCGTAGAAGTTCAGCTTTCATTAAAGCGTAGACAGTGAGTTATGGCTGACTATTCATTTAAGAGTTTGACAGATTTACAGCTGAGTCTGTTGTTTTCACACGTGCTCAGTCTGCAAGGCTTCAATAAATACTAATTTAGCAACATATTTAACAGGAAGCTCTGAGTGTTGTTATGCTCTAGCCTAAGGTGCATTAAGGCAAATTGTAGCATACTAATGACTGTGTGGCTTGTTCATATCAAAAATCAGTTTGAGATATACTTGCATACATGGCAGAGTTATCCAGTACTTTGCCAAGAGAATTATCAAGGGACTTATCCCAAAGGGTTTGACCAATGTTTAGAACTGAAAACTAAAGTTTATGAATTGTTCATAAACATTTGTAAAGGCACAAGGCAGAAACCGGGCCTTGATTTCTATACGTAATTGATTCTTTTTGTCTAATACTGCTGTTCAATAAAAGAACCATTCATGTAAATCAAAAGGTTTAATGCCACTGGTTAGGATTATTATTATCAACTATTTTATTTAAATGTTCTACTGTTGGAAATTTTGTTTTGTTTGTGGTGCTTGATTTGGTAAGGTACAATAAAGCAGATTTTTAAAAAGAAGGCTGCAACATAGACCATAGACCATAGAACGCTTAATTTATTTGTAATAAAATGTAATATCTAAAAGCGCTTGTCTTAAAATTATTTTAATATGCTGAGATTAGCTGGATAACCCTGTAATCCTCTGCTGAAGTATTCTGGCAAACTGATTAAAAGGTAGTGAAGAGCCCAAGAGAATTCCTCGGAACTTGATAGTATGGGCCACCTGGAATGTGGAATCATTAAGAGAAATAATAAAGTCACTGAGCTGAGACATGGGGAATTTAGTGGCCCAATGGTAAAGGCAATTTATATCTGCTGATAGTGCGAGATTAGCACTAGCAGAGCTGCAATTACCTCCCTCCCACACTCCTGCTGGTGCTGGCACTGGAGAATCACCACTTAAGGCATAAATCTAGGGATGGGCTGCAGTTTATCTTCAGGTTTACAGTGACATGCTAACACATTTGTATCAAATTTCTTTATCCGTAACTGTAGCAAATGCATTAGCATTAAAATAAACAGCGTCAGTTCATTAAAATTGTGTATGAAGGAATTACTCACAGATGCCCCTAATTCATTCTGCTTTTCAATATTATCGTTTTCACCTCTGTTTCTTGTACTTGTAATATTTACACTTGTCAGTGATCTGGATACAAATCCTCACCTTTAATGGATAGAAAACTGTACAAGCTGTGATTTGGTGCTAATTACTGATTGTCAGGCACTAAAAGAGAGACATTAATGTTTACCACGCAGAAAGCTGTCCATTTTTCAACCACTCTTCTCACATGATAACCTTAGGTTAAAGTCACCACCAGTCATTTTTCTCTAATAAGACAGCAGTCTATGTTCCTCTGGGACTTTAGTGACTTTTACGAATAGGAGTGATTTCTTTGGAAAGGTTTATCAGGTCTTCCTGGGAGTCACCCAAGGAAAGCAACAAGCCCAGACTGAGTCCCCGGATGAGCATTTAGGTCATGTATGTAGCTTTTCTTTCACCCTATGATATGTATGTCCTTGCTTACTATGATCTGCCTGTTCCGATCACAAACAAAGCTTTTCACCGTACTTAGATACATGTGGCCTGAAATAAATCAAATCTAATATCTGGTCTCTACGCAGCCATTTTCATTGAAGAGTTGGAGTATTCTGGCTGGCACCCTGTAACAGGTTCCACGCTGGCACAGGGACTGAGTGAGAGGAGTTACAGGTTGGCAAAGATCCTGAGGTGGAAAGATGCTCAGAGTGGGGAAGGAAGCCAAAGAAAAGACAAACGTATTGGATGTGGTATGAGATTGCTGAAGAAGTCACAGCCAGCAGCTCAACTCCATGCAAAGCTTCAGTGCCACAAAAAAAATTAAAAATTTGAAATTGAATGGTCAAGGAATATTTCCAGATCACAAACATGCTTCTTAATAATTGTCCAATATTAGCATTACAACCTGAACACATTGTACCCTACATCTAATTACACACTAACACCCACATAATCCACATGAATGTATCTTTCAAATGCATTATTGACGCTTCAGACACATTTTAAGGACAGAATACCGTTCAGAAAGAAGCTATATGGCCATAATGTTTGTGCGAGCTAAACAATAGTTATTTAAACTTATTTCATCTCCAGTTCTTTGTCCATGGTTTTGAGATGAGACATACTTTTGAGATGAGACAGGACCATTTGATGTAGGAGAAGAAGTAAGCCATTCAGCCCATTAAGTCTGCTCCACCATTCAATGAGACCAAGGCTGATCTGATCATTCTCAACTTCACTTTCTTGTGTTTTCCCTATAACCTTTGAGTCCCTTACTGATTAAAATCTATCTCAACCTTGAACCAACCCAGTCTCACAGCCGTTTGGCTTGTTCTGACATTCAGTTTGATCATGGCTGATCATCTAGCTCAACACCATGTTCCCACTTTTTTCTCATACTCTTTGATCTGTTTGGTCCTACGAACTACGTCTAACTCCTTCATTCAATATTTTGGCCTGAACCGCTGTCTGTGTTTCACTACTCTCTGGATGATGAAATTTATCCCCGTCTCAGTCCTAAATGGCCTGTCCTATATCTTTAGACTATGACCTCTGATTCTGGACTCCCCAGTCGTTAGGAATATCCTTCCTGTGTTTACCATGTCTAGCCCAGAAAGGTGTCCACAGTATTCCTGATGCGGTCTGATTAGTGTCTTGTATAATATCAGCAAGATCTACTTTTTTTTATAACCCATTTCCTTTGAAACAATGATCAACATTCTATTTGTCTTCCATAGTACATGTAGAAACATAGATATCGGAGTAGGATTAGGCCATTCAGCCATTTGAGCCTGCTCTGCCATTCATTATAATCATGGCTGATCATCCAAAGCAATAGGCTATTCTCACCCTTCTGCCATATCCTTTGATCCCTTCAGCCACATGTGCTAAATCCAACTCCTTCTTGCGATCAGACAATGTTTTAGCTTCGGCTGCTTCTGTGGTAACAAATTTCTCAGGTTCACCTCTCTCTGGGTGAAGAAAGGTCGCTGTTGAACTTGCCTGCTAACATTTTGTGACTTGTGCAAGATGACTCCCAAATCGCTCTGTGTTATAGATTTTTACAATCTTTCTCTGTTTATATAATATTCATGTCTTTTTTCCTGTCAAAGTGCAGAGCCTCACATTTTCCCACATTATATTCCATCTGCATCAATTTTTTTCCCACTCGCTTAACCTTTCTGCATTCCTTTCCAAATTCTTCACCACTTGCCTTCCCACCTATTTTCATGTTATGAGCAAACTTAGCAAAAGTACATACACTTTCCTCATCCAAATAAGTAATATAAAATAATTGCGGCCCTAGCACTAATTTCTCTGGCGCTCAACTAGTCACAGGTTGCCATGCTGAAAATTGCCCCCTTTATCCCAACTTTATCTTCTATTCATTAACAACTCCTTTATCCATACAATATGCCATCTTCAACATCATGGGGCCCCATTTTGTTATGTATCCTAATGTGTGGTACCTTATCAAAAGTCTTCTGAAAATCCAACTATATTACATCCATTGTTTCCCCTTTATCTACCCTGCTTATTACCTCCTCAAAGAATTCTGATAAATTTGTTTGGCAAGATCTCCTGTATGTGAAACCATAGTTACACCACTTGATCATATCCTGTATTTCTAAATGTTGTGCTATTATATCCTTTGTAATAGATTCTGACCTTCTCCCAACAGCAAATGCTAAGTTAACTGGTTTATAGTCATATGCTTTCTGCCACTTTCCCTTTTTAAGTGAAGGTGTTATATTGGCAGTTTTCCAATCCCATGGACTTTTCTAGAATCTAAACATTCTTGGAAAATTACTACCAGTGCATCCACTATCTCTTCTGCTTCCTGTAATCATCTTAGAATGCATCCCATTGGGTCCGGGAGACTTATCGGTGTTTAGGCCCATTAGTTTCCCCAGCACCTTTTCTCACCAATAGAACAGCTTGCCTAGGGGTGTGGAGCATTCTGGAGCACTTCTAATCCTAGAATGTTTTCAAGGCCCTTGGCAGTATCCAGATCCTATGTTCATTTCTTGATAACATATGGAGTGAATTGAATTGACTGAAGATTGGCATCAGTGGTGCTGAACACCTGAGAAGGAAGCTGAGATGAATAAGTTGCATGACACTTCTGGCTGAAGATAGTCACAAATGTTTCAGTTTTGTCTTTAGCACTGTAGTATTGGACTCTTCCATTGTTGTGAATGGAGATATGTGTGAAGCCTCCTCCTCCTACAGTTTAATTGTCCACATGACTGGATGTGGCAGGACTGCAGATTATAGATCTGATCTAATACAAACTGCCTCCTCTGTTTAACATGCAAAAATGTCTATGTTGCAGCTTCACCAGATTGACACCTCATTTTTAGGTATGCCTCATGCTGCTCCTGCGCTCTTCATTGAACCAGGGTTGGTCTCCTAGCTTGATGATAATGGTGGGGTAGGGGATAGGCTAAGCCAAGAATTTACAGATTGTGTTTCAGTACAATTCTGATGCAGCTGATGCCCCGCAGTGCCTTCTGGATGCTCAGTGTTAAGTTGCTAGATTTGTTTGAAGATTGCCTCATTTAGCACAATGATAGTGCTACACCACAAAATGAAGGGCATCTTTAGTGTGAAGACAGGTTTGACACCCCAAGAATTTTGCAGTGGTTAGTTGCAATAAATGTCTATGGCTTGTTCTATACCTCAATATCCACATTCAATGTTCCAGGAGATGACAAACTTTGCTTTATCAGGTGAAACACCCTGTTGGAGCCAAACACACCATCAACCAGAAGTGAGTGCAATATTTAAACTGCAATCCGACAGAAATACTGTAACTGCAGTCCCACAGCCTTAGACTCATCTCGGATACTAATCTATTACCACAGTGCCAATGATACGCTTAAAATGTGAAACATCTACCACTGTTCAAAATGTCTTCCATTCTGTTTCCTAATTCTGTCTCATTTTGTATTATTTTAATTTTATTTCAGCAGCGGAAACATTGTTGTGTGTCACTGGCGTGCGGGCAAAAGTGGTGCAGGAATTCCTTGAACCAGGATTCGATGAAACTCCGACAGGGTCAGTTTAAGACAGTCAATGATTACAGCAGACGTGCAACTGATCCGTAAACATACAGTCTGCAGAAGCTGTCATTCACTTCAAATTTCAGAAAGGTTTGAATAAAATTTTACATAGGAGGAGTGTAAAGCAAGTCAAGGCGAGTTGAACTGAAGATTGATTTAGATACAGAAAGCTGAAGGTGACAGCAAATGAAAACGTATTTTATGTGGCAGTGACCGTACCAGCTTGATTCCATGCCCACTCAAAATAGGTAGTTATTTCCTTTGTATCTGTAACGATTCAGTTCCTGAGAAATCCCTGTGAATGATGAAATCTGTGAGTGCACAGCTCATTTAAAAGTGAGTTAAAAATAGGTTAAAAACTGTGCAATGTCAAATTTTGTTGTTACTTATTTTTTGGTGTTGATAGACAAATTCCCAATTCATGATTTTGCAGATACAGAGGATTTGTTGTAGCATTTACAAACAACATAGAGGCTTACTGATGTCCAGAATAAGAAAAAGTAGTTCTTTCAAAACTCTCATTCCATCTATAGACCACACATGATTGACTATGTCGTGGGCCAGAAACCTCCTTGAGAGATCACCCAATTGAATATAGAGACCATGGATAGACCTGTAATGGGGTTTCCATTAATCTCCTGAAGTTTCACTGACACGTTGGCACAGCCATCTCGGAAATCTGTTGTGATGGCCTCTACGTAACCAGCAGATTCTTTTGTGGGAACTCAATGAGCCACAGGTCAATGTTCACAGTGATAAAACTCTGTGGAAATTTTCCGTGGCTTTTAGAGTAATCAGCCAAACTCTGGGGTACTAATCCATGTTTATAGGCCACATTTATAATTATGAGAGGTTGCATTCCACAGGTGACTGTCTTATGGTTCTGGCAGTGCATGAACCTATGAACCAATGAGAGGCAGGTTTATTACATTATCATGTTGCCAATTTAAAGGTCAGCTTGGTAGGTTGCAGGAAACGTCACAAGCTTGTCTCCATTTTCAGTGGAATGACAGGGCGGAAAACCAGGTAGACACAGTTTATTAAAAATAACTGCCAGGGAGATCAGGTTGCATCTCCACCTGAGGTTGTAGCACTCAAAAACTCAAAGGATTACCATTAATAGGGATAAACATTTCTCAACAAAGCAAACATATAAAACCCTTGAAGCCAAAATGTTTGATATTGCTTGCCCCATTCTCCATAGTTATCTAATTTGCAAAGAAACGATGCTGAAACCCTCCCTTTGAAATGACTGATTTTATTTGCATAAGTGCAAGTGAAAATGTGATCGCTGCGATAATGGAATATACATGAATATTTACTTTCCAGATACTTCCCGAGATCTTTATGTTGAACATTATGATATGTTTGCTAAAGTTTCTTAAATAAAGCAATGTGCTAGAATAAGATCATGTTGAACTAAGATTTTCTGTCTAATAACCTAAGTAAGATGTTAAGTACACTGCAGAAACCACAGTATCTCAAGAACACAGAATGCATAACAGGATGTATTGGATGAGTGATGACATGGCATTAATGAGACCCCTTCTCACTCGAGCACCTGGGGTGTTGCTGCAGCTCAATGCCACAACTCAATTAGCCTGGTATCAATTTGATAAACAGTCACATCATACATTTGTCTCAGTTCCATGATGCCAATATACGCCTACTTACCTCTCAGTGGCTATATTAAATGCTTGACCCGTCAATGACAAAATGTTTCAGAGGTAGATAAAAACTCAACTCAATATAACTGTTGTATATTTCATATTTTGGATCTATGCAGAGATGGTGAGTGTAATAAGTTTTAAAATGCCTTTTCCATACTGAAAGCTCAGGTTTTTAGCTGTTTCTACAGCTTTGTTTACTATTCTCTGAGTCCACACCCAGGCATAATCAATCAAGAACACTGAGCATTCGTATCAAACAGACATACATTGTCAAACAGGATATTTGAACATTACATTTTTTCTATGTTGTAAAGCTAAAAATCTTATTTTAAATTCAACCATGTTAACCATAAATATCTGCACTTTGAATAATATTGTAGAGTTTAGCTTGTCTGTTTTCCCTATAGGAATATTCGTTGAGATGTGAACATGGTCAATGACCATGCTGAGATCCATGAATTTGAGATTGTGATTCCGCATGATCAACCTGATAAAGCACAAGATCAGCATCAGAGTCATTCATCAGAAAAGGAAATGCATCCTCATGATCTCTGTCTTTGCTGTCACTTGTTGTATATTTTATATCTTTGATCCATGTACTGATGATATCAGTTTCTATGTGTGTAACAGGTTTATATCAATAGTGCCTGAAAATATCTATTTCATGCTTGCAGCCATTTCTATAGTATTGAATGTTAATCTCCAAATCCATGTTTAACTAGTGAAGCACAGTGAGCAGCAACACTAAACAGATTCATATAGTCAAAATCAGAACAATTTATTACTGCCGTAACCCATTTCAAATCTAACTCCTATTATCACTCATTCTTTTCCGTGGCCCCAATGTTCTTGAATAGCTTTCCTCCTCCATCTTTCCTTCTTTCTTTTTATCTCCTGTAAACCGTAAAATGCAACATGGAGTTTCAATTTTGAGGCTAGTAGCTGCAGTTCACTGTCCTGTGTGAAGACAGCCAGGTTACACTGCACAGGTTTCAAGGAACATCTTTCCATATTTGGTGCTCTGACCCCATGTCTTCCCCCTTATCCATCTCCTCTCCTTTGACATCTCCATCAAGATCCTCACCCTCTCAGACTTCAACTCCTCTCTCTGCAGTGAAATCTCCTTCACTTACCTTGCCTTGGATTCTGGGGCTTAGGATATGGGGATTGCTTGCAGTCCCAGCCTTGGCCACTACTGCCACGAGCACTGTTGGGAACATAACCTGGAATATTCTGGCAGTGGAGCATTAACTGGCTGTGGAATGTCATAATCAATGGGGATGAATATCCTGCTGGTTCTTTGGTGGCAGAGCTGGAAAAGTCTGTCTTCCAAACTATTTTGACCTTAGAAAAAGAAGTTACTCAGCCCATCAATGCCAAAGTTGGCTTATTCCTGTGCTGCATAAAATTTCCCCATCAGTTCGTCGCCTTTGAGGACCCGTCTAAATCTGTTTGAAAAATTTTTTAATGGAATTAGCTTCCCCATCTTTGCAGGTAGAGCATTCCAAATCCTGGCAATTATCTGAGTGAGAAACAATTTCTTTATCATCTTCATAAATATTTTGCGACTTTTTTGAAAAGAATCTCTGATGTTTGCTAATTGATTCATTCACCAGTGGAAGTAGTTTTTTTTCACTCTGTGTCCATTCTAAAACCTCATCATTTTGGAAACTTCTATTGGATCACTTCTAAAACCTTCTCTATTCCAAAGGTATCAGCCCTAACTTTTCTGGCCCCTCCTCATAACTGAAGTCTCTCATGCCTGGTGACATCTTAACAAATGTCCCCTGTATCCTATCTATGACCTTTATGTATTTGCTGAAATGTGGTGTACAAAATTGTCCACATTACTCTAGCTGAGGCCTAGCCAGTGATTTATAAATTTCTAGCATGAGCTCTTTGTTTTTGTATTTGGTGCCAATGTTTATAAACGTACGTAACTGATATGCTCTTTTAAACCACTTTATCAACTTGCACTGTCACCTTTAAGAATTTGTGTTTATAGACACAATGTCTCCCTGCTTATCTATATACTTTAAAGTCTTGAGTTCTCAAATAAAAATGTCACTATACACAAGCTGTATTTTTTTTATCAAAAGGCTTACTACACAGACTTCTTTGGCATGGTGGCGCTGTAAAGGTTAATGAATATAGCTTTTTTAAAACAGAAAACCTATGGAGGGACTCTCAGAAGTGATACCGGCTATTTGGTTTCAATCACACACGAGGAATTGTGTTGCTAACAGTGTTTGATCAGGAGCTGAAGTACTAGCCTTGTTGCAGTTGCCACCCGTGCGCAGAAATGTTCCTTTTAGTATTCCCAGGGTTAGACCTACACCACACTTTAATGAAGAAGTTGATTGAGTGATGGGGGCATCCTGTGCTGCTGATTTTCTTATCTCACTGCACCTTCCTGTGAGACGTGGCTGCCCAGATCTCAACAGCTGTTGCTGCATGTGAGAGACTCGTCTATCAATTAATGCCATATTTCTTCCATCTCTGTTCACACACCCATTGGCAATAACAAATATGCCTGTCTGTCAGTAGCTCTGTAATGAGACCCCAGTTACTCAGTCACTTAATCCTGCCTCTTCAGGAAGAAGGAATGTACTGCATGAGGGGCAAACCTAATTGACCATTAGTTCTCATGACTGCCCTAGTCACTGAGCGTATTAGCAGGAAATTCTAGAAGTCCTATTTAATCTTATGACCACTTGTTTATGATGCAAAATCACATGAGGAAAATTTGTTAGCAATATTTTTACATTGTGCCATAAATACATCATCAGCTGAAAATGTTATCAGATTTATTTGACAAAATTGAAGAAATAAATGTGACTTTATTTGCCCTAGCGTGATCCAGCATGACCTAAGCAAAAAACTAAAATGATAAAGGAAAATTAAAAGTGCTTAACACTACAATAGTTTTCTTTGTAAGAACTAGTATTGTTGTATCCCTCCCATGACATGCTGGTTAATTATCCAATTATTCAACTGTGAAGTTATTTTTTAAAAATTCAACTAATTAATTATCCTGAAGTATAATGTGGCAAGTATGTTTGCCTCAGTACATATGTAACAAGTTGTGTCAGTTATGCTTAGCCTCAAGAGAAAAGTTCTTTATCACATCTCACTGCTACGTATTATTTGTAATTGGTGTATCATGTTTCCAGTTGGGAGAAATTAATGAAAATTTATTGTAGATGTAATTTGGATTCATATTGACAACGCAGAAGGTGGCCATTTAGCCCATGCCAGAATATCTTGTCATGTTTGTTCCCACAAATGTTGTTGATAGTGAGTATGTTGTGGTACATTTTAGCCATAGAATCATAGAATGGTTACAGAAAATAGCACAGAAGAAGGCATTCAGTTGTCATGCTTGTGCAAGCTGTCTTCAAGAGCAACTCAGTTGTTCCTCTCACCCTCATATTTATTGGTGGAGATGTTAAATTATACTATTCAACGTATGAGGAAGTGATGTCTATTTTGTATGACATTGAGACCACAAGTTGATAATTATTATTTGTCAACTAGCTGAGCTGGCTGCACAGTTGGTTTGTGATGCAGAGCAATGCCAACAGTGTGGGTTCTATTCCTGCACTGGCTGAGGTTACCGTATAGGACTCTCATTCTCAACATCTCCCCTTGCTTGAGGTGTGGTGACTCTTAGGATAAACTACCACCAGTCATCTCTGTCTAATGAGAGAGCAGCCTGGTGATCTGGTAAGATCATGGTGACTTCTGTCTGTCTGTTTTTTAACAGTGAAATAATTTATGTGAATTACTCATACAATGTTTTGGAATCACTTTAATGTGTTCCTGAGTTTCGATCAATGTTGAAAACTCAATGGGTCAAAAATAAAAATGATCCTTTCCTCCCTGTGTGGACTTTTGCCGCCACTTTCCTCTCGCCCACACAATTTCTCACCATTGAACTTGAATAGTGAACAGTTCTCATGTGATAGCCAGTAAGTACCCTTCAACTAGCATCAGAAACTGAAATTGTGATAACAGCAATAACTACACTTCAAATGTCATCTTTATTAAATACTTTCAAATGTTTCTAAGAACTCTGATGAAGTTGAGTATAAAAAGAATTATTCCTGTCATGTACCTCTATGATGTACTTCACACTGCACTGAAATATGAAGTTTGGATGTACTCAATTTTGAGGACTTTCCATGCATAAAAAGTACCACCAATTATAATCTAAGCATACGTATGAAAGTGTGGCTGGGCCAGAAATAAAGCACATTTGAAATTACAGAACTCCCACAGTAATCTCTTGAAATTCTTAGAGTATGCGTTCAATTATTTCAGAATGGGACTTGAATCCATGAGCTCTGACTTCGAGGAAAGTTACTCGGGCACTGAGTCAAGATCAAGGTATGTTTCTTTGCTGTTCAGGTTCTGCTTAAAGCAAAGCATTGTCATGGGTTGCTTTATTACCGGAGTTATGAATGGAACACATGGAATTATAGTGAACAGTCCAGTAACTGTCCCTGTGATAATAAAGCTGTTATTTGATAGCTCTTACAGATGACCAGCCGAATGAAGACCAGCACAGGGCAGAGGATGGTTACTTCGTGATAAGTGGATTACCTCCTGACCTTGCAAAGCCTATCCATCCTTGCAAAGCTCAAGACAAAAATGTGGTGGAACTCTTAGCAATCACCTTGAACGGGAGTAATGGGAACAACATTCAAGGAACTCATCACCTTCTAGGACAGAGCTGGTTGTTTAATCAAAGCCTCATTGGGCGGAATTCAATGCAACCAAATAAAATGGGATTTGGTGAAAGGACCCATAGAATTGTACAGGCATGGGTGGGTCAGAATACCAATGGGAATAGCTGGCTGTGGAGTGAAATGATTGATGGGAAGGCAGAAAGGTGGTAGACCTGGCAGAAATGAGGTAGTGCCAATTGTGATTGTTAAGGATAACAAGCATGGGGCTGGATGAACACAGCAGGTCAAGCAGCATCATAGGAGCAGGAAATCTTGACGTTTCGGGCCTAAACCCTTCATCAGAACCCTATTTGAGAACCCTTTCTGATGAAGGGTTTAGGCCCGAAACGTCAAGTTTTCCTGCTCCTATGGTGCTGCTTGACCTGCTGTGTTCATCCAGCCCCATGCTTGTTATCTCGGATTCTCCAGCATCTGCAGTACCTTTTATCTGTGATTGTTAAGGATATACTTTTAAGACATTTGCTGCTGACAATGCTAATCAAATGCAACGTTTAGGATTGGCAAATGGCAAGTGATAATCTCAGACTATCACATCCCAAACCCATGGAAGCCGGCAATGTTGAAGCAAGGTTCTCTGTGATGTGCGAAGTCATTCAGACTGAGTGATTCAGGTCGAAGGGAGACTGGCTGATGTTGCAGGTTAAGGAACATATATTGGCACTTTAAAGCCAGGGAAAGCAGTTAATAAAAGGGGCTTCAATCAGACCCATAGAGGTCACAGCCTAATGTTGTTGACTACGTGAACGTTGCAGAACGAATACCCAGGACTGTGCATGCAGCGACTAGAAACAACCTTACTGGAGATGGTTAGCAGCCAAAGGACTCATTCCCATTATAAGCAATCCCTTCCAATCCGCCAGCAGGAGCCCTGTTGTCTGGATTAAATTTCTCCCAACATTCAATCTGAGCACTGTGGCTATTGTAGAACCATTATGGCTACAGTATGCACCAGATATTGCAATGCAGAAACGTACCAAGCTTGCCTTTCTGCCCTGCAGCTTTTGTCATTGATAAGAAGAACATTATGCAGTCACGATAACCTCCAAATACCAAGTCATTTTGATCCTGATTTGGGGATATATTGTCGTCCTTTCAATGTCGCTGAGACAGCATCTTAAAATTTCCTACCCAATACCATCATGACAGCATCGTTACAACACGCACTGCAACAATTAAAGAAGAATACCCTCTGCCATCTTCTCCAAAATCAACAAAATTGGCAATCAATGCAATGTCACTCGTATTACACACATCCCGACAGTAAGAAAAACTCAAACCACCCATTTCAAGGGGGGCTTGGAAGATGAGCAGATTCATGGAATTATAGCTCTGAACACTTTTGATGGTAACGAGGTCAACAGGAAAAATTTTGTATCCTGTTATTAAGAATTATTAAGATACTTTTAAGTAGATGATTTAACATGAGAATAAATTTAAATATGAAACAACAGCACTGTTCTTTAGCCAATTTATGTATCTTGTTTCTCAAATGATTGTTCAGTGAGGAGGACAATGTCAATTCTCAAACTGATACTGAATTTTTTTAAAAGCAAGATTATTAATAGAATTGAATTTTATTTAGTGCAAATGTTCAATTAGTGAATTAACTGATTAAACCATGGGAAAGTAAGCAAAGCCCTCAATTTTTATGCCTCAGGATATTTCCTTTGGAGCCACAGTGGGACTCAGTCACATAAGTCTGTCATTAATGTGCAGGTATATAAAGTTTTGTTTGCAAAAGCGAGCCAATTCAGCTCAGTTCCCATGAATAACTGCTGTAGTATTAGGGGATGCAATTTGGCCATATGGCATGGTCTCTCAGAAAAATGAATGTTACGGGTGGTCCTGTGTGGCCTTTTGGGACTTAACATACAATGTCACTTCTTTGATTAACAAGGTCCAATTTTCGGTAACATGAAAATCATGTATAATTATTAATAATAGCAACTAGAGAAATATTACCGCCTTTATTGATATTCCTTGTCTACTCCTTCTCAACTAAGATTCTATGCTCGTCTTCTCTGTTAACTTGAAGCAGCAGCAACGAAGACTTGTATTTACAGATTGCCTCTAGCAGCGATGTTCAAAGCTGCTTTGCGTAGAAACAATGCTAAATGTGATTCACTCAGGTTAAAAGAGGTGGTGTGAGGTGTGGATAGGGGAGAGCGGGATGCAGTGAGGAGCAGGAGGTAAACAGCAGGGTTTTGTGTGAATTGGAGTTAATGTAGGATGAAAGTCAACAAGAACAAGTTGCAAAATTTAAGAAGTGAGCAACAGCTACAACTCAAATAATACTTCTACAGAAACACAATATTTAACTCACATGCAATGGAGTCACCTCTCTCCTTCAATTGGGAAAAGGAAACACTGGGCTGAATCTTAGTATAATTTGGCAAAGTGTCATTTTTGTCGAGTTTCATGGAGATCTTCTCTCTGCGAGACCTAGTGAAGTTTTGCATGAAATCACCTCAAAGTCACCCCATTAACTACCTACCCCGTTCCTGTGGCAACTCTCATCAGGTGAAAGCCTGATGCTAACACTTGTGTAGCCAGAATAACTCAGCACTGCTGGAATAGACATCATCGCTGCCTCTGATACCATGTTTAAATGCTGACCATGCACTCAGTCAAGATTTGGTGTCTGGAATTGCCCTTCACTGTCAATGTAGCAGCATTGCAGCCATAAACCATCACTTCTCTCAGTACCGAGATGGCATGGCTGACATTTCCCCCCACATATAACGGCACCTTCTGAGCCCCATCACTTTTTAAATGCCAGGGCACTAACCTCGCAGTCATTTCCATGTTAATGCCACTCCTTTCCCAATGCTCACTGTAGCCCAGCATCCTAGCATTGTTCAATGTGCCATCATACACAGTAAAGCCTGCTGATGATCTTAAAACATTAATTTTTATTTACAAACATGAATTGTGAAAAGAAATCAAACAAATAAAGGCTGCATTTCTCTACCACCTAACCCAGTTCTCATTTTTTGGAGCAAGCAGTCAATGTCTTGCCTAGCTTGTAGCGCATGATGCAGCTATGCTCTGTCATGCACAGGGTGCTGTTGCTCCTGGTCTGTTACCTCATCCTCCTCTTCAGAAGACTGCTCCCACTCTCCTAATTCCTCAGCACCCAGCCCTTCCCTTTCATTATCTGCTCCTGTTGTGCAGAGTACAGCATGCTAGGATAGTACAACACTCTCCATGTGGTGTATACTGCAGGTCTCCACCCCAGACTGGTCCAAGTAGTAGAAACTCATCTTCAATAAGGCTAACATCTGCTTCACCATGGCCTTGAAGAATGGTTTGTTTTGTAAACGCATTCTGCCTCAGTCAGGGTTTTGCATAACTGAGTTATCAGCTATGGCTGCAGTGGGTAGCCCTTGTCCCCCAGTAACCAGACTTGCAAAGGCACCTGGATCCATAGATATACCAGAAGCATGTGAGTTCTCATGGAAGTGGGAAATGTGACAGCTCCCACAGGACTGGAAGAAGTAGAATTGGTGATCACAGATCATTTGCACATTGATGAACTATTATGAGATGACCCTGTCAGTACAATGTAGGGACAATCAACGGAACCCTGGATCTGGGGGAAGCCAGCTTTGTTTACAAATCCTGCTGCCCAGCCCTTTTCCCCAAGGCAGCACTGGCTTCGTCATGGAGAAATGGAAAACCTTCCGACCTGGCACAGATGGCATCAGTCACTGTCTTGATACATTGGTGGGTGGGCGATTGAGAGGTTCCCCACAGACCAACCCCCTGTGGCTCCCTGGAAGGATCCAATCATGTTAAAGTTCAAAGCAGCATCACCTTCACATCCATTGGGATAGTATGGCCACCCAGGCGCTCCAGCACATCACATAGTTCAGCCACAGTATCCTGGGTCATCCTCAATCTGCACTGACACCGTGCCTTGCTCATCAAGAGGAAATAGCATTGATGGTGATAGACCCACACCCTGCTGTGTCTTCTGCATATCCTGAGAGGCACCATAAGCTCAGACCGTCCTATGATGTGGAGGCAGTTCAGCTTCTGCTGCTGGTCCAGGTTTTGTAGGTGCAAAGTATTATCACACATTTCCTTTAATCATTTTAATTCTAAAAGTCCTAATTCCAAACAAAGGTAGTATGCATTTCGATTCAAACCACCCTGTATTGTAATCTGACACCTTGAAATTGACCCAGTCTAGTTTGGATGAGGGGAGATAACATAATACAATGGAACATTGATGACACCCATTTCTATTTTATCGAGAGGAAAACAGAGAGACTGATTATTCATTAAATCTGTAATTCTATTGTATCGATCCATTCTTAAAAAGGATATGCCATTTCCACAGATGTCGGCTTATATCCATGTTTAATTATATATTTATTTCATATTTAAGATTATATAAAGATCAACAGCCAAAGGTCACATAATTTGCAGCAACTGTTTTAGTAGCCTGTTTGTGATATATTTTAAAAGTATTGACTGAATGTTCATTATGTACAGTCCACATACTCAAGAGTCTTAATTGTCATTAGGGTGACCAGGCATTGCACATCTAAGTTGTGTACAATAACTGTTTTATATACATATTGCTTTAGTAATACCCTAGAGTGGTTTCAAATGATTTAGACTGGTTAGAGTCATTTGTATGAAATTCATCAGAAGTAGTCTTTATTCAGAGTATTTTTGAATGATGGTGATCATACAAATCTATGAATTAGGATCAGCAGTTGGCCAATTGGCGACTTGAGCCTGCTTTGCCATTCTACAAGAGAATGTTTGATCTGTTAATATTTTGAATCCCACATTTCCATCCACCCTCAATAACTTTCAATTCCACTGGCTAGCTCAAAGCTTTCAAACTCTATCTTTAAAACATTCAATGACTCCACCCTCCACCACATTCTGACACATAGTTTCAAAATCACACAACCGTCTTGAGAGAGAAAAAAAGTCCCCAGCTCTCTGCCCTAAAAGGATGACACCTAATTTTAAAACAGTGCACTGAGTTCTGAGCTCATCTACAAGATGAAACATCCTTTCCAGGTACACCTTGTCAAGACCGTTCAGGATAATATATACTTCAATCTACCTCACACTTCTAAACTCCAATGAAAACAAGCTCAGTCTGGCCAACCTTTCAATACAGGAGGACCAACTAATCAAGCAAATAAACCTCCTCTGGACTAAGGTTTCTCTTTTAGATATTTTTAAATTAACCTGTTCAGATATGACACAACTCTGCAGAAGATGTCACTTGAACATGGCTCAGACATAGGGATGCTGCCACATGCTATAAGAGCCCCCAAAACATACTTGAACTGAATCATGGAGTGTAGCTTGGAACAATAGGTTACTTTGCATTGTGCGCAATAATTAGGATTTATTTGAAATCTTTCTTTGCTTAAAAAGTACACATCACATTTTCATCCATCATTGATGCACTCAACATACCCTTCAAAGTGCAGTGCCATGAGATGTTTCAAGTGAAAGCCCTTTTTAGAACCGCATACACCACATGGCTAAGCTATTTTAAATGTAGATATATATTTTAAATGCATGAGTGCCTCAAGTCTTAATTATGTGGACTCAATAAAGCACCAGCCACATGTAGGTATGTTTTCACCAGGCATGAAAAGCTAAAAGTGCTTCTTTATTTTCACAGTGATAATTCTTTAAACTTAACTGACATAAAATCTATTTTCTTACATTTATTTCTCTTCCTGAGTTAACCGTTCTCAGTGCAGTTGTTAGCATTTGCCTTAGTGTCACTGGACAAAAATGTATAAAATTCGTGCAGAATTTCCATTCCTGAAATGGATGCAGATATCAGATGAAAGCAGAATCAGGTTTGTTTTTTTTTTAGGGAGAAATAGTTTGTCTCTTCATTAGGAAGGAAGTTATTAAACAGGAAAGGGTACAGAGGAGATTTGCAAGGGACTGGAGAGTTTGGGTTATAAGGAGAGGCTGGCTAGGTTGGAACTTTTTTCCCTGGACCATAGGAGGCTGAGAGGTGACCTTATAGAGGTTTATAAAATCATGAAAGGTTTGGATAGGGTGAATAGCCAAAGTTTTTTCTTCACAAGGTAACGGTGACCACAAATAAGGGGCACAGGTTTAAGGTGAGAGGGGAAAGATTTATTAGGGCCCTGAAGGGCAACATTTGCATACCGAGTGTGATACAAATGTGGAATGAATTGCCAGAGAAAGTGACACAGGCTAGCACAATTATAACAGTCAAAAAAACCATTTAGACAGGAACGGGAATAGAAAATATTTAGAGGGATATGGGCTGAATGCAGGCAAATGGGATTATTTCAGTTTAAGAAACCTGGTAGGTCTGGACGAGTTGGACCAAAGGGTCTGTATCCATGCTGTATCACTGTATGGCTCTATGACCCTAGACTGGATGAATTTCACGGTGTCAAATTTCAATACAGGATGATTTGAATCAACATGCATAATACCCTTTGTTTGGAATTAGGACATTTAAAATATGGAATTAAAATTATTGGAGGAAGTGTGTGATTATAATTAACATTCTTTGCTTTAAAACTCATGAAGAGTTTGCTGTTGGAATTATTAAATTGGAACACTCACTTTGAAGACAAGAGAACACATTGTGATTTACCTTTGTAATGCACTATTTTAATTTAGGATCATAGATTTGAAAGTGGAGGAAATTTTAACTTACATTTCTGTGAAGGTGACTTGTTATGTTTTCAAACAAGGTCTGAAAGACATTTTGATGAGTGAAGCAAAGACAGCTTTTTCAAGAAAGCATGTGGTTAGACATAAATGACTTGATCAGCTAAATGCAAAATTAATTGCTGAATATTTACACAGTTGAGTTTTATGGCACTGAAACAGGTAGTTGGGGGTCAGTGTTATATTAAGTTCAGAAGAAGAAAAGTCATCCTCGCAGCAAATGTTTTAGTTTGTGGAAGTCTTTGGGCTATGAGAGTAAATAACAATCTCCAGACTCTCAGAATTGGAAAGAAGTATATAAACCCTCAGAACTGAAAAGAATTCTGAAGATGCTTCAGTCGTACAAGGAGAAGGGCTGTAAAGAGTAACCAGAGCAGGAAACTAAAAAGTCAACATAGGCACAATGTTTCACTGGTAAAGAAAGGTTCAAACCTTTTCCCACCCATATTTTCCATTGTCACTCAATGTCAGTGAAGGATATGAGTGGGAAAAGGTTTGAATGCTTGAACCTTCCTTTTTGCTCCTTATGTTAAGATTTTCAGAAATGTTCTTTCATAAATAGTTTACTTTTTCTCCTTTGTAATCAATTCGTATTATTTTGTTAAAATAACATTGGCAGTCTCATTTGAATATTTTCAGTGACTGATCTCCACAGTGAACAAATTGCAAAAATAAAACTTATGATCTATCAAGCTAGTTTTTAATCTAAGGTGGAATAATAACAACAAACCTCTCACATATACACATACTGATCATCACTGTTAAAAAAAAAACTTGCCTTCAGTCCATGACAACCAGCACTTAGAATTTATAATTTAAGAAAAGATTTATGGTTGCTACTGTAAAATAGAGAATGCAGTTAATATGGCTAGACTTGACTATGCAATGTCTTACTGTACTTGATGATTCAGACAAAGCTTGACTGATATTCTGAAGGCATTTGCTTGCATGTGTAAAATAAAAATGCATCAGAAATCTTCAAAATTCTTTTCCAAGTTTCAACTCAATAATTCTCCGATGTCAAAATCATATCCTGCATTTTCTTCATTTTTGGTCAGCCAATTTGTCATTATATGGGATAGACAGCAATATCGACACCAAAATATTTGTGACATTTCCATTATGAAATTTAATTGTCCTGTCCATTTAATAAAAGACTATCATCTGACAGTAGTCTCATCCCCTTGTTGCTTATAGCAAAGATGAAAGCAGAACTGATACTAGTAGTATATAGATGTTGCCAGTGATCTGTTCCAGTGGAGAGATCCTGTAAACATATTAATCAGTTACAAGTAATAATGAAATTCTTGACAGGAAATTAGATACAGGTTATTAAGTAAGTGCTGGAGAAACTCCATTTAAAAGCTACATTTCAAAAAAAAATTGACTGTCAAACTAATAACAACATTTTCATTATTCATGTAGATTCTTGCAAAACTTCTTGCAGAGATTCTTGCTGGAAACCAGCTGAGAAACTTTAAACAATAGACCATCTTTTATCTCTTAGTGATTCACTTGGATCAAGTTACTTAGCGAAACCTTAGTTGAACTTGTGACTCAATTTCTTCCCCAAGGTTGTTTGATTGATATGCTGTCACAAAATTCTACTCATAAACACATGCCATTTTAATAAAAATGAACCTAAATGTTATTTAATGAAAGAACATAAGAACAGTGGTAGAGATGCAATGAAGCAGTGTTAAGAAGCAGGCCATACTGCTTTTCTAAAAACTGAAAGAACTGTTCTGAGGGTCACCCGGACCTGAAACGTTAACTTTTTTTTTCTTCAGAAATGCTGCCAGATCTACTGAGCTTTTCCAACAACTTCTGTTTTTGTTGATACTGTTTTTCTTTTAGTTTTCCAAATACTAGTCACAGGATGATAGCCAAGGAGCAAGTTAAGTGAATATAGAGAAGAGTGAAAAGTAAGAAAATGCAATGCAAGCTATGTTAGTCTGGAAGTGAGTCTTGCATCAGAAAATCAGGGTGGGGACTTTTAAGGACTGTGACAGGGGAAGAGCAGAAGCATGTGTTGGATTGGGAACAAGCACAGTGATGGGGGATAGTCAAGGTGTAAGGGAAATAAGCAGTACAGAAGCCAAGGAAGGCTAAGTGTAGGGGGATGGGTGGGGGCTTATTGACAGCAACCACAGCCATGGGCTCCACTTGTGCGGGAGTGTACAGAATAACAGTGGGCATTATTGAAGTCTTCATAGAATCATAGAATCATAGAATCCCTACAGTGTGGAAACAGGCACTTCGGCCCAACAAGTCCACACCGAACCTCAGAGCATCCCATCCAAACCCATCCCCCTGTAACCCACCTAATCTACACCTCCCTGAACACTATGGGCAATTTAGCATGGCCAATCCACCCAACCTGCACATACTTGGGCACTGAGAGCAAAGAGGAAAGTTGGAGCTCGATGTAGTGGCTTTCCACATGGTGGTAAAATGAATGGAAGGGGCTGTTTGGAAAGTGCAAGGTATGTGGTGAAAAGAGCCTAGTGCTGAGGGTGCTCACTGTGAATTGCATTCCTGGCCATCACCTCAACAAGAAAATGCTTGGGGAACATCCAGGGAGGGTGATTTCAGTTTATTATGGTGGGGGATATTACGGATTCCACTCAAAGGGAGACTATTGAAGTGCAATTGCATCAATCATGCACTTGCAGATTGCATCTTCATAACATTTGCAATCACATCATTGTTCATGTGAAACGCTTGCCAGCTGAAAGTTTTTGCGCTTCAAATGCTGGTCACAGGCAATGTCCACCATATCATTGACCCCTGAAAATTACACATGGACATCTCAAAAAAGCAAAGGTTATTGCAATCGACTTTAAAAGAGGCAGATATGGGTCACAACCAACACCGTGCTTGTATGATTTCCAAGGGTGCTCGGGGGATAGGATTAGAAGCTGCAGGAAGATGCAAATAGAAAAGGGCAGCATGGTGGTTGAGTGGTTAGCACTACTACCTCACAGCGCCAGGGACCTGGGTTCAATTCCAGCCTTGGGTGACTGTCTGTATGCAGCTTGCACATCTCAGCGTGGGCTTCCTCTGGGTGCTCTGGTCTCCTCCCACAGTCCAAAGATATGCAGGTGAGGTGGATTGGCCATGCTAAATTATCCATAGTGTCCAGGGATGTGGATTAGCCATGGAAAATGCAGGGTTACAAGGATTGGTGGGGGGGGGTCAGTGTTGGATGCTCTTGGGAGGATTGGTGTGGGTTTGATGGGCCAAATGGACTGTTTCCACATTTGTAGGAATTATATGAATGGGCATCTGGGTGTCTTTTGTTTGGCAGGTACAAGATGAGCTGAAAAGCCCCCTTCTGTGCTGTGTTTTTTCTGTGGCTGTATGGGGCATGAAGTGAGTCCCCCTTCATCTGTAAGTATTATGATACATGCTATTGTATTGTAACATTAACTTCTGTGGTTGACATTGTTTCCATATTATCCTGGAACTCTATGACAGAACTGTGTCTACTGCTGGATCGGTACCTGAGATCTGCAGGAGTGGGATCCATCTGCGTTGGGTTGCTAAAATGATACTGGGGTTCTGAGCAACTGTCTCCTTTCAGGTACTGATGGCTGACTTGTGTGGGATCTCTGAGTCCTGCACCCACATCAGAATATTGACCAATATTTTCTGCGCAAAGCCTCACTGGTTTAGTTAGTTTCCTGATGATGAGGTTAGTGCCACATCCCGGGCAGTAAGATTCAGAAACATAGCTGGCCTTCCCCAGGTTCAGGGTGCCACCGACTGCACACACATTGCACTGAGAGGGCCGTATCACAATGCAGTGGACTTCATCAATAGGAAGGACCTCCATTCTATTATTGTTCAGGTGACCTGTGGTCACAACTCCCCTGAGATGTGTGCCCACTACCCTGGCAGCTGCCATAACTCCTTTACCCTGGTACTCTTGAGTGACTAGTCCATTTGTGAGTCCAGGGCTTTTGCAAGCTTGGTTACAGTGAGGACAAGAGCTACCCTCTGTGACTATAGCTCATGACACCATTGTGCAACCCTCTAATTGATACTGAGCGCAGATACAATGCTATCCATGCTTGATGTAGGCAGCCATGGTGGAGCAGAAAGGTCTGTTGAAGATGTGACTCGGCTGCTTGGATTGGTCAGAGTCCCTGCAATACGTCCAGACTGAGTGTGCCGTTCCATCCTGGCGTGTTGTTCTCTGAACAAATGGAGCAAGCAACAAGGCGATATGCTGATTGCCGAGGAACTGTTGGAAAGGGATCTGTCTTCCAAGGAGAAGGATGAGGATATTGGGAAGGAAGGATCCTTCCTTATGCATGACAGAGCTCGGCTGCATCAGGCACTGCAGGGCAGTCAGGACCCGATTAACACCCAGTTCCAATAGATGAGAGCTGGGTACAGCTGCTAATCCTACAATGTAGAGTAAGTACTGGTCATAATGCCAGCTTTTCATCTGCATTGTGGAAACTACTGCAGCCTCCATTAGTTTGGATTTTGATGATTGCGAATAAAAGATCAGCTTTGGAAATATCTGAATGTTTGGCGGTCTGTGATAGTCATTCACCGGACAATGATAACATTCTGGGCTGCAGCAAGCACTGGAGACAGAGTAGCAGGGACTTGGAGAGAGTAGTAGGAGGGGATGTGGTGAAGGACAGGTAAACTGTATTGCCTGGCGGTTGGGTAACTGGACAAAACACTGGAGCTGCACCTGCACGGATGTGACAGCTCTGTCAGCTACGTGCCATGGGAAGCCTGCTTTTGGGGCTATTGAGACCAGTGAAGGGCAATTTTACAATGTCAAGGTTTCAAGATGGCGTGGGTGCTAGGGATGCTGGTCTGTTCCAGGATATCTTCCAGCTATAGTGAATGGTAGAATTGGGCTAGCGCTGGATGAGCGAGGTGCATGGAGTGTGGTTTGTAATTAATTAGGTAAGTTTGGGATGATACAGAAAGAAATCTCACTAGGCCTCGAGGACAGAAACTCTCTGATAAACAAACTGACACTTAGCCAAAATATCGTAAGACTCAGCCCCCTAGCTTTTAGCTTAGAAAGTAAAAAAAAATTATGTGCACTGGTTGCTAAACTATTGACTTTTTTTGAAACAGTGGACATTAGACTCTATTGTAAGAATTCTTACTTGAAATATTTGGCAATGAGCTTACTTAGCTTAGTACAGCCATTGAATACTATTCAAATAATCATTCTTTGTGGGATAATGTACAGTCAACAAAATGATTGAGTGAAAAAGGTTTAAGGATCGATCTTTCTGCACTAAAAAGAACAGTACAGGGAGAGAAAATTATGTAGCTGGGTGAAATTCATCAACTGACAAATTGTTTCACAGAAAGAAGTGCATGTGTGAAGGAATTGTTCAGGGAGCAATGTCATGACTGTCAGGATCAATATTTGTTGCCCATCCCTGATGACATGGTGGACCATTTCAGAAGGCAGTTAAAAACCACATTGCTGTGGCTCTGTAGTCATATTTAGGGTAAGGTAGACAAACAGGTAGCTGGAAGAACACACCAAGCCAGGCGGAATCTGGAGGAAAGTCAACGTTTAGGGTATTACCCTTCTTCAGGACTGGATGTGGGAGTAGTGGAAGCTGCAGATACGTGGCGGGGGGGTGGGGTTCGACCAACTAGGTCATACCTACTACCAGTGTCCACCTATCACCACCATTTGGCTACCCTCTCCCGCCCCTTTATCTGCAGCTCCCCGCTACCTCCACATCCAGTGCTGAAGAAGGGTAATGCCCAAAACATTGACTGCTCCTTTCCTCCAGATGCTGCCTGGCCTGCTGTGTTCTTCCAGCCTCCTGTTTGTCTATTTTGAATTCCAGCATCTACAATTTTTTTGTCTCTAAACATGTAGGGTAAGGATGGCTGATTTCCTTCATGTTAGAGAACGCTACTGAAACAGATAGGTCTTGATGACAATCAATGATGTTTTCGGGTGTAGCTTTATGTTTCTGATCCAATCATCAAATTTAAATTCTGTGGTGGAATTTGAACATGTGTCTCCAAAACTTTTGCCTGGGCATCTGGACTATTTGTTTAGTGACATCGCCTTTAAGTCACCAGTCACCCAATACTGAATATGGAAAACATTGTTTTAATTGTTTTGCGAAATTTTGATTGTGCATATTAAATTTTATTTAAGGAGAAAGGAAATGTGTAAATTGTACATTAGTTGCTTTTTGTCTTATGTAGCTGGTGGATACGAACTGGGAATTAAGTCTGGCACCTATAAATAGAAACAAATTGAAACTGTGTGTGGTTTAAGAGGTGTATATTTATATAATGTATCTCTGTGAATGAGGGTTCATAACAGTGCTTGAGTATTGGCTTTAGTTCTACTCTTCACTGCATGGTTTTCTGGAAAAGAACAATGGGGTAGTAGGAATGGAATTATCGGCAAGGGCACTACAGACATAGCGGTGAGGCCAAAAGTGATGATTTTGGTCTTGCTAATGTTAGCTGGAAGAAATTGTGGCCTAGTCACGTCTGGATGTCCGAAAAGCACGGAAGCTGAATGTTGGTCAGTAAAATGAACACTTATTGACATTCTCTGCCCTGTCACTTCACTGTTGGTGTGAGGATTTACCGAAGGTGCTGTTTGGGTGTGCACACAGGTTTAGATCATGTCCCATTTCATTACACGGACAGCACAATACACAACAACAATAAATTACATTGTAGTACTTTGGGATTCTGTAATCACCACTCACTCAGAACTTGGATCATGCCTGAATTGGAGAGTGATGCCTGCAGCAGGACTGTGGCCTATAGGCCCACCATCCCCATTGGTACTGTATGTATAAAATGCAGCCACCTGTTTCACCCTTAATGATACCAGTTAATAAATGCAAGAGTTGCAATATTTGCCAGTTGGTGTACTATGTGAGGGCCTAAGATTAGACTGTAAGGTAGGAAGATGCAGTTATATTATTTTTAAACTTATTTTTCCAAAGGTGGTCCCCAGCGGCTTGTTATGCCTAACTATATATTTATGTATATATAATCCTGAACAAAGAAGATTCAACATTAAGGCAACTTAGTTAGGATAGATAGTGAGCACCTCATTAACATGTTCAAGGAGACTTGTGTGTTCCATGTAGCAGCCAGTGTTACCTGTACAGCACCTGTGTCAGCATAGAGTAGGACATTCAAAGTTTTGGCAAAGATCTGTAGCTCGGGTTGTGGGTTAGGTCGTTGACTTGTTTGTCAAGCTGGCTTATTCTCTTTCAGATGTTTCATCACTATGCTAGGTGACATCATCAGTGGAGCCTCCAATGAAGCGATGTTATTCTACTCCACTTGGAATTTATACTGTCTGGTCTGCTATGGTGAGTAGTGTCATTTCCGGTTTTGATCTGTATGGGTTTGTATATGGGGTCCAATTCTATGTGTTTATTGATTGCATTACAGGTTGAGAACCATGCCTCTAGGAATTCCCATGCGTGTCTATGTTTGGCTTGGGCTACTATAGTTACCTTGTCCCAGTTGAACTGATGACCTTCATTGTCTGAGTGTACCGATATTAAGGAGAGCTCGTCGTGCCGATTTGCTGCTAGCTGATGTTCATGTATTCTGATGGCTAGTTTCCTTCCTGTCTGTCCAATGTAATGTTTGTGGCCGTCGTTGCATGGTATTTTGTAAGCCATGTTGGTTCTGCATGTTGTGAGAATGGGATCTTTACTCCTTGTAACTGTATGTCGTAGGGTGACCGTGGGCTTGTGTGCCACTGTGATTCCTAGTGGTCTTAGCAAGCTTGTTGTTAGTTCTGATATGTTCTTGATGTAGGGCAGTGTGGCCAGTGTGTTAGGGTGTACTGTGTCCTCCTGTTGTTGTCTGTTTAGTAGGCATCTGTGGATGAAGTTGGGGGGATATCCGTTTATAGTGAGGATTTTGTATAGTGTTCTTCCTCTTTCTTGTGTAGTTTCAGAGTGTTGCAGTGTGTCCTGGACTGTTTAAGTAGTGTCCTAATGCAGCTTTGTTTGTGGGCATTGGGATGGGTGTTGTGGAAGTGGAGGATTTGATCCGTATGGGTTGTTTTTCCATATGTGATGTTTGGAACTCCCTGTTGGTCGGGTGTTCAACTTTAACATCCAGAAACAGAAATTGATTGTTGTTTTCTTCTTCCCTTGTGAGTTTAATCCCTGCAAATACGATGCTGATGAGATGGTGGGTCTCTTCTAATTTGTTGTGCTTAATAATGACAAATGTGTCATCTAAGTAACGGATCCACAGGTTGGGTTGAATGCGGGGTAGGGTAATGCGTTCTAGTCTTTGCATGACTGCTTCTGCAATGAGTCCTGAGGTGGGTGATCCCATTGGTGTACCATCGATCTGTTTGTACACATGACCATTGAAGACAAAGTGTGTGGTGAGGCAGACGTCTAGTAGTTTTCTAGTAGTCTAGTAGTCAATCAGCAATGACAACATACTCAAACTACTAGACCTCCGCCTCACCATGCTGATCAAATCCTCCACTTCCACAGCAACCACCCCAATGCCCACAAACAAAGCTGTATTAGGACACTATTTAAACAGGCCAAGACACACTGCAACACTCTGGAACTACGCAAGAAAGAGAAAGAGCACCCATACAAAATCTTCACTATAAATGGATATCCCCACAACATCATCCACAGATGCCTACTAAACAGACAACAACAGGAGGACACAGAACACCCTAACACACTGGCCACACTGCCCTACATCAAGAGCATATCAGAACTAACAGCAAGCTTCTTAAGACCACTAGGAATCATGGTGGCACACAAGCCCACAGTCACTCTATGACATACAGTTACAAGGATTAAAGACCCCATTCCCACAACATGCAGAACTAACGTGGCTTACAAAATACCATGCAACGACTGCCACAAACATTACATCGGACAGACAGGAAGGAAACTAGCCATCAGAATACATGAACATCAGCTAGCAGCAAAATGGCACGACGAGCTCTCCTTAATATCGGTACACTCAGACAATGAAGGTCATCAGTTCAACTGGGACAAGGTAACTATAGTAGCCCAAGCCAAACATAGACACGCATGGGAATTCCTAGAGGCATGGTTCTCAACCTGTAATGCAATCAACAAACACATAGAATTGGACCCCATATACAAACCCATGCAGATCAAAACCGGAAATGACACTACTCACCATAGCTGACCAAGGAGTATAAATTCCAAGCGGAGTAGAATAACATCGCTTCATTGGAGGCTCCACTGATAACGTCACCTAGCATGGTGACAAAACGTCTGAACGAGAACAAGCCAGCTTGACAAACAATTCAACAGCCTAGGGTAGGATATATTCTTATGTTTACTGCACTTCTGAGTCCTAAATAGAACCTCTGTCCACTTATTTCCTGCCTAAAGAAAAATAGCAGAAGGCAGTCCAATTTCAGCCCCACTCGCTTCAATATATGTTATGTCTTTATATTTTAACTGTTATCATTCACATATAAGGACCTTGTCATGCTTGTGAAGAGACTAATGGATACCTGGGATTGATTCCAAAGTAATAATCTAATCAACTGATTTCGATAATGAGCTGAAAGAGCAGAGGTCAACCATTTTATTGCACTTGTCTCAATAGCATAATTTTATTAAAGTTTTGAAGTCACTAGCTGGGTCTTGTAGTTGTTTGCATTGTATATAATTTCAGTTTAATGTGGAAATTTTATATTTTGACTTTGGTAGGAACTTGGACTGCTAACAGCTGATGATGCAAATAACATTGTGGATACAGAGGAGTAGCTCACATAAGACAACTAAGAATTGCTGAGTTGGTTGTAATATTATGTGTTAGAGAAATCCAAACAAAAATAATATCTAATTTCTTATGTGCTTCTGTTCCTCACTATAATAACTGTATTTGTATTTGTTTGCCCAGGCTTCTGCTGCTTGAGAATTCACCCTGTTTAGACTGTGCGTAGGACAGCTACACAAAATCAAACAACTTCACACACACAACAGTTGTTTAAAAATTGTCACTGTGATTGACATTTTCTGGCTGTAGGCCTTTCCTGGTTTCTGGGGAAGGTCTCTGCAGGTCAGTAATGTGAAAACTATACTATTGGTCTTTGAACGCATTTTGATCTCTCAGCCCACCAACAGCATAAATAAATGATGACTTCTGATCTCCAGCATTTCCAACAACAACTGTTTGTCTATTTCACGTGTATTATGGGATGTACAATGTTACAGCCTTCTGTACTAGTTTCACATTAGGATTGGATTCTGTCCCACCTTTTCTCCAGTTGAACTGATTCATTAGAAACATAGGACTTCAGAGCTGAAGAAGGTCATTCAGCCTTTAAGTCTGCTTCTGCACTCATTTTGATAATGGCTCATCTGGTATGATCTAAACCCTACCTTCCTGCCTTCTCCGCCCCCATCCCCATAACCCTTGACTCCCTTGTCTATGAAAAGGCTACTTAACTCAGCCTTGAGTAATTTGAATGACAGTTCACTGGGGAAGAGAGTTCCAAATGCTGCATCGAGCAAAGAGACATGTGATGGATGCTGAACAACTGGGAGCGTTCTGGCAGTCTTCTGAGGAGAAAGATGAGGACATTGAGCAGGAGAAACATTAACTTCTCGGAGAGGGTGTGTTGAAGTGGTGGACACAACAATTCAGACAGGACTCAGATGACATCCAATTCCAATAGATCTGAACTGAATGAAATCTTCATTTGTTGGCTGTAAAATTGTTGCTGCTAAAAAGGCAAATGGCCGATTTTCAGTTCCAAAGGCGAATTCAGCTTTTTTGTTTGTTCTTTCCTTGTTTGCCCTGTTTTTTAATAGAAGTTATGGCTAACAACTGTTTGATGGCTTTGCAAGATCTGATGACAATGACAAAATGTTATGCTGTGAAGGAAAGTGAAGCACTTACCATTGTACAGTCCTAAGGAAGTATAATGTCTCTGTGAATGAGGTCAAAAACTCTCGACCCCCATGATCCCCCCACCATCCCCCCACTGACCCCCGCCACTTTACCATTCGCTAAAGTGATGGAGCTCAGGTTGGCATGCATTTCCAGCAAGCAATGATCATTCTTCTGCCAACCTGGTTCTCCGTGGTTGCTGCCAACTTGTTCACGGAGCCAGAATGGTACAGATGGCAATGATGGACTCTTTCAAGCTTTGCTCCAGTTTCCTGCACGTCTCTGACAAACTTGCCAGCTGCTCCTGGGTAGGTTTGTGTATTTCAATGATGTTAGTAATGGCCAAAACCACAGGGTTCTCTCTTGACAGTGCTGAGCAGTCCTCTGAATACCAGCTGCCTGGGACATTTCTTGCTCAGCTAGCTGTAGAGACAGGGAGTGACGTGCTCTCGAGAATGTGCGCCCAACTTTAATCTTACTAAAATACTCAACGAAGTGAATGTTGGTGGAGGGTGCAGGAGACATCCTTGATAGTGCTTTCTCTGAGGGAGCTGTATCTTCTCCCTCTGATGTGAAGGAAGAGTTGACATCAGGAAGGGGTGGTCTTATCATTGTGGAGAGCGTGTGCCTGTGGAAGACAAGGGAGGGAATGAATTGTACGATGGAGGTAGAAGTTTGGGCATGTAAAGAAAACATTCACAATAGTGGTAATAGGGCAGCAGGACAGCACATCACAGTGAATCCTGCTAGGTTGCCAGGACATGGAGATCACAGCATTGTCCCAGTGGTCACCGTCTTCCCTCACTTTGCAAGGATTCTTTCTTCCTGTGAGGTGAGCAGACAAATGATGAAGATCTCACCAGCTGCCTTGGCCCCCTCCACGCTACTGTGGGCTGTTTCCTCCTGGAATGAGACACAGAGAGGGATTGAATGAGGTGAAAATAACTGAAATGCCTGTTAATGCCAGTGCAGGTGCAGGAAAAGTGGTGACATGCCCTGAGTGAGTGAATAGGAAGCTCAGAGGGCAGCAAGGGTTAGTAGTCTGGAGGATGGAGTGGGGCAAAACCACTCAGGGAAGATGCTGCAGTAGTAATAGTGGGAGACCGTGAGCTTTGGTGGGAGGTTGGTGCAGTGGCTGAGTTCGAGGATGTGTGAAGTAGCAGAGAGAAGATGATAGCATTTAGCCTTCAGAGCAGAGAAGGTCATTTACATAGTTGCGGCACTGCTGGGTATTCCACTGGATGATGGACACTGCACTGACCAGGTGGTAACTTCAGACCAGGCTGTCAGGGCCTGGTGTCATGGTATCTCATGCCCATTCCAGACAAAGATGATTCTATCCTGTCTACCAGGATCTCTAGTCCCCCATCAGCAAAGCTGGGTGCCACCTTAACTCTAATGGGTACCTCTCGAAGGTGGCTTTTCACAGACTGGAGGCGTTATTCTTGGCTTGCAGTTTGAATTGGTGCAAAGCTGGGGAGGCAATAGCCTAGTTGTATTATGACTGGCCTGTTAATCCAGAGACCCAGATAATGTCCTGAGGACCCAGGTTCAAATACTACCATGGCAAATGGTGGAATTAAGAGTCTAATGATGACCATGAACCCATTGTCAATTGTTGGAAAAACCCATCTGCTTCACTAATGTCCCTTAGGGAGGGAAACTGCCAGCCTTGCCTAGTCTGGCCTACATGTGACTCTAGACCCACAGCAATGTGGTTGACTCTTAACTGCTCTTTGGGCAATTAGGGATGGGCAATATATGCTTCCTAGCCAGCAATGGCCTCATCCCATGAACAGATTTTTTAAAAAGCTGGAATTTAAATCAAGTTGGACACTCAGCCAAATTTTGGGAAAATTCAAACCCCCCACTCTGTTCTGCCTGACCCCGAATGCCCTGTGGCTTTCAATGGGAGGTTTCTGCTCCAATCAAATATCTAGACATATGCAAAATACTTTTAAAAGAGAACAGTGAATGTCCAAGTACAATCTCTGTTCCTGCAAAGGATCTATTTAAGGGGTGGATGATGGCCTAGCAGTATTATTGCTGGACAATTAGTACAGTGGCCCAGGTAATTTTCTGGGCTCAAATCCCACCATGACAGATTGTAGAATTTGAAGTCAAAACTATCTGGAATTAAGAGTCTACTGACATCCATGAAATCACTGTCAATTTTTGGGAAAAATCCATCTGCTTCACTAATGTCCATCCTGATCTGGTTTGGCATACATGTGACTCCAGAAAGAACTACACTTGACTTTCAACTGCCCTTTGAAATGGTCTAGCAAACCATTTAGTTGTAACAATTGATAAAAAAAAACAAAGAAAATAGGGCACAGACTGCAGCAGTTCCAGAAGGCAGCTCACCACCACCTTCAAGCATAACTCGAGATGAGTCCTAAATGCCAGCCCAGCTAGCAACCACCACGTTCCATGGATGAGTAAAAAGAAATGACAATAATTGCAAAGGACCTCCTAGAAGAGATTGTAAAACCAAGAAATGCCTCTTTGGTATCAGACAGAAAAAAACATACTGGTTGAGGCCAGTCTGAACATCAACAGTACTTTCAGTGCTTCAAGAGAAAAAGTTGACTAGAACACTGAAACTAGCATGCAAAAAAAAATTAACAATAAGATTGTAAAAACTTCAAACCTACAAGAGAGGGATGAAAATCATTGTAAATTCGTCATCAGGATTTCACCAGGGTCACAACTAAAAGTCCAATGGATCAGATACAGGACCTAATTTCCATTGATAACCAATTCACATCAGGTAATTGCAGTATGTATTTAGAATGCAATTCACAGTTTCTGATGGGACAATAGTCTATTGAACTCTCCAGACTGCCAATTTTCTTCATCAATTTGTCTCCATCCCACACAACCCAACAGTAGTGTTGTGGTGTAATGTTTACCATATTTGCTTTATGTACAAAGGGTCCTTAGATCAACCCTGGTTGAAAATATCGCACGTAAATTCATGTGCAGTTTTGTTCTACTTCCCAGAGGTAGGATGCGGAGGGAGTTCCATGAAGGATTACCAGCCTGAATCCTGGGAGCACTGATGTATGAAGAGGGATTGGATCAGTTAGCACTCTATTAATGAGAGTTCAGAAGAATAAGGAGAGATATCCTAGGAATGTATGAACATCTAACAGAACTACAGGGTAAACACAGGAAGGATGTTCCCTAGATTGGGGAGTCCAGGACCAGGGGTCACAGTCTTAGGATTTGGTATAAGATATTTGGGACTGCAATGGGTAGAAATACCTTCATCCAAAGAGTGGTGAGGCTGTGAAATTCTCTGCCCCAGAAAGTGGTTGAGGCCAAACAATTGAAAACATTCAAAAAGGAGTTAAATATAATTCTTAGGGCTACAGGGATCAAAAAATATGGGGAGAAAGTGGGAACAGGATACTGAGTTGGATGATTAGATATGACACACATACATACACACACACACACACACACACACACACACACATCCTCTCCCACACATACCCACTCCCATACACACGCACACACAGACACGCACACACACATGTGAATCTATGGGGTGAATTTGTACTTGCAGATACATTCTATTTTGTTCAAAAAGCACACAATTTATAGACAGTCAATGTGGTGTTCTATAAATTCCTACCTTAGAATTAAAACCAGTCTGACTCCAAACCAAAATACAAACAGATTCTAAACAAGGCCTCACACCTAACGTGCATTGTCTGACCTAAAAGGTCACCTCCTCTTTACACTGATGAAACCTTTAGTTAGCCCAGGACAATGACTGCAAAGGAATTTGGGGATTTACATATATATATTAATCAATTAAAACCTTCTAACTGATTAAAGATTTAACGGCATCTTAGGTTTGTTAACTACATCCGCATCAATGGCTTGAAACTTTGATCTTTTACTTTTCAATTCGGTGCCTGATACTTCCTCTCTCACTAACACCTGAAGAAGGACTGAGGCTCCGAAAGCTTGTGTTTTCAAATAAACCTGTTAGTGTTGTGAAATTAAAGTAACGTTCCCTGATGATATGGTCTAGCCCCTGCAGTGCCTACTGGTCAAGGAATGGCCCATGTGAAGCACTGGACTTCACCTGCCACCTCTCCAGGGAGGTCCAGACATGGAAATAATCATGGAAGAGGGGCAAGCATTTGGGTTGAATTACCCTGTCAACTGCCTACTCCTGATCCATGCCTAGGAGCAGGGTGGGTGAACCAAGAGAACTTCCAATCTTGTGCACGATTATGTGTGCATCGCATAGTCAAACAGATGTGTACAGGCCGTGGTCCCCTCCCCTATAGTGATAAATCCTATAAGAACATAATTATAAAGAAAAAAAAGCATAGAAATAAATCATTTAACCCAATTTGTCAATAATGTTGATGCTCTGCAAAAGCCTTCTTTCACCTTAGTTTGTCTCCTCATATCCTAAAATGTTTTCTCCACTAGAAATTTATCCAGCTTTATTACAATAAGTCTGTCTCTGTTAGCAGAGGTTGCAATAGTTGGCAACAGACTTATTTTGATGTATTTCCATTGGGACTACCTCTACAAAGGTAAATCTAGTCCACTGTTCATTTCTTTCATCTTTTTAATTGATCAATGTCAATGTCTGCTCTTTCTAATATTCTGACATACATCATCTCCTGTCAATAACATTCTACCAAAACTAAAAATACATTTACATTCCAGTTTAAAACAAAATTCTCCAAGGTGTAATTACCATGGCAATTCCCACTCGAGTTCAGACAGAAGAAGCTTTAGCTAAAAATGTTATTTTAACTGTCCAACAAACTCCCTGCATCTTTCTGTTGCAAGTATGTATCCATATTTCTCTTAAAGATACTTTGAATTCCACCTCAGTCACCCTCTGTAGGGTAGTTGCAGCCAATACACCCGAGGATTAGGGTTGGGCTTTGTTGGAGGGTCCAGGAAGTGATCTTCACATAATTCATGGGTTCACATGTCTGCCCATTTTCAGGAAGCAACTGACTGAAGAATATTCCACCTCAGGAGCCTACAGCCTAATGGTCTAAATGTGGATTTTGTCAGTTTCAAAATCTCTCCACCCCAGGCCTCATCCCATGACCTACCCACCCTCTTATCCCTGCCTCCTTGACCTGACATAACCTGTCCATCTTCTCTCCCACCTATCTGCCCCACCCATCCCACTGACCAATCCCCACTACTTCCTACCTGCACTCACCTATCACCATCCCACCTACCTACTGCAGCCCCACCCCTCCTCTCTCTATTTATTTCTGAGCTCCCCTTCCCTTCCCCATTTCTGTAAAAAGGTCCCAACCTGAAGCGTCAACTTCCCTGCTCCTCTGATGCTGCCTGGCCTACTATGTTCCTCCAGCTCCACACTGTGTTTTCTCTGACTCCAGCATCTGCAGCCTTACTATCTCTGAGTGGAGCTAATTAGATTACTCTTTCAAAGAATCAGCACAGGCACAAATTGGAGAAATCATCTCCGTTTGCGCTAAGTGGATCTAGGAGTAATAATTTATCCTCCAATGTTTGCTGCTGAGCAAGATCACCAGCTTCAGGGAACACTCTGGTGACAATAATTTGTTCCTAACCCTTGTGCAGAACGTTAAAAAGTCATTCTCAGCAAGAAGAAAAGGCTATAAGCCAGAAGGGTAAAGATTGAGAATAAATTGGATTTTCACACAGCCCCTGCAATAAGAACTGTCAGGAAGATTGGAAAGGTGTGCATGTCACTTCCAACTTCTACTAAAACATTCCTTGTAGCAAGTCATCTATCTTTTCCTCCTTGCAGCTTAGTTTTGTATGAGGTGGACTGTATTGTGAAACAACTAGAATTGACAAAAGTTCAATGATATAGGCCAAAACTCAAGAAAAGATAAAGGAAAAAAAAAGCCCTGCCTGCCCAAGACTTCAGGACATAAAAATACAGCAATTATGAATCAGAGAATTAAACAGCATGGTAACAGACCATTTGGTCCGATTCATCCATGCCAATCAGGTTTCCCAAATAAACTGTGTTTGGCCCATATCCTTCTAAATCTTTCCTATTCATGTACCTGTCCAAAAGTTGCAGTTGTACCTGTATCTACCATGTCCTCTAGCAGTTCATTTCATATATGCACCACCCTCTGTGTGAAAAAGTAGCCCTTCAGGTCCCTTTTAAATCTTTCTCCTCCCACCTTAAACTATGCCCTCTAGCTGTGTACTCCCCAATCCTAGGGCAAACACCTTTGCTATTCATCTGTACCATGGCCTTTGAGTTAAGGGAGTTAACTCCCCATGCCCATTTTACCTCTCTCTGACCTATGATAAGAGTCTGAATAAATTGAGCTTTCCTTCTCTGGTATTTAGAAGAATGAGAGGTCATCTTAATGACAAATGCAAGACTCTGAAGTGGCTTGGCACTGCGAGCAGACGCTTCTTAGATTATGTCAAGAAATTTGGGAGAGTCATGTGAAAAATCAAACGAGGCCTTTCTCGACATTAGGAACAATTCACATTTTCCGACTTTTTTCTAGCCATTGAGATAATATTTTCTCTCTTGGACGATAAGAGGCCTGTTAACAGAGATTATTGCACATGATCACTCATTATTATTTAATCTCGCCTCATTAAGATGCAAGATAACAAGCATGGGGCTGGATGAACACAGCAGGTCAAGCAGCATCATAGGAGCAGGAAAACTTGACGTTTCGGGCCTAAACCCTTCATCAGAAATCTTCATCATTTCTGATGAAGGGTTTAGGCCCGAAACGTC
>JAHRHZ010000073.1:14772510-14806100 GCA_024137785.1 Ginglymostoma cirratum | reverse complement strand
GAGCAGGAAAACTTGACGTTTCGGGCCTAAACCCTTCATCAGAAATGATGAAGATTTCTGATGAAGGGTTTAGGCCCGAAACGTCAAGTTTTCCTGCTCCTATGATGCTGCTTGACCTGCTGTGTTCATCCAGCCCCATGCTTGTTATCTCGGATTCTCCAGCATCTGCAGTACCTTTTATCTCATTAAGATGCACTCTGCTTTTCTACCACATGCTAGATAAAAATTAGATGCCGATAATTTCTGACATGAAAGTATACCCATCTACTCTAGCTAGTTGCTTGCTCCTTGAAACCTCCACCTTGGGATATAGCACCAACCTCTCAGGAGATACTCCATTGGCAGCGGCTGTACACACCCAACATCCATGGACTCCAGCATCTGACACATGACAACATCATCAAGGGACAACAGGGTACTCCAGCACTTTTCATTACAATGTTGCAGGGACAGGCTCACTCACTCTCTTCGTGTTCTCTCACTTTGAAACTACCTGCTTGCTCACTGCATCCTTTCCTTGACTTACCCTTTTTTGCACTTTGCCCCTTCAGCCAGAGCTTCCAAGCTCACTGTGCTTGCCATGCCGTTTAGCGCAGACACAAAGCCAGGCAGCTTGTCACGGTTGTCAGCAGTGATCTGTCAAGGGTTGGACATATTACTGCACAGCACTGTGTTATGGAAAACTCACAACTGCACTTCGTGACAGCAGCGTACGTAGGAAACATACAGCATATGCTTCAACTAAATGTCATATCTCAAAGTCAAGAGAAAGTAGTCCTCAGTCAAGTCAAGGGAGATCCTTCAGTCAGGAGGACCTGGCACACTCAGTCAAGGGTTAACCTGTAAGATTAGTCCAAGGGCTTGGACATGGTGAGCCAGCTGCTTAGGGTAGTCGTGATCAGGATTCTATTCTTCTAGGGTGCTGAGGAGCCGAAGCTCAGGCTCTTTTTGCCTTGCCATGATCTGTTTACTCCTGCACTGAGAGGAAGGAAGGATTGAGTGAGATGAAACAGGGCTGGTACAGGAAAGGAAAAGGTGGTGAGGTTATCTGAGTGAGTGAGTGGGAGATGCAGAAGGCACGCAGGATTAGCTGTATGAGGGGATCGGGTGAGCGAGATCAATTGAGGGAAGATGTTGCATGCAACAGTAAGAACAGTAGAGCACGAGTCTTGGTGGGAGAGGGAGCAAAGTTTGAATTAGTGCAGAGTAGCAGAGAGAAGATTGTGGCACTTGACCTGGCGGAGGAAAGAAGGTCACTGACATTCTGTCTACATTGTTCAGCTTTCCTCCAGGTGCCTGAGATTACACTGCTTCTAATGGCAAACTTGAACCAAACTGAGACACTCTAACGTAGTGGCATCTCTGACAGACCTGGGGAAGAAGATGAACATCCTCCAGACTACCCTATCCACCAGCATTTCCATATCCCTGTCTGCAAAACAGAGTGACCTTTTTTTTTGTTCTTTGTCATTTCCAAGGGAAATGTCAAGAAGAGTGCTGGCCAGACCCAAGCTATAATTGTTTAACTAGGCACACAATGGCCTTACAAAGATAACATTGGCACCAGGAATCTTGAGGTATTCCAGGATTTTACAGTAGTGGTGAGTACTTAGGCTAAGGTGGGTGGTAGGATCAGGCTTACATCAGATGAGAGGGACGCCATAAGCATACATGGTAGGAAGTTAATGAGGCAAGTTTAGGATGATAGCATGAAAAACGCCAGGCTTCATGGAGAAAATCTTTCCATGATTGTTGAAAAAAGTGACATTTTGTTAGAATATGGCAAAAATCAGCCCTGATAAATTGCTCTCACTGCTCAGGGAGTTTGAAACACAGGGTCATGTCTAAAGATAAGGGGCCAAACCTTAGATCTGACATGAGGATAAATTACTTCACTCAAACAATTGCAAACTTTTATGAGGTTGTTTATTGAAAACATCAGGCTGGGACATATGGATTTTTGGATCCTCAGGGAATCAAGGCTCCTGGGAAGAAGTGGGAAAGTCGAGGTGAGGCCCATCCATATTGAATGGCAGGAAAGACTCAATGGACTGTACGGTCCATTCATTCTTATACGCTTTGTGTTCTAGAAGCAATATTCCATATTGGCTACTCTCCTTTTTATTTACTTATTGAAGTTCTCAAATGGTCTCACTTTTTGTATTCCAGGAGGAACACAGCATATCTGACAGCATCTGTGGGGAGAAAGCAGAGTTAACATTTCAGGTCCACTGATTCTTCTTCAGAGTCTGACCTGAAACATTAACAGTTTTCTTCCCACAGTTACTGCCAGACCTGTTGAGTTTCTCCAGAAATTTCTATTTTAATTTCAGTTTTCTAGCATACACAGCACTTTCTTTTATTTATGTTCCATGTTAGTTTTCTCCGAACTTTTGTTTTGCCCTTTTTATCAATTTTTGGCTGTCCTAACCTGGTTTCTAAAACTCTCAAATCCTCAGACATGTTGTTAATTTTCACAGCATAATGTACCCATTCTTTTCAGTTATTATCCTTACCATTTTCGCTCAATAGATCCCTTAGCCATGGATAAGTCTTTCTCACTGAGTTTCTGTTTTTCAACGAAACATCTTTTTGCCGAATGATTTAAATAATTTCATTAAATGGTTCCCTCTGTTTATTTACCATAATACCTTTTAGTCTATTTACCAAATCAACCATAACTATCTCTCGTCACCTAACTTTGTAAGTAGCTTGCTTTTACAACTTAGATTCTTATTTTTGATTTAGGTCTCTCATTTTCCATCATATTATGCTTTTTTTCTTTTGCTATGGAATTATTAATTTGCACCACTACATTACGCAATATTGGATCTAAAATATCTCTGTCCCAAATTTGATGAACAATGCATTACTCTTGGAAGCTGTTGTGAATGCATTCTACAAACTCATTTTCCAGGTAATCTTACCCATTAGATTTGTCCAGTCTATTTGAAGATGACAAAATCCAATGATTGTTGCTTTGCCTTTGTAGCAAGCACTAATTAATTCCTGTTAAACGCTTTGCCCAAAGGTTGAAATAATATTAGCATGCCTGTACCAGCATTTTCTCACTCTTATTATTCCTAATTTCTGCTCACACTGGTTCTACTTCCTGATCTGGAAAATTATTTGTGATGTTGAAACTCAACAAACTATAGATGTTCAATGAATACTTCACACAATCTTGTCTACTGCTTTCGCTGCTCACAATGTGGTCTCCTCCACATTGGGCAAACAAAACATTGACTGGGTGACCACTTCACAGAACACCTACGTTCTGTCCCTGAAAACACCCTGACCTTCCAGCTTTGCCTGCTACTTCAACACATCACCCTGTTTCCTGGTCAACATCTCTGTCTCAGACTTGCTGCAGTGCTCCAGCAAAGCTCAACGCAAGATGGAAAAAACAGCACCTTATTTTCTGCGTGGGGACTCTGCAGCCTTCTGGACTCAATTTTGACGCTGTAACAATGAAGATGGACAAGAGAGAACCAGTGGATGTAGTGTACCTGGACTTTCAGAAAGCCTTTGATAAAGTCCCACATAGGAGATTAGTGAGCAAAATTAGGGCATATGGTATTGGGGGCAAAATACTGACTTGGATTGAAAATTGGCTGGCTGACAGGAAGCAAAGAGTAGTGATAAACGGGTCCCTTTCGGAATGGCAGGCGGTGACCAGTGGGGTACCGCAAGGTTCGGTGCTGGGACCGCAGCTGTTTACAATATACATTAATGATATAGATGAAGGCATTAAAAGTAATATTAGCACATTTTCTGATGACACAAAGCTGGGTGGCAGTGTAAAATGTGAAGAGGATGTTATGAGAGTACAGCGTGACTTGCACAGGCTAGGTGAGTGGACGGATGCATGGCAGATGCAGTTTAATGTGGACAAATGTGAGGTTATCCACTTTGGTGGCAAGAACAGGAAGGCAGATTACTATCTAAATGGAGTCAAGTTAGGTAAAGGGGAAGTACAACGAGATCTAGGTGTTCTTGTACATCAGTCAATGAAAGCAAGCATGCAGGTACAGCAGGCAGTGAAGAAAGCTAATGGCATGCTGGCCTTCATAACAAGAAGAATTGAGTATAGGAGCAAAGAGGTCCTTCTGCAGCTGTACAGGGCCCTGGCGAGACTGCACCTGGAGTATTGTGTGCAGTTTTGGTCTCCAAATTTGAGGAAGGACATTCTTGCTATTGAGGGAGTGCAGCGTAGGTTCACGAGGTTAATTCCCGGAAAGGCGGGACTATCATATGTTGAAAGATTGGAGGGACTGGGCTTGTATGCACTTGAGTTTAGAAGGATGAGAGGGGATCTGATTGAGACATATAAGATTATTAAGGGATTGGACACTCTGGAGGCAGGGAGCACGTTTCCGCTGATGGGTGAGTCCAGAACCAGAGGACACAGTTTAAAAATAAGGGGTAGGCCATTTAGAACAGAGATGAGGAAAAACTTCTTCACCCAGAGAGTGGTGGATATATGGAATGCACTGCCCCAGAAGGCAGTGGAGGCCAAGTCTCTGGATACTTTCAAGAAAGAGATGGATAGAGCTCTTATAGCTAATGGAATTAAGGATTATGGGGATAAGGCAGGAACAGGATGCTGATGTGGATGATCAGCCATGATCATAATGAATGGTGGTGCTGGCTCGAAGGGCCGAATGGCCTACTCCTGCACCTATTGTCTATTGTCTATTGTCTATTGTCAATTTTGAGTTCAATAACTTTAGGGCTTGAGCTCTCTTGTGTCCTCACCCCAATCCCCACATATCAGGTCTTGTTGTCATACAGTTTGCTATTAAACACAACTCATTGTTAGCCATTAACAGTCTCCATTAATAGCTATTCATCTTCCTAACCAGAAATAGCAGGAACTGCAGATGCTGGAGAATCTGAGATAACAAGGTGTAGAGCTGGATGAACACAGCAGGCCAAGCAGCATCAAAGGAGCAGGAAGGCTGACGTTTCGGGCCAGAATATGAGTTGATGTTCCTTTAACCTTTGGGTAGCATCGTTGTGGCACTGCAGGAGGTCCAGGATGGACATGTCCTCTGCTGAATGGGAGGGGGAGTTGAAATGGTTCACGACCACAGCACCTCCTATTCTGCTTGGCAACTCTGCAGCCCAATGGTATCAACGTGGACTTCACAAGCTTCAAAATCTCCCCTCCCCCTACCGCTATCCCAAAACCAGTCCAGCTCGTCCCCGCCTCCCTAATCTGTCCTTCCTCCCACCTATCCCCTCCTCCCACCTCAAGCCACACCCCCATCTCCTACCCACTAGCCTCATCCCGCCCCCTTGACCTGTCCGTCCTCCCTGGACTGACCTATCTCCTCCCTAACTCCCCACCTACACTCACCTTTACTGGCTCCATCCCCGCCTCTTTGACCAGTCTATCTCCTCTCCCCCTCTCTTCTCCTCTATCCATCTTCTATTCGCCTCCCCCTCTCTCCCTATTTATTTCAGAACCCCCTTCCCCTCCCCCATTTCTGAAGAAGGGTCTAGGCCCGAAACGTCAGCCTTCCTGCTTCTCTGATGCTGCTTGGCCTGCTTTGTTCATCCAGCTCCACATCTTGTTATCTTACCCTCCTAACCAGATCATTATCTCCTCCTTTGTCTGTCTAATTGTTATTCTCTCTCTTTGGGCTCTATCCCCACCCATCATTTACTCCTTATCCCCTCTGTCCACCTTATCTTCTGCATACAAACCAACATTTTCCTAGCTACCATCAGTTCTGAGGGAGGGTCACTCGACCTGAATCATTAATTCTGATTTCTCTCCGCAGATGCTGCCAGACCTGCTGAGCTTTCCCAGCAATTTTCTGTTTTTGTTTCAAATTATAGATGTAGTATTATTACTCTTCACATCAGATTTTAAAGGTCATTGATGTAGATGGTTGAGGCTACATGATAATGATAGTGAGGCGTCCAAATATCAAGCGGTATTACTTAAAAACTAGGAAAACCAAAGTAGGAAGAAAATTTAAACAAAACATATTTGCAGAAATTTGCAAACTTCACAGTTCTAGAGAGGAGACTCAACTGCCAAAAGCTGACATTATAAATTCTGGCATCAAATACACTGTGCATGACTTGCTCTCATTTAGTTGTAGGAAAAATGTGCATGGTTTTCTCACATTTCTGTTATGTACTTTTGATGGCACAATATGTAAAAGATATTCAGAGGAGGTGATAAACACATTTGCAAAATTAATTACCACTGAAAGCCATTGGAGGCAATAACATAAATGAGTTAAAAAGGAAACCAGCGTCTGAAATTCAGCCTTCACTATTATGAGTGGAAAAATAGATTAAATAAAAAGTGGTTGATTTTTTGGGGAAGATAAATATTTAGTTGTGCCTAATGCTTCAGTGAAGAGGTTTACCATCTAAAAATGGATTAATTAGCATTGGAAAGGTTGAAGAGATTTTGTATTTGTCAAGCTGAATCATTGGAGGCTCTTCAAAATGTAAATATTTAAGAACAGATTTATGTGCTATTGCTCTGATTATGGCTTGAATCCACAACTTTGCAACGTAGAGCTAAAAGTGATAACACAAAACTAAACCAATATAGATCACAGCTTACATTTTCCATCATGCATATTTTTGCCCAGTTTGGCTATTTGAATGTTCAAGTATTATCCTCATGCTGTTTCTTTACATGTGCACTCATTTAGTTTCCTGCTCAATCTAATTATTGAGAAAGTGTTCATTAGCATAGTGATACATTCCTACCCTGCTATCTTCAGGATCTTTCTTACCCGTAAAAAGTTAGCTACTGTATAATGATCACATGCAGTAATAGTAACACCTCACAATATGGGGTTACTCAGATTTCACAATGTAAAATGATGTGGTGCAATGGTGGATGGATGAGAAAACAATTAAAATTTATATATATAGACAGAGAGAGAGAGAGATTGCATGGCAGGCTATATGTTATCCCTCCAAAATGTGTAGCTATGATGATTTCAACATGTCTGTATCTTCAGTGCTGTTCAGGACCACTTCATTGGTCCCACAGGAGTAAATGAGAGCAAAGATATAAACAATCTGGTATACTTTAAAAAGACATTACTGTCCAGGTGGAGGAGACAAAATTTTACATTGTGAATGGTGAAAAATGATGATTTAACTCTTGACTCTTTTCCTGAGCTCCAAACTTCAATTGCAGCAAGTTGCAACTCTCTAATCAAATCTCTCGCTCAGTGGGCCCAGAATGAAAAATAGTTCATTATTCCTATTAGTTTACCCACTGGTTAACTAAGATGGTCTTTGAGAGTGTTCTAAAATGTTCTGTAGCTTGCAAAGTGTTTGTATATTTTACAGTTAATGTAGAAACTTCACTGAGTGATTGTATTGTCTTTGGGGTCGTCTGTGGTTGAAAACTATAGATTTCTGTGTCATTTTCCACAAGTGTTGACAAGTGTGGTAATTGCTAGCAGATAACATCTGTTTGAGCAAAATTCAAGTTGCAAGTTTTTACTCAGTTGCTGATGTTGTTTCAAAACCGTGTCTTTAAGACTACCACAGTTTACTGAGTCTCCAGGCAGCTGGAGTGCTTTGAGTTTGTTGAGAATATTCCAGCAACTGTAACTGAATCTGGCAAGAGTTTGGGGTCACCGCAATGTCTTGCTTCCAACACAGGGCACACCTTTGAAGCTCTACGCCTTGCACTGACCATGAAGTCGGAGTGTGCTCTGGCTGAAACAAGTTCAGCATGATCTGCCAACGGCCCTGCATCAGGGCTCCTGTGATTCGCTTTTTGTTTACAGTTCAGAAGGGGTTTCTTTTCCAGCCCTCAGAGAGAGCCTGGCAAATATAACCTGGAAATTAAACAAACCCACATTCACTAATGGGCTGGTTTAAAATTTCAGGGAACATACAGACTGATCTATTAGTTTTGATGATGCTGAAAATGACCACTATCGGTAAGGGTCACTTCCGAATGTCTACTCTCATTTTATGACCTTTTTTTCTTCTAAAATCTATTACAGCTGCCTTAAGACAATGAATCTTTGATTCACTTTCCAAGAATATCTGTTTTCAAAGGGGTAATTGCACAGGGACTGGACACACTTTATGTGTAGTATGGGACATTCTTTAGACATTTTGTGTTGTGTAAACTTTCAGTGTGGGGTAATTAGAATGTTTTCTAAGAAAATGAAGTAAAAACACTTACACTGAAAATTTCCAACTCATTTTAATAGTTACAAGGAAGAAGTTTCATTTTTCTTGGGGGCAGGTTGCTTCAGCCATATTCTTGCAATAGCATTCTTAGAATGGTCTTGACAACAAGGGAGGAATTTAAATCTAATCTATGCACAACAACAATAACAGGTTTAGCCTTTTATTTAGCTTTGTTAAATTAACACAGATGGTTATATGTCTTCAACAGGAATGTTTTGCACCAAAAAGGATAGATACAGTATTATGTGGACTTACTTACATTTTTGCACACCGAAAATGATTGAAAAACTTGTGCGAACTTTGATTTTATTCCTTCCCAACTAACACCCAATGCTTTTTAAGTTTAAAAACATAAGTTTTCACTGATAAAACAATAAGATTATTCAACTTACAGAAACAAATGATTAGCAATGTTTCTTTAATACTTCCACAACAGACCAATACAGTGCCTTCACTCTGTATTTTATGTACATTTAGAAATTCTTTGTATCTGCGCCCATAAGCTGAACTGCTGAAACTTTAAACAGTGAAGCTCTTGATGTACTAAAGGTCTCAGTCATTTCCTTAACTAGATTATTTAATTAAAATAAGGAGAGGTACATATGTCAGACCATTGCACAAGCATAACCAGCTGGTTCCTTTCTGCACTCAAATCGGGGGAGATACTATCATCAGCACAAAAATAGAGGCCAGACTTCATTTATGCTATTACTAACTGCCGCACTTTGCCCTCTACACAGACACACACATAAGAAGCCAATAGGTTCAACATGCAATGGTGTCATTCTGAATTTCACCATTTACTGTGATATTCCATACACTTTTTTTTACTATTATGGAGGAGTCAGTTATGAGCCTGAATGACTGGTTAAGCAGATACATAACAACTGATGGGTACTAAAGGCAACAGGTTTCAAACTCAAGGGATTCTTAGTTTTAATCAGCATTGGTTGGACACTTCCCAACTTGAATACTAAAATGTCTCCTCATGTTATGAACAATGATTCTCAAAGTTTGATCAGGCAGCATTCACAGTGAGCACAGGTCAGAGCCACAAAGCTTAATTTTCCATCTTTTACTTTAAATAACAAAAGGGTTGCGGGCATGCAATTTCCCAACCAGTGCTTGGGGGTTTAACATGTTTACATGTTTGAATGTGGTGTTCTCAGCATTTTTCTGCTACACTTACCTGTTCTGTCTTTTATCAAAAATCGTTTTATTTTCAGTATGATCAGGTTGCTCAGCATCAATAGATGTAGGAGTATCTATTCAGTTCCTTGAGATTGTTTTGTCATTCAGTTTAGGGAGGTGATGGTGACGTGGTATTATCACTGGACTGTTAATATTCTGGGGACCCTGCCATGGCAGATGGTGGAATTTAAATTCAATTTTAAAAAATCTGGATATAAGAGACTAATGATGACCAGGAATCTATTGCTGATTGTAGGGAAAAACCTATCTGGTTCGCTTATGTTCTTTAGGGAAAGAAACTGCCATCCTTACCTGGTCTGGCCTACGTGTGACTCCAGACCCACAGCAATGTGGTTGACTCTTAACTGCCCTCTGGGCAATTAGGGATGGGCAATAAATACATTCTAACCAGGGATGCCCTCATCTTGTGAATAAATTAAGAAAAGGTTAGTTCATGGTTGAACTGTATCTTAACATCACTTACACTCGTTGACACAGTGAAGTATTCATACGCAATTGATGGATGAACTCCTCAAAGACCCAGATCTTGGCTACCAGTCGACAATAGTATTAGCAAAAAGAAGAGTCCCGACCTGAAATGTCAACTTTCCTGCTCTTCTGATACTGCCTGGCCTGCTGTGGTCCTCCAGCTCCACACTGTGTCATCTCTGACTCCAGCATCTGCAGTTCCTACTATCTCTGAGACTAATGGTATTGTGCATTGAGCTGTATGGTGCATGGGCTCAGAAACCATTTTAAGCTGAATTACAATTTTTGTTTAAGTGTCAATTTTTTGAGTTTCACGAAGGGTTTCTCATCATGAGGCTTGCTGAGATCCCTCATCACAAGAACCTACCTCACCCCTGTGGTGAACCACTTGTTGAATTCTAGCCCTAATTTGCCACTTACGTTGCTGACAATTTGCCACTTGAGTTTGAATTAGCTTTAATGTCACATGTACTCAAATGAATACAGTGAGAGTTTATAAGTCGTCACTTACCACACATCCAGCAAAAACCACCACCCCTTGTGGCTATGCCATCTTTAAAAGCCATTGTGTACCTGGATGAGTACTGGCATTCTTAAGTTGCCTTACCCAGTCTTCTCCTGCAAAGGACAGATTTCTCTCCTTGTAGTGCCTGAGGAGCCTGATGTCAGGTACACTTTCATCTGTCCTATCCCTGTTATGGGCTATTTTCTCCTGAAATCCTGAAAGGGATTGAATGAGGCATAAGTGGGTGGCACAGCTATTAGTGCAGGAGGTGAGGTGTCTCAGGTGAGTAGGTAGGCAAAGCTAAGGACATGCAGGGCTGATGGTGTTGAAGGTTGGGGAGGGATGAAAGCAATTGAGTGAAAATGTTGCATGCAATAGTAAGAGCCATGGAGTATAAGCCTTGGTGGGAGGTGAGTGCAGTAGCAGAGCAAAGTAGCAGAGAGAAGTTCATGGCACATGCTCTGGCAGAGCAGAGAAGGTCATTGACCTGCTTCACACATTGCTGGGCAATCCTCCAGATGCCTGAGACTTTCACACTGACGTAGCCCAACCGTCTTCAGCTGCCCCATCAATTACCTTCCCTCCATCATATGATCAGAAGTGGGGATGTTCGTCTCCTACCTTCTAGCCAATTTTGTGTCCAAATCACATTCCAAATCTGCCCCACTTGGGGTTGGGCATACAGTGTGAAGGGGTTGGAAAAGGAGAAAATGGGTGCTCTGATTCACTGACAAGAACCTGACGGTCACAATTTTGTGCCATATGAAAGTCAATGGATTACTCCACTATGCCAGGGTACATGCTGCAATCTTCTCTCTACTATCTCACATTCATTTTAACTCTGCCACCTCATCCACTGTAGCGGATAGAGTGTTATGGAGGAGAGACATCTTCTTCCCTGAGGACTGACAAAGAGGCCACTGCACCAGATCAGGCCAGTTTGGTCCAAGTTTGCTAACTAGGTTAATGTCTTTGTTTATTCTCTCTTGGAATGTAGGTGTCACTGTCTGGCCAGCATTTGTTGCCATTTTATTGTCCAGTTGCCATTGAAGTAGTGGTGGTGAGCTGGCTTCTTAAACCACTGTAGCCCATGTGCTATAAGTTGACTCATAGTGCCATTAGGGGGAGAATTCCAGGATTTTGACCGAGCGACAGTGAAGGATTGGTGATATATTTCCAAATCAGGATGGTGATGACTTGGAGGGGAACTTGCAGATTATGATGATGCTCCCATGTATCTGCTGCCCTTGTTCTTCTAGATTGAAGTGGTCATGGGTTTGTAAGATGCTGTCTCAGGATCTTTGATGAGTTTCTGCAGTGCATCTTGTAGATAGTACACATTGCTGCTATTGAATGTGGTGGTGAGGGAGTTGGTGCTTGTGGATGTAGTGCGAATCAAGTGGACTGCTTTGTCCTGGATGGCATCAAGCTTCATGGGTGTTGTTGGGGCTACACTCATCCAGACAAATGGGGAGTATTCCATCACACTCCTGACTTGAGCATTGCAGCTGGTGAACAGGCTTTTGGGGAGGCAGGAGTTGGTGGTAGAGCAATGCTTTTCTGACTGAAGGCCTGTGCCCAGCAGTGTGCCACAGGAATTGGTGCTTGGTCCACTGCTTTTTGTGATCAATATAAATGACTTGGATGTTAATGTAGGAGGTGCGGTTAGTAAATTTGCAGATGACACCAAAATTGGTGGTGTAGTGGACAGCAAAGAAGGTTACCTCAAAGTACAATGGGATCTTGATCAGATGGGCCATTGAGCCAAGGAGTAGCAGATAGAGTTGAATTTAGATAAATGTGAGCTGGAAAGGCAAATCAGGGCAGGACATAGACACTTGATGGTAAGGCCATGGGGAGTGTTGCCGAACAAAGAGGTCTTGGAATGCAGGTTCACAGTTCCATGTAAGTGGAGTCGTAGGTAGACAAGATAATGAAGAACGTGCTTGGTAAGCTTACCATTAATCGTCAGTGCATTGGTGATAGGAGTTGGGAGATCATGTTGCTGTTGTACAGGACATTGGTTAGGCTATTTCTGGAATACTGTGTTCAATTCTGGTCTCCCTGCTATACAAAGGATGTTGTTAAATTTAAGACGGTTCAGAAAAAATTTACAAGGATGTTGCCAGGGTTGGTGGGTTTGAGCCATAGGGAAAGGCTGAATAGACTGGGGCCATTTTCTCTGGAGTCTCAGAGGTTGAGGGGTGACTTTATAGACGTTTATAAAATCATGAGGAGCATGGATATGATGAATAGTCAAGGTCTTTTCCCCAGGATAGCTGAGTCCAAAACTAGAGGGCATAGGTTTAAGGTGAGAGGGGAAAGATTTAAAAGGGACCAAAGGGGTAACTTTTTCATGTGGAGTGTAGTGCATGTATGGAATACACGGCCAGAGGAATTGGTGGAGGCTGATACAATTACAACATTTAAAAGGCATCTGGATGGGTATATGAATAGGAAGGGTTCAGAGGGATATAGGCCAAATGCCTGCAAATGGGAGCAGATAAGTTTAGGATATCTGGTCGGTATGGACAAGTTGGACCAAAGGGTCTGTTGCCATGCAACACATCTCTATGACTCTATGGCTGCCCAAGTGCACAATAGTCTCTTTAATATGATGTTAACATGTCATAATGGCAATTTGTCCCAAGAATGAAGCATGTAAAGATGATGTTGGATTGGACGAGAGGGATGCCCTAGGGGCACAGTAGGTAATTAATGTGGTGAGTTTTGTATAGTATGGCAAGAAATCGCACTAAACCTCCTGGCAAAAAGCCCTTCACTAAACTTATCGCAACTCCCATTTAGCCAAAACATGTAAGATCCAGCACATTACCACTGTTTCTCTCTCCACGGATGTTGCCATACCTTTTGAGTTTCCCCACCATTTCCTGCTTTTATTTCAAATCTCCAGAATCTGCACGACTTTTCATTAAATTTAATATATTTCCTCCCCCAAACACTTTCTGAGAAAAAATAGCCCATTAAACAATTTCTGGCATTTCTGATAATCTACTATTTGCTTTAAATGTTTTGCCAAGTTTGTAGTAGAAGCAAAATGGCAAAATATTTGAAAATAGGGAGAACAGTGCATTGGATGAATTAGGAAAAGGGTAACAATTTGACAGATTTTTGGAAAAAATTAGATAAAATAGTACCAGATTCAGAGGGGAGAACAATCATATTCAGAGGACGGGAAGCACAGTTCAAGTCTTTTATTGGCTCATTCTTGAGATGGCAAAGAACATTGAAAGAAATGTCATGAAATGAGGGAGGCATACGAGAAGATCATTCCTCAGGATTACTGCTCAGTTGACTCTTCCCTTTGCCTACCCCAAATAGGGTATTCCATTTATCTCCAGATACTAATAGAAATACTCACAGACAAGTCTTTAATCATATAATGGGTACACCAGTGATGACAGTATTATTTGCCTGAAGAACAAGAACTTCTTAGCAAGATGCTTAATGCTGGAAGAACTGAAAGGCCAAAACAGAGTTGACAAAGGGGGATAAAAAACGAAACACCCCAAGCCACACCCCCATCTCCTTTCTACTAACATCATCCCGCCCCCTTGACCTGTCCGTCCTCCCTGGACTGACCTATCTCCTCCCTACCCCCCTACCTACACTCACCTTTACTGGCTCCATCCCCGCCTCTTCGACTTGTCTGCCTCCTCTCCACCTATCCTCTCCTCTATCCATCTTCTATCCGCCTCCCCCTCTCTCCCTATTTATTTCAGAACCCTCTTCCCCTCCCCCATTTCTGATGAAGGGTTTAGGCCCGAAATGTCAAGTTTTCCTGCTCCTATGATGCTGCTTGACCTGCTGTGTTCATCCAGCCCCATGCTTGTTAACAATGATATTGGAGAAGAGTGTGATTTTAAACTGGTATTTGCTACAGGAAACATCAGGAAATACAAAGACAGGATACCACATATGAGCATCTGACTTCAAACATAATGATAATATTCATCAGGAAGTTCTATTGTTTGGAATGGATCTTCTCCTGGGCGCTAAACTCTTCATGGATGCAGAAGCAATTTTTATCTAAACATCGGTCAGATTTTCAGTGTGTGAACTGGTACAACTGACATTTTTAGTCCAGGATAGTCACTTCACTTTACTATTGGAAAATTGTGTGTTTTTTAACATTAAAACTGAAGATTCATTCATTCACTCAAATATTATTATACATCCAACAGGAGAATTGTGTTTGTGCCATATAGACTACACAACTCTGAATTTTAAAACATAGAACATAGAACATTGAACATTACAGCACAGTACAGGCCCTTCAGCCCTCAATGTTGCACCGACAGTGAAACCAATCTGAAGCCCATCTAACCTACACTATTCCCTTATCATCCATATGTTTATCCAACGACCATTTAAATGCCCTTAAAGTTGGCGAGTCTACAACTGCTGCAGGCAAGGCATTCCATGCCCTTACTACTCTCTGAGTAAAATTTTAATGTAATTTTCTTGTTTATTTTAAATTTTGCTTCTTATGACACCAACAGTATCATCAGAATGATTGTGGGCCCTCTCCAAGACCTATTGCCTACCTTTTAGAGACAGCTCTCTGATAACAATGTTAGATTGGAACCCTGCCTGAAGTTCTTGAAATATTAATTGCTCATTTTAATATCATATCAATCAAAATCTTGGAGGTTACCATTGACCAGAAACTGAACTGGACCAGCCATATAAATACTGTTGTTAAAAGAACAGGTCAGAGGCTAAGAAGTCTGCAATGAATAACTCACCTCTTATCTAGTCAATGCCTGTCTACCATTCACAAGGCGCAAATCAGGATTCCTCCGCACTTGCTTGGCTGCATGTAGCTGCAACACCCAATAAGCTTGATATCATCCAGGACGAAGGCCACTTAATAGGTATATGAACCACCACCTTCAACATATTTCTCTTCACTACCAACGCATAATAGTAGCAGCACGAATCATCTACAAAAGGCACTGCAGTAACTTATCGACACACCCCTGAAAACATCTATCAAACCCATGATTTCTACCACCTAGAAAGACAAGGGCAGCAGATTTTTGGAAATGCAATACCTCCAAAATTCCCTCCAAGTGAAGTGACACCCCACGCTGGCTTGCAACTACATCACTGCTGCTTGGTCATAATCCTGAATCTCCCTTCCTAACAGCATTGTGAGTGTTCCTGCCCGAAGGTTTATACAGTATGAGAAAGCAAACTCATCACTATCTTTAAGAGCAATTTGGAGTGGGCAATAGTCCTGGCCTGGCTAGCAATGCCCACAATGCATGAGTGAGTAAAAAATTACAATAAATGATGTAAATAACGTTAAAATAACACAAAAAGCAAAACACAGTGGATGCTGAAAATCTGAAATATAGACATAAAATGTTGTAGTACTCACTCACCTCCCGTTTATAAGACTGTCAATTTGTATTCATCAATATTGCAAATGTTGCATTCCACAATAAAACACTGAACAGGGAATGGATCTTCAGAAATCAGGGTCAGAAGTTTAATGCCAATCAAAACTAAGAGGCTATATACACATGGCTTCCTCAGATATGCACTTTGCTGCTTCCACGGAGAGTACTATGTCATTGAATCACACCCTTTATCAGAGATGTGAGTGTCAATGACAAAACCAGCATTTGTGCCTTATCCTTAATTGGCCTTGAACTGAGTGACCTACTCAGAAATTTCAGAGGATGCTGAAGAATCAACCACATTATTGTGCTCTTGCTTTCACATTTAGGCCAAAGGGAGAGTAGGATGGCAGATTTCATTCCCCTTAAGGACATTAATGAACCAGGTGGCTCTTTGAAGTAACCAATGAATGTTTCATGATAACTATTGTTGAGAGTAACTTTCAATTCTAGATTGTTGTTAATTGAATTTATACTCCACAAGCTGCCATGCCCCCAAAGCATAAACCTGGGCTTGAGGATGATTAGCCCGCTGACATAACCACGATACCATTAGATACAAAGATTTTTCCGAGTTAATTAACATTCAATTTTGAAGTATTAATGTGTGTTTTGTGGTTTCGAATTGACTGATTTAATGAGGTGTTTTCAAGACTGCTAATCCTCTCAAATCGTATTTTTCTGTTACAAATCAGTTAACTGTTGTGCTATTTTCACTCTTGATTTTGTTAATTTTAAACAGCATCTTCACAATATAGTAACAGCTTTTCATGTTATTGTTGTTTAATCTCAAAATTGTTTAAAGTTTTTTTTCATATAAGTCAAGAATACACTCCTGCAGCAGAAAAGTAGTCACACGTAGTATTTGTTTAGTATTGGTCATAATCAAGTGCAATACAATTTTACAGAAGGGAAGCGATTGAATTTTGTTTCAATTTACAGAAAATCTGTAAACACAAAATTGTAAATCGGTGCTGTTTTATTCATCTTAATGTTGAAAGCCCGTTCTTTTTTAATTAGAAAAATACAATGATGTTTTTCCTATAGTTCCTTCCATCTAGCTGAAGAAACCCATACAGCAGTGGACTATTAATTCCACCTAGAGATAACACAGCCATTTATGCAGAAAGTTTCATTACAGGAACCCAGGGTAATGATTTCCTAATTAAGTTGGTTTAGTTTGCTATAAGGTTAACAATGTTTATAAAACAGCTAAACATAGCTGTAATTTTCAGCTGTGGGCTATAAGAGCTTTTGGAAGGTGTTACTTTCAGGAATTCTTTTCCTCAGCTGACCCTGTCGATAACCCTGAATGAATCTATCATCAACATGCCTACCAGCATTTTTGGATTACATATCACATTCAGTACTATTCACTGAGCAAAAACAGTTAGCCCTAATTATTCACAGGTATAAAGCCATGCAAGACAGAGGAATCATGCCAAGAACATCTAAAAAGATAGTAATCACTGTTGGTTTTTCTTTCCTCAGAGCATGCATCTTGGAAAAGATAATATGAGTTAATGAGTAGAGCAGAAATAAACAAACCGTCACTGCACAAAGTCATGATCTCCATGTAGTTCTGTTGATATTAGAGGCATGAGCCAAGGAATTGCAATAACTTTGAGGTATTTCCAAGGTGCCTTGCAGCTTTATGGTAAATGGTGTTTAAACACCATGCCAAACATCTTCATGACAACTAAAATCAACAGAAAAATAAGGTCTAATTAGAGCGCGATAACGATGCTCTTCAGTTCTGATGGATAGCATGTGTGCACTCATATGTACTTCATCCCTTCATAAAAGCAAGAACTTGATGCTTCAGCAAAACAGAGAATTGGTGAGACCACATCCTGAATACCGTATATAGTTTTGGTCTCCTTATTTAAGGAAGAAATTAAGTGTATTGAAGGTGATGTCTGGAATGAGAGGGTTGTCTTACTGGCTGGATAGGCTGGGCTTGGAGTTTTGAAGAGACATGAGCAATTGGATTGAGATTAATAAGATCCTGATTGCTTTTGACATAAGAAGGATGTTTCTTCTCGCGTGCCAGTCTTGAATTAGGGGGCACTGTTTTAAAATTGGTGTCTCCCTGTTAGGTCTGAAATGAGGGGAATTTTTTCTCTTGAGTGTTGCATGACTTTGAAACTCTCTGCATCAAAAGACAGTTGATGGAGGGTCATCAAATAATTTTTAGGCAGAGATAAATAGACTTTTGTTAGGCAGAGGAACCAAGGTTGATGAGGAGTTTCTGGGAATGTGGAATTTGAAACAGAAACAGAATGGTCATGACCGTATCGAATGGTGGAGCAGGCTTAGAGGGCTAAATGGCCTACTTCTGCCCTTAATTCCTCCGTTCACATATTCTAGGAATGAATATTTATATTCAGTAAAGAAGTTGACCATTTTACATTACTTGTACAAATATGTTTTCTATTGTCTGTCATCTAACTGTACATAGTAAGATCTAGTAATGTAAATGTCATCCATAGACCTCACCAGGATTTGAACACCTGGTGAGTTTCTCAACCTTGGATCTTGCTCCAGCACTTATTTTTAATAAAATTAGATTTGGCAAAGACTTCTTTTTAGCTAATAACCAGACCCAGAACACCATGCTAAATTGCATCAACATGTTATTTATTTTTGTGACGTTATAATCATGCAGAGCTCTTTCGGCCACTCTGCCTGTCCAAAGGAGAAAGCTATTTCCCCGAAGACACTGGGCAGAATCTACAATGTTTTTGGAGGCAGGGGTGGCATGCAATCAACTTTCCCATGATGCTGCTAATTGAGGCCCACAATTGAACTATTAATTATAACTTAAGGGTGTCATCTATTGCCATTAGTAAAAATTCACTGTGAGCAGGCCTGTGGCCTTGTGGCAGGCACAATAAGAAAACCCGTGTGGCCTATTTAATGATTGGGGTAATACCTCCTTCAAAGACATTTCGTTCCTGATTGAAAGTCCCAACATTGGGAAGCAATGATCCACTAACAGCCTCCCACTCCTGCCCTTGCTACCAACCCCTTTTACAACCTTCCCTCCCAAGCCTCAACCCCATCACTCCGATACCACAAAACTCTTCCAACCAGGACTTAGCTCTGGCCTCAGTTGTTCTGCAATCCTGGATCTGTGGTGGCTGTTGTTCTGGCAGCAGCCAATGACTTCACAATTATCTTGTCGCTCAGCTAAAGAGCTACAAGCCTCTGATTGTGCCCACTCAGTGGGCACAACCTCAGCCTCTCCTGGGGTCTGACCTTGTGAAAAGCCACACTGCTGGCCTGATTGGTTTGTGGCTCAGTTTTCCCCAAAGGTAACAACCTGGAGTTATCATCAACACTCCAACTGGCAAGTGAGAATGTATTGCCCGAATAAGATTTGTCTGTGGAATTTTCTCTGGCAAGATTTGGGTGAGTTTTAATGCATGCAAGGAATTAATCCCGTGAAAGTGATCTTGGGTTTTGATCCAACCATGCTGCATTTCCTGACTTTGAGAGGGAAGGGGGTTAAATTAAAATACAAGCAATGGTCAAAATATTCAGTCCCTGCTGAAACTTTAGGACTATTTGTAAGTCAGGAACTGGGACCCATTATGTTAATCAACAGACTTTCCCAAGGCTGTATCCCCAGTCCAGAGTATTATCATCCTGACTGCAGGTAGGCCAACCAGTTCGGGAAGGTGGCTGGGGTAGAACCTTCCATCTAGTCAAAGGAGTTCCAGGAGAACTCACAATGGTTCCAACAGTAGAGATTTGAATATACCCACGGGAAGGAGGAAGCTGCTTTCAGCTGAAAGCACTAGATGGGGGTTCAGAAACCAGATGACAATATTCAATTAAGCGTTTAACATTTAACTGTTGCTGATGTGGAATTGCTGCCACCAATTAATTATCAAGCTCTAGTTTCCAGTATTCTAATCTTCTAGTTTTAGGCTCCATTTGACTCATGTCCAGCATTGACTCATAGCTTTTATCTCCTCCAGATGCATCATGAGTCCTGACAGAGGGGATGTTAGAGAAGTCAAAGGAGTCCTCAGAGGAAGGCTAGCACACTGAAGATACACTGGCACATGACTGCTGCTCACTGATCATCAGCTACTTCCCATAGCTTTATAATTAGGGTTATTTTTGAACTGTCAAGTTTCTGATCCCAGTGGAAAAGTTATTGAAGCTGGTGGTTAGCTACTGCAAGGGTTCTGTTTGTCATGCATTGCACCAGCTGGGACTAGGAAGAAGGAAAGATTTTATTCAAACTTCAACTTTAAATATCTTCTCAAATCATATCCCACCCCTTCAGCCTCCTAATCTTTCACTTTCTATTATTTTACTAATTTAAGAGAGTAAGTTTTGCACAATCATGAAGGAGAAATCACATCTGGACTGAGACACAGCCAAGTGAAAACATAGTTCGGGGACTTTGGAGGCACCATGGGAATTCCGTGCGGCGGGGAAGAGGTGGTGTTTGATTGCTTTTTTGGCTTATAGTTTGGAAGTTTATTTTTAACAGGATAAGTTAAAGCCCAAGGCTAGGGGTCCAGGACAAAACACAGTGACATCACAAGAACATCATTGTTTGGTAATTGCTACTAAAGTGACTATCTATTATAGGTTACCTTCAGATTGAACGTAAACAGGAGAAATATTTAGATACCAACTAAAAGACCAGTAGGAAAATTAAAAACAAAACAAATTAAGAATTTGATCAATAAAATAGAGAGGCAGGGTCAGGTGATGTGTTGTATCAGAGTGATGTGGGAGCTGGTGGTCCCCAGTGTGGCTCATAGTGACCACATCTGTAGCAAATGTTGGTTGCTTGAGGAACTCTGGCTCAGAGGTGATGAGCTGGATTCTGAGCTTCAAACACTGCAACACATCAGGAAGGTGAAGAGTTACCTGGATGCTTTGTTTCAGGAGGCAATCACACCCCCTAAATTAACAGCCTCAAATTTGAGCAGTAGTCAGGGACAGGAAGGTATGACTACAAGTGAGGCAGGTAGAGAGATCCAGGAGGTAGTGCTGAAGGAGCCTCAGCCCTTGAGCTTGTCTCAGGTTTGAGATACTTTGAGCGATGGGAACAAAATCAAAAGGGCACCTTTGCAGGTATCCAGCTAGTCTGCTGGATTATTAAATATCCAGTGCACCTGGATGAAGACTTGTCGAAAACTTCCTTATTGTGATTGATTAATTTATTGTCTCATGTACCGAAATCTAGTGAAAAGCTTTGTTTATGAGCAGAACTGGCAGATCATAGTAAGTAAAGGATATACAGATCAAAAAGACTTAGACAGAGGCATTCAGGTTATATTGCACAGGGTGTGCGCTAGACAAGATCAACGTTAGCAAGATCAGCGTTATTTGAGGCTAGACACTCCATTTATCAGTCTGATAATATCCAGGAAGAAGCTGTACCTAAACCTGTTCATGTGTGTGTTCAGGCTTCTGCATCTTCTGCCTGATGAAAGAGGTTGTAAGAGGTCATTACCATGGTGTGATAGGTCTTTGATGATGTTGGCTGACTTTCCGTGGCAGCGAGCCATGTAAATAGAGTCCAAGGATGGAAGGTTGGCTTTCATGATGGTCTGGGCTGTGTGCACAACCTTCTGTAGTTTCTTATGATCCTGGGCAGAGCAGTTACCATACCAGGCTGATAATGTGCCTGGACAGGATGCTTTCAATCGTACATCTGTAAAAGTTGGTGAGGGACCTTATGTCAAATTTCTTGAGCTGTCTGAGGAAGAAAAGGCGTTATTGTGCATTCTTGACTGTGCATCTATGTGGAAAGTCCAGGACAGGTTGTCAGTTATTGTCATCCTGAGGAAATTGTTGTCCTTCACGACGTGGCAGTTTTTGTTCAGAAAAAAGTAAGTGAAACAAAAAAAACCTGCTACACAGTATCAAAATTTGGGGAGCAGTTATCTTCTGACTGCACTAAAATCCATTTTTATGTCTTTATCATTTCTATCTCTGTAAACTTGAATGAATGTTTGGTTCTGAATGTTTGAAGTGACTGTATGATCTGGCATTCCGAGTAAGTAGGAAGAATACCTGAGCATAGACTTAAAGCCTATGGGTTTCTGCCCATTACTTCTCATTGATTGAAATTCAAGGGGTTTCCCACAGGTGGACTCTCCATCAGTAGCTGGATCATAGAATTATTCTTATTTGTTCACTGGCTCATCATCTCCTGGGTATCTCTACCAAAACAAAAGCTTACAACATACCACATAGCAGAAGTAGATCATTCAGGCCCTCAGGCCCAATCCATGATTTAATAAGATCATGGCTGATCTGTTTGTGCTTCCTACAACATACTCCCATCTACTCACTACTAAACGATGAGCTGCAAATGAGATGTGAAGATGGCAGACACCAATACTATGAACTGGGAGATGGTCTCCAACAGCAATGACCTCTGGAGGCTGACTATTTGGAGATGCATTGGAATGGATCAGAGGAAATGAAATCCACAATGGACCTGGGGAAAACAGGGCCCCGAAGCATGTACCTCCACCCTCTTCGCCGGCAGCAAATGTGACAGAGAGTGTTGTCCCTGACTGAACGTCATCCTGAGTCACACCAGACGATGCTTAACACAGAATTAACCACATGGTGCAAACCCACTGGGCATAAAACGTATAGGGTGAATGCTGTAGGCAGCTCAGCACCCTTCCCCACCCCAGTGCCAGAGCAAATGTTGGTGGTAAGCCGACAAGCCAGCAACCATAAATAAAACCTAAAGAACTGTGGATGTCATAAATCAGAAATATTAAGTTTGATTTCTCTCTACAGATGTTGTCAGACATGCTGAGCTTTTCCAGCAATTTCTGTTTTTGAAGCCAACAACCATACCTGCCCTACAGTCATAAAATGCTTTAGGTGAGTGAAGTTGATGGATTGTCAATCCCCTGCCCCTCAATGTGAGGAAGGGTCATGCAAAGTTTCCTACCAGGATTGCAGGCAGACTCAAACTGGAGGCCTGATAGGCCCCAGAGCAAGGTAAGTCAGGAGTTACAGGCAGAGATTTCTTTGATACCAGTTATGGACCAGACGAAAACTCCTCAAAATGTATTAAGAAGACAGCTTAGACCCTAATGTTTTCTTGTATTAAAAGTAAGTGTTGGGAGTTGCATTCCAGATGCAACTTGATTGATCAAACTACTAACTTTATGCAAAACACACTTTATTTTAATGGTGGTGTAGAAATACAGACAAAGTAAAAATAAAACAGAAGAATTGGCTTAACTGTAACTCTACTAAAACATTTAACAAAATAATAGATATATTAACTACTACTAATTAACTGTTCCAACATATTAACATCTCATAAACACACCCTTGGCAAGGACAAATTCAGTGAAACAAATTGCCTCCTGTGTAGTTCTAGCAGCAGGAAGTGAACCCCAACTTTTAGCTGTAATACAGAGTGGAATAAGAGCTTCCACATCTAGCTTCAAGACCCCATCAACTGCAAAAAGCTAAAACTAAAAATCCTGGTTCCGTGGGAGCTTGACCCCACCCATTCAGGCTGCTTCTATTGTTCCAACTTGAAAAAAATCGCCAAGACCTCATGAGCTATTTACTTTATTGGCTTTGAGCAGATGCTTGCCACCTCTGTCACAACCATTGTTCATAAAATAAAACAGGACAAAATATACCTCTTAAAGCCATAGTATCATCACATACCTTAGGGAGGAGGACGTGGGAGGTTTTGGCGGTATATTCCAAAGTATGTGCAACGTAGATAGAAGGTGCCATTCTATTCTAAGGGAGGGATACTCAGTGGACAAAAGGCCCCTTCCAAAGATAGCGTACCTTTCCTTCCTATGATTTTAAATACCACGGCAAAAGCAGGAATCTCACTCTTGCCTGCCCATGTTGACCATGTAATGACATCGAATGGAAAATATTGAGTCAATTAAGTTTTAATCAAACTTGAGCAACCCATCTACCATTTACTGATTTTGACACCTGCCCACCCCCTGTATGATGGGGTGAGGTCAGGGTGACTGGGAAAGTGGTGAGCTGGACAAGTGACCAAAAGACTATCAGACATTTAGTACATATCCCCTACCAAAACACACTTGGTAGGGACATGTAACATTGAGTCCCATAGCTCAGCAGATGAAAGACTGCCACCTTTCCACTTCGCTGTTATACCCAAGTACATATCAGACTACACCACTGCAACAAGGGGAATTTCTTATAGTCATGCATTCCTAAAATTTTTGAGGCATTGCTTCAACTTCTTTGGGATTGTTGGTCAGCTAGGAACTTCTCTTTTCACCATTTCCATCACGTGCTACAACCAGAAAACATGTCTCCTTCAAGAGGTGAAGCCTGGCTGTAAATGGTACTGGCTTTGCATGAACTTCGGTGCCCCTACTGAGGCATGCCACACTGAATACTGTATTCCATTCTGGCTTGGCCACTACAATCTTTATAATTTCTAGGCAGCGCAAAGTTTGCGAGCTGCCTGTATCACTTTGAACCAAAGTGAGTTAATCACAAACCTGTGCCAGTTTTCAAGGGCTATCCAAGTTTGCTCCTGGCATGTTTACCCATCCTGTACTATATATACAATGGCAGGTTACTGATACAGACAATGAGCTGACTTAAGGGAATGACTTCAAAGTGTCCACATAATCTGTTTACTTATTTCAGGTGTCAGAGACTGATCTGTTCCTAATTTAATTTATCTTGGCTGTTTCCTTATGTTTTTCTTTATTCGTAATGAACTGATTTTGAGCAATGTAGAAAAACAAGCTTTTTAAGATAGTTGCTTAAGTAACGCCGGAGAAAATACGTCATCAGGTGGCATTCTGACTTGCAACTTATTGAATTGTATAATCTTGTCAAGGAATATGCCTGACTGTGGACCTTTTGTGAGGCCAGGGGAAGATCAGCGTAGGTCAATGACCTCTATGTTGCATTGTCAAGTGTGGAATTTCTGGAGGATCAGTAGAAACCTCCAAACGGTTAGCATTGGTCCGAAACAGCCGGCAACTCAAAATTAACTTAAACAGAAGAGCCTTGATATTTAGAAGGAAATTTTAATTTTCATTGCTCTCTGACAGCTAACTCACAGTTAATCTGCATTTTCAGAAATCATCAAAATATTTGTGCACCACTATTGCTGATAAGGTTCATTGTATTGATTTATTCTATAGGTTTCAGTCATATTTTTCAACTGAGATTATTGGAAGACAATGTCAGAACATGACATGACTAATGATCAATTTGCCTTTAATGCTAACATTCAATTAGAGTAAAAAAGGTAATGTTTTTTGCCAAATATTAATATCAGAAAATGCTGAAAATTTCAAGGTTGTACAGGCAAGCTAATTATTTTAATCAACAACTTGTACATTTAAAAAAAAACATCAGGCAGCACCACAAGTTTCATTGTTTATGCTTGCTGCTTTCCAGAGTTTAAAGAAAGTCAACTCTGAATCTTCCAAGAGAAACAACATTAATGCTTTAACAGGGTTTCTCTGCCAGTGAAGGCTGGCATGATAAGTGTGGCAATAACATTATGGTATTATCAGGGATATCTAATATACAACATGAAGCTAGGTTCTACCAGACGGGCAGCTGAACTGTAAGATGTGGTTGAGTCTCTATTTCAACGATCTTCAACTGCTTTTCTTCAATAGTCTCAACTAGTTCACTGAGCCTCCTGTGCAATGTTAAGCATTGAAACCAGTTTTTAAAGATGAAACCTCTTCTCTGCTTTATAACATCTGTCGAATAATTTGCATTCAACTGTGTAATTCTGAACATTGAACAGCATAATTCTTTGTGAAAGTCGAGATCACATTTCTTCAGTTGCTGGATTCTCAAAATAAACCAAGATGACCATTTTGTTACAGTTTAGTTCCAGAAACGCTAGTCTTCAATCAGAATTTGGATTTTAAAGGGTAAACATTTTCTAATGAAAACAAGTTTTGAGTTTTTCCAGTTTCTTTTTCTAAAGGTAAAATGATTAATTATATGAAAGAAAGAAATAGTTTGACCAAATGTTTATGGCTTTAACGCTAACCAAGGCCTGACCTGCCATGGGTAAGTGCAGATCACAAACTGAAAACGTCACCTAGGGACTTGATGTGCATGTGATATTACCAGCGAGACGGTGTACACAATTTTTTTTACCAAAATGTGTAACATGATTAATGGACATAGTAATTCTGATATGCAATTGGAAACAAAACATTCTCGATGATATTACCAAATTACAAATTAATAAGAACATTTTCTGCAACTTTTTCCTCTTTAAAGGCTATGTAATTAAGTGAAGGCTAAATTGCTGACAGTCATTCTTTAGATAGACGTTGCCATGATGATAGGGGGTACACTTCATTAACCTGTTAGCTCTAATTTGTAAAAAAATCAAAGCTGCATTTTGTATAATAGAAAATACAGTCTTTTGAAGCAGTCTGTAAACAATGTCTTTGAATGAAGGTCACTGCAATTTGGATTGTCCAAACATAGTTGGTTATGGAGAATTCAATCACCGTTAGTCTTAAAATAAACTTTGAAAAAGGCTTCTTTGGGACAATAAGAGTTGGCTCCAGCACAGCTATGACTAACATAAATGCACAGCACAAGAAATTTGTAATAATGCTCTTCAGCTATAGTGATATTTAAGTAAACAAATTATCATAGGGAAAAATAAATCCAGGGTTTTGTAAAACTAGATTGAGCAAAGTAACTAAAGATTTGAGTGAGTTACTAAAGTTACGTATTGAATTACCTAAATAGTCCAGTGCTTGAGAAACTGTTTCTTCTGTTCAGAAACAAATATGCTTATTTGTGTTTTTCAAAATCTATAGCAAGTGCTACAGTCGGACTGACACAATTTGATAAGTCTATTGAGGCTGACAGCTGAACTAAATTTGCAATTTGGTTCTAACAACCAATCTAATCAAGGTACGCAAAAACTTGTCATCAAATGCATACTTTATAAAATATGCAAATTTCTGATTTATTGCACTGGCTCAATTTTCTCTGGGGGGCGTCGAACCAGAGCCGTATTTCTTCATTAGCGGCCAATTAGGTGGCAGTTACGGGTGCCCTCAATCAACTGAGGATAACCTTCCTTCCCTAAGAGCTACCGTCCCAATCAAAGGATCAACAGATCACTATGCCATCAGTCATGGTGCCCATTGCCAAGGCTGCATAAGCATGCGAGGGTCTGAAAGAGTTAATGATGAAGAATGCCTTAAGAACTGTGATGATGTCATACAGACATGGAGGGAGAATGGTTTAAGATTTCAAAGGAGTAAGATCTACCATCTGGATCTTCCTCATACTCTCTGTAACAAAGTCTATCACATCTATGTAATTTTTATATAGTTTCTATTACGCTAACCACCATAGATACATAGGAAAGTAATGGCGCAGGGAGAGGCCATTCCTTCCCCCCCACGCTTTAATTGTGTTTGTGCCAGCCAAGAGAAAGAACCCAGCCACGGCCATCGATTTTAATCCCACCTTCTGGCACCAAGACTGTCATCTTTTAGGTTACAGCACTGAGGCCATACAGTCATAGAGTCATACAGCATTGAAACAGAATCTTCAGTCCAACTCATCCTCGCTGACCAGGTTTCCCAAACAGAACTAGTTCCATTTGCCTGCATTTGGTCCATGTACCGCTAAACCTTTCCTATTCACGTACCTGTCCAAACGTCTTTTAAATGTTGTAATTAAATAGATCCAGGATTTCTGCCTCAACCACCAAATCCGGTAGTGAGTTCCAGAAACTCACCACATTCTGGATGAAACAGGTTTTCCTTATCTCTCCTCTAATCCTTCTAGCAATCATCTGAAATATGCGTCCCCGCGGTAATTAACCTCTCCACCCAGGGAAATAAGTCTTTCCTGTCTACACTGTTGAGGCCCTTCACTTTGTATGCTCACCTTGGCAGGAAAATAACCCAAATCTATTTAGCTTTTCTTCATAGCTGCAACAATCAAGCCCTGGCAGCGTTCTTGTAAATCTCTTCTATATTGTCTCCAGAGCAATTATCTTCTTCCCATAATGTGGTGACCAAAATCGTGCATAAAACCCTAGCTTGACCTGACTGGCATTTTGTACAGTTCCAACAATACGCCCCTGTTTTTGTGTTCAATACTTTGTTCAGTAAAGGAAAGCATTCTATGTGTATGGTTTTTTAACCACCTTATCTACATTTCAGGACCAATGGAGATATACATCAATTGTTTCCCACTACCCCTATCCTCTCAATATACTCCCGTTTATTGTCTATTCTCCAGCACTGTTTGCCTTCCCCAAAAACATTATGTCATACTTCTCCAGTTTGCCATTTTTGCACCCACTCAACCAAGCTATTGATATCACCTACCTGGCTGATTTTTGTTTCACTTGCAAATTTTCCAGTCACGCCTCCCACATTTAAGTCCACGTACTTAATCTATACAGCAAACAGCAAAATGCCTAACACTGAGCACTGAGGAACACTGATGGAAACCATTTTTCATTCACCAGAACACCTGTCGACAATTGCCCTTTGTTTCCAATTGCTGAAACAATTATAAATCCGTGTATATCACCACATTTCCCTGTATCCCATGGGCTTTTATTTTTCACAGCAGTCTGCCTTGTGGGATTTTGTCAAAAACATCTTAGGAAAATCCATGTAGATAACGTACACTACATTACACTGATCAATAAAATTAATAAGAGCCAACTTTCTGTTAACTAAGCCATGTTGACTATTACTGATTAATCCAAGCCTTTCTGTTTATCCTGTCTCTCAGGATCGATCCTAGTAATTTTCTCATCACCAAAGTGGGGCTAGCAGTTTATACTTATTTGGCCTAAACTTCACATCCATTTGAAATAAAGGTGTAACATTTTGTTTATGGCTAAAGGCTCTGGTCATCACATGGCCAGGTGATTTTCCTCTGAACCAAGAAATTTCGGTATATCACTACCAGAAAAGAGGATGGTGACAACAAATGTATCAGATACAACATCATGCGATTTCATTCTACTAAAGAGCCGCAGGGGGAGGGTGCCTCAGTGGCTGGATATCCTTGAAACCAGGTTGGGTCATGGTCAGGACCGCACAGGTCTGGAGGGTAGATCAGAAGAGGTTGCAGAGCACAATGCGACACTGTTTCCCTAGGGTGGCCATTGCATCATTCATAGCCTAAAGAGTGCCCAAAAAGGAAGATCTTGCTCTAGATCCTGTTGCCACATAATGGCAGCACCAATCCTCCCATAAGCTAACTTGGTCAAAAAGCCTACAAAGGCAGAGGTACCCCTTTGTTGCTGACCTGAGTGGCTTAGTTGGTCTTCATTGAGTGAGTGGCTGTCGTGACAGAATGACATTGAGCTCTTGTCCTAATGCATTCCCATACTATTTTACCAGCTTTCCCTCCTGCCAGCCTATCCCCAAAGAGCCTCAAAACTTCCAGTCACATGATTAACTTTCAATTAACAGTACAAACTGTTTTGCTTTCTGAAATCAGGCATCACCTTGGTATATTCTGGATTTTATTTATGTCTATCATGGTTGATTGCTGTCACCCTTCCAATTAGGTCACTTTTCTCACATACTCTTATGTGTCCCCACTGTATCATGCAGTTGCATTTACATAGTATTTTTTTGCCCCTGTTGAAACAGACATAATGATTTCAGGCTTCAACTCATAGAAAGAATGATTTCTAAGGACTGGATTTTAAGACAGTTCTGGGTCTGGAGTGAAAAGGATGGATAGGGAAGTTCACAGCACCATCTGACCTGTGTCCCAGTTTGCTGGCCCTTTCACACACACACCGCCACCCCCCACCACCCCACCCCGGTGACTTCCCCCATGGTAGGACATTGATGGGTGGGATGGGGGTTTGTTGGTCAGCTGGGATACCTGCCTCTAAGTGGTGTGTCACCAACTGAGCTGTTTAAGAGCCTCTAAAGGCCTGTTGTCAGAGGCTGATCAGGAATTTCCCTGTTAGATCGCAGTAGAAACAATGTGGTGCAGCTGCCTGGAAATGGCCCCTTGGTTTGTTGGCTTGAGAGGGCCAGCAAGCTTCAAGACTCTGCACATACCAGAATTCAGCAGAAAACACTTGTTTTTATTTTAAATTTGAAAAATAAATTAGAGAGAGTGTGACTGCCATTATGAGTACCCTCTCCTTTACTTATGTGTCATGATTTCCTACTGCTGCAGTCAATCTGGAGGTCATTTAGCCCTCCCACTTCAAGGACATGACTGTTGTCTTTCACTGGATGGTGATTCCACTCTCTAGACATTAATTGGCCAATTTGATGAAAATCACATTACATGTCTGTTGGTCACACTGGGCTTGACATTGGAGTCTTGAACCCTGCAGAAAAATCCTATTCCTCCTCTCACTCTGGGTGAGGAAGTAGGGAGTAGGTGTCCAATCTGAATTTCCAATTCCATTCTCTCCAGTGCATACATCCCCCCTGTAACATTGACCTACTTTGCCCTACATCAGTATATTGTCTGTTCCAACCCTCAACATTTTTACCTAAAAGAATTTGACAGTTCAAATATTCTCCAGGCCAACTTCCCACCTTGCAGCCTCCAAAACACAAGGTTGTTCAAAACTCATCTACCTCCGCCCATCATTATTATGTTCTAATCTACATTGGCTTTCTGCAACACATGATTCTTCAAATTAATTCATGCTCTTCCTATCTGTTTAATCCACTCCAGCCCTACAATGCTCTGAGACATTCACGCTTTTCAATTTTGGACTCTTGTACAACCCTGATTATAATCACTGCACTATCAGCGGTTATGCTTCCTGTTGCTAGGGCCCGAACTTTGGAGTTGCTGTCTATATGTCTCTCTGCCCATCGACCTCAATCCCTTCTTTATGATGTAAAATAAAATATTCCTCTGGGACCAAATTCTCATTATTTCCCCTAATGAATCCTTACATGGCTTGATATCAAATTTTATGTGAAAATCGCTTGATAGGAGTAGCTTTCCACATTAAAATTACACTACAGATATAACCTATTAAGTTGTGTAACTGAAAAGTCTTATGTTAATTCTCAGTTTAAGTTACCACACAGGAGTGAAATGTGTTTGGTTAGTTGTCCAATTAATACACTGATAGGGAAGTCTCATTCAATTTAAAAGTGTGATGCTGGAGCCACCCTTTAACTGCCTAGTGAGTTATATTAAAATTGGAACTTAAATACAATGTCCAATTTAGAAAAACTGTGCGGGTTGGCTCATACCATCAGTCTGGGCAAGCAAAACACGGAATAAAATATGTAAGAAAGCATATTAACTAATCTGATAAACATTGCAGTATTGCTGTGAGGAAGTCAGCAAGTTTCAAATTCTTAATTTCGAAACCTTCTGGAGCCGCTTCTGGGAAATCTATGTCCAAGAAATTTTGTAAGTGGTTTGAACTGATTTACAACAGCAATTTTAATTTATGTTGATAATTTTATACGAAACCAATGCTCTTTTTCTAAACCAAGCTTATGTTCACTGTTCCACTTCAGTACTAACCATGTCAGAGTGTGTAGGTCAGGGAGAGGGCACCTACTTAGGAATTACGAACAGGAGTAAGCTATTAAGCTCCTCAGACTTGTTCTGCTATACCCTAATTCATTTTACCTAATTTGATCGACATCCCTTGATGTCTTTAAACAACAAACTAAAATTGATGATTTTATTGTCTTAAAATTTTCATTTGATGTGTGGGTACTAGACTTCCACTACCTTACGTGTGAAAAATGTTTCCTGAACTATAGGGACAGGCTGAATAGGCTGGGGCTCTTTTCCCTGGAGCATCGGAGGCTGAGGAGTGAGCTCATAGAGTTTTATAAAATCATGAGGGGTGTGGATAGGGTAAAAAGGCGGGCTCTTTTCCCCAGGGTGGGGGAGTCCACTAGAGGGCATAGGTTTAAGGTGAGAGGGAAAGATACAAAAGGAATAGAGTTCTGAGTGGGATGATCAGCCATGATTATATTGAATGACTGTGCAGGCTCGAAGTGCCGAATGGCCTACTCTTTTTCCTATTTTCTATGATTTCCTAATATTTGCTTCAAACATGGCAGACTGGGGAAAATCAGCATCCTATTCTGCAGCCAAGGCAGTGAAGGTCCTACTGAATTGGGTGGTGCAAATGTGGGACTTCCTTTATCCCCAGGATCAGCAGTAGAGGCCATTTGAGATGGTCATTGAGTACTGAGACAAAGAGAAATTTCTTCATTCAAAGGGTTGTGAATCTCTGCAATTCTCTGCCCAGAAAGCTGTAAATGTACAGTTGTTACATATATTCTGATGTAGGTCGATGCAGCTCTGGGTTCAAATGGAATTCAGTGATATGGTATCGTGCAGGAAGGTAAAATAATGGTAGAATATTGGTCATGACCCCGTTGAACAGTGGACCAAGTTCAAAGGGCCATATGACTTAGTCCAGCTCCTATTTCTTGAGTTCATGCATTGTAATTTGCACAGTCTTGGAAAATGAAAAATAAAATCTTCATTTTCAGGTACTTCTCAAAACTGAATTGTAAGGTTTGGAATGTAGCTACCCCTGATCCTACAAATACTGCCTCGGCTATATAGAAGTCACAAACTGGGGACCAATGAAACAGGAAAATTTCCACTCATTCACATTCCTTCAAGATTTCAAAAAAGAAAGGAATACAGTGCATTTACAGTTTTTTTTAACCAACCCGTTCAGACATGTTATGAAACATATCCAAGGCAGTTGGAACTTGGACCTCTAGTGCTTCACCTTCTGGCCTGGAGAGAGGGATACCACCACTTTGCCACAAAATCCATATAATGCGCATTTATATAGTGTCTTTCCTGACTCCTGGAATGCACCAAAGCCAATCAATTACTTTTGAAATGTGGCCACTTATTTTGTAGGAGTTAAACGATCAATTAAAATTTTGTTTGTGTTGAATGATAGATAAATGTTGGTGACCACACTGGGAAACTCCCTTACTCATTGCTGAATATTGTAATATGACCTTTTACACACCAGCTGAAAGAGCATAAGAAATAAGAAGAGGAGTAGGCTGTTTGGTTCCTCGAGTTTGCTCTCCATTCAGTATGACCATGGCTGATCCAATACTCCTCACATCCACTTTCCTGCCCTTTTCCTTGGCTTTCCTACAGACAAATAACATATCTATCTCAGCCTTATATATACACACAGACTCTACCACACAACTCTCCATAGCAAAGAGTTCCAAAGATTCACAACTTTCTGCGAGAAGACATTCCTCTACATCACAATCTTAAATTGGTGCCCCTTTATTCTGAGACTGTGCCCTCTGGTCCTACATTTAAGTGCCACTGCTTTGATCCTGTGTCTTACCCATGCTTCCAGAAATATTACTTAAACGTGAAATTCCACTTTGTCCCTATCTAGCCTTGCAACTTAAAACCAATTTCCTTGCCTGGCAAACAGGTTCTATTAATGATGTGAGATAAGGGTCTAGGCCCGAAACGTCACGCTTTCCTGCTCCTATGATGCTGCTTGGCCTGCTGTGTTCATCCAGCTCCACACCTTGTTATCTCTATTCATGATAACAAGCATGGGGCTGGATGAACACAGCAGGTCAAGCAGCATCATAGGAGCAGGAAATCTTGACGTTTCGGGCCTAAACCCTTCATCAGAAATGGGGGAGGGGAAGAGGGTTCTGAAATAAATAGGGAGAGAGGGGGAGGCGGATAGAGGATGGATAGAGGAGAGGATAGGTGGAGAGGAGGCAGACAAGTCGAAGAGGCGGGGATGGAGCCAGTAA
>JAHRHZ010000073.1:14750682-14767510 GCA_024137785.1 Ginglymostoma cirratum | reverse complement strand
CCTCCCCCTCTCTCCCTATTTATTTCAGAACCCTCTTCCCCTCCCCCATTTCTGATGAAGGGTTTAGGCCCGAAACGTCAAGTTTTCCTGCTCCTATGATGCTGCTTGACCTGCTGTGTTCATCCAGCCCCATGCTTGTTATCTCGGATTCTCCAGCATCTGCAGTACCTTTTATCTCTATTCATGATATTTGTTTGTGTAAAATATAAAATCAGACTCTGGAAATCTGAAACTAAAACAAGAAATGCTGGAAATGCTTAGCAGGTTCATTAGCAACTATGGAGAAAAACAATTGTTGGTTCAGGTCAATGACCTTTCATCAGATTTGGATGTATTCTTTTCTCCTACTTAACACTGACCATCAAGCAGTTCACCTGTAAAAACAATGGTGAGCAATCACAAGAAAAAAACTATTCAAGCTTTTGAGCTTTTTAAGAAGCTCAGTGTCAATGGGATCCATGACAGTTTGGCAAATTGGATCCAAAATTAGTTTAATGGCAGGAAGTAGAGGGTAATATTTAAGGGGTGTTTTTGGGACTGGGACGGAAAGCTTGCATCCTACGGCATACTACAGGGTTCAGTGATGGGGCTCTTGTTGGTCGCAATGTACACTAATGATTTGGACATGAAAGTAGGTGGTTTTGTCAGTAAGTTCCCATTTGATATGGAAATTGGTGGTGTGGTAAAGGAGAAGGAAAGCCTTAGACAAGATCGTCAGATTAACTGATTCATGGCAAATGAAATTTAATCCTAGAAAGTGTGAGACAATGTATTCTGGAAGGACTGACCAGGTAAGGGAGCACATGATGAATAATAAGACCCTAAGGTGTATGGAGGATCAGAGGGACAGTGGAGTGAATATGCATAGATCCTTTAAGGCAGCTAAGTAAGTAGGTAAGTTAGTTAGGAAGGCATACAGGATACTCACCTTTTATCAGTCGAGGCATTGAATAGAAGAGCAAGGAAGTTATGATGGAGCTGTGTATAATGTTAGGTAGGACACGGCTGGAGTGCTGTGTGCAGTTCTGGTCACACACTAGAGAGGGTGCAGAAAAGATTCACCAGAATGTATTGTGGGTTTGAGTGATTCAGTCATGAAGAGAGTCTTGATTGGCTGAGGTTGTTTTCCTCAGAACAGAGCAGGCTGGTTTGGGATCTGATTAAGGTGTACAAAGTTCTAAAGGGAGACAGGGAGAAATTTCCCCCATTGTAGAGAGGATCAGTAACCAGGTTGACACAGTTTTAAGGAAATGAGCAGAGGCTTAGAGGGGATTTGAGGAAACAATTTTCACTCAGAGGGCCCAGCTTGTTTCCGCCTCCCGAACCTGTCCTTCTTCCCACCTATCCATTCCTCCCACCTCAAGCCCCACCCCCATCTCCTACCTACTAACCTCATCCCGCCCCCCTTGACCTGTCCATCCTCCCTGGACTGACATATCCCCCACCTAAATCCCCACCTACATTCACCCTCACTGGCTCTAACCCCGCGTCTTTGACCTGTCTGTCTCCTCTCAACCTAACTTCTCCTTTATCCATCATCTATCCGCCTCCCCCCTCTCCCTATTTATTTCAGAATCCCCTTCCCCTCCCCCATTTCTGAAGAAGGGTCTAGACCCGAAACATCAGCTTTCCTGCTCCTCTGATGCTGCTTGGCCTGCTGTGTTCATCCAGCTCTACACCTTGTTATCTCTCCTCACTCAGAGGGTGATAGTTATCTGGAATCCACTGTCTAAAAGGGTGGTAAGAGGTGGGAACCCAATGACATTTCAAAGTATTTAGATGCGCACTTGTAACAACACAGAATATAAGGTTATGGGCCAAGTGCTGGAAAATAAGATGAGAAAAGATAGATACTTGATGAACAGCACAGAAATTATGTGCCAGGTTTTCCACCCAGGGTAAATCAGTCTGAACCACCTGGAGGAGTGCACAGCACTATAGGAAGAAAGCCTTTGATCTTCTTCAATCCAACATTGTAATCCATCATCTTCTAATAGATACTTCACACTCATTCTATCTCTGCTACAGTACTCACCTACCTTCGAGGCTTATGCTCTGCCATTCTCATTATTACCTACAATATAGTCCATCACTCGTTATCACCCCGAACAGGACAAATCCTACATACTCTCTGGTCTGCCTGCTCACTCACTTGAATTCCTGCTGTTCACGTACTTTGCCAAGAGCTCCTAAGTGGTGGTTATCTCCTTGGCTTAACTGAGGCCTACTGACTACCATTGGCAGCTTCCTGGCTTTGTGTCTGTGATAAGTGACAAGGCAAGTCAAAAGTAACATGAGCTTCATATCTCTGGCTGAGCAAACAAAGTGAAAAGGGCAAGATAAGGCAATACAAGGCTGAGATGCTGTGAGCACCCAGATAGACTCAGAATAATTAAGCACTAAGGCGGCAAATGAAAAGCCCAGAGGTGCAGCTCAGTCTAGTCCTAGAGGCAGGTGCATGTTCCTGAGCACACAGTGTCCTTGCTGCTGCAATAAAATCATGGTTCCCAGTGCAGCCTGAAGTGCAGCATTGAAGTGTAGAAGTGTATTGTAAGTGGATTAGAGATGCGCATGAAGGTTTTTAAGAGGTGGGCTGATGTAAGATGCTAATGTCTGTGGATACAGTCAATGCCCACGGATGATTTCTTGAGTTGCTGGTTTCCCATTTCCAACATGGAAGTCTGATCAGATGATTGTGGAATCATTTGCCACTTATCTCATTTACTGCTTATGCTGTTTAACATACAAGTAGTCCTGTTTGTAGCTCTTCCAGGTTGACGCCTCAGTTTTAGGTAGGTCTGATCTGCTCTTGCTACGACCTCCTGCACTCTCCATTAAATCAGAGTTGATGCCTTATTTGATCATTATGGTTGAGTGGAGGATATGCCGGGCCGTGAGGTTGCAGATCATGTTAGAGTGCTGATGGCCTGCAGCACCTCACGGATACCCAGTCTTGAATTGCTAGGTCTGATCAAAGCCTATCATATTTCATACCATGGTAGTGCCATACAGCACAATAGAAGGTATCCTCAATGTGAAGACAGGACTTCATCTTCAGAAGGACTGTAGTGGTCACTCTTACCAATACTGTCATGGACAGATACATCTGCAGCTGGTAGATTGGTAAGGATGAGGTCAGTATGTTTTTTCCCTCTTGTTGGTTCCTTCACCACTGGCTACAGATCCAGTCTATTAGCTTTAGAAGCTTTTTGTCTGAACACTGCCTTTATTTGCACTGAAGATGCTGGCTACATGTTTTGGTCATCTTATGTAACTGAGTGGTTAAGTGCATTATTAATGCCAACAAGAGTTTTTTCATTGTTTATTCTTCCCATTCAGTATTGTGATGGATTAATTCTAGAGGCTGATTGAGTATCGCAATCAATTATTATGGATTAGGCTTCATTAATTTTAAATAAAATACAATAGAGTCAAACTTGGCTTAATGAAATTCTATTTGCCTTGACTTGAAGATCTGCCCCAATATTTATGAAATAAAAACAGAAAATACTAGAAATACTACTACAAGTTGCTCAGCATTTGCATTGAGATAAAAAAAAAGACTAGTTATGATATTTTGGAAGTAAACTCTGTCTATGGGCACATTTTAAATTTTTATTTCAGATTTTCTGTTCTTGTAATTCGTTCAACATGTTATAGAATCATAGAATCTCTAATGTGAGTAAAAGCAATTCAAGGCACTGATAGATAAATTACAGAGGCTAGTTATTGTCTAATCAATTTGTTCAACTACATGGTACGACATACTGCTGAGCAAGAGGAACCCAGACCCAGATGTCCGGGTTCAGAGCTAGGGACACTACCATTGCACCACAAGGGAACTCAAATTACAAAAGATAAATAAACTTTGATAATGATGCAATTCAGCACGTAATGCTAAAACCCATTGGGCCATGGGGAAGTATCATTCATGATCATTAATGCATTGCAATTATTGCCAAAATCCAGGACCAAACCAGATGTCTCTACATCTTCAGTCAAATATGCTCCCAACTGAACTATTTCAGCAGGGCTTGAAAGTGACAAACCTTTAGTGCCTGGGTGGTCTCAAACTACCAAACTTTCAGTTAACAGCTGAATGTGCTGACCAATTGCACCACAGAGACTGGCACTATTGCATGGTGACCCCTATATTCACAGATACTTGTAATCAACTGTTGAGGCATGATGCACATTGGGGCAGATGGGGCTTGAACCCAGACTTCCTGGCCCCAGGCATAGGGACACTACTACAACTCCACCAAACACACCATGTTTTAAATCCATGTACTAATCACATCCCGAATATCGATGACTGGTGGGATTCAAACCCAGACCTCCAGATCATCACTTGTGTCTCTGGATAAACAGTTTAATGATAATACCACTCGGACATTTCCACCTGATGGAGTCACAAGTGTATTGCATACATCACTCAACTGCCTCAATTTGTTGCATCATGTCAGTGCTGAGGAAATACTGCATGCCTTCAAAGGGAAGAGTAATAGGTGGAGAGAAAGGACAATTACATTTTCAATCGGCTGAGGAATAATTGGTTAAACTCCTGAAACTTGGGATAATGGTTTTAAGAACAACAATGTGTAGATTGTAGATTTCAGAATTCTGCATTTTAAGACGTGTTCATTAAAATGACAATACCCTGCATTTGGCATGCAAGAATAAAACAGACAGTTCCCTCTAGCTTCTAAGCAGAAACACTCCATCCTCGCTGGAAATGTACCGGTCACCTCACTATAAGATTGTATAATTTCCTTCAAACTGGGGCTCCAGCATTTTGTTGGCTGGGACTGCATGTAGTCCCAGCAATTGCCGCCTCTGTGGTAGCTCTGTGGGGATTACAGAGCTGCTAGCCAATCTCATTGGCACGAAACTCTGAGACAGGACCCCTGCTCAATTGAGGAGTAGAAAACCTACCTCCAACCAATTAACGTTCCTTGGAGCAGTAAATCGTTCCGGGGATACTTAAATGGCTGATGGTTTGGCAAGCCCCTCCATTGGAAAAATTCAGCTGCATATGTGGGGCACTGAGGTCCCATGATTCACATTTGTTTAACCTTCATGAAACCCATAAATGTCCACATCTATGAATTTGAAAAAAACATATTCAAGAGCTGGCTATCCTTTTGTTTCTTGTTGCAATGTTTAATTGGGCTTGTGAAGGAATCCTTACTTCCACTTATCACACAAATGCTTCATTTTCTAACACTAGGCATAAATATATTTGCAATGAATACTTCAATAAAAATGCTGACAGACAAGTTTACTTAATACAGATTATTTGATCAAAATTAAATATTTTCTTTTCTGGCAGACACACATTGACATTGTGCACAATGGCCAGAGTCTCTAAGTTTATGTCAGTATGCATATGTTTCTCACATTACCAAGAAACATTCCTGGCTGTTAGTAGCTACATCTGCTGTAGAAGTTATGTGAAGATATAGAGGTGCTGAAATACCCTACATTAGTAACAGACAGATGTACCTGTTTCATGGTCTTCAACGTTTTATTTTTATGCTAGTACAGATGAATAGTTTAAAGAAGCACAATCACGATCAAGCAATGTTACATTTCAACAGCTTACAAGACCAATTTACATGACATCCACAGACAATGTTAGGCTCATGACACAAAAATATTTTTCTCTATCTCTTTAATGTGCTTGCTGTTTACCATCTTTGTTTGATTTCCTTTCTGATTATTTTGTTGTGCTGCCTTGGGTGAATATGATAGTAACTTTTGATTGCATCTTTTATTTGGTAAGTTTGTATTTTTTTTATTATTTAGAGGTTGTTTACATTTTTAGCTCTCCATTTGTGTCCATTTTGCTTTCCATTTCTCTTTTCTGATATTTATTGCAAGTTACTGGCAGCTGAGAAAATAATTCCACCAAGTACTTAAGAAATGTGTACCACTGGAACCTGGTATTAGTTCAAATGCTGATAACAAGTGGAGAAAGGTGCTTGCACAAAGCCTTCAGCGGAAGAGATGCTCAATCTTTTTAAACAGAATAGAATTATTACATAGTACTCAATGGCTCGTTACATTATATCTGAGTTACTTCAAAGACCCTTTTGTGGGGCTATCAGCGTAGACTTAAAGGTAAACACACATTACCATTTAGTTATATGGAGGTTGGTTTTATAACAACCACAACCAAATTAGTAACAAATGAGTTACCTCCTTCCGGTCCTTTACATCCTAAGGGGCATAACTATGATGTCAGTTAGCCCTTTGATATTATAGCTGGCTTATACAGTCATTAATATGTTTAATTGTTTATTGTTTATTACCATTCAAAGGACAAGCAAAAGCTCTCCATTTGCCTCTGAACATTTTTAGATGAAACCCAGAAGTGAGTAGGATCATGTCAGACTCCTGACCCAACATCACCCTTGGGGAATGTGCCTCCTTCCAGACACCTGAGTCCACCTTCTTTTCACTAGAAAAGCTCCAAACCCCACCTTCACAACAGCATTCAACAATCTGTTTAAAATAGGGAATGTGATTTACGGTATTAAAGGTCCTAATTGCAGCCAGGAAGGAACTTTCTTCAATACACTTGCAGGACATGGGTATTGCTGGCTGGGCCAGCACTTATTGTCTATCCCTAGTTTCCCTTTAGAAGATGGTGGTTAGCTTCCTTCTTGAACTGCTGCCACCCATCTGCTGTCAGTAAATCCACAATGCCTTTAGGTAGGATGTTCCAGGATTTTGACCCAGGGATGCTGAAGGAACAATGATATATTTCCAAGTTGGGATGGTGAATGCCTTCGAGGGACATAAGGATGGTCATGCCAGCGTTGAACTTCACAACAATAGGGAAAGGTGGAAAAGCAATGGCAATTGGCGGCGGGTCTTGCTGTAAATGGTGAAAGAATACTTTCAATGCGTTCCTGGAGCAGCACAGCTCCTCCTCTTGTGCTCCACTAAAAACTGCAAGGCTAGTCTGAAAGGTCTGTTAGTGTAAGCTTTCCTGTGAGGTCTTCGTCTGCCTTGTTCATTTTGCAGCTAGAAGTTCTCTGCCCTGCCTGATGTTGCTGTTCCAGTTTCAACATCAGGGACCTTAATATCTCTGTTGCCAAACCATTTTACCAGTTGCCAGTTGGTTTTTGTTTTATTTCAAAAATGTAGTTTGTTCATAAAGAAACTTTATATACGTACATAGTCATTGGAGAAGTCTAATTCAGTACACAGTCTTTCAATATTGAGAGCCAAAAGAAAACGAGTTCTTACATATACAAGACAATACTTACATATGTCTGAGTTACTGGGAGGGTCTGATAACTGAACAGAGCCCCCTTTATTTTGTTATGGAAACAATACTAGCAGTTGCTAAAGTTCTAAGTAAACAGAAGCTTTTATATTTCAGGACCAAAGTCACCTGAGGACCTCTTTCAACAATGCTGAAAATGGTGACTTTCTAATTTACATCAGCCAATAATCTGTGGGCAGATTATAAAACAATTTCTACCAACACAGAATGCAAATGGATTTAGCTGTTAAGCAAATTTGTAGACGTTACTTGTTTTAAATTTATTAATTTGCAGGATATGAGCATCACTGCCTAGGCCAGCATTTATTGCTCACCCCTTGAACCCTTTGAGAAATGGTGGTGAACTGCCTTCTTGTACTGTGCAGTCCGTGTGGTATATCCTCTCAGTGCTGTTAGGCAGTGAGTTCCTGGATTTTGACCCAACAAAAAAGAAGAAACCCTGACGCTGTTGCAAGTTAGGTTGGAGTGTGGCTTGGAGGTCTACACACAGGAGATGGTGTTCCTGTGCGTCGGTTGTAGTTGCTTTTCAAGGTGGCAGAGATCATGGGTTTGAAAGGTTCTATTGAACAAGCCTCGGGTGAGTTGCTGCAGTACACCTCGGGGCACATATGTTGCCATTGTGCATCAATGGCGGAGGAAGTGAAGGTTTATGGTGGTGAATGGGGTGCTAGATAAGTGGACTGTTTTGTCCTACATTCAAGTTTCGTGAATGTTATTGTTATGCTCCTGTAGATGTTTATTGGGCAGAAACATTAGCTGTCTTATTCAAGACTTGCTCAAAAGTTACATGGGCTGACATCTGGTATGATTTCAGCACAATTTTCTTTCCAACTTGCGTGATGTGACTACCCTATTTATATTAGAAACAGAGTGGTAGGCAGACTTAACACTTCCCTCAACAGTAGTTTCAGTACAAAAGCAGTGAAATATGCAATGATATTGCCAGAAACTTCCTGGCACTCCAGTCTTTAACAAGTGAACAATTTTGTTTAAACTACAAGATCACTGGCAGCTGCCAGCTCTGGTTTTGTCATGAAAATTGGCCAGAGACAAATGATACAACAAAGTTCTTTGGTATCACTGCATGAACTCACCTAGACCTAAAATAAATTCTTCACTGGATCAGAAAGTTTCAGCTTATGGTTTTGTTCTAATGCTTCGTATCACAACGGCATGATTATTAATGCCCTCAGTTCCTCATAAGTGGTTGGATCTATCTCCAGGTCCTGACACCAATGGTATTTGAGGTGCACCCCACCTATGAGGTTGTAGACATGCTCGCCGAGCCGGTGGGTTTAGTTGCAAACATTTCATCATTTTGCTAGGTAACACTGTCAGTGCTCCTCCGGTGAAGTGTCAGTGTTCTGTCCTGCTTGTTATTTATATGCCTCGGTTTGCTGGGATGATTGGTATTATTTCAGGTTTTGTTTCTCAGTGGTTTGTACACAGGGTCTAATTCAATGTGTGTGCTGTTGGAGTTCCAGTTGGAATACCAGAGCTCCCTGGCATGTCTCTGTTTGGCTTGTGCGATTATGGATGTGTTGTGTCAGTCAAATTCAGGCCCCTCGTTGTCCCTGTATAGTGAGACAAGTGAGAATTGGTTGTGTCTCTTGGTGGCTAGTTGGAGTTCATGTATCCATATTGTCAATTTTCTTCCAGTTTGGCCTATGTAGTGTTCCTCACAGTCCTTGTGTAAGATTTTATATATTACCCCAGTTTTGCTGGTTTTGGGTATGGGAACCTTTATATTCATTAGTAGCTGTGGTAGGGTGGTCATTGCTTTGTAGGCTACTACTCTGATACCTAGGGGTCTGAATAGTCTGTAGTCATGTCTGAAATGTCCTTGATGTACAGTAGGGTGAAAAGTGATTCTGGTCATGTTGTGTCTTCCTGTTATATCTCAGATGTAACCGTGATTGTGCTTTTCGGGTATCTATTACTTTTGAAGACTCCTTATAGGTGCTCCTGTTCAGCTTTGTGTAGTTCCAGGTAGTTGCAATGTGTTGTGGCTCATTTAAATAGTGCCCTGATGCAGCTCTGTTTGTGGGTGTTGGGGTGGTTGCTAGTGTAATTGAGTATTTGCTCCATATGTGTGGCCTTTGTATATACACTAGACTGGAGTTCCCCGTTGTTTTTGCATTCTACCATTATATCCAGGCAAGGTAGTCAGTCGTCGTTCTCTTCTTCTTTTGTGAGTTTTATCCTGGTGAGGATGCTGTTTATGTGTTAGTGGGGTTTTTTTTCCAGTTTGGTGTGTTTAAAAATCACAAATGTGTCATCTACATATCGGACCCAAAGTTTGGGTTGTATAGTGGGGATACCTGTCCTTTCTAACCTTTGCATTACTGCTTCCGCAATCAGTCCTGATATTGGGGATCCCACTGGTGTTCTGTTGATTTGTTTGTAAATGTTATCACTGAAATTGAAGTGGGTTGTGAGGCAAAAATCTAGTAGTTTTGTGGTGGTGTTCTTATTGATGTTATTGGTGTCCTCGGTTGTCTGCTTACTTGATTCGTCTAGCGGTCTGGCAATTGTTTCATTGGCTAGGTTGATATTTGTAAACCCAGGACGACCCTTCCTGGACGTAATGCAAGAACGCAAAAACAATGGGGAACTCCAGACTAGCATATACACAAAGGCCATAAGGAGCAAATACTCAATTACACTAGCAACCACCCCAGCTCCCACAAACACAGCTACATCAGGACACTATTTAAAAGAACCACAATGCACTGCAGCAATTTGGAGCTACATAAAGCAGAAGAGCAACTCTTATACGTAGTCTTCAAAAGAAATGGATACCCAAGAAGCTCAATCCACTTACCTCCAAGACAGACCACAAAAGGAAGACGCAACACGACCAGAATCACTAATCACCCTACTGTACATCAAGGACATTTCAGAGATGACCACAAGACTACTCAGGCCCCTAGACATCAGTGTAGCCCACAACCCGACAACCACCCTACCACAGCTACTGACGAACGTTAAGGATGCCATGCCCAAAACTGGGGTAATATACAAAATACCATGCGAGGACTGTGAGAAACACTACATCGGCCAAACTGGAAGAAAATTGACAATATGGATACATGAACACCAACTAGCCACCAAGAGACACGACCAATTCTCACTTGTCTCACCACACACGGACGATGAGGGACAGCACATCAACAATTGCACAAGCTAAACTGAGACACGCCAGAGAATTCCTGGAGGCCTGGTATTCCATCAACTAACACATTGAATTAGACCTGGTGTACTAAGAAACAGAACTGGAAGTGCTACCAATCACCCAAACTAACCCAGGCATATAAATAATAAGGGGCACAGGAAACCATTGCTTCATGGGAGGTGCACTGGCGATGTTACCTAGCAGGGTGACGAAACATTTGCAACCAAACCCACCAGCTCGGCGAGCATATCTACAACCTCATCCACTACTTGAGCTACAAATCTTCTTGAAAACTTTATGCACCCCACCTATTCAGCCAAATAAAAGGCCACCTAAAAATCCTATTCCGTCAAGGACAGTAGGCCAATTCTGCAAATGGAAAGGACATTTGAATCAGTCAAGGTCCTGGTCGACAGGCAATCCCAGTGGAAGCAGTGACAATATCAATGTAAAACACTACTGACGTAGATTGTGGCCTTGCAAGAATGCCTCGTTATGATGATGTACTCTGACGATTACGTAAAAAAAAGCTTAACACGCACTGTGACCACTGCTTTTATGTCCTCATTATGATGGGCATAACTCAGCAGGCAAGTCCCTACAAGCACCTCCAAGCTTTGTCTTCAATGAGTGGCCTGCCCACACTCAGGAAGCTCCCAGCAAAATTTTTGAAATCTGGTCAACAAATTTTACTCGCAGTGGGCACCAGATTGGCGTTGATCAGCTACCCACCACTGGAAAAGTATTAATGGCTCCCCGCTTTCAATTTATAGAATGTCTTTGCACATGACAAGCTCAAGAAGTCAAAATTGAGAACCTGGACCGTTACAGTATTGGATACACTTGCGGTGCCTTTCTGGTATGGGATGTCATACTGTTGACTTTGACTTTGTGGCTGTCAGCATACACACAAAATCAAGCAATAAAAATTTTACATCTGTAATTCCAAATGTGAGATCTTATAACACAGTGGCATCCCTACCTCTGAGCCAAAAGCTTTGGATTTCATCATCTCCAGGAATTGATGGCCACAGAATCTGCATTCATAACACAATGAAACAGGTTTCAGTTTCAATATGCATATCCTTCCATACACGCCAATGACAAATGGTAAATGAGGAAGATTTTTATGGTCAGCTAGTTGATGGAAATAAATTTGGAGCCAATGTATTAACTATTCATAACGCTAGGACTGCAATATTCAGGTAAATGTGTATGGTGGCATAGCAACTCCTTGGCTCAGCTGCGGCTGGTGTGGATCAGATTGGTGCCAATTGGATTCAGTCACCATTCCAGCTGAAGTGCACTGAGACCTGCCCCTTTGTCATCAGCATGTGGAGATCACAGTGCCTTGGTTGGAATTGTCTTTGAACATAGCTGTTAGCAAAATATATGAATCTAAATGAAAAATTTAAGTCCATTCACTTGGTTCCATTGAGCAATTTGTTTCCTAAATCTTGGCTTTTCGAAACACCTTTATTCAAAACCTTTTAAGGTTTTCACTTCAAAATAAACATGATATTTTGTTTTAGCGTGAGTACAATTTTGCTAATGTTTTTTTGACAGCTGCTATAGTGCCATGGAAGTTTTCCACCAGCTGTTTTCATTTTAAAACTTAACAAACCCTTGTATTTAATCGCACAAGATGACCTATAATTGTGAGCAGTATTTTCCCATTAATTAATGAATCAAGTAATCATTTCCATATCCTCCCAGTTTTCTGAGCAATTTCTCAAGATGAATGGCACAATCTCAAGGGTCATTTCTTACCCATATTCAAAAACAATGAGACGTTTTTGGTCTTGTTTTTATTACGCTCAGAGAGTGACCTATTTTCTAACTGAATAAAAGAAAAATTACCTCAACTCAGGAATTAGAATAATAATTGTTCAACATTACAGTAAATCATAGGTGATCCAACACACATTCATCAAATTTTGTCCATACTAACATTTGTGATTTCTTTTTAAAAAGGCAACAACCTTAATCATTATTTTTAATTGGAAATATTACCAGTAACTGGAGCGTTCCACCCACTTATTAGGTTTAGCTGCTTCCAACATTTGTTCAAATATTTTGAGAGTATTGACGAACATGACTGAAATATTTGTACATATTTGGAAGGAAATAATAAAAATTTGCAGTATATGGTAACTTCCTCCTCCTCAGGACATTCTAAAGCGCGTCACAACCTCTGAAGTGCTTGTGAAGTATAATCACTTTGGCAATGAAGGAAGGAAGCATCCAACATGCACACAGTAGGATCTCACTAGCAGCAATGTGATAATGGCCACCTATTCTGTGTTTTTGTTACGTATATTGAGGGATAAATATTTGTCACAATAGCAGGGACAATTCCTTAGTAGGGTCAAGGGGCCAAATTGCCTACCCCCGCTCTGGATTCTTATAGGATGTTGTATGTCCTCTTTAGGTATTATAGGTTTGAAATCCATCAGATGATCTTAAGTGGATTTTTTTTATTCACTCATGCAATGTGGGCATCACTGGCTGGCCAGCTTTTATTACCTGTCCCTAGTTGCCCTTGAGAAAGTGGTGGTGAGCTGCCTTCTCAAACTGCTGCAGTCATGTGCTGTAGGTAGACAATGCTCTTAATTCCAGGATTTTGACCCAGTGACAGTGAATTAATGACAATATAGCTCCAAGTCAGGATGGTGAGTGGCTTGGAGGGGAACTTACAGGTGGTGGTGTTCCTATATAACTGCTTCCCTTGTCCTTCTGGATAGAAATGAGTTTGGAAGGTGCTGTCTGAGAAGGAATTTCTGCAGTGCATCTTACGGGTGGACACACTGCTGCTACTGAGCGTCGGTGGTGGAGGGAGTACATGCTTTTGGATGTGGTGCCGATTAAGTGGGTTGCTTTGTCCTGGATGGTGTCAAGCTTCTTGAGTACTGTTGGAGGTGCACTCATCCAGGCAAGTAGGGAGCATTCCATCACATTTCTGACTTGTGCCTTGTAGATGGTGGACATGTTTTGCGAGTCAAGAGGTGGGTTATTCGCTGCAGTATTCCTAGCATCTGACCTCTCTTGTAGATACTGTACTTATATGGCAGTTCTGGTTGAGCTTCTGATCAATGGTAAACCCAAGGATGTTGATAGTGGAGAATTTAGTGATGCTAACACCACTGGAGGTCAAGGGGCAGTAGTTACATTGTCTCTTATTGGAGGTAGTCATTGTCTGACATTTGTGTGGCAAATATGTTAATTGCCACTTGTTAATCCAAGCCTGGATATTACCCAGACCTTGTTGTATTTGATCATGAACTGCTTCAGTATCTGAGGAGCCATGAATGGTGCTGAACATCATGCACTCATTGGCATTGATCCCCACTTATGACCTTGTGATGGAGTGAAGGTCATTGTCGAGCATCTAAAGGTGGTTCGGTCTAGGACACCACCATGAGGAATTTCTGCAGCGATGTCCTGGAGCTGAGAATCTGGCCACAGCCATCTTCCAATGTGTCGGGTATGATTCAAACCAGTAGAGAGTTTGTCCCTGATACCTACTGATTCCAGTTTTGCTAGGGGTCCTTGATGCCACACTTGGTTGAATGCCACCTCACCTCTCGAATTCAGCTTTTCATCCATGTTTGAACCAAGTCCGTAATGAAGCAAGGAGCTGAGTGGCCCTGATGGAACACAGACTGGGCATCACTGAGCAGGTTGTTGCTGAGCAAGTGCTCTTTGATAGCACTGTTGATGACACCTTATATCAATTTATTGATGATCAAGATAGTCTGATGGGGCTGTAATTGGCCAGGTTGGATTTGTCACTTTTTTTGTGTACAGGATATACTCTGACAATTGTCCACATTGTTGGATAGATACCAGTGTTGTAGATGTACCAGAACGGCTTGGCTATGGGAGTGGCAAGTTCTGGAGCCCAAGTCTTCAGTACAATTGCTGGAATGTTGATGGACCCCATTTCTTTTGCGGTGTCTAGACTCTCCAGAGATTTTTTAATATCACATTGGGTGAATCATATGGGTGAAGACTAGCATCTGTGATGATGAGAACCTCTGTTGGAGGCTGAAATGGATCTGCTACTTAGAACTTCAGGCCAAAAATGGATGTAAATACTTTAGTTTTATCTTTTCCACTGATGTTCTGGGCTTTCACCACCATTGAGGAAAGGGCAATTTGTACAGATTCCTCCTCCAGCACACTTAAGTGTTTAATTATCAGTTTATTTGTCCACCACCACTTGTAACTAGATGTGGCAGGACTACAGAAGTTGTCCTTTGGTTGTGGAATCACTGAGCTCTGACTATCACTTGTTACTGATACAGTTTGGCAAAGTCCAGCTTCATAGCTTCACCAGCTTCACCACATCATTTTTAGGGGTGCCTGGTGTTGCTCTTAGCATGCTTTTCTGCACTCTTTTTTGAATCAGGGATGATCCCTTGGCTTAATGGCAATGGTTGAATGGATGATTTGCTAGAGCATAAGCTTTCAGATTGTGTCTGAGCATAATTCTATTGTTGATGGCCGACTGTGCCTTGTCGTTGCCCAGTATTGAGTTACTAGATCTCTTCAAAGCATAGGGGTCATGCTGCACAACATGATGGAGGATATGTAAAAAAAAATGAAAGAACTGCAGATGCTGCAAATCAGGAACAAAAACAAAGTTGCTGGAAATGCTCAGCAGGTCTGGCAGCATCTGTGAAAGGAAAAACAGAGTTAATGTTTCGGGTCCTGTGATGCTTCCTCAGAACTGAGGAAGGGTCACGGGGCACGAAACATTAACTCTGTTTTTTCTTTCACAGATGCTGCCAGACATGATGGAGGATATCCTCAAAATGAAGACAGAGCTGTTTAAATCCCTCATGACTTGTACACTTCTATTAAATCTCCATTGGATTTTCTCTTCTCTAAGGAGAATAGTCTCAGCTTCTCCAATCAACCCCTGGAACCATTCTCATGACTCTATCTTCACATCCCTTCTAAATCATCATGCCAGAAATTGGATCTGATGCTCCAATTGAGGCCAAACCACTGTATTAAACACATTTATCATTACTTACTTGCCTTTGTGTTAAATGCCACTATTTATAAATCCCATGATGCTGTATGTTAACCTTTTTCTCAACTTGCTCAGCACTCTTCAATAATTTATATATTTATACTTCAGTTACTCTGCCCAAGTACCCATTTTGGAATTGTAACCTTTATTGTAAATTGCACTACCCAATTTTTATTACCAAAATAAATTATTTCACATTTCTGAGCATTAAATTTTATTCCTCATTTATCCACCTATTTACCAACCCTTCTCTGTCCTTTCGAAGTTTATCACTACTCTCCTCACAGTTCACAATGTTTCAGCAATATTAAAATCATGCCCAAGTGCCCTTCTTATGTGATAAATACGTATCAAGAGAAACAGAGGTCCTAACACCAAGACCAGGTGCCTAATACCAGTATCTGCAAAACACCATCACACACCTTTTTCCAGTCTGGGAAGTAATGGTTCACAGCCACATTCAGTTTCCTCTCTCAACCAAATTTGTAGCCATATTACTGCTGTCCTTTTTATTCCATGAGTTCAAATCTTGCTTATAATTCTGTTATATCAACTGCTTTTTGGAACAAATTCACGACATCAACCACCTATACAACAGTCTGTACAACTGTTCATCCTGCTGAATGAGCTCTCTCTATTATTACACAATACAAATAGAATTTTTGCCACTATTTCATCACGGTGGGATCCACAGGGCCTGCTTGGTCTATTTTGGTGGAGGAAATTACTTGGTAGTCTAATGTGAAAAGGGTTATGTTTTAAGCAAGATGCTTTTTTTTTTAGCATGATACAAGTAACTGTGATGTGATGGACAATTTACAGTCAATGACAAAGTCCCAAGTGATTGATCTTGATGCCAGAAGATCCAAATCTCTTTTCTCATCTTCACCATATGACATCATCATAACCAATTGTACTTAAGATACTCCACTTTAGTAAATGGATGTTCATATTTTAATTGCACCAACTAAACAACAGTCTTTCAAAGAGAGTTGCTTTATAAATTCTGTTTCTTACTTTGATCCTTTGAAGTCCATTAGAATAGTCCTGTTTGTGAAGAGGACATTGCAAGGCTACAAATGCAGATAGATAAATTGATTGAGTAGGAAAAGGTCCAGCAAAAAGAGTATAATACAGGAAAATGAGAAATTGCCCATTTTGGCAGGAAAATTAAAAAGGAAAACGTACCCAATATTGTATCAGAGATAAAAGGTACTGCAGATGCTGGAGAATACGAGTTAACAAGCATGGGGCTGGATGAACACAGCAGGTCAAGCAGCATCATAGGAGCAGGAAAACTTTTCCTGCTCCTATG